>CAUEEP010000887.1:0-600000 GCA_958450365.1 Mesorhabditis belari
TCTAGCTAGATTATAGCAATATTGATTAGGTTTTCATTAAAAATCAAATAAGTACAAATAAGTATCGAATAAGTATGTGATTAGTACTAGACTTGCCTATCGCTATTATCGATACAAACGGTATGCTCATGTTTGACCGTTCAGATCTCGGTTTCAAAAACAGCTATCAATCTGCAAACTCTTTCATTGGAAAGCCAAGAATGTCAGCGTTTAATTGCTATCTTACACATAGATGATTGTCTTAAAAAGTTTATCAATACTGATCGATACTCAAATATCGATAAGCTTATCGATAAGGATCGATAAGGATCAATAAGGTTCATGAGGTTAGACTCATTAAAAGTCGCTATGTATAAAATAGCAATTAAATGCTGACATTCTTGACTTTCCAATGAAACAATTTTCAGATTAATAGCTGTTTTAGAAAGCGAGATCTGAACGGTCAAACATGAGCATACCGTTTGTATCGATAATATCGATAAGCAAGTCTAATAAGTACTTGTTCCTGACACTTGCGCCAATCGCGCTGCTCTCCCATACAATCAACCACTCCGAGGTGCGCGTCCCAGCAACCCGTCTTCTTGATCAATTGTTCGACTCGATCTTCTTCCTAAAACAAAGCTATTAAAACCCAAACTATTAAACCAACAAAGTTATTAAAAGTTTAAGCTCAAAACATTTAATCTATCATAGAAATATTTAAGCTTTATACCTAAAACAGCCAGCTTTCTGGACCAATTCATAATATTTAAAACCTTTTCAATAACAAATTGAGCTTAAACAAAGCGTTTAGTCTATACTGAACATTTTTAGGTAGACTTTTCAGTGTAGAGTGCAGATTCAAACATTTAAATCAAGGTTAAGTATCCAGCTAACACTTTAGACTTAGAAAATTTACCTGATGATCTTTAGCCCAATGAGTCGATGCTTGTTCCGACATACAGCTTACTGCAAAAGGGCCTAAAAATGGAAAATTGCAAAGTTAAGCACGAGAAATTTATTAAAAGATCAAAAAAAAACTGAAAAACAGGGGGTGGGACAAGTGCGGCCTTTTTTGCGCACCTTTTTTTTTGCTGGAAAAGGCCTTAGGAAAGGTCGTAGAGCTTCAAAAATGTTTTCATAGAAGGGAATCGTATGCGTAGATTCAGAATTTTGACAAATCAGACCTCGCTGACACGTCAAATTTGGGCTAAAAGGCAAAAACTGCGGAAAAGCGTTAAGTTGCGTAGTTTTTGCCTTTTAGCCCAAATTTGACGTGTCAGCGAGGTCTGATTTGTCGAAATTCGGAATCTACGCATACGATTCCTTTCCATGAAAACATTTTTGAAGCTCTACGACCTTTCCTAAGGCCTTTTCCAGCAAAAAAAAAGGTGCGCAAATGTCCGGGTGCGCAAAAAAAGGCCGCATTTGTCCCACCCCCGAAAAACAAGCTCGAAAACTGTAAAATAATGATGATGCAATGATTTTTGAGACTTTTCAAAGGTTTTCATAGTTTTTAGACACGGTATTGAAAATGATAGTTGCATTTGAACATCTCAATTCGTTCATTTCATCCTTTTCCACATAGAAAAACACTTTATTTCAATAAATTATTCAAATAACTTAAATAATAAATAACTCTGGGCAGCTGGGAAGCAAAAGTACATACAAAAGTACAAAAAATAAGTACAACATTATGCAACTAGCACGTGGAAAGTGATTAGAATATGACAATTTTATACATGGAATGGAATGACAGGCTAAAAAGTGGACAAATCTACCGTAATCTACCGGACAAATCTACCGTTGCATGTTTATTTTATATAGAATCGAGAGCAAAATAGGGATTCCGATGGAAAGGAGAGATTTTCGAAACTCGAACATTTTTTGATATTGCTACAGATTAAAAATCATTCCAAAGAAGTCAACATCAACAATTGTTTGAGGACCTTCGTTTGCGAGGTTTCCCGGATCTCACCAGCCAGGAACATTTCGTCGACCACAGAATAGACCTGGAATTTCGATTGGAGCTGCACAGCGAGCACAAAAAGTACAGAGAGTACAAAAATTTTTGTCTTCAAATCAAAAATCTAAGCACTAACAATTCTTAAATGATGTCCAACTAAGAGAAAAAATGCAAAAAGAATCGATTTCGACTTGTCAATTTTTTGTTGATAGGTCGAGAAATTTTGTCTTTCTTTTTGCATTTTTTTCTCTTAGTTGGACATCATTTAAGAATTGTTAGTGCTTAGATTTTTGGTTTGAAGACAAATGACTTTTTCAAACTACGTACGCGTTGTGAGCTGCTCCACCCAAGCTCTAGTTGAATATCTTGATCTGGATCTGCCTTTTGACCTGACTTTAGGTCTGGCTTCTGGCCTGGATCTGGCTCTGGATCTAGATCTGGATCTGGCCGGGATCCAGGCCAGAAGCCAGCTCCAGATCCAGATCCTGATCCTGATCCAGGCCAGAAGCCAGATCCAGATCCAGATCCTGATCCAGGCCAGAAGGCAGAGCCAGATCCAAATCCTGATCCAGGCCAGAAGCCAGCTCCAGATCCAGATCCAGGCCAGAAGGCAGATCCAGATCCAAATCCTGATCCAGGCCAGAAGCCAGCTCCAGATCCAGATCCTGATCCAGGCCAGAAGGCAGATCCAGATCCAAATCCTGATCCAGGCCAGAAGCCAGCTCCAGATCCAAATCCTGATCCAGGCCAGAAGCCAGACCTAAAGTCAGGTCAGAAGGCAGATCCAGATCAAGATGAGGAATCAATTTTATGAGAAAATTCAACAAATTGGGCAGCTAAGAAAGCTACGAAGCTCTGCCGCTTTTGTTTGAAATTCCCCACAAAACTAGAAGATATTCAGCTGAGTGGGGCAAGGGCTCTGAAGCTTTAATTACTTTAATTACTTTAAAGTACTTTAAAGTAATTAAAGCTTCTATTAGAGTATTTATTCTACTCTAGTCAATAGTTTTTACCTTATAAAAATTGAAGACAAGATCCAGCTCGCATACGTTGTGAAAGTACTCGTTCAATACCTGAAAACTTTTTTCTAAACTTCTCAAGCCGCTTCAAAAAATTTTGTAGCTGCTTGAGAAGAAGAATTTCCCGCTCACCTCAACAAAATTATGAATAGCCTCAAGATAGTAAAGATTGTTGTCCATAATGTCGACACAAATGCAAAAATAGAGCCCTGCATAGCGTCGGTAGACGATTTTGAAGTTTCGGAACTGAAAATGATTGACTTGGACTTTTCAAATGAAGAATGAGAAGTTCTAGCTTTAAAACTGGCTTGACATAGCCTGGCCAAACTGGCTTGGCTTATCAACCAGTAGCCGTACTGAGCTGAGCTCAACTGAGCTCAACAACTTAACGATAGACAATTTTATTAATGTCTATCGTTAAGTTGTTGAGCTAAGTTTTCTAGTTTTAGCATTAGGTTAACAATTGAAAAATTCATTTGACACAATTTCAGAAGCTAACGGTAACTCTTTCAAATTGCTCAAAGTGCATTGCTCAAGGAACACAAGTGCCTAGATCTCTGTGCATTGCTCAAGGAACACAAGAGCCTAGATCTCTAGATTAATGAGACTTAACAGGGTTGGCAAGACTTTGGTGGCTACGGTAGTAAAGTAAGGAATGGTAAAGAAAGAGTTCCGGAGGGGATTGAACCCTCGTCCTTCTTGCTTTCTTCGGCTTTCTTGCTTTCTTGCATGCTCTAACCATTGAGCTATCCGATATCTTCTTGCCAGAAGAGAAAAAGGAAATAAAAGGGGGAAGATAAAGGAAGAAAGATAAAGGAAGAAAAAGAAAGAAAGAGAAGGAAATAAAGCCAAGTCTAGCCTACAAAACTTTTCTTACTTCAACGAAATTCGTATGCTTCGCATCTCGAACAGTGACACAGGCATGCACCTCCTCGATCAGTTTCTGCTTTTCGTCATCATCAAAATGCATGTACCTGAATAGTTTAGGATTAAAGAATTCGAATAATTGAATAATTTCTATTTGTCTACAATACTAGTTTCAGTATTTTTCAAGAAGATCAAGTACTTGATTCATTTGCTTTATTTTCCTATAAGCTACAGAGCTACAGAGCTGAGCTACAGAGCTACAGAGCTGAGCTACAGAGCTACAGAGCTGAGCTACAGAGCTACAGAGCTGAGCTACAGAGCTACAGAGCTGAGCTACAGAGCTACGGAGCTGAGCTACAGAGCTACAGAGCTGAGCTACAGAGCTACAGAGCTGAGCTACAGAGCTACAGAGCTGAGCTACAGAGCTACAGAGCTGAGCTACAGAGCTACAGAGCTGAGCTAGAGCTACAGAGCTGAGCTACAGAGCTACAGAGCTGAGCTAGAGCTACGGAGCTGAGCTACAGAGCTACAGAGCTGAGCTACAGGCTACAGAGCTGAGCTACAGAGCTACAGAGCTGAGCTACAGAGCTACAGAGCTGAGCTACAGAGCTACAGAGCTGAGCTACAGAGCTACGGAGCTGAGCTACAGAGCTACAGAGCTGAGCTACAGAGCTACAGAGATTACCTTCATTTTTACAAGCCTTAAATTTAGCACCGAATAAATTGTCAAATAGAATTCAATTACCATATCTTTTTAACAATGAAGTAAGCTTAAGCAGAGTCAGATAGCAGAAGACATCATAAGCAAGATAGCAAAAGACAGCAATAAGCAATAGCTTATAGCAATAGCTTATAGCAATAGCTTATAGCAATAGCAATAGCTTACGCATTTGTCCAGTTGGAACTAGGGCAGAGCAAAAGCTTGTGCGCCGCTGGGACTCGAACCCGAGACCTTCCGCTTGCCAGGCAACTGTGTTAATCATTTCACCACAAGGTGCTTGATGCTTGATTCTCTCACTCCACGAGGGAATTAATTATCCAATCTTTCCTTAAAACCCACCATTTCGCTAGTCTCGTCTTCCCAGCTCGATTTTGTATCAAAATGAAGCGAATCATTTGTTCTAGCTGAAAATTCGTTAACTAAATATGAAAACTTTAAGATAATAAAAGGGAAAAAACATGAATTTTCTTAAGATATCGATATCGATAAAGATTTCCGCAAAATCGACGTTTGTTTCATTGGCTCATTGCCAAAATGGGCCTTTTTCCTCTCAAGACTCGTCGATTTTCCCGTGCTAAAGCCAAATTGACTTTTCCGGAAAGCTTACATAATGTAAAAATCTAAAATAACAATAGATAAAGCTAAATTTAAATATAAATTAAATATAAATTAAATATAAATTAAATATAAATTAAATATAAATTAAATATAAATTAAATAGAATTTATATTAGAGAAGGTTTTTTTGATTGAAAATAGCTTGAATTTGATTGAAAATTACTAAAAATTACTAAAAATTACTAAAAATTTGCCAAAATTTGACAATTTACCCAAATTTGCTAACAATTATTCTGAGCAATTCATTTTTTTCTGATAATTTTCCTGTCGTTTTCTTGTTTATTCTTTTCTTTTTATGATTTATATATTCAAATCGAATTCAAATTCAATTTCTAAAGCATTTTCGATGGATTCATCGAAAGCAGATGACGAAACGAAGCCAAAACGAGAAAGAAGAGAGAGAGGAGGAGTGAAAGTGAGGTAAATCATTGAAAAAAGGAAAACTATCTTGTAAATCTTGTAGAAAAAATGATTTATAAACAATTTCTATTGTTTATTTGTTGATTCTGATTAATTTTGATTCAACTAAATAAAGAATTTGACCTCAAAGAGATTTCGGCTCTCGTCACCGGGTTTTTGAATGAGACGTCACACTTTGAAGGCCTATAACTTTATCCAGAGACAATATTATTGCTAATTTTTTTAGATCATTGCATAGCGGACATTTCCGGCTTTCGAATGATACTATATACAGTTTGATTGAACAATCCAGTCCAGTGAAATCAAAGCCAACTCTGAAAAAACGAGGCCGATCCAAGTCGAGTGCTGTTTTATGAGTTTTCATGAGAATGAAAGATCCAAGCAAACTGTATTTAGTATCATTCGAAAGCCGGAAATGTCTTCTGTACATTGATCTAAAAAATTAGCAATAATATTGTCTCTGGATAGAGTTATAGGCCTTCAAAGGTCGGCTCTCGTCACCGGGTTTTTCAATGAGTCGTCTCGCTTTGAAGGCCTATAACTTTGTCCAGAGATAATATTTTTGTTAACTTTTATGATCATTGTATAGAAAACATTTCAGGCTTTCGAATGATACTAAATACAGTTTGGTTGGATTTTTCATTATCATGAAAACTCATAAAACATCACTCGAGTTGGATCGACCTCGTTTGTTCAGAGTTGGCTTTGATTTCACTGGACTGGATTGTTCAATCAAACTGTTTTTAGTATCATTCGAAAGCCTGAAATGTCCTCTATGCAATGATCTAAGAAATTAGCAATAATATTGTCTCTAGATAAAGTTATAGGCCTTCAAAGTGTGACGACTCATTCAAAAACCCGAGATTTCAACTTCTTAAACGAAAGATTGTATAATTTTTCAACTAGGAATTTAAACTATTAGATTTTGACATAAATATTCCCCCATTTTCATTTAGAAATTTATAATTAAGGATGAAAAAGGAGCGTGAAGCTCTCCGTCAAGCTGGCCTCTTTGTTCCAAATGGTCACTCTTCATGGAACCGATCAGCCATTGGATTGGTTGGTTTATTGGAAAATTTTTGCATGTTTCATTCAATTTATAGATTCCATTTACATATAAAGATATTTAGTAATTCAGTTAGAAATTAAAGTCAAAACTTTAGCCAGACAACTACCGGCCATATTTTGATCGAAATCGACACGATTTCGGGCCTCATTCTCGCTTTGATGATCGAGGATACGGTAAGTTTTAATGGAAATTAGATATTGTATTCTGTTTTAACTTGTTTTAACTTGTTTTAACTTGTTTTAACTTGTTTTAACTTGTTCTAACTTGTTTTGACTTGTTTTAACTTGTTTTAACTGGTTTTGACTTGTTTTAACTGTTTTTAACTTGTTTTAACTGGTTTTAACTTGTTTTAACTGGTTTTAACTGTTTTTGACTTGTTTTAACTGTTTTTGACTTGTTTTAACTGGTTTTAACTGGTTTTGACTTGTTTTAACTGGTTTTAACTGTTTTTGACTTGTTTTAACTGTTTTTGACTTGTTTTAACTGGTTTTAACTGGTTTTGACTTGTTTTGACTTGTTTTCTCTTGTTTTATCTTGCTTTCAGATGCTCCTAGATCAATTTGGCACGATCAACCGCGTCCCATACCGCGAATGGGATTTTTCACCTCGAATTTCCCCGATTCATACTCGAAACGACATGGGATGAAGGTATTTTTACAAAAAAAGCACAAATTTTATTCAAAGCTGGATTAGGGTAGCACTATCTGGTGTTTAAACTATTAAATGGATGAATTCAGCTTGAGTTAAAGCTGGAGCTGGAGCTAGAGCTTGAGCTGTGGCTTGAGTTAGAGCTGGAGCTGGAGCTAGAGCTTGAGCTGGAGCTAGAGCTAGAGCTACAGCTTGAGTTAGAGCTTGAGCTAGAGCTTGAGCTAGAGTTTGAGCTTGAGCTTGAGCTGTGGCTTGAGTTAGAGCTAGAGCTAGAGCTTGAGCTGTGGCTTGAGTTAGAGCTAGAGCTAGAGCTTGAGCTAGAGCTTGAACTTGCTTGAGCACTAGCTTGAGTTACTGGTAAAGTGATCGTGCGCAATGTACGCGCAGATCCGCAAGTCGTAAGCGCCTAAAATCCAAGAACCCTGGAATCATAGATCAACTTTAAAATGAATAAATTTGCTAAATAGCAAGTCTACGATGAACTGTAATGAATTCAATTAAGAAAAACAAATTTTTAGACTTAATATCTAAACTCAATCAAGCGACTTTTCGCTAATTGAGCTTTTTTCAGCCTCCCTCGATGAAGGACTCGTCCAACGAGCCACCAGGGTATTCATTTTTTGATTCGGGTACAGTTTCTAATAAATCTCTCTATCCAACAATAGTTTACGGAACTTTTGCTATCCACTAGCGCCTTACAGAGGCTGCCTTCTAATCAATAAACAATGCCAAATGAATAAGCAATGCAAGCAACAAGCAATGCCAAATGACTAAGCAATGTTTTACCAATCATATGCTACAATATGCTACAATTTGGAGCCATTAGTATCAAAGGAAAGATAGAAAAGAACGAAAGGATAACAATTCAACTCATAACTTAGTTCTATTTGATCCTTTTCTTCTCAAAGATCGAATACAAATCAATTTCAGGGCCCACAACGAGTCGAAAACCTCCAGCGTCGAGTCGAGTGAAAGAACCGCTGACTGGTCCATTCCCGAATCCACCGATGATTAATTTAGTGAGTTTAAAAGTAAACTTGTCCTCCTAGAACAAGTGAAGCTTGTCTACTTGTCCTTCTAGAACAAGTGAAGCTTGTCCATTTGTCCTCCTAGGACAAGTGAAGCTTGTCTACTTGTCCTCCTAGGACAAGTGAAGCTTGTCTACTTGTCCACTTGTCCACTTGCCCTCCTCACTTCTCCTTCCAAAGGATCCAATCCCAAAGATCGCCCATTCTCGTCGATGAAAGGGATAAGCAAAAGGAGATCACATTTACATAAGAATAGACAAATCATTCAATAATAACAATAGTAACTAAAATATCAGTTTGCCTCAAAGCAAAGTCAACTTTAGGTCAACAATTCAAGGTCAACAATTCAAAATTGAAAATCGAATCGATAAAGATTAGTCTCTAACTTTAAATTCTAGCAATTCTTGAATGACTTTGTTAACTTTAAAAACATAGAAATTGCAAAACAAAACTTTAAATGCAAAACAAACATAGATCTAATGCAAACTTTTCAGATAACTGGCCGTTCAATGATCCCACCACCCGGTAGCCTAAAGCTACAAGATTCAGATCAACATTTAAATGAAACAGCAACAACAACAAGAGATTTAAATCAAAGAGAGGTTTTTGGTGAGTTTTAAAATCGAATTAAAATCGAATTAAAATCGAATTAAAATCGAATTAAAATCGAATTCAGCTCATAAACAAAGCAATTTCCAGGAAGAATGGTTTGGAAAAAGCTCGAGTTGATCAAGGATCAAGATTTACTCAATCATGTTCAAATCGGTATCAATCGGATCATCGATCGGGTGAATGATTGAGCAGTTAGAAAGCATTTTGTTCGAAAAGCATTTTGTTAGAAAGCATTTTGTTCGAAAAGCATTTTGTTAGAAAGCATTTTGTTCGAAAAGCTTTGTTTCTAGCTATTTTAGCTCAAAATTGGCGTCAAAATTGGCTCAAATCAAAATACAAACAAAATCAGTTTTTTTATAGGCAATCGAAAGCCAATTTGCTCCGGAAAGCAAGAAACAAGAGACAACGGATTTCACCGCCGATCCCACCACTACAGTGCGGTTTAGTACAGAAATTTACGCCCGATATTCGAAAGCGTATTTACACCTTAATACCTCTCTTTTGCTACCATCTACAAAGCAAAAGAAAAGTCCAAAATCCTGGAGAAATTGCCTTAAATTTAGCTAATTTTTTTAAAAATTTGGCTATTTTTAACAAGTCGCCATGACCTTTTTTGGAAAAGTTGCTGACAAACGTCAAACTTATTGCCAAAGTGCCAAGTGTTATATAGAGAATTATAGCCCTTAATCTTGGCATCATTTCCATACAAAGAACTTTCCGATTCGAGCTGTACAACTCATTTACAAGTTTGCGCTCAACGCGCCACATTTGACCTATATCTGACTATTGCCAACGCCAGTGTTATATAGAGCCTTGATTGACATTTTTCTATAAGTCGATTGGTAAACTCATTTTACAAGCTCTTGAATGCGCTGAAGTCTTCAGCGATCTCTCTTCTCTTCAGCCATCTGCCATTGACATTTTTCTTGATAAAAAGCTTCTTAAAAAGTTTTCATTCATATCTATTTTGTAAGAAAATAATATTTAATAGCAATAAGAATAACAGAAAACTCTTTTATTAATCAAAATTTGAGTTATTTTCTGAGTTCTTTTGGAAACTCGACAAAAAAGGGAAAATTAAGCTTTTTGTCCATTTGACAATGTCCATTTAACAAGAAGATCTTGCTTTATAAGCTCTATTTTTATTAAATAGTAGTTTTAAAGCAAAATACAACAAGTTTAAGTAAAGAAATCCCTTTCTAAATGGAAATATTGTTCAGAAAGTGCCAAAAATAGCAGATCGTCAATGAGAAATCGACTTGAGCTCATTCAAAAGCTTGTAAAATGAATTGTATAACTCCAATCGGAAAGCTCTTTATAGAAAAAATGATGCCAAGATCAAGGGCTATAATTCTCTATATAACACTTGGCACTTTGGCAATAAGCTAGGCGTTTGTCAACAACTTTTCCAAAAGAGATGTTGGCTGGATTCGCTGTCACCGTGTATAAATCCTGTTAAACTATAAACTAAATCCTGTTTATAATAGTATCAAGTAGGGATTGGTAAAGGTTGAAACTGAGCTGTAAAGAGAAAAGATTTCATTTCCAGACACACGACGATTTGTTTCAAAGTTTCGCCTCACAATCAACTCAACTCTCCTCATCATCTTCATCAACCTTCAACCAATCAGAATCAAAGGTAAGCTTCTTAATTTCAAAAAAAGAAACCAAGTTTTTACCTTAGTCATATAGTCTTACTATAGTATGCTGAAATATACGATAGAGTGCCATTATCTGCCTGCATTGTCTACCAAGCAGACAATGGAACTCTAGCGTAAATAGATCTATTGCAAGTTCTGTAAAACTAGATCTATCAAAATAGATCTATCAAACAAGATCTATCAAACAAGCTCTATCAAAATAGATCTATCAGACAAGCTCTATCAAACTAGACCTATCAAACAAGATCTATCAAACAAGATCTATCAAAATAGATCTATCAAACAAGATCTATCAAAATAGATCTATCAGACAAGCTCTATCAAACTAGACCTATCAAACAAGATCTATCAAACTAGACCTATCAAACAAGATCTATCAAACAAGATCTATCAATCAAGCTCTATCAAAAAAGATCTATCAAACAAGCTCTATCAATCAAGCTCTATCAAACAAGCTCTATCAAACAAGATCTATCAAACAAGATCTATCAAACAAGATCTATCAAAATAGATCTATCAAACAAGCTCTATCAAACAAGCTCTATCAAACAAGCCCTATCAAACAAGCTCTATCAAAAAAGATCTATCAAACAAGCTCTATCAAAATAGACCTATCAAACAAGATCTATCAAACAAGCCCTATCAAACAAGATCTATCAAAATAGATCTATCAAAGAAGATCTATAATCCTAGATCTCTACTTCTAAGTTTAACAAGTTTAAAAGAAATTTTCCAGTCTCTACCCTGAAAGCGATGAACCGGAGAAACAAAAAGCCTCTTTCTACCTTTATTTGAGCTACTGAATGAATATTTTTCCATTGCAATTTGTGTCAAATTTTTTACTAAACTGTTTTAACAGTTTGAATTACCGTTTTTTTTCTTTTTGATTTATTATTTTATAGTTGATCAACTTCTTTTAACAGCTCTTTTCAGCTTCATAATGCCTGGAGGACGAATGCCAATGCAACGGGGTTTTGAGGTGAGATTTCTAAAGTTATTTCAAAGCTATTAGTTAAAAGAAGTTGCTAAAATCAAATAAAAATGGTTTAGAGTGAAAATCGAGTGCGCCAAATATACTTTTGAGCACAAGAAGCACTTTTGAGCACTTTTATTTGACTGAAAAGCTCTCTGACGCACTAAATCGTTGCCATTGGAGTTCTTTTTTGAAGTAAAATTTTATTTTCAAATAGTTTAATACCAAGATTCCATGAAAGACTCTTTTAAAAAATGGATTTTAATCAACAAAACACTTTTAAACAAAGGCAACCACAAGGGAAAACACTGAAAAATGAGTTGTAATCCTCGGCCGTCCCTTTTTCCTACATCTGTGCACATTTCCAGACGCATTCATTTTTGCCATAACAAGAGAAACTGTTCTGGGCGTACATCCTAAGAGGCGAGGATCGTCTTGTCGAGCATCGTCTTGTCGAGCATCGTCTTGTCGAGCAACGTCTTGTCGAGCATCGTCTTGTCGAGCATCGTCTTGTCGAGCAACGTCTTGTCGAGCATCGTCTTGTCGAGCATCGTCGTGTACCGCAGTTTCTCTAATAGTAGTGCACCAAAAGCTTCGCCTAAATTCCTCGAAATCTCGAGAACCGCTTATCAGAACCTATCGATGTGCGGTCGGAAAATGGAGCTGACGATGAGATCTTGTAGCTGATTTGAGTGTTGTGCTTCTGGGAAGACTTAGAAACCGTAAAATAGTCACCAACTCGGCTCGCCGGGGTGCACTACTATTAGAGAAAATGCGGTAATCACATTTTGCGCATTTAATAACTAAAAAAAATCCTTACAATTATTCTTTTCAAAAGCAAAATTCAATCGATTTCTCAAAATTGTCTCAAAATTAAGTTCATTAACTGGATAAAGACGAAAATCAAGCATAAAGACGCAAAATCGAGAAAACGATGCATAAAACTGACCACAAAACAAGTGAAAGCACTCGCAAAATGCATAAAACAAGTGTTGAATTTGCACAAAATGTTGAATTAGCAAAAAATTATGAAAAATATCATTGTTGTTAAAATAGCTGGACCGGAGTTGAACCCGACGGAAAATAGATCGACTTTGTTCGCCGCGCAACCACCAGACTATCTGGACACATTTTCTGAATGCAATAAAGACCTCTTATCCTCCAGCAGCCATTTTCCAAGCAATTTTCCCGATTTTAAACACGGTACTCTGGAGAATTGCAAAAAAAGTTGGGACAGGAATTGAACTCGAGCGACAACCGACTCACCCTGTTTACTGTCCTAGCGCACTAACCACTAGGCTATTGGGACACTGCTCGCCGGCCTTCATAAAGACCTCTTAACCTCCAGGAGCCTTTCTCTTAACCTCTTAACCTCTAGCAGTCATTTTCCCAATTTTAAACACGTTTCTCCGGAGAATTGCAAAAAAAGCCTGGAGAGGAATTGAACCCGAGCGACAACCGGACTTCTCCTGTTGGCTGTCCTGGCGCACTAACCACTAGGCTATCGAGACACCCTCGGCCGGCCTTCATAAAGACCTCTTAACCTCCAGGAGCCTTTCTTTCAAAATCATTCCATTTTGATCATTCCTTTGTGAGAACTTTGCCAACTATCCCCAACGATTTTGTGTACCAGAAAGGGTGGTTTACAGAGCACAAAGTACAGCACAAAGTACAGCACAAATTACAGTACTTTACTTTCCATTGTTCACTTTTCAGAACTCTCGTTCGGACAGCCCGAGCACCTCGTTTCGGTCACAACAAGGACGGGTAAGTAGAGAATGGGAAGGAATTTGCTAATGCCTTGAAACCATTGAATAGCTTCGTAATTTTACGATTAAACTATTCTTACTTCCAGAACCAAGCGCCTCCAAATCAATTCACGCAACCAGGCCCCAACCAACAATTCCCCATTCAACGATACGGTTTCTTCACCGCGAACAGCACCCCACAAACAGCCGTTTATCAGGTAAAGCTTATCAGCTTGCTTGCTTAAAATTGTTTAAAAAATTCATCAAAATTCATCAAAATTCAACAAAATTCATCAAAAATTGCTCAAATTCAGCCAAAAAATGGGAAGTTGAATTGTTTTCTGATTAAAATCTAATCATTTAATTTTCTTTTTTCAGTTGAAGCATCAGAAAAATGAGCCACCAGCTGGGTCGCAAGGTAATTCTTTTGAATTTATAAGAAAAAAACTGGATCGGTGTTTCCTAGAAAGGAAAAGAAGAGAAAAGAAGGAAGGCGGAAGAAAGAAGGAAGAAGAAAGAAGAAAGAAATGAACTTAGGAATAGATCGAATAGATCGAATAGATCGAATAGATCGAATAGATCGAATAGATCGAATAGATTGAATAGATCGAATAGATTGAATAGATCGAAAAGATGGAATAGATTGAATAGATTGAATAGATCGAATAGATCGAATAGATTGAATAGATCGAAAAGATGGAATAGATTGAATAGATTGAATAGATGGAATAGATCGAATAGATTGAATAGATGGAATAGATTGAATAGATGGAATAGATTGAATAGATGGAATAGATCGAATAGATTGAATAGATCGAATAGATTGAATAGATCGAAAAGATGGAATAGATTGAATAGATTGAATAGATCGAATAGATTGAATAGATGGAATAGATGGAATAGATTGAATAGATGGAATAGATTGAATAGATGGAATAGATTGAATAGATGGAATAGATTGAATAGATTGAATAGCTTGAATAGATTGAATAGATCGAATAAATTGCATTAGATCCTGAATTCATTTTCGATTTAGACCCTGAATCTGGTCGTGAATTCAAATTCTAGACTCCCAGACTTACAGATTCAAAAGTTAACCTTCCAAATTTGACAGAATAACCTTCAAATTCGACAATTCAATCGTTTCTATCCAAAAATCCATTTAGTAAATGGCTTTTTCAACAAGGATCGGCTCACTCAACCGTTGGGAAATACCCAACAAACCAGCAAACCGAGCGACTTTGTGCAATCACAGGGAAACAACGAGGTTTGATTGAGAGTTAGCCATTTGTATAAGCAAATGTAGAACAAAAACAGTTTCAGATTGAGGCTCGAGCTCAGGCGATTCCGCTGAACGCTGCGGAAAACGAGAATGAGTTACTTGGTGAGTGGTAGGCAGCAAGGTGGGCGCCAGATCTGCAATCAATCTGCAATCAATCTGCAAATCAATCTATTTTCAAATTTTTGTACCTATCGACTTTCTCATTTTCAGTCCGTCTTCTCTACACGCATCTAGAGAAAATTCGTGATCCCACCAAACAGTTACGACTCCGAAATGAGCTGCTCTCCCGGGTGCAAGAGGTGATCTAGTTGATCTAGTTGATCTAGTTGATCTAGTTGATCTAGTTGATCTAGTTGATCTAGTTGATCTAGTTGATCTAGTTGATCTAGTTGATCTAGTTGATCTAGTTGATCTAGTTTACGAAATGTTTATCTAATTTAGCAGAGAAGATCTTCTATTTCTGTTTTTTTAGCAGAGAAGATCTAGTTCTATATTCTAACTTGAATCTTGATTTTTAAGATTCAGGTTTAAGATTCAGGTTCTTGAAGAACAATTAGCTGAGGAGAGTCCAGTGACCGAGGAGACTCGAAAGCGAAAAAGTGACACTGCGTGGATGACACAAGGAGGTTTGCAAGCCAAAAAGACAAGAAAAACTTCGGAAATATCATCGACATTTTATATTCGAATGCACTTATTTCAAAAGATTTCAATCGCATGTTTAAATTGGATCTTAGAGCAGGCTCTAAGATCCAACTGGATCCTTGAGTCTATAAGCAGAGCTCAACTCCATCAGTATTGTAGCTCTGTATCTGTTTTCTTGTGGATCTAAGGGTTTTAACTCTGCGAAACTCTGTGAACTCTGTAGCAAAGCTGGGTTAAGCTAAGAAAGGCGTGTAAAGCAAAGCCAGAAGCCAATCCCGAGCTTGACTGCTGGTTTAGACTTGCAATTAGCCTAGTCAGACCTGGCCTAGACTTACATTAGCCTAGCCAGGCCTGGCCTAGAGCCTAGTATCCTACCGTAAATACTGTAATTGGACCCCATGGGGTACTATTTTTTCCCTCCCCCTCTAGGGTGGGGTACTATTAGAGGGTGGGGCACTATTAGAGGGTGGGTTACTATTTTACACCACTATTCAAGTTACCAGATCAGGATACATTTAAATAATTTGTTCAAAAGCCAACTTTTACTTTAGTTTTTATTGGTTTTAACCATTTGAAAATTTAACAGCAAAACGAAACAAAACCAACTAACAAGCTAAGTCAATAGAAACATCTGAATCAATGAATTCATCATTCTCTTGCTCATCAATTCCTCGATGTCTTTGAAATCCCGTCGATGCGAGCGGTTCCAAGAGGTCCTCGATTTCTGCCTCTGTCCGAGCATTTCTCATCGCCTGTAAGTACAATAGATTAAAGATCAGTCCACCGAAAGAGCGTTGCAAGTATTTCGCCGTGATCTCGTTGTCGAAGTACTTGCTTTGCTTCTCTTTCGAACAGAGCAATAACTTCGATTGGAACTTTGTCTCGATTTTTTTTTGTTTTTGTTCATCGTCTTCCGAGGCACCATGACAAAAGGGCGCAACTTTTTCCCATCAGAACGAGCAGTGAGCATCACGGATATATTCATCTTGTCGTAGCCGCGGGTGAGAACACCAACTTCTTTGGCTCCAACCGCTTAGATGCACTTGCTCGTCGAAGCATCCAGCCAAACCGCCGTCTCATCGCAAGCAACAATGTGCTTGTAATCGCCTTCTTTGATTGTCTTGTTCAGCCTCAGAATGTGCTTGACGATGGCCTTCTCAAATTCACTCGGCAGCTTTTGACAAGTTGTTGTTGGTGCCCTCAAAGAAAGTTGGTGGCGCCTCAAGAACGACTCCATCCAGCCATGGCTTCTTTTGAAAGAAATTTCAGCTTTTTCGAATCGATTAGCCGCTTCATTCCAGATAATCCGGTGTGTCACTCGTTTCTTCTCGGCTCGACGATCCATTCAGCCAAACCGATATCAATCCCCTCCGAGTTCAAGTGGCTTCTAAGTGGTTCAAGTCTTCTAAGTGGGCCAATCTTTATGATTTTGGTGTTACTTTGTTGCACTTGTTGAGATCTACAATCATAAAGATTGGCCCACTTAGAAGAAAGTTATAGCGAGCTGTGCAAAAAATTTGGCGCAAAGTAGCCACCCCAAATTTATGAATAAAATTAAAAATACAAACGATTTCTGAAAATACATGAAAATTTTCCGCTTTAAAAGCGTTGTTTGTAATTACGCGTTAGGTGGGGGTGGGGTACTATTAGAGGGGTGGGGCACTATTAGAGGGGTGGGGTATTATTTTTCCCCTCCCCCCCTAGGGTGGGGTATTATTAGAGGGGGGGGGTACTATTAGAGGGGGGGGTACTATTAGAGGGGTGGGGTCCAATTACAGTATTTACGGTAGTTGTACCTGGCTTGACTTTTAGCAAAGCCAGGTTGGTCAAGCCAGGTTGGTCAGCCAGGTTGGTCAGCCAGATTGGTCAGCCAGGTTGGCCAAACCAGATTGGTCAGCCAGATTGGTCAGCCAGATTGACCAAGCCAGGTCAAGTTCGGCTAGTCCCAGCCAGACAAAAGACATGTCAGACAAGGCCAGCTCAGGTTTAGTAAACCTAAGCTATAACCAAACCCAGGCAAGAGCTTGGAATCCGGTTTAGTCCCTGGTCTGGTCCAGACTTTCTTCAGAGCAAAAACCATTTAGCCAGAATTTCTGACATCAAAACTGTCCTTTCCAGCCACCCAACCGTCTCCACCACAACCATCACAAATCCAAGCAGCTCCCGAACAACAAAAGCCATCAAATCAGTCCGATTCATCTCCATTCGTTCAGCAGGAGTTGACCGGCACAACTTTTCAACCATCCTATCCCCGGAATCAACACTTTTTGACCTAATCTAATGCTATTGTATGTACTGTTAACTTAAAAATTCTTCTGATTACTGTAAACTCTACTCTAAAAACTTCTTTGCCATTTATTTATCGATTTTTTTGTTTTTGTTAAAGAATAAATAAACTTTCAAAAGAAATCCATCAAAAGCAAAACTCTTTTCGATCTAAACTCTAGCCATTTCACCAAACACCAAAGATCAGGCCAAGGGAAACGGTGCTTGTGAATGTGCTTGAGCTTGTGAACTTGCTTGTGAACTTGCTTGTGAACTTGCTTGTGAACTTGCTTGTGAATGTGCTTGTGAACTTGCTTGTGAACTTGCTTGTGAACTTGCTTGTGAATGTGCTTGTGAACTTGCTTGTGAACTTGCTTGTGAACTTGCTTGTGAACTTGGTCACACATCTTCTACAGTACAAAAGTACAAAAGTACAAAAGAAATCTCACAGTTCCCAAATACAAATACTTCTTTTTTGCTATTAATATCTCTTTTGCTATTAAATTATCAATTTCTCTGCTGAATTTAGAATTTCAAAAGAAAACAGTTCCACTTTTACACGCGAAACTCAAGGTCAAACTGTCTAGAGGAAGCCAAGCCAAGTGATTTGTTTCTTGAAACAATTTTGATAACAATTTTGAGATAAATTTCTTCTTATTTTCTATTTAAAGTACAAAACATTGCCAGTTTTTATTAAAATCAAAGTCTCAAAGACAAAGTTTCGCAAAGTTTCGCAAAGTTTCTCAAAGCCAAAGTTCTTCAAAGACTGTTTATCGATAAAGTGCAACAATTGTCTTTTTCTGAAAACCAGAGAAAAGAAATAAGATTTATTTACAAGGAGAGATTCGTGAAAAAGGAAATTTTCATTTGAAATTGTCAGCCAGCTTAACCAATCGTCAATCCCCAGGGTCCACCGACGTTTAGCACGGGTAAACCAACAGGTGCCGCAATTGGGGTATAACCCCAACCGAAGAGTTGCCGTTTTGCTCGGAGGTGGCTGAAAAGTGGCCTTTTATATGCGAATTTATTAAATACCTTTTATTAAATAGCTTTTTTATATATAAAATAAAGAACTAAAGGAATTGTCAAAAAAGAAAATGCAAATTTCCGGAGAGCGGATTGAACCATCGATCCTATGCTTACCGTGCCGTAATGCTTTAACCACTGAGCTATCCGGTACCTTGATGAGGCGAGGGAAAAAGGGGAACACAACAGTTAAGAAGAAGGAAAGTGCACTTAAGAAAAAGGTGCCGGAAAATTCCCTTGAATCCTTATGAGGCCGTTATACGTTAGCCGGTTAAGTCCCTCTGTGGCCTAGTGGATAGTCTCAAAGATTACCGAACTGATCACCTTCCTTGCCCTCAGGCTCGAGTCCCATTGTCGTCGAAATTCTTTTGCTTTTTTAAAAATTGTTATTCTATGTAATTCTTGACTCTACACCTTTCTGTAACTTCAATAAGTAATTATAAAACTGTTTCCCTACTTACTTCTCTTGAATTATTGACTCTACACATTTCTCTAGTCGACAAATGATTTACAAAAGCTAGAACCTTGAAAAATATCAGAATCTTACAAGGGAAAGGGATCTTTGCTTGTTTAGACACTTAGACAGACGTTTAGACACTTAGACAGACGTTTAGACACTTAGACAGACGTTTAGACACTTAGACAGACGTTTAGACACTTAGACAGACGTTTAGACAAGCGAAAGTCTTTATCAAATCTTTCTAGTGCACCAGGAAGTGTGTTTCAATCATTGAGCACAAAGTAAACCTCAAGAAAGATCGAAAAATCTCACCCCATTCGTCGCAAAACCTTTCCCGCATCGACTTCCATTAAAAGTACATTCAATAAAAGCATTAATGCGATAATTTCAAATAGAAATTTCATTGTTAACTGTGAAAATACGAGAAAATACGAGAAAACGACCTTTTGATGACTTTTTGAGTCTTTTGCTCAATCTAGCACTCATCAAATATCTCTTTTATAACCCCGTTTTTGCTTGTTTACTCGTTTAAAATGTTTTGCACAAAACATTCCACTAAATTCGAGAAAGAAATTTGAGAGAAAAGACAAGAAAATAACTCTTTTCTTGATTTTCTTGATTTTCTTGATTTTCTTGACTTTCTTGTCGATTTTTAAGATAAAAGAGACTTATTTTTGGTTGAGTTTCCTGAAGAAAAGACAATGAGATAAAGAAAAAATGATACGTCAATATTGTTTTTGTTGTTTAAAATTAAAATTTAATTGATTTTTTTGTGAAATGAAACCTTGACGATTTTGTCAAAGTTTTTGAGGGAAAAGTGACGTTTGTTTATTAGGAAAACAAAGTAACGAGAAGTCTTTATGATCTAATTTTATCGATCTTTAGTTTTAGTTTACTTTAAGCTCGACAAAACCATTTAAACGCTTTTCCCTACACCAGTAATCCACTACACCAATAGCTCCTAACATCCAGTAATCTAATCAAGACACCGATTGAACAATAATGACTCACTTTTGCAAGACAGCAACTATCAGCAACTTAGCAGCGCCAGCAAGCGCCTTGAAATATCGACAAAACCATTTAAACGCTTTTCGCTACACATAACGTTAACTTGTTCAATGAAATTTCCATAATCGAGTCAATAATCAAGAAGCTTTTCTGACATCAAAATCAGCTTTCAAACATTGAAAATAAGTTTATGTAAATTTGGTGTTAATAAGAAAAGAAACTGGGTCTAATGCCGGTCTAATGTCTAATGAATTAACATTAAATCTCTATTCCATTCAAATCAAACCTCTATTGCATTCAAATCCAATCTGCATTGTATTCAAATCCAATCTCTATTCCATTCAAATCGAATCAATTCAAATCAATTCAAATCTTCAAAGACATAAAGTCATTGTGGATTTTTTAAACTTTAACCGCTTCCAAATTTGAGCCACTGGATCCGAGTCTATAATTAGTTTTTCTCCAATCCTTTGGAAAGGAAAATAAAGCGGAAAATAGAACGGAAAATAGAGCTGAGAATTTTGAGAACCTTCATAACGTGAAGTTAAGCAGTTGCCACAATTTGGCCGACTAGTAAGTTGCCACAATACAAAGCCAACAAGCTAAATTCGATCCCCGGCACTTATCGGTCCAGCATTCAGGTCAGCAGCTCAAATTGCGGATGATAGCAGTCAAAGTTCAGAAAATCCATAATGATTCCATGCATTCTCCTTGTAAGTCTAAGATTTTGAAAATCACTAGTGAATCTTGATAAAGAGTATTAAGTTATTGTCACAAAAGTTTTAGTTATTGTCATTTAGAGAAACAATGTCCAATGAGGAAGCTCATAATTGCTTCTATCGTGGAGGCTTCTATAACTGGTTTGAGGTAAGTCTTAGCGCCAAAATGGACTATAATCTGGACAAAATGGACTACAATCTATTGTCCCTAAGTGTCTTATAGGAACTGTAAGCTATCCAGGTTTTAGCTTTTTTAGAATTGGACTTGAAATGGAGAATTTAGGTCGAACTAGGCCTGGATCGAACTAGGCCTGGATGGAACTAGGCCTGGATCAAACTAGATCTGGATCAAACTGTGGAGGCTTCTATAACTTCTTTGAGAGAAAAGACAAGAAAATAACCCTTTCTTGACTTTCTTGACTTTCTTCGATCTCTTCGATTCGATCGGTCGATTTTTAAGATAAAAGAGACTTATTTTGGGTTGAGTTTCCTGAAGAAAAGACAATGAGATAAAGAAAAAATGATACGTCAATAATGTTTTTGTTGTTTAAAATTTAAATTTGATTGATTTTTTTTTGTCTATGAAACCTTGGAGATTTTGTAAAAGTTTTTGAGGGAAAAGTGACGTTTGTTTATTAGGAAAACAAAGTAACGAGAAGTCTTTATGATCGAATTTTATCAATCTTTAGTTTTAGTTTACTTTAAGCTCTTAAAAGTCGAAAGAAAATCTTTCTAGCACGATTTGTTCACTATCCTTTTCAAATCTGTTTTAAAAACTGAGAAATTGAATCGATTTAGGTTTATTGAATCTATTGAATCTATTTGTATTGAGCCTTTGTTTGCGTACATTTTTAAGTATGGGTGTGCATAATATCCGGACTCAAAATGATTTATTAACAAAAAAAAAAAAGTAGAAAATATGTTTATTGTTATTCTGGAGCATATTCGCCCCTACATCAATAACTGATGGCCTTTGCTGGAAGACGATCGTTTCCACGAGCGAAGAATAAACGATCTTGGCAATCCCGCTTTAACATCGTCATCAAGTCCCAAATCGTTGTAGATCTTATTTGTTTCCATTGGCGATCGATTGCGTGGTGTCCGTTGGGGCTCCCAGTTCTTTGGCACGCTCCGGCGCCACCCTTTCGAAGTGGTAGAAATGAATGGCGGATGGAATGAGTCGACCGCAGTTCACAAAGTGAAAAAAAGAAATAGACAAAGCAAAAGAAGAAAAGAAGTCGGCCAATGCCAAAGATATGGCTTGGCGGTGAAAGAATGGCGGTGAAAGAAAGATAGAGTATTATAAAACTCGATGGACAGGATTTGGTAAAAGATTGCGACACTTGAATTGATCACTTGAATTTGAAGGACATTTGAATCAGGTTTTTTCAAAAGCAAGATTGGCTGGGTTTGGCTGACAAGATTGGCTGACACAGGCTTCAATTGGAATATAACTGATTACAGCTGTTAACCTGTATCCTGTCTGACCGCTTATCCTATCCTGCTTATCCATCATGCTCTATTGTATTGTTAGTTACAGACAGAGTGAAGCAATGCGCCTAATCTTTCTATGCTTTCTATACAATGAACCTATCCAGTCATTATAGTCAAAAGAAAAACAGTACAGAGTACAGATGGGGAAATAGGTTTACCTAGCTACAACCAGAAGACTACAGTCTAAACTACAAAGTACACAAATATCATTCCCTTTTTCTTCAATTTACTAAAAGCTAATTATTAATTAAAGCTAATTACTAATTAAAGCTAATTAAAGATTATAAGCTATTCAATGAATTTCTATCTTTTCGCAGCTATAAAATCTTTGAGCCATCTATCTAAATTGGTTAATTTTGTGGGTTTTCTTTCTACCTTTTTTTCATTTTTCATTTCAAATCATTTTTCATCAATTGTTTTCCAATTTCAATTCACTTTCCATGCTCGAGAAAGTAATCTCCATCGATTGGCGAGTAGCCGGGACTTTTCGGATCAAGAAATGAACTGGAGGGGCCACCCTAGAAATGGTTAGGGTTAAGGTTAAGGATAAGAGTACTTTGGTAATAGTTACAGTAGTCCTTGTATAAAGCTTTTCATGATTCAGGGCTGTTAGACCTAAATCCAGGCCTAGTTCGACCAAAATCCAGGTCTAGTTCGACCAAAATCCAGGCCTAGTTCGACCAAAATCCAGGTCTAGTTCGACCTAAATCCAGGCCTAGTTCGACCAAAATCCAGGTCTAGTTCGACCTAAATCCAGGCCTAGTTCGACCTAAATCTCCACCGACAAGAATTCTTCGTTGTAACTTTGCAAATTAACTGTCTAATTTTCTCTATAACATAAATTTATTCATTCAATTCTATTAGAATATTGTTGAAAAGAAAAATCATTAAGAAAATCAACTTTTTGTAGAGCGTAACACTATACAGAATTGAACCCAGATAAGAGTTCTTCAATGCAACTTTGCAGCCAATCAACTTAACTGTATAATATTCTTTATAGTATAAATTTATTCATTCCTACTGAAAAGAGAAATTCGTTGATTGGCAAAAAACAACATTAGGACTAGAAAATTGTACTTTTTTAGATATTAACAGATTATAAAAAAAGAATTATAGAAGTTTTATGAAACGTATAACATTTAAAGAAGTTTCTTCTCCAGGATCTGTCACTACAGCTACATAGAGTTAACTAGTACCGGTCTATCAGTCAGTTATTGTTCCAGCTACATCCAGTTATCTAGTACTAGTTTATCACTCAGTTATTGTTTCAGCTACATAGAGTTAACGATTGGGTTGGTGAATTGAAAACTGCCGGCTATTGTCATATGTGACAGTTTGAGCACTTTCTTCAAAAGAAACCCATTTTGGTGTCAATGGAAAAGTTGTAGAGAATCGAAAATTAAGCTTATATCCAAATTTTCAGAACGATTCAAAAACTGATTTTCAAGAAATGCCAAATTTACGAATTTTCACAAAACTTGCATTTTAAGCGAAACTACTAAGTGGATCTTTTTGGAAATTTGGCTATAAGCCTAATTTTTGATTCTCTACAACTTTTCTATTGACACCAAAATGGGTTTCTTTTGAAGAAAGTGCTCAAACTGGGCTGACAGCTGACATCTCCAGTCCTCCATTTTTGAGTCTCACACTTGTCTCACACACAAACCAAAATCCTATCACGAAAGAGGAATCCGTAAATTGCCTGTAAAATGGGCAGAAGTCGTCAATAATAATGGAAATTATTTGGAATGAATTTATGGTTTTATGTTGAATAAATTTTAGTTCAAAGTCCGGAAGTTTTCAATTCACCAACCCAATAGTACTAGTCTAACAGTCAGTTATTGTTTCAGTTACATAGTTATCTAGTACTAGTCTATCACTCAGTTATTTTTACAGCTACTTTACAGCCTGCACTTAGACCTAGTCTTTCTATAGTCCTTTAGTCGATCAACGAGAAAAAGAGTGGATTGGTTGTGAGAGCGGGTCTTGTTTGTTAGTCCTTTTCCTCAGTCCAATCCCCAGTACTCCTCTATATTGGGGACGCGTCAAGGACCATTTATGGGGAAAGGGGCCCTCACAATTCAAACTGAAGACCGAAGAAGAGGACAAGAATGGACTGGACTTGTGCGAAAGGGGAAATCGACAGAGAAGTGACTGGGTCTTCTCTTTTCAATCTAAACTAAGCCCGATCACCTTTCCAAAAACCCTGATCATCTTTCCAACTTCATGCTATTGGAAAAGCTTGTCAATTTACTCCATGCTGTCAGTATTTTGCAAAATTTCGAGAATGAATCAACGACGAGCATTTTACCGATTGCTAAAGATATCGTGCATCCAAGGTTTTCTTTCAAAGGCTTTCTTTCAAGGCTTCTTTCTTTCGTTTTCTAAAAGAATCTCTGAATCTCTGAATCTCTGAATCTCTGAATCTCTTTCAGATTCCAGAACATCACCGAGTTTCTAATCAAAAACTCGAAACTTTTCTCGACAACTACAATCGACAATTGTTTGTTTTGTTTAATTATCGGAATTGTTTAATTTCAAGATTTCAGCTATCACCGAACCTCCATCAATTCCTGTTTTTAAAGGTGCAACTGGGAAAGCGAAAGATTGCCCGAAAGCATTAATTTTTGGGAAATCACCAAAAAAACCCTGTAAAACGCCCAGCGATCCAAATCATTTACCCAAAAGCAAATTAGAGTCATGGTTTACAAAGGAGATGTTTGAGGTGAGGATTTGAAATGATTGAAATGATTGAAATGATTGTAACAAAGCCTAGAGCCAGTTTAGATGGCCTAGAGCCAGTTTAGATGGCCTAGAGTCAGTTTAGATGGCCTAGAGTCAGTTTAGATGGCCTAGAGCCAGTTTAGATGGCCTAGAGTCAGTTTAGATGGCCTAGAGTCAGTTTAGATGGCCTAGAGCCAGGTATTAGACTGGCCCTAGGTGCCCCGCCGTAGATGTGATTTGGCGGCCGACATGGTGATGATAAGTCCGTCGTACCGTAAAAGTAACAAACAGATGCATAGTGCCAAAGGTCAATTTGCTCATGTTCGGTTCCCAAGCAAATCGAGAGTGAAGCTCGAACTATCCGGAAATGGCCTGTTCCTGAATGGCGAATATCAAACGTCCCATGCCGAAGGGCGCAGGCAACCGCACATCGAGAGCCCGACACCCGACTGATACCAAGAAAATCCAGGCATAAACCCGTTTAATGTTATTTCAGAAGTCTAAGCAACGTAGTTAATTCGTGCATTGGCGGCAGCGAAAAGAAGAAAAGCGCCAACATAATCTAGAGTGGTGTCTCGACCCCTTGACATAATAGTCAGCTTAGATGGATAGGTGGCTTTTGGGTGACTGTGAAAACGTGGCCTTTATTGTAAGCGAGTGTAAGCACACTCGCTTACAATAAAGCGTTAGTGTGCTTGCCTTCAGTTTGTTACCTCAAAGGTTCGAACCCACTTGCAGATTGCTTTTTGTGTAGAAACAATAACTAAACAATTTTAGGGTATAGAAATCTTGTAGACTGAATATTCTAATGCTACATAAAGCTAACATTTCAATTAGCTGGGGTCTGACCAGGTCAGACGAGTTTAGAGCAAGGACCAATCACACTAGACTAGGGCCAGATGCCAGGGCCAAATGCCAGGGCCAGCTGCCAGGGCCAGATTCCAGGGCCAGCTGCCAGGGCCAGGTCCAAGGCTTACAATAAAGCCAAGCCAGTCCATTCCATCCATTCCACAATCACAATCGATTTCCAGGATCTATTCCCATTTGCGAACCTGGGTCTTGGGCCTGATCCTTGTCTTCCGTATTCGTATGAAGCGTTCATCATCGCTGCTCGATATTTCCCCGATTTTGGAACCGTTTCCCCAAATAAGGTTTATTTAAAGTTTAAAAAAAGTTTAACATAGTCAAAATGAAGATGTTTAAACGAGCTTTAAATGATCTTTAACGATCTTTAACGATCTTTAAACGATCTTTAAACAATCTTTAACAATCTTTAAATTCAAAAGCCATTCAAAAGCTCTAGATCTACACTCCAGAGGAGAATCATCGTCGCGAGTTGGCCGCTTTCTTCGCCCACGCCATTCAGGAGACTGGCGAGAACAATATTGCGCTTTATGGGTAATTGATTAGCTGAAAATTGATGATTTTCTCAAGATCTTAAATAGATTTCTAATAGATTTCGAAGGCTTTAACAAATTCGACGATTTTTCCACTGAACATAAACAACAATTTGTCGCCATATTTGTCTCTAAACCTGTACCTGTACAAAGGACTTTTCGCTACAAATAACTTTTTACTCTAGCAAATCTTGCTTAGCAAACCAAGCCTAGGCTAGAGCCTATAAACCAGCCCCGACTCATTACTCTAGCAAATCTTGCATCAAGCTTCTCTAGTACTAGATCTTTCGATATTGAGCCATGCTCCTAACATCCAGTAATCTAATCAAGGCCCGATTGAACAATAATGACTCACTTTTGCAAGACAGCAACTATCAGCAACTTATCAGCACCAGCAAGCGCCTTGAAATATCGATAAAACCATTTAAACGCTTTTCGCTACACATAACGTTAACTTGTTCAATGAAATTTCCATAATCGAGTGAATAGTCAAAAGCTTTTCTGACATCAAAATCAGATTTCAAACATTGAAAATAAAAGTTTATGTAAATTTGATGTTAAAAGAAGAGAAACTGGGTCTAATGCCGAGGTGAATTAACATTAAATCTGCATTGCATTCAAATCAAATCAATTCAAATCAATTCAAACCTTCAAAGACATAAAGTCATTATGGGTTTTTTTAAACTTTAACTGCTTCCAAATTTGAGCCACTGGATCCGAATCTATAATTAGTTTTTCTCCAATCCTTTGGAAAGAAAAATAGAGCTGAAAATAGAGCTAAAAATTTTGAGAGCCTTCATAACGTGAAGTTAAGCAGTTGCCACGATTTACTCGGTGGCCGACTAGTAAGTTGCCACAATACAAAGCCAACAAGCTAAATTCGATCCCCGGCACTTATCGGTCCAGCATTCAGGTCAGCAGCTCAAATTGCGGATGATAGCAGTCAAAGTTCAGAAAATCCATAATGATTCCATGCATTCTCCTTGTAAGTCTAAGATTTTGAAAATCACTAGTGAATCTTGATAAAGAGTATTAAGTTATTGTCACAAAAGTTTTAGTTATTGTCATTTAGAGAAGCAATGTCCAATGAGGAAGCTCATAATTGCTTCTATCGTGGAGGCTTCTATAACTGGTTTGAGGTAAGTCTTAGCGCCAAAATGGACTATAATCTGGACAAAATGGACTACAATCTATTGTCCCTAAGTGTCTTATAGGAACTGTAAGCTATCCAGGTTTTAGCTTTTTTAGAATTGGACTTGAAATGGAGAATTTAGGTCGAACTAGGCCTGGATGGAACTAGGCCTGGATCAAACTAGGCCTGGATCAAACTAGATCTGGATCGAACTAGGCCTGGATCGAACTAGGCCTGGATCGAACTAGGCCTGGATGGAACTAGGCCTGGATCAAACTAGGCCTGGATCAAACTAGATCTGGATCGAACTAGGCCTGGATCAAACTAGGCCTGGATCGAATTAGGCCTGGATCGAACTAGGCCTGGATCGAACTAGGCCTGGATCAAACTAGGCCTGGATTTAGATCGAGCTACACCTGGATTTATGAGACCCGAATTTTGGTCAAACTAGGCCTGGATTAAGGTCTAACAGCCCTGAATCATGAAAAGCTTTAAACAATTGGATTAATTATTACCAAACTACTCTTATCCTTAACCATTTCTAGGGTGGCCCCTCCAGTTCATTTCTTGATCCGAAAAGTCCCGGCTACTCGCCAATCGATGGAGATTACTGTCTCGAGCATGGAAAGTGAATTGAAATTGGGAAACAATTGATGAAAAATGATTAGATTTCTAGATACTGTGCGGAAAGCGATGAGTTAACCTACTGGTTCCCATGTCATAACGAAAAACGAACAATCGACAATCAGACATGGCACAATGGATGCTATTTTGGGAGAGGGGCGATCCAGGTATCTACTAGAGATAAAAGAGCGTGTCTGTTCGTCTGTCTGTACGGTCTAGGTTCAACTGGGTACAGTTTGAACCAAGGCAGTCTAAGACAGCTCCAATCGGGCCTAAGTTTAGCGTAGATCTAAGGCTTGATCGATAAAGTTTCCTTTCATTTTCAGATCTCTTACAACTACAACTATGGCCAATTCCAAGAGTGGCTCCACTCGAGAAACATCAAAATTGATATCATGTCGAATCCGAATTTAGTCATGACAAAGGTGAGCCGGTTAAAAGGCTTTTCTTGGGCCACGTTGATATGCACTGGTGGCCTAATGGATAAGCTACTTGTCTACAAAGCGAGAGATCTACCCCTTGTTCGGCTTCGAGTCCTCTCTTCGAAAATTTTTGACACTTTTTTGATTTTAACGGTACTGCTGTAGGAAGGGTGAATATTTTATGCGTTCTGTCATACTGTAATCTTCAATCTAGACCTTTCACTAACCTTTAAATCCAAAGAAAACTTTGGAAACTTCCAGATGGATCCACCACTTGCCATCCTTGCCTCGTTGTGGTTCTACATGACCCCACAACCGCCAAAGCCGGCTATGCACGATATTGTAATGGGTGAGTTGATGTTTATAGTTATCACTTGATTGTATTAAAGTATCGCTTAGCTTCAGTTGGCCTAAATCCAGCTACTATAAGAGTTTACTTAACAGCTTTCGTTTACACTTACAATTAGAGATTCTGCTAATGATGGAATGCTTTTTTTGTGGTTAAAACTGAATAAGCCTTGTGATCTGGCTTTAGATTAATATAATAAAAATTCCTATAGATAAACATAGACTCATCACTTGCTATAGATTAAATTCTTTTCAGGCACATGGAACAGTGGGAAGAAAAACGCGGAGGCTGGCTACACGGGCCCAATCTTCGGCCCGACTTCTCTCATCATCAATAATGAATGCAATGGAGAGGATAGAGAGGAGCCTGGAGGTGAGAAAATATAAGAAATGTTAAAGATGTTTAGGAGATAAACGCTTTTCTCTAGGTCCTGGTGAATCCCGACGAGTCAAGGCGTTTAAATGGTTTTGTCGATATTTCAAGGTGCCGCCTGGTGCTGATAAGTTGCTGTCTTGCAAAAGTGAGTCATTATTGTTCAATCGGTGTCTTGATTAGATTATTGGATGTTAGGAGCATGGGTTAATATGTGGAGGTAACGTCTAGTACTAGAGAAGCTTGATGCAAGATTTGCTAGAGTAATGAGTCGGGGCTGGTTTCTAGGCTCTAGCCTAGGCTTGGCTTGCAGACTAAAGGCTATGACTAGAGTACTAATGATCAGTCTAGAGTTTACTAACTTACAAACTCCGGTTGGTGCTCTAGCCTGACTTTGTCCAGCTTATAGACTAGAATATTTCGAGTACTAGCCAGGTCGAGCTAGGCCCGAGCCAGGTCCAAGCTAGGCCCAAGCTAGGCCCAAGCCAAGCCCAAGCCAGGCCTAAGCCAGACCCAAGCCAGGCCAAAGCCAGGTCCGAGCCAGGCCAAAGCCAGGTCCGAGCCAAGCCCAAGCCAGCCCAAGCCAAGCCCAAGCCAAACCCAAGCCCAAGCCAAACCCAAGCCAAACCCAAGCCACGCCCAAGCTAGGCCCAAGCTAGACCCAAGCTAGACCCAAACTAGACCCAAACTAGGCCCAAGCCAAGCTCAAGCCAGGCCCAAACTAGGCCCAAGCCAGGTCCAAGGCAGCCCAAGCCAGGTTCAAATAGAAGAGATATACCAGATAGAAGAGCTGAGTAGCTAGTAGATAAATCTTTAGACATGCCCGTTCTGCTCGATCAAATCGGTCCACACGCAATGTCTTGGCAACCCGATTGGGCAAACACCTGGAAAGAGGAACCGTGCAATTGTGCCCCAGCCACATATGGAGGTTTGGCTTTTTCAATGCAATTTTTGTTCTCAAAAAGAAAGATCTGGCACTCTTTCATTGCAAATTTCTAGGAATGATCCCGTATTTTCATCCGGATCACTATCCAGCCGAATTCGTCAGCAAAAACGAGCACAATCGGCTGAAATGCGTGGCGAGTATCTATGATAATCCAAATATGTACAATATGAATACAAATTCGACGGCTTGTTTGAAATATTGATTGAAATATTGATTGATATTAATGATTGATCTGTGATTTGAATGTTTGATAAAATTACTTTAATTTACTTTACTTTACTTTACTTTACAACTGATCTTTCATCGTTTACGTTACTGATTGCATAGCATTTCTTGGTACTTTTCCAATATCGGGGGAGCGAAAGGAAAATCGGGGGAGCAAATTTTGCCCCCTCGAAAAATGCATTTCCGGGACTGTATTTTAACTGAAACGTTTTTTTTAAAAACTTTAACGACGATGCGCTTCTCCGATATTTGTGCGTTCAAGGAATCGACGGCAATCGATTATTTCGTCACCAAAGGAGTCATCCAGTCGTGGATTTGCAACTGTGGCAAATTGATGAAAGTCCGCTCAAAGGGAAAAGATCTATTTCGCTGGGTATGTGACACTTGCGCACGGCGAAAGGTCCCCAAGTATTCAAGAGGAATTCGAGTCGATAACTTTTTGCAACAAAGCAAGCTCCCGTTCGTCACAATTTTAAATAGGACATATGTAGCGAATTGCTTGATTTGCTCCCAAAATTTGCTCCCCCGATTTTCCTTTCGCTCCCCCGATAATCGGACCGCTCCCCCGATATTGGAAAAGAACCCATTTCTTTCTTCATGTGAATCAACAATTATATATTAGAAAACACTACTGTTATTGCTTTTTGAGTGTTTTCTAAAAGAGATTCGAGATTTCGAACTTTTTACAGCAAGTTTTAACGTTTACAAGCGATCTTTTAGCTATCATCAAGCTATCATCAACTCAATTCTTTATCAACAATTCCCCTGGCTCCTATTGTTTTTGTGAATTGCAAAGATTTTTTTAAAAAAAGTTAACTTAATGAGAAATTAATGATAAATTAAGTTAAACTTTCCTTTCAGCTCCTTCAATTCCTCGAAATTGTTCTACTTTCTTCAACGACAAGAACACGCGGTTCGCTAACGACCTTATCAAGCTGATGATTGAAGTTAATCAAGAGCTAATCAAGCTAATCAAGCTAATCAAGAGCTAATCAATCCAGAGTTCCTTTCGACGGTTTGCTGACTCTTTTCTTGACTATTCATTTGAATGTTGTAGGTTTCGAACGATGCTAGTCGCTATGGACAAGCAAATTCGCGTGGACGTGGAAGCCGAGGTGGATCACGCAATATGCCTCACCGCGATTATCGGATTCAAAATTCCGGAAGCCACTATCAGCCTTCACCAGGTTTCAACGTAGTTGTCTATTCTTAATTTTTGCTTTAGCTGAGTCTTCAAGGGACGGCTTCCGCCCAAAACCCACCCAGAGCAAAGATTGGTGGGATTGAAGTGCCTCACGTAAAAATCTATTTCAATAGTTTTTATTTTTCTTTAATTGATTTTTAGGTGTGTTTGATTGGGGAGTGGGACAAATGCGACCTTTTTTTTTGCTTGGAAAGGCCTTAGGAAAAGGTCGTAGAGCTTCAAAAATGTTTTCATAGAAAGGAATCGTATGCGTAGATTCCGAATTTCGACAAATCAGACCTCGCTGACACGTTAAATTTGAGCTAAAAGGCAAAAACTACGCAACTTAACGCTTTTCCGCAGTCTTTGCCTTTTAGTCCAAATTTGATGTGTCAGCGAGGTGTGATTTGTCGAAATTCGGAATCTACGCATACGATTCCCTTATATGGAAATATTTTTGAAGCTCTACGCCCTTTCCTAAGGCCTTTTCCAGCAAAAAAAGGTGCGCAAATGTCCAGGTGCGCAAAAAAAAGGTCGCATTTGTCCCACTCCCTTTGATTGTGATGTTTGTGGCTTGAGTTTTATTCCGCTCTGCGTCTAATTCCATATCGTGTTTGTGGAATTATTTAAAAACCCCTTTGCCCTGTGAAATGTGGTGTTCTCCCTTTAATTGTATTGTTTTTGTGTATTTCATAAATGGTTTTCAGAAGAAAATGGAATTGTGCTGGAGTGTACACGTGCGCTCATATTGTTGATGAGAGCTAAAGTGGAATGTGATTATCGTCATTGATGATGCAGAAGGTTGAGAGCTACCTTGGCGGTCGATTCGCCAATAGAGAAGAGGTTCATTTAACCTTAAAAACCTCCTTAAGGCTAGTAATTCGCCACCACCAAAACTTTACGTCGACACTTTTAGTCGACACGACACGTCGTCGACACACCTCAAGCTTCTTCGAACAGCTTAATTCATTGAGAAGGTCTTTTAAAATTCGATTCTAAATCAACAAAGTTTTAGTAACCGTTTATTATGTGACGTTTCACTGGTACCAGTGAAACGAGTCTCGCTTGACAGACCTGAAACTCCTTCGAACTTAAAGGCCCGCCAATTTATGCACACAAGTAAGACTTTTAGTCAGCACTCTAACTGCAATTTTAGAGTTATTCTATCTTCTACATCTCCCTATTTTTGTGCCATGTTTGCAACTTCCAATATGATTGAATCGAAAGTTATCACTGTAGAATTACATGATATGGATCAAGAGGTACGAAAGTTAACACAAGTTGTATATGTCGTAGCCGCTTACGAAATTCAGCCGCTAACGAATGAGGGTATTTCCGGGCATCCAATCAAAAAGTCACCCACATAAAAATGTTCATAATACATATATTTTATAATAAATTTTTGAAATTAGCTCATTTGGTTCAGTAGAAAATTTTTTTTGAGCCCCCAAAGTTTAGGTTCAAAAATGCCCTAAAATGGCTATAAAAATTTTCTACTCAGCCAAAAAACTTGCCTAATAGCTCATTTTGTAGCCAGTTTGATGTAGATTCTTAAAGTAAAGCCATCTAAAACAATTTTTCGTTGAAAGTAGGAGAAAGAGGGCGAGGAATAAATTCAGGGCAATTCTCAAATGTGAAAACAGCGACCGAGTTCAACTGAAGTCGTTCCTCGCCCTCTTTCTCCTAGCTTTGAAAAACAAATGTTCAATGTAGCTTTACTTTAAGAAACTACATCAAATTGGCTACAAAATGAGCTATTAGGCAAGTTTTTTGGCTGAGTAGAAAATTTTTTAAGAAAACGGTTAACTCAATTTGAGCGGAGCCAAAACTTGATCCAAAGGTACCCATCCATTTTTTGGCCATCTCTTCTTCTGTGCAGTCAATTTGCCCAAAAGCTGAACAAATTCAAAAGCTTTTTATATCAAAATGTAGAGGAGATCTTCAGCTTTCGAATAATACTCATATATATCCTTTTCTTGATTTCGGTATCTTGAGAAATTTACAAAATAGTAAAAACGCGCATTCATAACTGGACAACCCAATAGATAAACTTATTAACGATTTTCTGTTCTAACATTTCTTTAAGGATATTCTTCTGGAGGCAAGTAAAGTACATCTACGCCGAGGGCGACTTTTCCCATCTGCGTCATCACTTCGTCAACGGTTTGTCCGACCTCGACAACAAATTGGATCGAACAAGGTTTGATTAGTGTATGATTCAGAAATATTGTGGTTCGTAGATTGTGATAGTCGTCGGAGGTCAGACACTAAAGGCAAGTCATAATGTTGACGCCTATGATCCAACTACAATGCAATGGACTTCTTGTTAGTCTTCAATCAATTTTATTCTAAAAATGGCTTTAGTAAGCCCTTTATAGCAAAGACGTTGCCGTTGCAAAGACGTTGATGTGGTGTTGCCCTAATCGATCGTCATATCTATGCTGTTGGTGGTTTTAATGGGGCTCAGCGAATGAAATCTGTTGATGTGTATGACACTATTAGGTTGGTTACTTTGACTGCCCATATGCATTTTGTTTTTAAATAATTTTTCCAAACAGAAAAATTTAGAAATCAATGGATCCCTGGACCGCCTATGAGGTATTAGTTTGTGATACAAAATGTTATGTGAGTATCGAGTTGACTTGTTAAGTTGTTTGGTCTTGTAATCAAATAAATTTTAAGCTTCGTCGGGGAACTCTTGGGGTCACCACTTTCACGATCAGGTATTGATTGCTGTAGGAGGCTTTGATGAAGCAACTGGGATTGCAAATGCTGGACTGTTGGATCCACGAACAGGTTCGCTAAGTTATTTTGCAAAAACTATTGTTGTGTTTAGGAGATTGGTCAGAACTTGCCTCGATGACAACGCGTCGATCGTCGGTTGGCGTGACGTCTGTTGGCTCGAGTGTTTACGCGGTTGGCGGATACGATGGTCACAGTAGACATTGTTTGAATACGGTATGTCTTCTTAAACTTATCAAAAATAACCAATTCTTTTAGGTAGAAGTTTTTGATCTGCGAGCAAATCGTTGGCGTGCTGGGAAGCCATTACGCGAGGTAAGTTTTTATTTACAGTTTTTCTTAAAATTGCATTAAGTTCGATCTGGAGCTGCAGTATGTTCTCTTAATGGTTCAATCGTTGCTGCGGGTGGTCACGAGGGAGCAACTGTGAGAGATACCGTTGAGGTTTGTAATATTTTCGTATGAAATTATTCAGAAAAAAATAGATCTATAATCCTGGGGTAGATGATGATTGGGCGTTGATTCCAAACATGAGCGCTCCAAGACGAAACGCGGGTGTACTTTTTGTGAATAGGTAGAAGCTTTTGAGTAAACATAATAAATTTATTGCAGCCCTTTAATGGTTTTCGGTGGCGATGAGGGAGATTCTCATTTATTGGATTCGAATGAAACATTGACAATGGATATGGGTAGAGGACAACGGGCAGAGTTTGCCGGAAGATGGCAAGTAATAGAGGCTTAGGCTTAGGCTTAGGTACTTTGAATTTTCTTTTAAAATGAGCCTTTTATTTAGTCAACACTTCCGCAACCTCGATCATTTTTGTTATAACCTTGTTGTCTGAAAAGTAGCTAAAATTTAGTTATGATCTTTAAGCATTTGTTTCCATGGATTTCATGTTTCTGATTTTTTTTTTCTGATCTAGTCCTTCAGTTTTTCTTTTTGTTATAACCTTGTTGTCTGAAATAAAAAAAAAATTCTTTTCTTTTACTGGTACGTAACGCGTTTGAACACGTTTGAGATACTCTTGGGTGTAAAAGCACACAGCTCGATTAAACGCACATTTTAGGCTTTTCCAAGTTGATGACAACTTCCTATAATCTTAAATGGACGCGGTTTTTGATCCAGCAAAAGTAAAATTTAAAATTTCGAAAACTAGCATGGGTTTTAGGTTAAACATGAAGTTGAAGAAACTCGCGGAGAGCGCCGTCAATGCATTCCGGCAATCGAAGTAACTATTTTGAAAAAAATTTGATAACTTTTTCAATGTAGCCCCTGCCGGAAGCAATAGAGGTACTCGAGCACGAACATATGGCCATGGTTGAACATATGAACGAAGATACTTTATTTGTGATGGCAAGGTTTAAAGCTTTCAATACAATACAATGTTGTTGGGAAAGATTTTTCCAATTTTATTTTTAATCTTTTATCAATTTAGTGGACTTGGCGTCGAAAGATTGTTTTTGAACTTTCTAATGTTGTACTCGAGTCGAAAACTTCTCGCTTTCGTCATCAACACTACACAAGAAGACGAAGCTTTCCTCCTTTCTAAATTGCATTCGCTTCCAGCCAACGAGTTTGCCCCCTCCAAAAGTGATAAAAGCAGAAGTGCTTGCCTCGGATCGGTATGAGTGTTTTGCTTACAATAACATGAGATCTTTTAGAGAGGCGTTGTATTTGCAAGGTGGCGTACAATTCATCACTTCTCGCATTTTGATGGTGGATTTTCTCACAAATCGTGTTCCAGCAAAGATGGTGGCAGCTATACTCGTTTACCGAGCACATCAGTAATAACTTTTGCGTTTACTAAACCGTTGTTTCTATTTAGGCTTTTGAATAGTTTTCAAGAAACGTTTATACTTCGATTATACCGTGAAAAGAACCCGGAAGGTCATGTGAAAGGCTTTACAGATATGCCGATGTATTTTGCTGGAATAGGACAATTACAAAGGTATTTGAGTTTGGAATTTTAGTAAAAGTGGAAAATAAACAAATGGGGAAGCTGCTTAAATTTATATTTACAGACTCGTTGATCGCCTGTTTGTTCGAAAAGTGCATCTTCTCCCACGACACGATACGTCGGTTGTCAAAACCTTTGCGCGTGCTCCGGTAAGCAGTATGGGGTTAAACATATACAAATGATCACAAATGGCTTAATAAACGTTTCTTTTTAGCCGTCGTCTATCGAAATAACGGTTGATTTGTCGGGAGGCACACGACGTTGTATTTCGCTGATAACTGATTTGTTAAAAGTTTGCCTTCGGGAATTGAAACAATCTTCTGTTAGAAACAAAGTGAGACATTTCTCTGTTTTTCCAACTATTCATTTTTAGAAACAAGAAGAAGAGGAGAGTGATTCATTCAACGCTGGTGTTTATTTCACGACAGAACTCGAGAAGAGATTGCAGTACAAGGGGTAATAGAATATCTATAATCACAATTCGTAATCGTTTGCATTGCAGATCTTTTTTACCGGATCGTCAACGGCGGCTTTTGTCGGATTTAAAATTTTTGCGAAACCTTTTGCGGACGGCAGAGAATCTTGATGCATGTACAGTGCTGTATAAGCTAAACGAGCTTGGAAACGATAAAGAAGTTGTTTATATGTGATTATTACATCTAAATTTATTAGTTTAGGCGCTGGAAGAGTCCACTGGATGGTCGTTTACTCCAACTGGAGCGCGACTTAAGGCCATTGCCCAGGAGCTTGCCTCATTTGCATCCAATCGTCCCGAATTTGTTGGTTCGTGTGACTTTTGTTTTGAATCCCACCGTATTTAGCCCCGCCTAAATGGACATCATTAGAATCCGTTTTGGATGAGATCAAAGAGCTTCATATTCCAAAAGAAAAAATTCCAAATAATGGTTAGTTATTTGGAATACAACACAGTTTCAAAAGTTTTATAGAACCACGTGTTTTGGTTTTCACTTCGAATGAACAAGCCCAGTTACAAGTGGTAGGACTAATTAGACAAGGAATCGATCGAACAAAAGGTGAATCGTTTAGTATAAATCTATGATTGCAAGTTTTAGTCGGTTTTAAAAAGACTCGTGCGTCCAACAACTACAGAGGCTCCTATTAAACCAATCTGGAATCCTGATCAAGTATCTTCGTTTTTTGCCGATGAAGCGGTGAGACTTTGCTTTAATTTGTTTGATTGTTTAAAAGAATTTAGAATCCCGGAAGCTCTACTCGCAAAGAAGTGATTGAAAACATTCAAAAGCAGCAGAAGGAAGCGGCTCGGGTTGCAAAGAAGCGGTCAGTTTTACTTTGACTTTTAAAAATTAGTTTTATATTTAGAAAGAAGGTTGCCGAAAGTCTCATAGCTGTCAAGCAGAAGAATCTTGAACATTTTGGTGTGATACGATACAAGAAGCTGACGGAAACGAGAGAAAAGGTAACATTTATTGAATACTGACGGCAAAAACTTGAACAACATGTGTAACAGCTCATAGGTGAAATAGTAAGATCATAACTATTTTTGGCTTAAGAGAGTTTGGTGCTTCCAATGTCTCGAATTCGGGTTGAACCTTGCTTTTCGTGATTGCTTTGGCGATGTTCTGAATGAAAATTGGTATATTTTGAGGAGCTTTTCAATATCTTTAGCTTCGATGAGATTCTTTCGACCTATTGCTGAAAACATTAAAATAATGAAATAAAAAATGGATCCAAGCGGGATCGAACTCGGATGTCAAAAATAGGGGCCACCGCCACTACCACTGCACCATTGAGTCACTTTTTCTGTGATCGACGGTAGTCCTTACAAACTCATAAGTCGCCCAATCAAATTTCAAATGCTCTTTTACAGAAATCTAGAGCCTTTAGGCAAAAACTATAAACGCCATCGTGTTGCCCGTGTCCGATTTGTGTGAGTCATAGCTTCGTAAGCCATAGCTTTGGTTTGGATTTGCGCTCGCGATCTCTGACCGTTCCCTTTAGTTATTGCTTTCATAGACAACTCACCTTTAAAGCATTTGGCACATCGGCTGAGATCACAGACAAACTGTTGTTCCCGAATAAAGTGGCGATGTCGGAAAGCATCTCTGGAGTCAGATCTCCTTCTGAAATTTGATGTAATACTCATATTTATGGAACTTTATGCAATATGATATGTAATAGATAAAATATTATTCACTATTACTGTTTAAAGATTTTCAAAGTGGCCAGCTAAGCAAGGCCAGCTAAGCAAGGCCAGCTAAAGCAAGGCCAGCTAAGCAAGGCCAGCTAAGCAAGGTCAGCTAAACAAGGCCAGCTAAGCAAGGTCAGCTAAGCAAGGTCAGCTAAGCAAGGTCAGCTAAACAAGGCCAGTTAAACAATGCCAGAAATAAGGCCAAAAGCCTGGTTTACTAGTCTACTTAAAATCTCAAATTTCAACCTCTAGAGCTTAGAATTTAAAAGAAAAATGTTGAAGTTGCTAGAATAATATAAACTAATCAAGTGTTTGAACTGATCTAACTAGTATTTCTTTTTTCAACTCACCCGGTGATCCACGAATCAACATCGCTACAATGATATAAGTGAACGAGGAGCAAGAGGAGATGTACGAGTGATTGTAGATTAGCTAGGTGATTTAGTATCGAAATATTATTCTTTAAATACTGTTTAAGGATGTTCTGGCTGACTGGCTAAGCAGCTTCTTGGGCTAGCTAATACGTCAGAACACAGGTTCAGGTCCAAGACTTTCTACTCTTGGTCATCCAGAAAGTCTTGGTCTAACTCTGGCTTTACGGGAGAAATTGAAAGAACTATTTTGACTTTCTTTGACAAATTAAAAGAACTTTGTTGTTGTGATTGACTTTGTTTTTCTTAGTGAACTAAGAGCTAAAAAAGCTTGCAGTAAAGTCAGAAGCCAGTACCAAACTCTGATCTGTCCCTGACCTTAGCTGGTTTGGCTTTGAATTGTTACAATTGTTACAATATTCTTGTTAAAGTTACACAGCTAAACCTTCGCAAACAGCTCCTGTTGTTGTTGAATGTTCTCCAATTGTCGTTGAGCTTTTCCATCCGAGACGAGCTCTTGAATCGCTTTCGATCCAAATTCCACCGTTTTCAGTGTACTCTTTCCGCCCCAAAGTGTTGCCTAGAGAAGAAACAAGATAAGATATCAGATATCAGATCGTAATCTGATATCTAGTTATAGATAATCTCTCAGAATCTCAGATCTCTCAGAATCTCAGATCTCTCAGAATCTCAGATCTCTCAGAATCTCAGATCTCTCAGAATCTCAGATCTCTCAAAATCTCAGATCTCTCAAAATCTCAGATCTCTCAAAATCTCAGATATCTCAGAATCTCAGATATCTCAGAATCTCAGATCTCTCACATGTATCATGTATCCCAATCGATAAATAGGAAAAAGTGGATGTGAGGGCTTGTAGCGGAGTTTCCCTTGTCGATACATTTCCGTGGAGATCATTCGCTCTCCCGCCAGGGTGTACTCGGATAATGGATCTTTTTCGAGAACAACCCATTGACGAAGATAGAGCTGAAAATTGGTTTAAACTTTAGGATTATAAAGAGGGTGAAATTAAGGTCATTAAGGCCAGCAATGATTCGTGAAGTTTTAAAAGGTTATCTTCAATTATTATAAGTTTAAAAAGAAGACTACAAACCAAGGCTAATAAAATTTGGGGTACGGTATCTTACAGACTATGCTATATCTAAAGACTGATATTTAGAAGTTTAAAACTTGAGGGTTATGGTACTTAGTTGAGGGGACGGTACTTATAGAAGTACGGTACTTAGAGTACGGTATTTGTAGAAGTACGTTACTTAGAGTACGGTATTTGTAGAAGTACGGTACTTAGAGTACGGCACTTATAGAAGTACGGTACTTAGAGTACGGTATTTGTAGAAGTACGTTACTTAGAGTACGGTATTTGTAGAAGTACGTTACTTAGAGTACGGTATTTGTAGAAGTACGGTACTTAGAGTACGGCACTTATAGAAGTACGGTACTTAGAGTACGGTATTTGTAGAAGTACGTTACTTAGAGTACGGTATTTGTAGAAGTACGTTACTTAGAGTACGGTATTTGTAGAAGTACGTTACTTAGAGTACGATATTTGTAGAAGTACGGTACTTAGCGTACGGTATTTGTAGAAGTACGTTACTTAGAGTACGGTATTTGTAGAAGTACGGCACTTAGAGTACGGTATTTGTAGAAGTACGTTACTTAGAGTACGGTACTTAGTGTACGGTATTTGTAGAAGTATGGTACTTAGAGTACGGTACTTATAGAAGTACGGTACTTAGTGTACGGTATTTGTAGAAGTACGTTACTTAGAGTACGGTATTTGTAGAAGTACGGTACTTAGAGTACGGTACTATTAGAAGCACAATACTGATTGAAGTACGGTACTTAGAGTACGGTACTTATAAAAGTACGATCCTTATAGAGCACGGTACTTAGACTAAGGTACTTATAGAAGTACGGTACTGATAGGTACAGCACTCAGGTACGGTGCCACCAGGAATACTGGTGGCAATTTAAGAACGATAATGAATTACGGTACTTCTTAAACTATTCAAAGATCAAAGATAACGGCTTACCGTAATACTAACGCCTAAAGAAACTATGGGACAATACGATATCTTTCTAGCTCTAGCTTTCTAGCTTTCTAACTCTCTTTAAATTCTTCAAAGTACATAGATTTTTAATGATAGAACTATGTCTTATTCATCTTTCACCTCTCCAACGTTGAAGAACACTCGATTGTTGGTGATGTGAAAAGCCATATGGTGATGCATCGGGATATGGGTAGAACCAAATGAGAAGAACATTTTCTGGAATAAAGATACTGTAGAAAACGATAGGAATTTAAAGAATGTTATAGTTTTTACGGTTCTTCTCGAAAATTCATTGAATTCATTGAAATTTCATTGAAAAGCTATGCAAAACCCAAGCCAATTCGCTTCTATTAAAACTTTTCTTGAGACAAACGGTTAAAGTCAACAAAAACAATATTACTACAGAGAATCGGTTATCATTTGGTCCTCCTTTAAGGCAAGAACTTACACAAAGAGCTTTCTCGTACAACTGAGCCTCAACGGAAATGCCCAACGGGGTGAGTGGCCGGGGCAACACTTCGCTGCAAAAGAATGGATAAGTTACTGTATTGATAGAAAGTTTTGTGATCACTTTAATATATAAATGCCCCACCCAACATTTGCCGTTGTATAGATTTCGTGATCAGTGAGATTCCCTGAGTCGAACTCGGTGCTCAACTCAAAATCGCTTTCCCGATCGAGACCTAGGATTTGGGAACTTTTCCGAGCATTGACTCAGATCTAAAGCATGTCTCAGCTACCGTAATGCTCCAGTCTAGATCTTCATAGTTGATAGATTTGATAGAGTTGAAAGATAAATGATTTACAACCTGGGTTATGAGTTACGGTACGCTTTAAGCCAGCTGATAACCGTAAAGCATGATCTACCGTAACTCAATTCAGATCTCCATAGTTGATAAATGATATTATAGCAATTGCCACATCTACTAATTGGCTTACGGATTACGGTAGTCAGCTTATGATATCCAGCTTATGATAGCCAGCTTATGATATCCAGCTTATGATAGCCAGCTTATGATAGCCAGCTTATGATAGCCAGCTTATGATATCCAGCTTATGATAGCCAGCTTATGATATCCAGCTTATGATAGCCAGCTTATGATAGCCAGCTTATGATATCCAGCTTATGATAGCCAGCTTACGGTAGTCAGCTTATGGTAGCCAGCACGGCACGCTTTAAGCCTGCCGATTACCGTAACCGTAAAGCATGACCCGCATATCGTAACCAGCCATCACTCACCTGTGACATCACGACTTTGTACCAAGTAGATGACCTCATTTTTGATCACAAATTCGACATCTTGTGGTTTTCCAAAATGTGTCTCCAAGAAGTGCCCGACTTTAGTCAACTCAAGCAATTGTGAGTCCTCCAAGCAGAGGATTTCTTCGGACTAAAAGAACAAAATGATGTGCAGATTAATAGAGTTTCAATTAAATATTAATAGAATTCAATTAAAACTACCTTTTCAAGGATCTCCCCATTATGTTTAGCGATGAGAGCGGTGTGTGGAGTGACTGCCCCACTCACGATCTCCTCACCCATCCCTTGGTGAGCGTTGATGAGGAATTTTGTGGGATCTCGAGTAACCGGATTGCACGTGAACATCACACCTTGAAATTTGGTTATTTAGGGATTTGTTTTTAGTGAAAAAGTTTAGACAAGTAGAAACTAAAGCTAAAGATCTTTAGAAGAAGATCTTTAGAAGAAGATCTTTAGAAGAAGATCTTTAAAAGAAGATCTTTAAAAGAAGATCTTTAGAAGATCTTTAAAAGAAGATCTTCAGAAGAAGATCTTTAGAAGATCTTTAGAAGAAGATCTTTAGAAGAAGATCTTTAAAAGAAGATCTTCAGAAGAAGATCCTTGGAAGAAGATCCTTGGAAGAAGATCTTTAGAAGAAGATCTATAGAAGAAGATCTATAGAAGAAGATCTATAGAAGAAGATCTATAGAAGAAGATCTTTAGAAGAAGACCTTTAGAAGAAGATCTTTAGAAGATCTTTAGAAGAAGATCTTTAGAAGAAGATCTATAGAAGAAGATCTTTAGAAGAAAGAAATAATTAGGTGAGAGTTTGGGGCTAAAATTTACCAGCTGTTCCATTCGATATCATTTCTTGTACAACGATGGCCATTGATGGAGTCAAGAGTTGAGCATAAAACCTAGAAGAACCGTTTTTTTTGTAATGTAAAATGTAAAAGAGATTACAGTTTTGATTTTTATATTTTTCTAGCCATTTATTTCTGATTTTGTACAGCCAGAACACCTAAATTTACTCACTTTCTGTACGAGTAAACCTCTTTGCGAAAATTCGATGCCCACACGCGTTTGAGAGTTTGTTGAACCTAGAATTCTCCTTGGAAACAAAATTTTGATAGTTTACAGTCATATTTTAGTAATAGTTATCTTTAGAAGCAAGTTTTTTTACGTCTTTTGGTTGTATGTTCAGCTGTGATTCTAATTGACCGGCAGATGAGAGATCGGCGCCATCTTCGCCAATTGCTGATGATCTATAAGTTATAATTATGTAGGTTTTAAATGTAAACGCATGATTGGAAGAAAAATAAGCTTCTTTCTTCAAAGAATTCTAAAAAGAACGTCAAGAAGAGCTTCAAAAGCTTCAAAAAGAATCGAACAAACTACCGTGAAAACTAGTTTCCGATAGTCTAAGTTTGCTCTTAAATAAACGCTTAGATCTTGGCACCAGTACGTTTATTTTTGTTTATTTAAGTATCAAATTAAAGTAGAGAAGATGGGTAATTTTTTGAGATATAAAAGAGTTTTTTAGCTTAAGCCAGTGTGCAGAAAAAACTGATTGAAAATCGATGATCGGGTTTTTGGGTGTCGGGTAGTTTGTTGACTCTTAAACAAACACTCATAACTTGGCACCGGTACGTTTATTTTTGTTTGTTTAAGTATCAAATTAAAGTAGAGAAGATGGGTGATGCTTTGAGATATAAGGCAGATTTCTAGCATAAACCAGTATGCAGAAAATAGTGATTGAAAATTGGCGAAATAAACCGTTCTGTCTTTCCCGAAAAACTTTTTACGGTATTTTTCATTGAAATTCAACTTTCAGACTGCGAATCGCCATAAGAAAATAAAGATTTTGTTGATTTTGAATGCTTGTACAACTTGAAAACGAATATTCTTTGAGTTAGCTAGAGAAAAGCTCAGTTTGCTAGCCATCGTTCACTGACTCACCGAATCGCCAAGAGTTTCTCCGCGAATTCGTTACGCAAAACGATCTCAAGCTCGGTTCTCATTGCAAGTGTTACTAAAATCTTTTTTGATTTAAGAAACCAAAACAAAACATCTGAACTTTAGCGCTAAAACGAATTCAAGATCGCTTTTCGAAACTCACATTCTGATTCATGAAAAGCTGCCTCGATTTTCTTCAAAAGACTCTCTAATTCATCAATTTTCAAACTAAAAAATGGTTTTAAATAGAAGAATTGATTGATTAACAGTCTAACTTGTGATTGATTCGATTGATCAGTTGAGATAAGGCTTTGTTTGCTTTCAAGTGTTCTTCATAAGCATTCGTCGATATCACGAAGCCATTAGGGACTTGGTACTAAAAGGATTTAGCTTCTCTGCTCCATTTCCATATAGAAAGCCATTTAGTATTTCCATTTAGCATACTTTGCATCGAATTGTTGATAATTTTCCGAGATTTGACCCCTTTCCACCGGTTAATGACGAGTCTTGGCAAGCACGATGAGTGAGTGGAATGATGCGAAGAATCCGCTCAAGACCAATTGCTTTATAGTCTAGAAACGAACATATAGAATTGATTGATTGAACAAATTGATTAGATTTTGAATCTAGAATCTAGATTAGAATCTGTTAAGGCTTAGAAAAGAATCACCAATCATCTCCAATCATCTCCAATCAATCTAGCCGTCAATTTTCAAGCTTGTCACTTTTTAGTCACTGAATCGTGTCATTCACAGTCACAATTGTGACTTTTTGCCTACATCTCTCAGATTGCCATTAGCATCAACAACTAGAAACTTTTCGGAAACTCTTTGCACAACCCCGTGGTTTATTGGTTAGCGTCGCTGTTACCAAAAAGTTAAACCAATTGGTTCGACTCAAGCTTAGATTCTCAAGCTGTTTTAGACTCTAATAAATAGATCTCTAATAGATCTAAAAGATCTGCTAACATTTAATAGATCTAAAAGATCTGCTAACATCTACTAGATCTAATAGCTCTGCTAACATCTACTAGATCTAATAGATCTGCTAATCCTTAACCTAAAACCTAAGACGCAAAGAATAGTGCTCTTTCCAAATGTCAGAACATTCGGCTAGTCAGAAAACGCTCAAGAAAACGATTCTGCGTCAGTTTGATCATGCCTAATAAGCTGTAAATTTAACTCCAAATTCACAGGGCAACGTTTTATAAAAGTTTAGCAAAAAAATGAGATTTTAATTCCAGAAGATGCGTAAGTATAGATCATATTCTTACCAAGTATTGCCTCAACTCTTTGCTTGCATTCTTTCTTATCCAATGGTTGAATGATCGAGGAAATGAACGCGTATCCAATTGATCCCTTTCGATCGCATTCGAATCTGAAGTGTTGATATTGCAGAACTGGATCAGAGTTGGCAAAAAGCCAAAAGCCAAGGCTAGCTTAGTCAAATCAAAGTAGAAGATAATGGCTTTCAATTGGCTTTCAATTGGCTTTCAATTGGCTTTCAGTTGGCTTTCAATTGGCTTTCAGTTGGCTTTCCCTTGGAATTTCAAAATTATCGTTGAACTTCTTGAATAACTCTTGAATAACTCTTGAAAAATCTTAGCTTTGGCTTGAATTTGCCTAAAAATTTGGCTTATTTGCTAAGCCTTTTTGAATCTAAGCAACATTCACAGCAAAAAGCACACCTATTCACAACAATCGTCACCCCGTCATCTCTCTCATAGCTGCACTTGTTCAAGTGCTTCATTTTGGTGAAACTCTCCTCTTGTCCTTGATCTAAATGAACATTTTATAGAACTACTTTACTCTCAAACTTGTTTTAAACTTCAAAATCGATAATGAATCCGGTTGATAGACTCCTTCAGGTGTATCGAGTGAAATCGAGCGAACGATTTGATCGACGTGCGAGTGAATTCCGTGCTCCAAATGACTATTGTACTGAGCGCGATCCTCCGAGCGCCAAAAATAGCGATGACCATCCTGAAAAGAACATAAGAAACGTAAGACCATCCTGAAAAGAACTAAAGACAAAATTCTCAACAATATAGTGTACTTTGTTGGTAGACAGAGTGCCTCATTACTGAAACAAGAAAAATACTGGCCAAAGATCATTTTTCAAAGAAGTTCAATTCAAAGAAGATCGTTTTATTTTTGAACAACTAACTGGTAAAAACTATGGCCTCTATCTGGCCTCTATCTGGCCTCTATCTGGCCTCTATCTGGCCTTTATCTGGCCTCTATCTGGCCTCTATCTGGCCTCTATATGGCTTGAAGTCGCTTGGGAAAGTTGTCTTTGTCTTCTACTTTCATTTCAAGCAACTTTTTGGGGAGTGAAATTTTACGACTAGGTGAATCACTTAATCAATCGCTTCAATGAATCAATCGTTTAAAAAGTCGTAAAAATTTTTTTGCTAGTGGTGATTTCAGTACTCAAGAACTTTACCTCAAAATACACGGAGATCTGATCCTCACGATCGTTTGCACTCAAGCGTCGAACTTCTTTGAGTCCTCTAAATAGGCTTGATTTAAAAGCAAAGTCAAAGCCAGATCCTAGCCTGGTTTTTGACCTTGTTTGCTTGAAAAGCCTTCCATTTTTAGTCTACTTGTCTTGGAAGCACTAACTAATTCCCATTTAAGTTTCAGTGGATGATTTGAACTAAAGTATCTTCCTTTGACTCACCTAGTACTCCTTTACTGGAGTCTAGTACTCCTTTACTAAAGTCTAGTACTCCTTTACTGAAGTCTAGTACTCCTTTACTGGAGTCTAGTACTCCTTTACTGGAGTCTAGTACTCCTTTACTAAAGTCTAGTACTCCTTTACTGAAGTCTAGTACTCCTTTACTGGAGTCTAGTACTCCTTTACTGGAGTCTAGTACTCCTTTACTAAAGTCTAGTACTCCTTTACTGGAGTCTAGTACTCCTTTACTAAAGTCTAGTACTCCTTTACTGGAGTCTAGTACTCCTTTACTGGAGTCTAGTACTCCTTTACTAAAGTCTAGTACTCCTTTACTGGAGTCTAGTACTCCTTTACTGAAGTCTAGTACTCCTTTACTGGAGTCTACTTTCTTTTATTAGGTTGAGGAAAAAGTAATGTCGGTTTTTTTTCGACTGCTTTTTTTGATCTATGCATGATTCTCGAACTTTTTCTCCTTTTCTTTTCTTTTCTCCCATAAGAAAACTCTTGAACGACCGAAACAAAAAATTAGTCTGATGGTCCGGACCATCAGATTATTCAGGCTCAGGTCCGGACCAAAAGGTGCGTGGGGCAGAAGTTTCCAACTAAGCTCGTCGATTTCCCTTGTTTAAAATCATACCACAAAGGGGCTCGAAGTCGAAACTTTTCGTCTTGCATTTTGTACCGGAAAATATTGTTAAATTTGTAAAATCAAATATAATATGAAAGTATAGAAGTGTCTAGGTGAGATCAATTTGAAAAAAAATCGAATAAGCAAAGAAATGGAAAATTGCCAACAACAGTAATTGAAAACCGACATTACTTTTTCCTCAACCCAATACTTTGAGTTCTTTATTGAAAGGACAAAAAGATCTCTCTTTAAACGTCAGGCGTCTAGAACTTTTCATCTTTCTAACAAATATATATTACAATATTGGGAATAACTTTCCGTTACAAGCCAGGGCAAGGTCCTGGCCTAGCTTTGCTGAAAGCCTTTCAAGTTCTGGCTGGGTTTCTGGCTTTGCCTTGTCTGCTTTGGCTTTGCTGCAGTGGCTTTACCTTGACTTACAGCAAGCTTACAAGAATTTCTTTAACCCACAAAAAGCTAGATCAGGTCAGAGCCCCAATTTCTGACTTGGCTTACAGACTGACTGACTTGGCTTACAGACTGACTGACTTGGCTTACAGATTCACTTAGTCAATCAACAACTCCAATATCTATCTATCTAAAACTCTATGATGATGTAGGCTCTTTTGTTACTTGTCTTGATTGACTACGCAACGCTCCTATAGACCGTTTTATTAAAGTTTCTATGGTATTTATCAAAAAAATACTATAAAAAAATCTAAATCAGACATCAAACTCACCTAAACCTTCTCCTCACCGCCACTCGGTTCATCTCGATCTCACAAAACGCTTCGCCCCATTGAACGAAATCTTTTTGCTCTCGTTGCCTTAAAAATGAATTGTTTTTTTTGAAGAAAATCTCCACAAAACTTATTGAATTTCCGAAAATTGCTTAAAATTCTCCATGGATTCTTTAAAATCTCTTCGTTTACTTGAAGATTTGAATAGAAAAAGCGCACATCTGACGTCGGCTTAAACCAGCCGCCAATGCTTAAGAAGATCGGCTCGTTTTGAGAGTTTCTGAAAAGTTAAGCTAATAAAATATTGAATTTATCGTTTTGCGTTGTTTTGCGTTGTTTTGCGTTGATAAAACTAGTGAAACTGACCTTATTTCACCTCGATAAAAAAATCGGCATCGTCTAAACGGTTCGCGAACATCTAACAACAATGGACCACAACGAATTGTCTAAAAGAATAATAAAGAAAGAGCAAAGGAAGAGTAAAGGAAGAGTAAAGGAAGAGTAAAGGAAGAGTAAAGGAAGAGTAAAGGAAGAGTAAAGGAAGAGTAAAGGAAGAGTAAAGGAAGAGTAAAGGAAGAGTAAAGAAAGAATAAAGAAGAGTAAAGGAAGAGTAAAGAAAGAGTAAAGGAAGAGTAAAGGAAGAGTAAAGGAAGCATAAAGAAAGAGTAAAGGAAGAGTAAAGGAAGAATAAAGAAGAGTAAAGAAAGCTCAAGTATTACACAAAATTATAGAACCAAAAAGGAAAATGATCAATCCAATCTTGAAAATTGAACCATTTTTAAGCTATTTTACTTCCTCATTGAACCAAAAGTCCAACAATTTCAGTTAGCTTTCCACACTCACATGAATGTCATCGGTTTCCCTTGAAATCAGTGTCCCCGAGTCAAAAGTCTCTCCTTGATGCCATAAAATCAGACGAGCCTCGATTTGAGTCGCTCTTGAAACAATATCGATATGAAGAGAATCCCGAGAACTCCAATCGGACAACTCGAAACGGAAATGTTCCTAAAAAAGTCGTAATTGGATATCAATCAGCTAAAAAAGTTCATTTAAAGCGTTCTTTTACGGCCACTCAGCATAGGACAGGTCAAGTTCTGGCCTAGCTAGACTAGCAGAAGTTAGAGCTGGCCAAGCTGGACCAGAGGACCAGTCCTGGGTCTGGCTTCTTATCTAGGCTATGAGTCTAAGGAGCCTTTGGCCTTACCTGACTCCAGCTGGACAGGCTTATGGCCTAGCTGGCTGGCTTGACTAGCTGGCTTGGATGGCTGGCTTGGCTGGCTGGCTGGCTGGCTGGCTGGCTGGCTTGGCTGGCTTAGCTGGCTAGTTTGACTGGCTGGCTGGCTTGACTAGCTGGCCTGGCTGGCTGGCTGGCTGGCTTGGCTGGCTTGGCTGGCTGGCTTGGCTGGCTGGCTTGGCTGGCTGGCTTGGCTGGCTGGCTTGGCTGGCTGGCTTGGCTGGCTGGCTTGGCTGGCTGGCTTGGCTGGCTAGTTTGGCTGGCTGGCTTGGATGGCTGCATTGGATGGCTGCATTGGATGGCTGGCTTGGCTGGCTAGTTTGGCCGGCTGGCTGGCTGCCTTGGTTGGCTGGCTGGTTTGGCTGATAGGCAATAGGTTGAAGGTCATTGCCCCAATTAGCGAGCTCCTAGCAATGCTGCTCTACTTGATAGCCAATCCAGATAAACCAGGCCTAGCTTCAGATCCACAGAAGTACCTCGAAGCTATACTTTGTCTTGTAGCCAAGTTCCGAAGACGAAAAATTTCAGAAAAGCTGTGGTTAGCACTATTTTAAGCGAAATCCCTTCATTCCTTCAATTCCTTCAAAAATCACTCACCTCACCGCCACTTTTCGCATCCGCTTTCCACTCCCATTCATCCGGTTCAATACTTTTTGCGAAATCCCGAATGTGTTTTGTGATTCTTATTGGAGGACCTGGAAAATGAGCTTGTTTTAAGCTTTAAATAAGTTAAAAGCCGATATTTTTACTGTTTTTGAGGTTTTCTAAGCTTAAAAAGATCGTTTTTTGAATGTAAAACTTTCCCCCACCTGTCCACCATTTGTAAAAGTTGAAGCCGATTCGGTAGAAATGTCGGAAAAACTTCGTTTGTAATTTTGCCAGAATTGGCAACAGAAAAATGAGGATCGACATGAGATCGCTGAATTTTTTTGAAAAATTCGGATCGAGGACAAAAATAAAATGATACAATTGTGAGATTCGGGGAAAATGGATGAAAAAAAATGAAAATGAAAAAAGCGGATTAAGACGGAAAACACAGGAAAAACAAAAGCTCTTTTTCAATCTTGAGGCAAGATGTGAACAGAAGAAATGATCTCTGAAAAGAAAAGAAAAGAAAATATAAGGCTGTGTATATAAGGCTGTGTATATAAGGCTGTGTATATAAGGCTGTGTATATAAGGCTGTGTATATAAGGCTGTGTATATAGGGCTGTGTATATAAGGCTGTGTATCTAGAGCGGCGTATCTAGAGCGGCGTATCTAGAGCGGCGTATCTAGAGCGGCGTATCTAGAGCGGCGTATCTAGAGCGGCGTATCTAGAGCGGCGTATCTAGAGCGGCGTATCTAGAGCGGCGTATCTAGAGCGGCGTATCTAGAGCGGCGTATCTAGAGCGGCGTATCTAGAGCGGCGTATCTAGAGCGGCGTATCTAGAGCGGCGTATCTAGAGCGGCGTATCTAGAGCGGCGTATCTAGAGCGGCGTATATAAGGCAGCGTATATAAGACGGTGTATATAAGACGGCGTATATAAGGCAGCGTATATAAGACGGCGTATATAAAGCGGCATATATAAAGCGGCATATATAAGGCAGCGTATATAAGGCGGCGTAAATAATGCGGCGCTCGTGATTTTTGCGTCATTTTTTTGCGGTAATTTTCGTTAAAAGTACGGTAATTTTTCGCAAGTTTGCGTTTTAAAAAACGCATTACTAGCAAGAAACACTCCAGACATTTCACTGGTACTTTTGTGTTACCTGGGGGGAATGTCAATGACAAAATAGACGTTTTATGGTTACGGAAAACGCGCTTTTTGATATTAGAATTCACATTAGTTCAATAAAGGGTAAAAGATGGCAAAGGTGAAGAGCCAAAGCCTAGCAAAATCTCCTAGCTCCTAGGCTCCTAGCCTGTGTGAGACCAGCTAGCTAATTTTTATCGAAGTTCCCCCAGATAAGGCAAAAGTATCGTTTTACTCACCGCAAAACATCAGTCATAGTCAGAAGCCAAAGTTTGATACTTATTTTTTGGGGTGAATCGAAAAATTTCTTTGAATAAGAAGAGAGCAGAAAAAGAAGAAAATTGCTTGAGAAAATGGCCTTATTTCAGCTCAAAAAGTCACTGTTTTTGATGAGAAAACTAGAATTCGAAAGTTCTTTATTTATAAGAATTAAAAATCACTAAAAGCTCAAACACTTTTGGGAGTAAAAAGTTAAAAATGAGGTTTTTTACTTTAGAAGAAACCAACAATGATTTCTTATCAATATCGTGAAAAAAATGTACTTTTTATGATGCACAGATCTTAAGAATTTTCCGCTATTGTGAACGACTCGCACTTTGTGCTCTTTTAAACATGTAAACACAAGAATCTGGCCCACCAAATTCCTGATTTCCCAAGCCAGGAGGGGTTTGAGTGCGCCAGAAAGCATGCGTTTACACGGAGCAAGAAAGTACACTAGGCTCAAGCCGACTACAGCCAAAATTAACATAATTCTTGAAGTAATTCTATAAGTTTTAAAGAGCTAAAGTACTCAAAACAGATAAATCTTTAAATTAATTGCTTAAAAGAATAAAAAATGACAAGAAAACCCTCAATTTCTGACCCGTTTTCTAGGATTTTCCTTCAAAAAAAGGTCGTGAGACACCAAATTTCTTATCAATTCGCTCAAAATTCTTTTTTTTTGAAGAAAAAGAATCCGAAAACTATATGATAACACGTCTAATTATGTAGAAAATAAGAAAATTTAAAGAATGATTTAAAGAATGATTTAAAGAATGATTCAAAGAATGATTTAAAGAATGATTTAAAGAATGATTTAAAGAATGATTTAAAGAATGATTTAAAGGATGATTTAAAGGATGATTTAAAGAATGATTCAAAGAATGATTTAAAGAATGATTCATAGATTCAGTACTGAAGGATTCATTATTTAAGATTAAACTGAAGCTCTAAATATTGGGTTGGGGAGAATGAGTCGGCGCCGAAAATCAAAAAAATGTCTAAAACTTCTATTCGACTTCGTCAAATAATATGCGTTTGATATGAGTAGAATGGTTAACTAATTCTCTACAAAATGACATTTAAAAGAAAATTCAAACAGCGCCTCCGCTCAAGAAAAAGCCATTTTTTCACAAAAACTACAAACTGTGATCTAGAAAAAACCATTGGTGGGATCTTCCTGCAAATTTGGCAACTTAAGTAATTGAATGTGCTCTATCTTTTTTATATAAACACCAAAGAAGGTTTATGTGAAAGAAACTGTTCAAATGATGAGTCGGACTCTTTGCCATTTTAACCAGCTGCGTTTGGAAGTTCATAAACTCCACGAAAGAAAAGCTTTGTGGAATCTCTCAAAAGTGATTTTGTAGAGAAATAGTGGATCCTTTTGATGAAACCAAACGTATGTTTAAAGAAGGCTTTATGTGTGCAAAAAGTCCCTTTAAAGTTTGGCGCCGACTCATTCTCCCCAACCCAATAGTTAAATCATTTCATTACCCTTATCACTAAATCATTTCATCATGATCAATCAATCATTTATCCCTCTTCAACAAATAGCAAAATAAATAAAAGCAAAACCCCATGGCATCTGATGGGGGTTCCCTACGATAATACATAGTTTTTAATGGGGCATCGCCAGGATCCCTGAAACCTTTTAATGGGATATCCTGTTTACCCGATAATTTCTTATCGGGCATCCTAGCGATACCCCATAGCTTTTGATGGGGTATACTTTTAATGACCATAGATTCTAATGGGGTATCGTCGGAATCCATCCTTTAGTACTGAATTTAAAATTTAAAAAATGATTTACAAATGATTTTAAATGATTTTAAAAACACTTTTTTTCAACTCGGAAAAACTTTGTTTATCTTTTAGTTTTTCTCTAGGGAATCTATCAAAGAAAAAAAGAGAAATTTGATACTTTCTAGGTAAGAAACAAGGGGAAAAAGAAGATTTTCTTTATGCAGTTCAGCTTGGAATCTTGATTTTCAATCAATTAGAATAATTTTCTTTAGTTCTAGAAGTTCTAGAAGTCTTTTGAATGGTGGAAAAGAGAATTTGAGTAAGATATGATTCCGAGAAAATCAAGAAACAAGTCAAATATCTGAATTTTTCTCTCTGCTTCTGCACAATCACAATCTGCTTCTCTCAATCAATCTCAATCTCTCTCAATCAACTGCTTCTTTTCCTTTTAAGCTTACAATCAGTCGTCGACTGTTTCAATGATATTTTGATATAAATTCAAAGATAAACGAAACTACTATGGTCATTCAATAGCCCTGAATCTTCTCTTAAATACTAGTGCAAAGTTGCCGAGGATTTGAATACGAAATAAAGAAACAAAAAGCCTTAAAAACTTGAGTTGAACTTGAGTTGAACTTGAGTTGAGCAGGGATTGAACCCTTGAACTTCCTACTAAGATCCAGGGCTCTTAGCCAGTCGACTAATGCCAGCTGAGAGTCGATTAATGCCAGCTGTAAAAAGCTTTAAATGACTTCAATCGTCATTAATCGAAATCCTCATTAATACGGCACACCAGTGGGCCGTATCGTCGTGAATGTGTTAACCAGGAAAGTCCGCTTCTTGTAAGAAGCGACTTACGGCGACTTACGCAAGATTTCTGCTTCATGTACCTTGCTTCAGACCCAAAATTAAGTATTTATTATTTAATTAAGTTATTTTTAACAAAGAAACCCCAAATGAACGAGTTGTTTTGCCCTAATCCCAAATTGTTTTCAAACTCGGAGATTTTAGCCTTCCCATTGTGGTTGTTCATTTGTAGACTTCAATTGGTTGCACACAAGCTGACTTTCCCTTTAAAACATAAAACAAACTCGAATGTAAAACAAACTATTTCTTTTCTACACAGAAAGGTTCAAATTACGGTTTTGGTATTGATGGCTTTGCTGTTGATGTTGAGCGCTTTGGGATTGATGGTGGCAGTTTTGGTGTTGACCGCTTTGCTGTTGATGTTGACTGTTTTGGGATTGATGATGGCATTTTGGTGTTGATCGCTTTGCTGTTGAGGTTGAGCGTTTTGGTATTGAGGGTGACAATTTTGGTGTTGATCGCTTTACTGTTGAGGTTGAGCGTTTTGGTATTGAGGGTGACAATTTTGGTGTTGATCGCTTTGCTGTTGACAGTTTTGTTGTTGACGGTTTTATTATTAACGGATTCGAATTCCTCATCTTCGAAAGCTCCTGATTGAAAATTTTCAGCTAAATCGGTGCTAAATCCACGTACGGCCCACCGGTGGGTCGTATCGTCGTGAATGTGTTAATCAGGAATGTTACAATTGGGTTCTAGGGCTTGTTAGCCAACCCAAGTCAGGTTCAGTTCTAACTTCTGGGTTTCAAAAGCCTTTCTGGGCTATGTCAGTCCAGAAACCAGGTCCTGGCTTGGCAACTCACTTGAACCGTCGAAATGAACAAGAAAGAAAAGAAAAAGCGCACGGCAAAGAGCTTCATCGTTTTCGTTTTTGAATATTTTGTTTATTTTGAGTTCCTGTTCATTTTTCACTTGATTTTACTTGATAGACAAAGTCTCAGTAACTTTTGAGGCCAAAGAATTCACCAAAACCATTAACTACAAAAAGCTATGATTCAACGCAATCATTTTCATTCATTCAAACCGAGTTTTTGAATGAATGGCATTCTCACCATCCCACAAGAGTCTAAAGATTTCTTTTGTATTCTTTGAAGTGTTTAGAAATGAATATAAAAGAAGATTTTCCGCTATATGAGCATTGCATTGCATTGCAAAACGTCTTCACCATTCTTCAAGAAATCACGCATAAACACAGTGAAATCAACCGAAAATTGTTGCTGTTTATGAAGGGTAAAAGAAAAGAAATCTGTTTTCCGTTTTTGCGTACAATTTTACACTTATAAATCAATGAAAGCACACACACAAACACAAATTTCTGAAACGAAATCAAAAGCCAACAAAGCCAAAAGTCATGACTAACCAAACCAAAGCCAAAGGATTGCTGCTTGACTTGGCTTGAAAAACAACCTTGATCAGAGAGCATGAAGACAGCAAGAGCTTTACTTAAAGCAAGAGCTTCACTTAAAGCAAGAGCTTCAATTCAACTCTTTAAAGCAAGAGCTTCACTTAAAGCAAGAGCTTCAGTTAAAGCAAGAGCTTCACTTAAAGCAAGAGCTTCACTTAAACTCTTTAAAGCAAGAGCTTCACTTAAAGCAAGAGCTTCAGTTAAAGCAAGAGCTTCACTTAAAGCAAGAGCTTCACTTAAAGCAAGAGCTTCACTTAAAGCAAGAGCTTCACTTAAAGCAAGAGCTTCACTTAAAGCAAGAGCTTCACTTAAAGCAAGAGCTTCACTTAAAGCAAGAGCTTCACTTAAAGCAAGAGCTTCACTTAAAGCAAGAGCTTCACTTAAAGCAAGAGCTTCACTTAAAGCAAGAGCTTCACTTAAACTCTTTAAAGCAAGAGCTTCACTTAAAGCAAGAGCTTCACTTAAAGCAAGAGCTTCACTTAAAGCAAGAGCTTCACTTAAAGCAAGAGCTTCACTTAAAGCAAGAGCTTCACTTAAACTCTTTAAAGCAAGAGCTTCACTTAAAGCAAGAGCTTCACTTAAAGCAAGAGCTTCACTTAAAGCAAGAGCTTCACTTAAAGCAAGAGCTTCACTTAAAGCAAGAGCTTCAATTAAACCCTTTAAAGCAAGAGCTTCACTTAAACTCTTTAAACAAGAGCTTCAATTGAACTCTTTAAAGCAAGAGCTTTAATCAAACCCTTTAAAGCAAAAGCTTCACTTAAACTCTCATTTTCACCTAATCCAAAATGATATAAACACAAAATTTGTACTTGACTCTGCTGAGACTTCACTGCATTAAAAAAAAGCGATTTTTCTGCTTCATTTGCTTTGACTAAAAACAAGAAGATAATCTTTTATCTAATCGTTTTTTTGTCGATTAGATAAAAGGATTTTACCTTAAAAAGGAGCCTCACGGTTCAATTAGTCGAGTCATTCGCTGATCATCTCACCAAAATTTCAATTTCACAATTTCTACCCAGCTTTTACGTTTTATTCCTTCCTTTCTTTACTGAGATTTGAATTGAGATTTCTTTTTTTAAAGAAACATGGGAAAATATCGTTATTTTAACGATTCGCTTCTTTTAGAGGTACGAGTTGAATAAAAAAAAGCTTGAAAAAGCAGCTTTAAACATTAGTTTTATTTAAAAACTTTTCTCGTTTCTGATTTTCAGATCTATGCGCTTTACAAAGGACCTGACGTTCTTCGTTTAGATGCCGAATGTGCTGAAGGAAATAATCCACATCCGAAGAATATTTTTCAAGGTAAAATCATGAAAAGAAATGTGAAAAGAAATGTTTTTGGCTTCAAAGAATGTTTTAAGAGACTATTTTTTTGACCTCTTTCCTATGCTCATCACACTATAGAAGCGCGGAGCTCTGAAACTCGTCTTGGAGTTCTGAAGCTCGTCTTGGAGTCCCGAAACTCGTCTTGGAGTTCTGAAGCTCGTCTTGGAGTCTCGAAACTCGTCTTGGAGTTCTGAAGCTCGTCTTGGAGTTCTGAAGCTCGTCTTGGAGTTCTGAAGCTCGTCTTGGAGTTCTGAAGCTCGTCTTGGAGTTCTGAAGCTCGTCTTGGAGTTCTGAAGCTCGTCTTGGAGTTCTGAAGCTCGTCTTGGAGTTCAGAGACTCGTCTTGGAGTTCAGAAACTCGTCTTGGAGTTCAGAGACTCGTCTTGGAGTTCTGAAGCTCGTCTTGGAGTCCCGAAACTCGTCTTGGAGTTCAGAGACTCGTCTTGGAGTTCTGAAGCTCGTCTTGGAGTCCCGAAACTCGTCTTGGAGTTCAGAGACTCGTCTTGGAGTTCAGAAACTCGTCTTGGAGTTCAGAAACTCGTCTTGGAGTTCTGAAGCTCGTCTTGGAGTTTTGAAGCTCGTCTTGGAGTCCTGAAGCTCGTCTTGGAGTCCCGAAACTCGTCTTGGAGTTCAGAGACTCGTCTTGGAGTTCAGAAACTCGTCTTGGAGTTCAGAAACTCGGAGCCCTGAAACTCCGCGAAGCTCGTCTTAAAATGCTTTTTCATAAGCGCTCGTTATGTTTTTTTGGAATCTACGCATAAAATTACCTTAGAAAAAGTGGTTTTGATGAAAAAAATCATGCGCCACAACTAGGCTAGTATCGAGATTCCTTTTGCAAATCTCTTCAACAAAGTTTTTTCATGATCACTCATGTATACAAAGAAAATCACAGCAGAAATAGGCAAAAAGAATGAAATAAAATAAAATAAAGAACAAGAATAAAAGAATGAGATTTCGCGCTTACCTGCAAATTCTGGGTACGGTAGTTTTATCACGCTTGAAAGCATCAACCCAGAATTTTCTCGGAAAAGGTCGCAAGTAAGATGACGTGTTTCCCAGCCATAACTTTTTACTAAAAAATTCTTCGTTATTTACAATTTAGATTGCAAATGAAATTGCAAAGTTTCAACTTTGAGCACGCAGTTAAAAAGCAAGTCAGCACAACCAAAACAGTTAAAAACTTGGCAAAAGCTCAATAGTAGTGCCCCTGGCGAGCCGAGTTGGTGGCTATTTTACGGTTTCCAAGCTTTTGCGGAAGTTCAACACTCTAATCAGCTACAAGATCTCATCGTCAGCTACATTTTCCGACCCCAGATCAATAGATTCTGATAAACGGTTTACGAGATTTCAAGCTTAAAGAAGATATTTCCTTGCCCCTCAGTTCATCAGCTTTTTTTAAAAATTTAAACGTCAAAACTGTGGAAGGGGATCGAACAATTAGAAGAGGTTCTATTAGAAAAAGTCGTTCTATTCTTTTGCTACCCTCTAAAAGGGCCGTTCTAATAGAAGAAATACGGTATTTTAGGTTCTGATAAGCGCTTTTCGAGATTTCAAATAATTTAGGCAACGCTTAAGGAGCACTACTATTAGAGAGAATACGGTATAGTATTAGAGAGAATACGGCTTTTTCTTCTCTACATTTAAGGCTTAGGGATTGTGCTTTTGTATTCTTTGTATCAAATTATTAGTGTGAATAAATGTATACTCTAGGCTCAATCTACTTGACCGTTGGCTCGTTTTTTGTCACCCTGTACGCGTTGTGTCTCGTTGCAATGGCACAGCAAAAGTTTATGAAAATCATTTGCTACAGAATATTGTAGGTTTATTGTGGTTTATTGTGGTTTTTTTGTGGTTTATTGTGGTTTATTGTGGTTTATTTTGGTTTATTGTAGTTTATTGTAGGTTTATTGTGGTTTATTTTGGTTTATTGTGGTTTTTTGTGGTTTATTTTAGTTTATTGTGGTTTATTGTGGTTTATTTTGGTTTATTGTGGTTTATTGTAGGTTTATTGTGGTTTATTGTGGTTTATTGTGGTTTATTGTGGTTTATTGTGGTTTATTGTGGTTTATTTTGATTTATTGTGGTTTATTTTGGTTTATTGTGGTTTATTTTGGTTTATTGTGGTTTATTGTGGTTTATTGTAGTTTATTGTAGGTTTATTGTGGTTTATTGTAGTTTATTGTAGGTTTATTGTGGTTTATTGTAGATTTATTGTAGGTTTATTGTGGTTTATTGTGGTTTATTGTGGTTTATTTTGGTTTATTGTGGTTTATTTTGGTTTATTGTAGGTTTATTGTAGGTTTATTGTAGGTTTATTGTAGGTTTATTGTAGGTTTATTGTGGTTTATTGTGGTTTATTGTGGTTTATTGTGGTTTATTGTGTTCTAAAATCTCTTTTAACGTTTTTAGATTTGTCGTTGGACTCGTTGACGTGTTCAGTCTTGTTCCAAGTTCGATTCTACCCGGTTTGTAAGAGAGATTTTTTTCAAAGAAACTTTTCAACTTTTTCCAGGCTATTTTCTGGTGATGGGCTACTCGTTTTGTGACAGTCCGCTGCTGAATCTCTGGATTGCAACGCTGTGCTTTGGTGAGTTCTATTGTTTCTATTGTTTCTATTGTAGCTCGGTTTTTATTATTGTTTTTCTTCAGCTGATTGGTGCGTCTATTGTGCGTTGAGTGTGGTGTTGGCACTGAATCGTTGCGTCGATTTTATTGGCCCTCAATTGCAACAGGTAAGCAAAAGTAAAGCAAAAAACGTCATTGGTAGCTCTCAATTCATGAAAACTCTAAGAAAATTGCGGAAAATTTACCAAATTAAGCCAAATAATGCCAAAATCATATTATTGAATTTAGACTTTATTTGGTGGATGGCGACTAACGCTTTGGCTTCTCCCGCCGTTCATTTATGGAGCCATTGTTTATTTCACTTGCCCGCCACTCGTTTATCTCACTCCCACGGCTAGCTACTATTTTGCGGCAAAACCCGAGCATTCGATTGTAGGTTTTGTTTTTATTTCGTTCGATTTTCATAAGCTTTACGATTTTACTTTCATTCTAGATGCCAATGATCTTTTTGTATAACAATGTCGGTGTGGCGATTTGCATTTTGTTCTTGAATAGCCTCATGCTCATTTTGATGTATCGAGCACATCGAAAGATGAATGCAAACACGAACAAGATACAAACAGTTGTGAGTGTTCTTTTTTTCATTCTAACCTTTGTAAATGTTAGAGGGGAAGTCTTGTGGGACATTTCATACGTGCCCGCCACTTTTGCCATTGGCAATCTAACTTTGAGCTCAACTATCTTGGAGCTGAGCTGTCTAATCATAATAGTTTTTGATACCAATCGATAGAGAAAGACTTGGCGCATCTAATGATACCAAGGATATCTAGATTGGACAGCCCAACACCAAGAAATTTGAGCCAAAAGTTCGATTGCCAATCACAAAAGGGACGGGGCGTGTATAAAAGGTTCGTCGCCCCGCCCCTATTCCCTTTGTCAGTCTAACTTTGAGCTCAAATTTCTTGGTGTTGGGCTGTCCAATCTAGATATCCTTGGTATCATTAGATGCGCCAATACTTTCTCTATCGATTGGTAGAAAAACTATTTATATTGAACAAACCAACATCAAGAAATTTGCGCTCGATGCTAGACTGGCAAAGGGAATAGGGGCGGGACGATGTACCTTCTATACTCGCTCCGACCCTTTTGCCATTGGCGACTCAACTTTGAACTCAAATTCCTCGGTGTTCGGCTATCCAATTGAAATAGTTTTTGTACCAGTCGACAGAGAAAGACTTTGCGCATCTAATGATATCAAAAATATTGAATTTGAACAGTCCAGCGCCAAGAAATTTGAGCTCAAAGATTGCCAATGGCAAAAGGGGACGGGGCGCGGATCAAATGTCTAATAACCGTTGCTTTCAGATTGCCATTCAATGCTTCGGCATTTGCACGACGGTGATGATCACCGGCGTTTTCTACTGTACAATCGCCTCGGGTTGGATCGAGCTCCCTCCAATCATGTACCTTGTCACAAATGGCTCATGGCAATTCTCGAATAGTAAGTGCTAGGCTCAGTTAACGATCCCGTGAAGGGCAAGGCTGATTTCGAGTGGAAATGAGCATTTCTTTGCCTAGAGGATTTCTTTGCCTAGAGTGGTAAATCGATCAGAAAACGAAACGGGTACCACGGTGCCAAATAGGGTGAATAGCTTGAATTTTAAGCCAAATCTTCTGAAATTCAGTGGATTTGGCTGCTCATTGTGTTTCGTGGGTTGAAAGCATTCATGCTCTTCTACAAAACATGCAGAAAAATATATGATTTAGACAAAATAAAAATAAAAATAATAATAAAATCATTCAAGGTTCGATGGCGATTTTTTACATGGTAGTGAACAAATCGATGCGACGAGAAGTGTTCAAACTTATTCAACGACTCATTCCATTGGGGAAATTTCAACGAAGCAAAGTCAACTCGTCCTCAAATCCGAATCAACGAATCCGAATCAAATCGAATCCGAAAAGAGAGCAGCTGATTCTTGAATGAATTTTGAATGAATTTTCAGAATAACTTTGAACACAACGATTTATAGAGGGATTTTACGCAACATTTTATGAATTTTACGCAACATTTTACAAATTTTACGACAGTTGTTGTTTAATTCTGTTTATTTTTTCATTCTTCTCTTCTTTTTGCATTGGTATTGATCATTGAAACGATCAGAGAGAATTCGAAGATCAGTTTGTTTGTGGAAAATAGATATCAGAAGTAGATTGACTGACCGAATCACCGTGAAAGTGTTCAGTGAACTTTATACAGAAAAATACATGATTTCTGGAAGCAAGTCATTAATACAAAATGTATAGAAATAGAGATTAAGAGTCGGGGATTGAGTCGTGATTGGTTGCTCTCCTACAGAGAGCTGCTTTCGTACAGAGAGCTGCCTTCGTAAGTGATTTAAACTTAAGTCCGTGTGAAGTGATTCGAGTTTTTGTATTCGATGCTTAAATGATTTAGTGCCCTGAGTGTCATTGCATTGTATTGCATTTTCCTTGCATTGGCGTTGCATTGTATTGCATTGTCATTGCATTGCCATTGCATTGTCATTGCATTGTCATTGCATTGTCGTTGCATTGGCGTTGCATTGTCATTGCATTGGCGTTGTCCTGGATAGAGCCTTTTCCATTGACCAAAGTAGGTTTGAAAACCTGCAGCTTTGAGTGCATCTCCTTGATTTATTGCACGTAGACAATGCTTTGGCCGCTTTTCAGCAACGAATAGTGTATCATTCCTTTCTTCTACCACCAAATCGACAAAATCCTTGTTTCGGTGGAGATTCGGTTTTGGAAAAGAAGTCCGATTTTCGGAACAATCAAACCCTATGAAAACAATTAAACCCTATGGAACAATTAAACCCTATGAAAACAATTAAACCCTATGAAAACAATCAAATCCTATGGAACAATTAAACCCAATGAAAACAATTAAACCCTATGGAACAATTAAACCCTATGGAACAATTAAACCCTATGAAAACAATTAAACCCTATGAAAACAATCAAATCCTATGGAACAATTAAACCCAATGAAAACAATTAAACCCTATGGAACAATTAAACCCTATGGAACAATTAAACCCTATGAAAACAATTAAACCCTATGAAAACAATCAAACCCTATGAAAACAATTAAAGCCTATGAAAACAATTAAACCCTATGAAAACAATTAAACCCTATGGAAACAATTAAACCCTATGAAAACAATCAAACCCTATGGAACAATTAAACCCTATGAAAACAATTAAACCCTATGAAAACAATCAAATCCTATGGAACAATTAAACCCTATGAAAACAATTAAACCCTATGGAACAATTAAACCCTATGGAACAATTAAACCCAATGAAAACAATTAAACCCTATGAAAACAATCAAACCCTATGAAAACAATTAAAGCCTATGAAAACAATTAAACCCTATGAAAACAATTAAACCCTATGGAAACAATTAAACCCTATGAAAACAATCAAACCCTATGAAAACAATTAAACCCTATGGAACAATTAAACCCTATGAAAACAATTAAACCCTATGGAAACAAACAAACCCTATAGAACAATTAAACTCTATGAAAACATGGATAACTTACCGTAAACCAATCCTTTTTAATAGTCGAAATTAAAGGAAAAGACGCAGATTTTTCCAGATAAACTACAAAAATCTCAACTTTTTGACAATTCTTCTGACAATTCTCTAACAAAATTAAAGTATTATCTTCGAAATTTCAATATTTTATCTATTAAATCAACGCAATGTCCATTCCAGATTTGCCCGATTTGTTGACTGTGAGTTTTTCGTTAAAATTAGATAAAAGCTAACTAGATAATGTTTGATTAATACAAAATTAAATGGATTTCAATGAAATTCACTGAATTTCAATGAAATTCACTGAATTTCAATGAAATTCACTGGATTTCAATGAAATTCACTGGATTTCAATGAAATTCACTGGATTTCAATGAAATTTTCACTCTTTTCAGCACTACGAACAAGATTTGAAGCTTTTAAGGGAAAGACTCCCACAAAGAATCGACATTTTCGAGTTCTTAATCAAAGACGCAGCTGGGGTTGGTTTTTTTAGTGAAAATTTTTGTGCTAAACGTATAAAATGACTCCCAAGAATGCTGGATTTCTTCTGAAAACTATCAATTTTGAGCAAATCGAGTTCATTTTCGGCAAAGAGAAGATCGTTTGCACGCTGGAGTCAACGCGGACGACGATTGATGAGAAAATGAGGATAATGTAGGTTTATTAGATGAAAATCTGACTCCAAATTTCTTAAAGATAAACCATTTATTTGGAAAAACCATATCTTTGGGAAAACCGTAATCTTTCCTTTGCATTTTCTTCGATTTTCACTCAATTTTGATCGTTTTATTCGATGAAGATTTACTCGATAATCATTTATTCGATAATCAAACGAATTATTTGCAACGATTTGATTGGGGAGAATGAACTAACGAGGAAAATCAAAGAAATTTCATATGTTACGCGTTTGATATCAGTAGAAAGGTTAACAAATTCTTTACAAAATGACATTTAAAAGAGAACTCAAACAGTTGTTTAGCTAAAAAAGCCATTTTTTTTTTCTATAAACTGTCATTTAGAGAGAACGGTTAAAGGGATTTTCCTGAAAATTTGACAACTTATGTAATTCAGTGTGCTCTATCATTTTTATATAGAAACTAAAAGAGGTTTATGCCAAAGAAACTGGTCAAACGATGACTCTTTGCCATTTTTACTTGATTTTGACTATTTTGAGAGTTCATATGTCGTAGCCGATTATGAATGAAATTTTTTGGCAAATCTTTCTAGTAGAGCAACCCTTTAATGTATGAGGACAATATTATATCATCTTGTAGCGAATTAAATTCTACGTCGATTGGTACCAAATTTGTGAGTTTAGGTTAAAAATTGCCGGTGCTACAATGTTTCATTCAAAATTGGCGGGACCCCCCGTAGCCGATTATGAATTTCAGCCGATTATGAATGAGTGGAGCGTCCAATGAGCGTCTAGGAGCGTCCAACCATCAAGTATTTAGTATCATTCAACGCAGAATCATTAATAATTATGTTAAATTTTTAAAATTAGAAAGATTGGATAAAAAGAAAAAAAATTATGGGGCTTCAAAGCTTTCTCTTGAACAAACAGTTTTTTTGCTCTAATTTTTTTTTCTTTTTATTAAATCTTGCTAATTTTAAAAATTTAACATAATTATCAATGATTCTGCGTTGAATGATACTAAATACTTGATGGTTGGACGCTCCTAGACGCTCATTGGGACACTCCACTCATTCATAATCGGCTGAAATTCATAATTGGCTACGACACATATACTTCAAAAAAAGAAAAGATTTTTGGAACCTCTCAAAAGTGATTTTGTAGAGAAATTGTGGAGTATTTTGATCAAACAAAATGTTTATTTAAAGAGGGTTTTATGAATGAAAAAAGTTCCTTTAAAGTTTCATTAAAGTTTACCGCTATTTCATTCCCCCGAATTCAATAGAATCTCCAATAACATACCAGCTTTTACATCTTTTAGTCACCTTTTAAAGACTTTAATTTAGCGCCACATTTCTCGGATCGGATTTAGCGATAGCCCGACTGATCTTCGACGCTTTGGGCGAAATGTTTCGAACGAGGATTCTCGTGTTACCGAATCACATTCATAGTGTAAGGCTGTTACAAATTTCACTATGAAAACGGACAATTTCCTCTTTTTTTGATTCTTCTTTATTCAAAAATTGCTTTTGTTTTGATAATGCTTAGCGATTTTTTTAGTTAGCTATTAGTTATTTTTAAGAATCCAATCCTTCCGCTACTCCAAAAAACGAATTTCTTCATTTTCTCCTCTCTACTCGTTCTTCAGCATGATTGGACGATTTTTGAATATTTATGTCAACAATTGAACTCATTAGAAACGTTACCAAAAAAGGTTTGTTTGTTTTTTATTTGAAATTTCAAACATTTCCTTGTTTCTAGGTTCTGATCACTGATCTAATGTGTGATTGCTCGAAAAAGCAGAAAAATTTTGCAGTTTGTATCCAATGTCTGACGAAAGTGTTGAGGATTGATCAGGTGGGGGGATTTTTGGTGTTTATTTTGGATTAAAGACAGAATTGAAGCTGTCAGTTGTATATCACAGGTCTATGATATCACAGGTCTATGATATCACAGGTCTGGTATCGGAGGTCTGGTATTACAAGTTTATGATATCACAGGTCTACGGTATCACAGATCTAAGATATCACAGGTCTGGTATCACAGGTCAGGTATCACAGGTCTATGATATCACAGGTCTATGATATCACAGGTCTATGATATCACAGGTCTATCATATCACAGCCGATAATATGTAAATTGAGGGGTTTATATGTAAATTAAGTGTGAAAAATGCTAACCTTCAGTTACAAATGCTAATGCGTGATGTTTTACATATTCTTAATGTTTTCTGTGTGATCTTTTCTTAATAAGTGGTCGTAAAAAGTACTGGAAAACGAATAGGATTAGAGAACGAATAGTATTAGAGAACGGATAGGATTAGAGAACGGATAGGATTAGAGAACGGATAGGATTAGAGAACGGATAGGATTAGAGAACGAATAGTATTAGAGAACGGATAGGATTAGAGAACGGATAGGATTAGAGAACGGATAGGATTAGAGAACGGATAGGATTAGAGAACGGATAGGATTAGAGAACGGATAGGATTAGAGGACGAATAGGATTAGAGAACGGATAGGATTAGAGGACGAATAGGATTAGAGAACGAATAGTATTAGAGAACGGATAGGATTAGAGAACGGATAGGATTAGAGGACGAATAGGATTAGAGAACGAATAGTATCAGAGAGCGAATAGTATTAGAGAGCTTGAACTTAGCATTGAAATTGTTACTTTATTTCAAACTTTATTATTCAAACTGCTTTTTTTGCAGATCATTCGACGAGACTCGGTCATTCTCACGAGCAAAGAAGTCTCCACAGAAGACGTTGCAAAATTCTCCCTCACTCCGGAAAGGACTATGTGGCCAGAAGCAAATTTCGTTGTTCATCTAGTTAAAGTAAAAGAGAAAGCTAAAAAATCTATAATCTGCTTTCCAAATTCTAACTTTTCTCTAGTGGATGGCTCGTCCATGCATCGAACCATCAGCAATTCGGCCTCGCCTTGTCGGACTCCGTTTCCGTGACTACACCGCGCAATTCCAGAAGCGACTAGTGATTGGCTTTGATGTAAATGAAGCTTTGATGTAGTTTAAATCTTTAAAATAGTCTTTAAATCTTTAAAATAGTCTTTAAGTCTTTAAATACCGTATTTCTTCTATTAGAACAACCCTTTAGAAAGTAGCGAAAGAATAGAACGACTTTTTCTAATAGAACCTCTTCTATTAATAATTGTACGATCCCCTTCCACAGTTTTGACGTTTAAACTTAAAAAAAGAAAGCTGATGAACTGAGGGGCAAGGAAATATCTTCCTTAAGCTCGAAAAAAGCTCCAACCTTATACCGTATTCTCTCTAATATTAGTGCACCCTGAGCGCTGCCAAAATTGCTCGAAATCTCGTAAACCGCTTATCAGAACCTATCGATGTTCGCAATTTCGCAAAGCAATTTCGCAGAATCCGGCCGAAAACTAGTTCTTGCCTTCTAGCCTTCCATTGTCAAAAGCCAAGATTTTGTATGCTTAGCCTTCAAAAGAGTTTCCCAAAACCACTTCCAGGACTTCCAGGACTTCCAGGACTTCCAGGACTTCCAGGACTTCCAGGACTTCCAGGACTTCCAGGACTTTGCAAGTCTCATTAAAGGATTTTAAACCGACAGAAAGCTTTACCTGGCTTTTGGACGGTCAGTTAGAGTTATTTAAAAGTTAGGTCAAAGTTATAGTTCAAAGAAAATTGTAGGCCTTGGTCGGAAGATTGACATGGTCACTAGAAACAACAAAAATGATGAACTGTCACAATAAAAATGCTTCTAACTTGTTTTAAATCTGTCTGATTCATCTGGCTTATAGCTCAAAAAATAGAGAATCTCAAGAGAAATCTCGAAAAGCATCTATTATCAGAATCTATTGATGTTGGGTCGGAAAATGTAGCTGACGATGAGATCTTGTAGCTGATTAGAGTGTTGAGCTTCTGTGAAAATTTAAAAACCGTAAAATAGTCATCAACTCGGCGGGGTATACTACTAGAGAAAATACTAGAGCAAATATAAAAAATAAAGAAAGATCTGTCCGTCCGTTTGTCTGTCCGTTTGTCTGCGAATTCTCAGCTCTCCGTGAGCCGATTTACATCATTTTCAATTTCTTAGGCTTAGAATTCTATGTAGCATTGTATCTAATATTTCGTTTTATAAAAATCAAAAGTCATGGCACGGCCGGGAGTCGAAGATGAGATCTTGTAGCTGATTAGAGTGTTGAGCTTCTGCCGGTGGTTTGAGCCGTAGACAAGCGCGCTCATAACTGCGCCACGGCGACAAAGCTACGCAGCCAGAAAAACCCAATCTTAAGCGGGTTTTCGATGATGTTTTCAATAAGGACATTGCGATTTTTCTACTTTATGATGAAATACTCTCTATCTAAGCTAATCTATCTATTTTTGAGTCATTCTTTTCTAAACCAGTTAAGGAACAAATGCTAGAGGCTTTAGAACGTAAAACTGATTTTTCAGGCCATCAAAATGCTTTCAAAAGATGGTTTTGAGATCTATCGATGGGCAGCTCCGTTTGATGTGGGTTTAAATGTTAAAAGCTTATCTTTAGATTAGAAAATCGGTTCTTTCCTTGAATCGTGGCCTTTTAAAAGTTTCGTTGTCTTGTTGTTTGTCAAAAAAAGTCCGTTTCGTTGCAATTGTTTGTCTTTTTTACTAAAAAAATCTTTTGAAATTGTTTGAACGTTTTTAACGTATTTGATCAAGCTCCAAATGCACCAGTTTATTTGATCAGAATTTAAAGAACAAACCTAGGAAAGGGGATAAGCATTGCTTATTAAGCAGCCTCCATGCAAACCAACAAATTTTGAAAGAGTTGCCCCTTCTCTGTTGCTCTCCTAAACTTATTTATTGAAATAAGTCGGACGTCGATCTTTTCTTGCTCCATGCAGCTGAATGGCGAATTGAAGCCCTCACCTCGGCGCAATTCACTTGTAATTATTGAGCTTAATTTTCAAAGATTTCATTATACTTTTTGTGTATAGATATTGGGGTCATTCGGGTCGAAAAATCAAACTGAAGCTTTTGATTGACGCTTTTGATTGGACAATGGTGACTCCGACTACAATGAGCCGGATGAAGAGGTCGAAAGAGATGCGCAGAATCTTGTCAAGTTGGCAAGGATGTCTATCTTGGCTCTAGGTGAAGGTCAGCTTTACAAAGCATTTGCATGTCCGAGGAAATGCAAGGCGTGTCAAGCATTGCGTTTTGCTGAGACGCTAAAATTATTGTTTTCACGATTGTTCTTTAAATTCTGATCAAATAAACTGGTGCATGTGGGACTTGATCAAATACGTTAAAACAATTTCAGAAGATTTTCTGGTAAAAAAACAAAAAATTGCAAAAGACGACGAAACGGACTTTTTTTTGACAAAAAACCATGAAACTTTTTAAAGACCAGGGAACTTTTAAGAGACCATGAAACTTTCAATAGCCTTTGAAAGACCAGGGAACTTTCAAAGACCACGATACTTTCAAAAGAGAACGAAACTTTCAAAAGGCCTTTGAAAGACCACGAAACTTTCAAAAGAGCACGAAACTTTCAAAAGAGCACGAAACTTTCAAAAGACCACGAAACTTTCAAAAGACCCCGAAACTTTCAAAAGACCACGAAACTTTTAAAAGACCCCGAAACTTTCAAAAGACCACGAAACTTTTAAAAGACCCCGAAACTTTCAAAAGACCACGAAACTTTTAAGAGACCCCGAAACTTTCAAAAGACCATGAAACTTTCAAAAGACCACGAAACTTTTAAAAGACCACAATTAAGGGCAAGAACCAGAAAATCTGCTAAATCTTGATTGATTTTTAATCTAAACGTTTTTAGTTTTACTACGTCGTAGTGAAAGATCTCGAGTACGTAGCCGTGATTCGCGATTTCGAGATGAACATCGAGAAAATCGTTGCCGACACACAGGAAATGTTTGAGCTGTCGGAGATGGCGATTTTAAGAGATTGAGATCCTTTTTTCGATTCATTAACTTGTTTTTTTTTGTTTTTTAATCATTTCAATTTTTATGGCTGTAAATTTGATTCAAAAATCTATCAAAAAAATAGTCTTTATCATCATAAAATCACGGGTATATTCTCTTTTTCGTTCATTTTAAATAAAGAAAGCCTTTTTGTTTTGCACAAAATTTCATTTCACAAAACATTTACGACTTTGTTTACTCTGAATTCGTAGTGAAAAAAAAATTTTCCACTCAGCTTTCGAAGAATTTTCAAGGGAAACAGATAAGAGCTATCTTAAAAATGAATAAAAAAAGGGCTTATGACTGGAGAAATTTCGAGAATATTCCAGATGGAGATAAAATATTCTAGATTCGTGAATGCAAACGTGGACAAAAATTGAATGGTTAGATCAGAAAAGCCGAGAAAAGCCGAGAAAACAAAAAAGGATAAGATTTTGAACGAGTCATGGTCTTGAAAGTAGCTAACAAGGGAGGTTCGTCAACTTACCACCAGCTTTTTAAACGTGACCCTAGCACATCTAGACGAGTTTTTCGCACTGATTCGAATTTGTACTCAAATCTACTCCGCAAGCACTCTGAGGTCAGGAAAATGGTCTTAAAGTTGGCTAAAAACATAGACACCGTCAAATTTTTTTAGCCAACTTTAAAACCATTTTTCTTGGCCTTAGAGGGCGTCCGGAGTAGTTTTGAGTACAGATTCGGAATCAGCGTGAAAAACTGGTCTAGATGTGCTAGGCGACGTTTTAAAAGCTGATCGTAAATTGATAAACCTCCCTTGTAAGCTATAAGAGACTAGTTTCCTATAAGAGACTATTCAATTAGTAAAAACCAACACTAGGGAAAAAGAAAGCATCAAAGGGAAGAGGGAAGAGGGAAGAGATGGGGAAATCCTTGAAAAATGACAACTTTTCTCTTTTACAACTTTGGTACAACTTAGAAAACGTGTTTCAGCAAAATTCTAGGCTACGGCTATCACGAGTAGTGTATAAAAATGAGAAAACGACACAAATCAGATAAAATTAAAAGTGAAAATGGGTGAACTTTGAGTAAAGCAACAGTTTGAACGTTAAACCAGAGATCTAGGACCATAGTGTGGTCGTAACTAGCTAGCTCTACAAAAAGTGAATGGGTTTAGATCAGAAAAGCCGAGAAAAGTAGAGAAAAGTAGAGAAAAGCGTTCACGAAAAACGGAAAGCAGATTCGGAATCAGCCTGGAATTTTCTGCGTCGAATGATCTATGGCTCATCTCATTTGACCACATCCTACTGTTGCCTTTCCCTGGCCAGGTGGACTTAGCTCGGCGACCAGGTTACCTAAGCTAGATCCTAGGCTCGTGATCAGACGCTAGCGCCTAACAGAACACCCTGACAGCATCATTTTTTGTATTTTAGATTCATGATCACTGTTCTTTCAACAATAGAATCTAGAAGTTGTTGCATTGTCTCAAAAATATAATCACAAATCATTGAGGATTCCCTTTACCACTCATAAACCAGAAACACAAGTAGATTGGGAATTGCGTAGAGAAATTGCGAAATTTTGTGCTCATCTCTCGAAAATTTCACAACTAACACACAAATCCTAACTAAAAAAAAGGCTTAAATTCCCGTTTTTCCCTGTTTCGATGACTTTTTGAGCAGAAAGAACACAAAATTGACACTACAAAAACTCCACCCACTTTTGAAAAAAGAGAAAAAGGAATTCGGCTAGATAAAAGTGGGAAATTTCCTCAATTTCCACAATTTCCTCAATTTCCTCAATTTCCTCAATTTCCTCAATTTTCTATCATTTTAAACGAGTTTCTCAAAAGTTTGACTTTCTGGAGTTTCATTTTAATTTTTTCTTATTATTTTTATTATAATTTTAATCTTTTTACCTTTTCAAGCTAAACTTTTCACTTAAATCAATCAAATTTTATTTTAGAATCGTTTCTTGTAAAGTATTTTTGTGCTTTTTTTGAGTTTAGTGATAAAGCACAAAACATAAATGATTTAGAATAGAGAAATTAGAACATTAATCAATAAAAGTAAAAATAAATCAGGAGATAAACAATAAAAGCTTTAAATTGTCATTTAGTTTCTCATTTGTTTTTCTTTCAGCAATTTTAAAAACACTTTTTTCATGGTTTTCTCAGAATCAGATCAAAAAATGAGACTTAAATCGTAATTGACTTAAATTAATCAAAAGGTTTGAATTTATATGCGAAAAATTCGAACCATTTTTACTAAAGCTAAGTTAGTTTTCTTTTTCTTTGGCCTGTCTTCGCACTTAGGTGCTCATATTTGCGCAGATCACAACCTGCTTCCACATTTCTCTATCCCTTGCTATTGTCATCCAGTGTTTCCTATCTTGGTTCTTCCTGGTTCGAAGTCTTCGACTTGCTTGTGCTGGTGGTGGCTGCACTCTAGCCATCCTTTCTCTGACCGTCGCTGCCACTTTTGTGCTCCACCTCGTTGCTGGTCTTCCGATGGGCCTCTTCTGGTCTCGTGGTAGCCACTCTGTGATCCGTATCGTCCATCTGTCGTCTGTTCTTCTGGTCTTGTGGCCGGCCCATCTGAGGCTTTTTCCCTCGATCACTTCCACTGGATCTCTGAGTCCCGAGAGCTGGCGCATATCCGTACTTCTTAGGTCTCGAGCTGCGTCTTCTTAGGTCTCGAGCTGCGTCTTCCTATTGTGTCCGGGAAGGTTCCTTTCAAGGGCTCGATGCGTCGTTCTCAGGGCTCGTTTAGTGGTCTGTGTCGAGGCCCAGGTCTCTGTCCCGTAGCAGAGTGCCGGGAGGCCCGTGCTGTCGGGAGACGGTGCTGTCGAAGAGGTGTGCCCGAGTTCTCTGGTGATTCTTGAGTATCTTTGTGACTTCTTTGATGCTTCGGTCGAGCTGCGTCTTAAGTTAATTCTGCAGAATTAATTGCAAAATAACAGAATTCGATGAAAACTTCTTTAACCTTTTACCTTTTTCGAAAAAAACCACTTTTTAAGCGTTAAAGAATGATAAAAGAAAGTAAATTTGCAATTTTTTGAATTCAATTCACTTGGAGAAAGTGTTTAAGCATTTTTTCAGCACAGATATTTCCAGATTTCCATCGTTTAAACAAAAAAAAAAGGATTTTACTTTTACCATTGAACTCACCTTTGCGAATCTTGTTTACTTTTTTGACTAAAGACTGATTTAAACCATTTTTCGAGAGATCTCTTTTCATTCTTTCGTTTTTTTCTCTTTTTTTCTGTGGTTTCTGTGATTTCTGTGATTCTCGCTCACTTGTGTACACAAAAAAACGACAAAATTCAACAGAAAAAGCACAAAAACTAGAAAAAAGAACAAACAAAGTTTGGAAAGAGAAAGTTTTATTGAAAGAATTTGATAAAAAAGGGTTTTTTAAGTTGATTGATTCAGAAAGTTGGATTTCTTTAAATTTAGAAAAGTTCACTGCTTTCGAATTGAGATTTTCGATTGAGAATCTCGTATAAAAATGAATTCCAATAAAAGCTTTTAATCTAATCTAACAAGCTAATGCAAATCTAAATCCAGAGATTCGAAAATAGTCTTAATTTTCCGTAAAAACCTTTTTTATATCCTTTTTTCTGTCGAAAAGTTGCTGTAATTCAATGGGTTTTTGTTCAATTTCTTCTTTTTAATTCTATAAATTGCTTGACTTTTACATTTAGAAATTCTAGAATTTTATTTAGAACCTACTCCTTTTTCCCTCTCTGAAAATGGGCTACAAATTGTATTACTTTAACGGTCGTGGTGTTGCCGAGCCAGCTCGTCAACTCTTCAAATTGGCTGGCAAAGAATTCGAGGATATTCGATATGATAAGGACACATGGCCAACACATAAAGCTGGTCAGTTTTCATGGAAATTTAGAAAAAAAACTACTACAATGAACAGAAGAGCGAATACATTTTATTTACACGAATTTGGTACAAAACCTTCAAGATCAAGATAGAAAATCAAGAATTTTGTCCATTTCAGAAATGCCATTCGGTCAAATGCCCGTTCTGGAGGTTGGCGGTCAAAAGATCGCTCAATCCGGCGCGATTTTCCGCTACTTGGCTCGGGAATTCGGTGAGTCATCAAAGGATATTTAAAGCATAAAGAGTTGAACTGTGAACTCGAACCGAAGAACCCTTGCTTTGTATTCAAGCTCACTTCGACTCGGCTACCACAACACTATTCAATACCTAGGGAAGCTGCTTATCAACTAACGACTTGACTTTCGAAATTCCTAACAAAACTTTACTTGCTTATAACTTTTGACAGAGTGCTCCATAGGAGAAACGAAAAGCCGATTCGGAATCAGCGTAAAATTCTGCGTTGAATAGTGTATGACTCAGATCACTCACCAAGAAAGGAAGAAAGAGAAAGAAAGAGAAAGAAAGAGTTCGTCTCGTTGCCCTGCCTGCCTTGCCTTACCCTGCCTTCCCTGCCTGCCCTACCTCGCCGATTTCACACTTAAACTTTACCGTTTCTACGAAATTAGCATTTGACCCCAACTTGTCTACTGTTTTAAACGAGCACTAGTTATCTTAGAGAACAAAATTCGATTCTAGGTTTCTACGGCAAGACAAATGTCGATCATGCTCTCGTCGATTCATTCTTCGAGTTGTACAAAGATTACACGAACGAGTCCCGTAACTTCTTCTACATTGCCCGTGGAATGCGCGAAGGAAACAAGGTGGGTTTTTGGAAGAGAATCAAATAATCGAATCAGCATATTTCTTTAGCAATATTCAGTGATTAACCGTAAGCTTTTAAGCGCTAAACGAAACAAAACTAGCTTTAGTTTATCGATGAGTACATTAAATCCATCTAGAGTCCATCAATCCATCTAGAGTCCATCAAAATCCATCTCGAGTCCATTCAATCCATCTAGAGTCCATTCAATCCATCTAGAGTCCATCAAAATCCATCTCGAGTCCATTCAATCCATCTAGAGTCCATCAAAATCCATCTCGAGTCCATTAAATCCATCTAGAGTCCATTCAATCCATCTAGAGTCCATTCAATCCATCTAGAGTCCATCAAAATCCATCTCGAGTCCATTCAATCCATCTAGAGTCCACAAAATCCATCTCGAGTCCAAAACCATCAGAGTCCACAAAATCCATCTCGAGTCCATTAAATCCACGAGTCCATCAATCCATCGAGTCCATTCAATCCATCGAGTCCATTCAATCCATCTAGAGTCCATCAAAATCCATCTCGAGTCCATTAAATCCATCTAGAGTCCATTCAATCCATCTAGAGTCCATTCAATCCATCTAGAGTCCATTCAATCCATCTAGAGTCCATCAAAATCCATCTCGAGTCCATTCAATCCATCTAGAGTCCATCAAAATCCATCTAGAGTCCATTAAATCCATCTAAAGTCCATTCAATCCATCTAGAGTTCATTAAATCCATTAAATCCATTAATTCCTTAATTCCTTAATTCCTTAAATCCTTAAATCCATTAAAACTAGATTAATATAATAACTAAAGAAAAATGGATAAAAAACAAGAATTCTAGATGTTTAGTCGATTGATCGTTACAATAAAGTCACTTTTTTGACTTTATTTTCTTTGTTTCCTGATAAGCTAGCTCTTCTAAAATAAAACAAAACTAAGATAAAGAGAAATTCTTCAGAAAGCTTGAAATTCACTTCTCATTTCAGGAAGAAGCCCACGAAAAAGAGTTCGTCCCGGCAAGAGACAAATTCTTCGGCGCCATTGAGAAGCAATTGAAGCACAACAAGAGCGGTTTCTTGGTGAGTGAAAGATCAAGTCAAATATTGATATTTTAGATATAATATCTAGAATAAAAACTCTTCTATTTTCACTTACAGGTCGGTGACTCGGTCACCTATGTGGACATTCAAGTGGCCGATCACTTGCACTCGCTCTTGGCTGTCTCCGCCCACGAGCTTGACGCTTTCCCTGAGGTTTATAAGATGAAAATATGATGTGAAAACGTAGATAACCAATTGTTAATGATAATAAAATAATAAAAAGCTATTAAATGATGTAGATAGATATAGTTTTTATCGAAAAAAGACCAGGGAGTTGACTACAAGAGTTGACAAGAAAAGTTGGCTACAAAAGTTCTAAACAAGAGCTCCAAACAATTGTTTTAGCTTAAGTTTAGCTTTAAGTCTATCAGTTTTTCATTGTAGAAATTTAAAATCTCAATAGAATCTTTGATTTTTACAAAGATTAGAGTGAATTTTGATGAATTTCCAAATCTTTCAGGTGCTTAAGTTGAAGGAGAAAGTCGAGCATCTCCCAGCGATCACAAAATGGCTCAAAGAGAGACCGGCATCCGATTTCTAAAGGGATTTCGTTGAGTGAAACTGAATTTTTGTTTTTTTTGTGCAATTTGAATAAAGTGAATTCTCAAGTGCAGGAAAAACGAAAGAAAACTCATCACTTGAGAGTTGGGTTGTTCTGGAGGCACTGGAGGGAAATTTTTCGTTGCAAAACTTCGGACACCTTTGGCTTTGGCTAATTTGACTACTTTGGCTCTGGCTACAAGCCAACATTCGGCGAATTTTGAGACTTTTTGAAAGACTTTTTGAATTTTGAGACTTTTGAAAAAAACCCATATGGAAACTGATGAAACTTTAAAAAAACTTTAAAAAAAACTTTCCAAAACCTTCTACAAACTCAGAGATAACCAGAGATAAGAGATTTTTATTAAAGATACATTTTTTGAAAGATCAAGACGCCTTTTTCTTGCAAATTGATCTGATTTTTCGAGTTTCTTTGTTGTTGTTCCATTGCCCGCCTGGGTTCCACATCTGGAAATGGGTTTTAGTAGTAATTTGGTGTTGTTTTGGAGTCTAGAAGGTGATCTAATTGTTTTTTATTTCTGCTGGTTACTTTGATTCTAAAAGATAGTACAGAAAAGTACAGAATACTCTACTTAGGGTACAGTAGAATTGTACAATAGAAATAGTACAGAATACTCTACTTAGAGTACAGTAGAATTGTACAGTAGAAATAGTACAGAATACTCTACTTAGAGTACAGTAGAATTGTACAGTAGAAATAGTACAGAATACTCTGCTTAGAGTACAGTAGAATTGTCTAAAGATTTTCTATTTGTTGGCTTTATAAAGGATCTAATCTATCTAATCTATCTAATATATCTAATCTAAAGATCTAAAATATCTAAAGATTTAAAAGAAGAATATTGGGAAAGAATTACGGTAGTTTTTAAAACGATTTCTAAAAAGTTACCTAAACAAAGCTATCAAGCTACAAGCTTCAATCTACAACCTACAAGAACCTGCAGATAGTAAAATGCTGTTGGTAAAGTGCTTATATACATTTTTATACATTTTTGTAAATTTCTACATGTACATGTACAGAATGACATCCAGGATTGAGACTGTGACGAAATTTGGGGCACTTTTTAGAAAACACAGCTCTAATAGCCGCTCAACTCGAACACCCCAAAAACCAAATTCAAAAAATTCCCTTAAATCAGAAGTCTTTTGACTCCAAAATACTTTCTGATATCCAGATCGAACATTTTCGATGAGATTTCAAAATTTCAATTAAGTTAATCCAAAAAAAATGAAAGGATAAAGTTTAAACATTGATTCCAAGAGAAAAATCCACACCGGACAATACAATAGTTTCTCTTTAGACAACTATAATATTAGAATTTTAGTAATCTAAAGTTAGCACAATGTAAATCCTCTCAATTCCTCAATTCCTCCATTCCCCTTCACCTCTGCATGATTCTCAATCCCATGATTCTCGTTCGGTTCTCCGGCCTTCCAATTCGTGTACATTGTATCGCTTTCATCGGACCAAGCCCATTCGTCGTCGAGAAGCTGAAAATACTGCTGAATGCTTCGGTTTTGAATCAATTTATGTATCAGATGGCAATCTTTTCTAAAAATCTCTCTCAAAACGAATATTTCAAACAAAACCTGTAACCCAATCCATCCATCGATTTGCCCCTCGCCAAGGATCACTAAAAAACTCTGTAATCTCTGAAATAAAAATTTCTGTAATCTCTGAAATAAAAATCTCTGTAATCTCTGAAATTTCAGAAATTACAGAGCAAACACGCAAACACAGCAAACCTTTAAGCTTTAAAAAGCTCTCTGTTTTTGTAACCCACACTCAACAAAATCATTCTCCTCATCCGTGTGAATCGATACGAGATGAGCATTTTCCTGTACACAACTCTTTTCTGATGTTGTCCAATTTGTTCTCTTCTTGTTAACCTAGAAAAAGTTTGTTAAGATCTGAAAAATCTAAAACTTCTGTATAATTTAAAATTTAAATTAAACCATGCAATTAAATATAAATCTATGATAAAAAGGCAATCTCTTTCTGAATCCATAAGCTACTAGATATAAAAGAGAAGTGTTTGTCTGTCTGTCTGTCTGTCTGTCTGTCTGTCTGTCTGTCTGTCTGTCTGTCTGTCACACTCTCGATCTCGGCTCCCTGTGAACCGATTTCGACAAACTTTTTTTTGATCGATAGGGAATTAAAAATAAATAGGTACATACCTTTTGATCAAAACACGTTTTTCATCAAAAACCCGTACAAAAATCAGAAAAACCACTTAGCCACGTCCCTTTTACCTTCGGCGGCGCTTCGGCGGGGTGGCCGAGGTGATTAGCGTCCCGTCTACAAAACGACTGCCTCAAGGGGGTATCGGGTTCGTTTCCCGTCCGCTCCAAACTTTTTTTGCTTTTCTGGCAATGTTTTCTGGCATGGAGTTGAAGTGTTGTTGCTTTTGCTTAACTAGGGACACTCTCGAACTCGACACCTAGTTTCGCCTCGAGACATAGCTTATTTTGTTCAATTTTTTGCGCTGATCCCGAATATGTGGTTCGTTTTTGTGTAAATGTGGGTGGAAATCGGTCAAAAATCGTCTGAATTGTGAAGTTTCTTTTAATGGATCGTAATTACTTGAGACAAAACTGGACTTTACAATCATTTTTCAAATAACCAAAATCCTTGACCGGAAACGGATTCGAACCAGAACTGAAAAAGTTTCCGCGCTAGCCACTACGCTTCGAACTCACACCGAAATGAGTGAAAAGGAAGCATTTCAAGGAGCGGAAATTCAGTGTTCCACAAATCCGAGAAAAGCTGTCAAAATTAATTGACTTTGAGGCGATTTTTGACCGATTTTCACCCACATTTACACAAAAACGAACCACATATTCAGAATCAGCGCAAAAAAATTGAACAAAATGAGCTATGTCTCGAGGCGAAACTAGGTGTCGAGTTTGAGAATGTCTCTAGTTAAATCTCATGTTTCCTTTTTTCTCAACGATTTTGAGCCCTATCTACAGCATACCCAAAACTTGAAAAGTTTCTATGAATTTTGTGAATCTAAACAAATTTAACTAACCCAATAACAATTTCCCTGGAAAAACTTCCAATTCTTTTCGCATTTTTCCGGCGGAAACTTCTCGGTGCTCAAAATTTGATAAGATTTTGCAAAAAAATTAACTTACATAATTCGTTTAAAGTCTTCAACTTGAGATTCGATATGATATCTAGAAATAGAAAACAAATGAATTTCAACAATGAATTTCAATTATAAATGCAAAATTTAAAGAGTCAATTGTTCATATTGGGTTGGTGAATTGAAAACTGCCGGACTTTGAACTAAAATTTCATCAACATAAAACCATCAATCCATTCCAAATAATTTCTATTATTATTGACGACTTCTACCCATTTTACAGGCAATTTGCGGATTCCTCTTTCCTTGTAGGATTTTGGTTTTGAATCGAAAAACTCTGTATTCGTTCTGTTTCTCTCTAAATATAGTTCCTTTTCTCTCTAGATATAGTTCATTAACGTTCACTGTATTAACAGTCGTCTTGCTATCCAGTAACTCCCAGTATAAGTGTGTGAGACAAGTGTGAGACTCAAAAATGGAGGACTGGAGATGTCCCAATGTCCCAGTTTGAGCACTTTCTTCAAAAGAAACCCATTTTGGCGTCAATAGAAAAGTTGTAGAGAATCAAAAATTAGGCTTATAGCCAGATTTCCAAAAAGATACACTTAGTAGTTTCGCTTAAAATGCAAGTTTTGTGAAAGTTTCGTAAATTTGGCATTTATTGAAAACCAGTTTTTGAATCGTTCTGAAAATGTGGATATAAGCTTAATTTTTGATTCTCTACAACTTTTCCATTCAGACCAAAATGGGTTTCTTTTGAAGAAAGTGCTCAAACTGTCACATATGACAATAGCCGGCAGTTTTCAATTCACCAACCCAATACTTACATTTTGTAAACGATGAAAATGACAAAGATCAATGATGGAATGACAGCGAAAAGGATTTGCTTTCTTTTTTGCGCGTCCGGAAGTTGGCTAAACTCTTGTTTTAGTGATTTATAGATCGTACGGTTAAAAAAAGGGTTACCTGCTGAAAAACTCTGAAATCTCCATTAATTCCATTCAAAAAATGTTGAAATATCCTTGCGTGCTGAATTTTAATCGACAACTATATCGTTATTAGTCGAAATTGTTTGATTAACGCTGTCAATCTATCACTGAAACCTTGTTTATTTTCAGAGTCGTTCATTTTTTGCGACAGTTCCTCTCTTCTTTACCATTTTCAAGTCAAAAAAAAGGTGATTATAAACAAAATGAGCGCTTCCCGAAAAGGAATTTGTTTTAAAGTACTCATCAGACTTCAAAATATCTTAAATACAGTTAATTTTTCTCTATTGCTTTGTTAGAGAAACAGTTTTTTTCAAAATAAAGTCAATAAAGTAAAGAGCTTTTCTGAAGGTTTGGCTTACAGATTTTGCGGATTATTGTAATAAATCAGCGCAAACCCCCACAAAACAACGTTAAAACAGTGCAAAACCGCGCAAAACAGCGTTAAAACCGCGCAAAACAGCGTTAAAACAGCGAAAAACAGTGCAAAACCGCGCAAAACAGCGCAAAACAGTGCAAAACCGCGCAAAACAGCGTTAAATCAGCGCAAAACAACGTTAAAACAGTGCAAAACAGCGTTAAAACCGCGCAAAACAGCGTTAAAACAGCGCAAAACCGGGCAAAACAGCGTTAAAACCGCGCAAAACCGCGTTAAAACAACGCCGTTCAAAACAGCGCCGTTCAAATTACTATTAAAAAGCAAAACAAGCAACTTAGCCACCATGAATATAACAACACAAAGCCTGCAAATAATCAATGGGATTTTTGCCCAATGGGCCATTTTAAACAGCAAATTTTCGTAGATGTTGACCGTGAATTACTTTTGGTGATTGAGCAGAATCTGGGGTTAAAGTCAACTTTTGAGATAAAGCCGCTTCAACACGGTATTCCCAACTGCACAACAACGCAACAAAAGAATTTACTAGACTAAAGACATCCGTGTATGTTTTAGCTTCTTTGCTTGTCAAAGAGGTGTACGCGCATGGAATGGACAGTATTCCCACTAAAATAAAATCATTTACCACGTTAATCAACAAATACTCACTTCAACACTAATTACCAAGATCTACAAACCTGCAGGAGCTGCTTAAAATGTCCCAGCAATACGCCAAATCGTCCAAATCAATACTTGATGGTGGTATGCCCAACTGCTTTACTAAACTAAAGACATCCATGTATGTTTTAGCTTTTTTGCTTGTCAAAAAGGCGAACGCAAGATGATAAACAGATGAACAGATGGAATAAACAGATCTTTCCACTAAAATAAAATAATTTACCATGTTAATCAATAAATACTCACTTCGACACCAATAACCAAGATCTGCAAACCTGCAGGAGCTGCTTAAAATGTCCCATCAATACTCCAAATCGTGTGCTAAATCTTTTAGACCAGTTATTATAATTGAAGAAAATATTCAACCTGAAACAACAAATCGATTCTCCAGTTTTTATCGAATCATCGAAAGAATTTTATCGCTTCTTTGACTGGTGAAAAGCCGTTTACACAATTGTCGTATCTTAAAACAGCTTTCCTAAAATAAAATCTTATCGTTAATTCACAAAAAAACTCACGAAATGTTTTGGTGATTGGAGCTGGCCATTCTTTCTATTTACTTGCGTTTGGCGACGGGCCATTTGCTGAATTCAATGTTGATTCATTAGCGGCTGAAGATGGCGCGGTGCATTCAAATCACGACTCTTGATGATTTCTTTTGTCATCATACCAGCAATTCGATTCATTTTTACTTTGTTTCCATTTCTCATAACTAAAAACGAAAAATCAACATGCAAATGTAAAAAACGACATTATCAGTAGACTAACTTAATAATTATAAACATACTTTTACCTCTTTCTTTGGAAAGCATCAAGCATTGTGTTCATTCATCAATTTCATCGTTCCACTTGTTACATCAAGAAACTCTTCCATGACAAACTAAAAATAAAAGTAGAAGAATATAAAAGTTTAAAAAATATACCGATATAAAAAAGTCGCACCTTTCTTGACCATTTTGTTCTTTTGTTCTTTCGATATTTGAATCCATTCTAATCGTATTGAAGAATTCGACTTTTTGCAAAGTTGTCATGTGGTTAACAAAGATTCCTGTAAAAAAAAACAATTAAATTCAAGTACCGTAAAAACCCTAATAGAGCTCTAACAGCCCCCTATATGAGCGTGGCGTAGTCTAAGTTTCCTCTTAAATAAACGCTCATATCTCGACACGAATACGTTTGTTTCTGCGCGCTTAGGTGTCAAATTAAAGTAGAGAGAATGGGTGATTTTTTGAGATATAACACATATTTTTAACAGTAACCAGTGCTTAGAAAACAATGATTGAAAATTGGCAAAAAAGAGCCGATTTTCCTCGATTTTCAATCATTGTTTTCTAAGCACTGGTTCATGTTAAAAATATGTGTTATATCTCAAAAAATCACGCATCTTTTCTAATTTAATTTGATACTTCAACAAACAAAAATAAACGTACTGGTGTCAAGATATGAGCGTTTGTTTGAGAGTAAACTTAGACTACGCGACGCTCCTATAGGGAGCGCTCCTATTAGCTTTACGCTTTAACGCTCCTATTAGCTTTTACGGTAAATTAAATTCAATAAAAAGAATTAAATTCGATAAAAACGACGACTTTTTGAAAATTGAGGCTGTTTTGAACGGTGCTGTTTTGATCGGCGCTGTTTTGATGAAACTGTTTTGACTACCCCTCATTACTGCTGATTTCCATGTTACTGCAGCCAAGTCCCGTTTTAAAAGCGCCTCCTCAAGCCAAGATGATTTAAATGAATTTTCTCCTCGTTTCCTTTAAGTAAAGCACTCTTTATTCGATCACAGATAAACAAAGAAACAAAAAAAATTGAGCCATAAAATTAAATCTTAAATAAAATCGGGAATCTATTGTTTCTTGGATCGGCTTGATTCATCGATTGGATTAGATCGATCGGCACTCGTAGCATTCATCCGTTTTCGCTCTTTTCTGAAAAAAAATGGTTAGTTACCGCGTAAGGCATCATGTGAAAAGCTACAGTAATCCGAAATTTCTTGTCCGTATTCCTTTGACTGATTAGCTGGTGATTATATGAGCTTTACTCTCATTGGATAAAGCTACCGTAATCTGACTGGATTTACAGTAACCCTAGTAACTCTAAAGAACGAGGCTACCGAGCTAGTAACTCTAGAAAACGAGCTACCGTAACCCTTCTAACTAGGTAAAAGTACCGTCTGCTGGCGAGAGTACTGTACCGTAGCTATTCTGCTAAATCTACCGTAACCCCGTTGTCTAGATCTACAGTAACCCCATCCTAATCGAATCCTAATCTCATCCATCTCGTCCCCATCCTAATCTAGAAGTACCATAACCCCACTGACTAAACAAATCTACCGTAGCCCTGGCTATAGCTACAGTAATCCTTTAACCATTTAAACCTATGCTAACCAATTGTCTAAGGCTACCGTAACCCTACTGGCTATAGCTACAGTAGCTCGTTTTTAAATTGATTCAATAAGTTCAAATCTATGACTAAAACAATGATAGCCGGTTGTCTAAAGCTACCGTAATCTTTCCATAAATAGACATAAATTCCATTTCCACTATAACTTTTCTAGGCAGCTAACTTTTCTACAGTAAAGCTTTAAACTAAAGTTATCTTTTACAGTAATCAAAAAAAAATACTAACTTCTTCAGCGGCTCTTGTTTAAATACCATATTTCCCTTAGTGACGAAAGCGAGCGATTCGTGGTGACTGAAAGTAAAAAAAGTGTAAAAGCAAAGGTAATCTATAGTTATTTTAGAATTTCTAAAAGAAACTACTGATTACGGTAACTGAGATGCTTTATAGAGATTCGAAAAGTCCGATCACTTACTCCATCTTCGTTCGCTCACAGCAAAACGCGTCGTGTGTGGGATGATTGTCCGTACATTTCTCGCTGTTCACTAAAACTAAACTAAAGTCGGGATCACTGAAAAAAAGAAAAGCACTATTTGAGCTAAGTACAAAGCTAAAAGAACTATTTGAGCTTCAAGTTTCTAATTGAAATCTTAATTTTTGAAATTCTAGCTTTGAAATTCTAGTTTTGAAATTCTAGTTTTGAAAATCCAAAAATTCACACCGGTGAAGAGAAATAACTTGGCCGCCCACACTTTCGCGTTCTCGCCCTCGATTGTGAAAGTGAGCTGAAACGGGTAAAAGTGAGCTGAAACGGGTAAAAGTGAGCTGAAACGGGTAAAAGTGAGCTGAAACGGGTAAAAGTTATCCTTACAAGGGAAGGACAGCTGACTGAGTCGGTCAAATGACATGCAATTTGTACCATTTAACGCAGAATTACACGCTCATTTCGAATCTGGTTTCTGTTTTTGCTGAACATTATTCTGGCAGGAGTTATAAGCGTTTAAAGTTTGTTTGGACTTTAGTTTTGCTAGGACTTTAGTTTTGCTAGGACTTTAGTTTTGTTAGGACTCTAAAAATGGGTTTTTGAGTCTTAGGCGCTTTCCGTGCGGTCGATTTCTGTGCGGCCTCGATTCTAGTAGGTTTTGATTATTAAATTGTGTCCAGATGGCACTGAATGTTTGATTAAATTGTGATCTCGGAAGCTGGTTCATTTCCGAATACGAAAACAGCAAACCAGAGATCTTTGGTCTCAAACACAAGCTCTACCGCTCGTCTACGGCCTGCAAGAATCGAGGCCGCACAGAAAGTGCCTAAGACCCAAAAACCCATATTTTTAAAGTCCTAACAAAACTAAAGTCCTAACAAACTTTAAACGCTTATAACTCCTGCCAGAATAATGTTCACGAAAAACGGAAAGCAGATTCGAAATCAGCGTAGAATTCTGCATCAAATGGTACAGATTGCATGTCATTTGGCCGACTCAGTCAGCTGCCCTGCCCTTGTTAAGCACTCAAAAATCAAAAATTTAACTGATTTCTATCACTACATTAGACAAAATTCAGTGAAAACATCAAATTCAATCAAGACAATTTCAATCACAACTGATCATAAGTGTGACAGAAAGATCACTTGAACTTATAATTCTCTACAATTCTCTACAATTCTCTACAATTAAACAACTTTTAAGAAGTATTAGGTTGGCAACTTAATAATGACGCGTCACTACTTAACATGTTTTTTGTAATTTCAAGCGCCGTTTCTTCCCTCTTTTTTTGCATAAATACAAAGTAAAAGATGTCTGCATAAATAACATTTAGTGCTCCAAAAAAATGGAGAACAAAAAATTCCGTATTCGAGCTGCATTGTTCTACGATTTTAAACAAGGAAAATCACCAGCTGAATCTCATCGCACGATCATCACTGTTTTTGGAGAGGAAAGTATACACATTCGGCAATGTCAACGATGGTTTCAAAGATTCCAAGGCGGCGATGAAAGCCTCGTAGACGAGCCACACCAAGGACATCCTCCAGAAGTGGTCGACGATGACTTGCTCGCCTTAATTGAAGTTTGCCCAACACTCACCGTTCGTGAGTTGGCAGAAATATTTGAAGTATCCCATACGACAATCGAAAACTATTTACACAAACTTGGGAAAAAGAATCGAGTTGGAAAATGGGTTCCTCACGAACTAACCCAAAGCAACAAAATGGCCCGTGTCAATGCCCCCTCAATTTTGCTACAAAAATGTAAATCAAACGACTTTTTTCACAGGGTTTTGACTTCTGACGAAACGTGGATCAGCTACGAGAACGTTAAACGCAAAAATCAATGGCTATCTACTGGGCAGACCCCGCAAACCACTCCCAAATCGAATATCGATGGGAAGAAGATAATGCTCTGTTGCTGGTGGAACTTCAAGGGATTCGTGCATTATGAAGTGCTGAAACCTGGCCAAACCGTCGATGCTGATCTTTATTCGAAGCAATTAATGAGAGTTAACGAGTCTTTGAAGAAATTGGGGCTCAAACCGGGGAGAGTCAGATTTTTACACGACAACGCAAAACCACACACTGCAAAGATCACTTATAAGAAAATCGAGGAACTTGGCTGGAAAGTTTTGCCCCACGCGCTTTATTCACCTGATCTGGCTCCTTCAGATTACTTTTTGTTTCGGTCGCTGAAGCACTTTTTAGAGGGAGAAAAGTTCGATGATCATGCTGAGGTCATAAAAGCAGTGAATGACTACTTCGCCTCAAAAACTCCCAAGTTCTTCGAGGATGGGATCCGGGATTTGCGCAGAAGATGGGAAGAAGTCATAGATACTACTGGAGAATACCTTTCGAATTGAAAGCTCTTCTTTTGTGTTTTTTAAAAATAAATGATTTGTTACATAAACGCGTCATTATTAAGTTGCCAACCTAATAAAACCAAATCGAATGCTTAAAATGATCAAAAATACAAAATTTCCCTCACCCATCGTCCATTTTTGTCAACAAGATGCGCGTGAATTCGATCGTTTTTCCCCATAGAGACCTCGACTCGCCGCGCCGCATTCAAATCGATCCGCTTTCCCCAAAAAGGAACTCTAAAATAAGAGAATCAACTTAAAAGTGATAAGGATACGTTAAGATACTAAATACGAAACACTAGAAGGCAACTAGAAGGCAAAAAGAAGCTCAAAACAAGTGTAGAAGTTGGCCAATTCGTATAGAAAATTGGAGTTGACGCGAAAATTTTGCTACTCTAAACATTTTGCCAATTATTTTAGCATAAAGACTATCGATATTGCTATCGATATTGCTTATTGCTTATTGTTAAAGTTGTTTTTTGAAGGCGCAAGCTCAAGATGGAATTGACCCGGCACCGACGACGTGTAGATGGTACTTGTAAACGAGGAGATGCCCGTCGGTGGTGAGAAGCGCTAAACGAGTCTCCTCACGACGCCACCAGCCGATTTGAAAGAGAAGCAACTGCAAAAATTGAGGTAAAGATTATGATAAATGACTAGATTTGTTTAAAAAAACGATTTCCTAACGTAGTTCGCTTTTATTTTCAGTTTAAATGCAGGCTTACCGTATTTATTCTAATAAAAGCCGCCCCCGTCCCTCGACCAACTTCAGAGGCCTCGTTCTCAGCCCCATTTTGAGATATTTTTATGTATATCATACTAAAAGATAGCCCTTGAGGTTTTCTATCTTTTGGTTTATTAAATATAAAAATATCATAAAATGGGGCTGAGAACGAGGCGTCTAAAATTGACCGATCCGGTCAACCCTCGACCTCGAACAACTTCAGACGCCTCGTTCTCAACCCCATTTTGAGATATTTTTATGTTTAATATACCAAAAGATAGAAAACAATAAGGGCTATCTTTTGGCTTATTAAACTTAAAAATTTTCAAAATGGAACTGAGAACGAGGCGTCTAAAGTTGGTCGAGGGGGGCAGCGTTTATTAAAATAAATACGGTGGCTGCTTTCTGCTGCACCTAGTGCTCAAAAATGGAGAGATAAGCTCTCTGGTGCATCAAAATTTACTAATTTACTTTATTTTCTAGAAAAAAAAACGATTTTAAAAAGCTTGCCAGATTTAAATGATTCAATTTCATGATTCAAAAGGTGTTAGGGAGCACAAAGTATGACTGATCCATCGCTCAAAGAAGTTTCATGTACCTTGTGCCCAAAAATCCCTAAGCACACCCTTTCTGGAGCCTTATTCTTGTGGAAATTGTGGAAATTTCCTAGAGAAACGGGGTTCTAGTGTACGAGAGAGATTGTGTTTAGGTATTCTTTTAGCACAAAGTATACCAAAGCGTCTAGTTCAAGTTCTCTAGTAAATCTCGAGTCAATTTCCCAAAAAACTTGCCTTAATTTTTGTGCAAATCGTACCATTGCGTACACAAAGTGGCTGCTGAAAAAAAATTAAATGAAAAAAATGAAAACCTTTGGCTCTTACGTAGTTTCCGGGTATTTTGGAAAAACCCGGGTATTTTGAACGGGTCGTCACACTTTGAAGGCCTATAACTTTGTCTAGAGATTATATTTTTGTTAACTTTTTATATCATTGCATAGAGGATATTTCAGGCTTTCAAATGATACCAAATAGAGCTTGTTTAGATCTTTCATTCCCATGCAAACCAGACGAAATGACACCCGAGTTGGATAGGGCTCATTTGCTCAGAGTTGGCTCTGATTTTCTTCGATTTGATTTTAAAAACAAGCTCTATTTGGTATCATTTGAAAGTCTCAAACATCTTCTACACAATTATTTAAAAGGTTAACAAAAATCTAATCTCTGGATAAAGTTATAAGCTTTTAAAGTGTGACGATTCGCTGAAAATCCCCAGAAACTACCTAAGAGTCAAATTTTTCAATAAAATGCGATAATTTTCTATAAGAATTTGAAAATTTATTTAAAAAAAGCAATTTTTTAGATGTTAGGAATTGAATTTGAAAGGAAATGAGAGCTAAAAAGATTAAATATAAAGAATTTCTTAAAATAAATGAAGGAATTCAATTGTTTTTAGTTGAATATTCATTGGCTAGTGGAAATGATAAAAAGGAGTTTTTTAGATGGCAATTTTTTGACTATTTAGATGTTAAATTGAAGTTAAATTAAAACTTTTAGATAATTTAGATGTTAAATTGAAACTTTTAGACTATTTAGACGTTAAATTGAAGTTTTTAGAATATTTAGAGGTTAAATTGAAGTTTTTAGAATATTTAGAGGTTAAATTTAAACTTTTAGACTATTTAGAGGTTAAATTGAAGTTTTTAGATAATTTAGACGTTAAATTAAAACTTTTAGACTATTTAGATGTTAAATTGAAACTTTTAGACTATTTAGACGTTAAATTGAAGTTTTTAGAATATTTAGAGGTTAAATTGAAGCTTTTAGACTATTTAGATGTTGAATTGAAGCTTTTAGATAATTTAGACGTTAAATTTAAGCTTTTAGACTATTTAGAGGTTAAATTGAAGTTTTTAGATAATTTAGACGTTAAATTAAAACTTTTAGACTATTTAGATGTTAAATTGAAACTTTTAGACTATTTAGACGTTAAATTGAAGTTTTTAGAATATTTAGAGGTTAAATTGAAGCTTTTAGACTATTTAGATGTTGAATTGAAGCTTTTAGATAATTTAGACGTTAAATTTAAGCTTTTAGACTATTTAGAGGTTAAATTGAAGTTTTTAGATAATTTAGACGTTAAATTAAAACTTTTAGACTATTTAGACGTTAAATTGGAGTTTTTAGACTATTTAGATGTTAAACTGAAGCTTTTAGACTATTCAAACGTTCCAAAGTTTGCTAGACTACAAGAATTTTGCTGGGTTACGATAGATTATCCAAAAAAACAAAGCAAATCCTCACCTGATCAGGTAAATCTTCATCGCTCACTCGTAACCACATAGTGAATTGGAAAAAAGAATGATAAGAAATTGAAGATTTTCGTGGAATTTCCAATTTCGTGGAATCTGGGCAGAAATGCAAATTTCGATGCCCTTTAAATGCAAATTTCGGCTCAATCATTTGAGAATTTGAAGATTTGTTTTATTTTCTGAATGTTGTTGTGAGAAGAAAATTTCAAAATATCACATCGTAAACAACATCGAAAAAGAAGGGGAAAAAGAGGAAAAAGAGGGAAAAGAGGAAAAGGACAATTGGGAAAAGAGAAAAGAAAAAAAAAAGGGCAAAAGCACGAATGAGATCCGAAAAAGAGGGAAAACAAAACAAAAAAATCACAGACGCATTTTTTTTTGAACTTTTCATTTGGAATTGACTCATTTGAAGGTTTAGAGAGTAAATTTATTGACTTCTGTTATAAATTGAAGTTATTATTTAATGCTAGAATAGTTCGAAGGACCAGTTTGAAGCTTTTAAACATCGTTTTTTTTTCTTACTCAAATTTCTTGGTGTCGAGCTGTCCAATTGAAATAATTTTTGTACTAATCGACAGAGAAAGTCTTGGCGCATCTAATGATACCAAGAATCTTGAAATCGGATAGCCCAACACCGAGATATTTGAGCTTAAAGTTAGCCTACCAATGGGAAAGGGGCAGGGTTGACCTTTTATACACGCCCCGCCCCTTTTCTCATTCGCAAAGGTCTTGGCGCCTCGAATGGTATCAAAAATATTGAAATTGGACAGCCCAACACCGAGATATATGAGCTCAAAGTTAGCCTGCCAATGGGAAAGTGGACGGACCTTTTATACACGCCCCGCCCCTTTTCCCATTGGCAACTTTGAGCTCAAATATCTCGGCGTTGGGCTATCCAATTTCAATATTTTTGATATCATTAAATGCGCCAAGTCTTTCTCTATCGATTTATACAAAAATTATTTCAATTGGACAGCTCAACACCAAGCTGTTTGAGCTCAAAGTTAGCCTGTCATTGGCAAAAGGGCGGGGCGGCGGACCTTTTATACACGCCCCGCCCCTTTTCCCATTGGCAACTTTGAGCTCAAATTTCTCGGCGTTGGACTGTCCAATTTAAATAGTTTTTATCCCAAACGACAGAGAGAGACTTGGCGCGTTCAATGAGCACCTTTTAAAGTATTGACTGAAAATCGTTTCCTATTTAGGCATCATTTCAAGAAAATAACACTGAAAAATTTGATGAAATTGTTTAAAAAAAGAAACGAAACGAAGCCTAGCCCAACCAAGGCAGAAGTCAGCTCTAAACCTAGTTTTTCCGTTCACTTCATTTTATGCTAAACATCTTTATCAAAGGGTACTTTGTGCTTTTGTGCTTAAAAAAAGAAACACTTTTCTTCATGCTGAACTCATCGTCTGTGTTTCGTTTCTTTTTTTTAAGCACAAAAGCACAAAGTACCCTTTGATAAAGAAGTTTAACATAAAATGAAGTGAACGGAAAAACTAGGTTTAGAGCTGACTTCTGCCTTGGTTGGGCTAGGCTTAAAGAACCCAAAATTCTAGATATGATTTGAAAATTTCTTCTAATGACGTTTAAAATTGGGATTTCTCTTTTTTTCCTGTTAAAAAGTAGCTCTCTGGATCGTTTCCTGAATAGCTTGGTTGCGTTGATTGACGTGGATTTGAGCGAAATAGTAATTGACGAGTGAATGAGGAGAGTTTGACCTGAAACAATTTGTGATAATCTATTAAAGATACTTAATCTATTCAAAGTTTATTATTAAAAAGATGCCTTAGAATTTTCTTAAACATATTCGACATCTAATCGACAAAAATTGATGTGGGATTGAAAAGGAATTACCGGAGACTTAAACTTGAGATAAGTCCCCCCTCAGAGATTTCTCTGACCCCCTTCAGAGAATCGGAGTTCGACGACTCTCCTCTTTGCCTCCATATCTCAACTTGCAATTGACCGATCAACTTGTGGTTGGTCTTAAAATGTTCCTTATGAAATTTCGTTATAGAAAACCACAACTAACTTACTACACCTTAGTATATAAACAAGGAGAAAACTTTGTTCAAAGTGAGACTACTTGATTTAAAGGGTGCATCTACTCGAAACTTCTATAACTCAAAATGTAGAAGCTGAATCAACTTTCGGTTTTATTTATTAGAATCTACATCAAATTTTCATTTCAAATCAAAAGAGAAAGGCGTTAAATAATTGATACATAAAATATTTAGCTATTTAACATTTAATAATTTTTATTTATTTCTATTTTATTTCTATTTTATATCTGTCGTAGCCGATTATGAATGAAATTTTTTGGCAAATCTTTCTAGTAGAGCAACCCTTTAATCTATGAGGACAATATTATATCATTGTGTAGCGAATTAAATTCTGCGTCGATTGGTACCAAATTTGTGAGTTTAGGTTAAAAATTGCCGGCGCTACAACGTTTCATTCAAAATCTACGGCGGGACCCCCGTAGCCGATTATGAATTTCGGCCGATTATGAATGAGTGGGTCCGGACGCGTCCAACCATCAAGTATTTGGTATCATTCAACGCAGAATCATTGATAATTATGTTAACTTTTTGAAATTAGCAAGATTTGATAAAAAGAAAAAAAATTAGAGCAAAAAACTGTTTTTTCAAGAGAAAACTTTGAAGCCCCATAATTTTTTTTTCTTATTATCCAAACTTTCTAATTTAAAAAATTTACATGATTATTAATGATTCTGCGTTGAATGATACCAGATACTTGATGGTTGGACGCGTCCGGACCCACTCATTCATAATCGGCTACGACATTTCTATTTTATTTCTATTTTATTTCTATTTAACAAGTCTAGTCTAGTCTTGTCTAGAACAAGTCTAGTCTAGGCTTGTCTAGAACAAGTCTAGTCTAGTCTTGAAGTCTAGAACAAGTCTAGTCTAGTCTTGTCTAGAACAAGTCTAGTCTAGGCTTGTCTAGAAAAAGTCTAGTCTAGTCTTGTCTAGAACAAGTCTAGTCTAGTCTTGTCTAGAACAAGTCTAGTCTAGTCTTGTCTAGAACAAGTCTAGTCTAGGCTTGTCTAGAAAAAGTCTAGTCTAGTCTTGTCTAGAACAAGTCTAGTCTAGTCTTGTCTAGAACAAGTCTAGTCTAGTCTTGTCTAGAACAAGTCTAGTCTAGTTTTGTCTAGAACAAGTCTAGTCTAGTCTTGTCTAGAACAAGTCTAGTCTAGTCTTGTCTAGAACAAGTCTAGTCTAGGCTTGTCTAGAAAAAGTCTAGTCTAGTCTTGTCTAGAACAAGTCTAGTCTAGTCTTGTCTAGAACAAGTCTAGTCTAGTCTTGTCTAGAACAAGTCTAGTCTAGGCTTGTCTAGAAAAAGTCTAGTCTAGTCTTGAAGTCTAGAACAAGAAATAAGCCTAGGACAAGTGACAAGTCTAGTTCAATGGAATTTCAATGGAATTCAAAAAACAAGTCTAGTTCAATGGCATTTTCGATAAAACAATTGAATGGTTCATTCGTTTGCTTGGTGCATCTCCTTCATCTCCTTCCTTTAAGGGGCGGAATATCTTTAAAAGGAGTCGTATATAAGGCGGCGCTCGTGATTTTTGCGCCATTTTTTTGCGCCATTTTTTGGCGCTATTTTTTTGCCTTTTTTTTGCTAAAAGTACGGTAATTTTTCTCAAGTTTGCGTTTTAAAAAACGCATTACTGACGAAGAGCACACTCTAATCTCGAGTGTCGTTAGCTTTTTGCTTTATGCCAATATAAAAATTGATGATTTGACAACGACAAAGACAACAAAAAAACTTTCCGTTTTGATTGAGTGTTTTGATTGATTGAGACTCAATTTCACCACTACAACAAGTTTAAAGCTCTTGTATTAGGTTGATGCAAAAGTCTTTTTCATTTTTTTCGTACTTCTTTTGAAAAATAACAAAGTCATCAATTAACCTATGGTTTGCTCTAAATGAAAAGTGTTTATTGTTGAATTTCCCATCTTTTTAAGTCAATTTGGGTTCACTTTCAAGCAAATTCGAGAGTGAAAACGGGTTTTTCATAAAAATCGATAAAAACCTCTATAAAGAAATTGGCTGAATCAATTTCTCTGAAAATCTGAAAAAATATCTAACTTTTTGTGCTCTATCTTTTATTTATTAACATCAAGATTGGTTTCCTTAGCTAAAGCGTCTAAAATGCATCATCGAGCCGTCGCCTTTTTTGACTACCCGACTTCAGGCTCTCAAAAAAATCTAGACATAAGACATTTTAAACTCGTTTTAATGTCATTTTGCAGAAAAATAATTCGCCTTTCGAATGCAATAAACCGTTGTTCAATTGGTGCATTTGTTACTTTTTAACGGAAGTACGAAAAAAATGAAAAAGACTTTTGCATCAACCTAATAGATTATTGAAGAAAAGTTCTAGATTGAATTCTATACATAAACGAGTGTATGATTGTATTTACCGTATTTTCTCTAATAGTAGTGCATCTAGGAGAGCCGAGTTGGTGACTATTTTACAGTTTCTAGGTCTTCCCAGAAGCACAACACTCAAATCAGCTTCAAGATCTCATTGTCAGCTACATTTTCCGACCCCACATCGATAGGTTCTGATAAGCGGTTCTCGAGATTTCGAGGAATTTAGGCGACGCTCAGGGTGCACTACTATTAGAGAAAATACGGTATATGTTTTCTTGAGTAGTACCTTATCAAAAAAGTCGATAGCAAAGGCAGCATCGCGAAATTCTGGCTCAACATTTGCTAACCTTGGCCCAACGAGAAGAAGGGATCCAAATCTGAAAACCGCAAAGACTATCGGTACAAGTAAACTGCTGGACATCATTTGTACACTGCTAGACATCACCTCATTTTTCAATAACCTTTTAAGAAAAATCATATCTCATCAAATTTCATATTTTAAATAGTCTTTAGAAGTCTTTAGAAGTCTTTAGAAGTTTTTAGAAGTCTTTAGAAGACTTTAGAAGACTTTAGAAATCTTTAGAAGTCTTTAGAAGTCTTTAGAAGTCTTTAGAAGTCTTTAGAAGTTTTTAGAAGTTTTTAGAAGTCTTTAGAAGTTTTTAGAAGTTTTTAGAAGTCTTTAGTAATCTTTAGAAATCTTTAGTAATCTTTAGAAGTCTTTAGAAGTCTTTAGAAATCTTTAGTAATCTTTAGAAGTCTTTAGAAGTTTTTAGAAGTTTTTAGAAGTCTTTAGAAATCTTTAGTAATCTTTAGAAATCTTTAGAAGTCTTTAGTAATCTTTAGAAGTCTTTAGAAGTCTTTAGAAGTCTTTAGAAGTCTTTAGAAGTCTTTAGAAGTCTTTAGAAATCTTTATCAGTATTAATCTTCAATATTGATCAGTACCTATCTTAAAATTAAATCTCGATAAAGAAAATGCCAAATAAAGATGGCAAAAGGAAGAAACTTTCCGATAATAATTGAAGCGATAAATCAAGCTAGAGACAGCTATCAAGGAATTGCTAGAAAAATCGGTCGTTCTTCATTGATCAGTACCTATCTTATCTTAAGGTTATGGCAGAATGAAATATAGGGAACGAAAACCGAGCACTACAAAGCGCTGCGACTAATCATTCGAATGCAGGCAAGTTTTCCAGTTTATGCAAAGTTTTGAATGATATTCGTTTTGAGGGATACTTAGCTCTATATCGCCTTGTCATTGTTAAAATTTAGACTAATGTAAGATGAAAACCATTGTCTTGAATTTATGATTTGCGATTTGCAATTTTAAATGAGCAAACCTTTCATCAGCCTCAAGAAATCCGCCCATTTTCTGCTCTAAATATTGATGAATTGAAAGGGCAATCGAGGACCGATTCTTCTCGATAATTTCTCGTCCTTTCGATGTCAGTTCTTCAATGTCTAAAATGAGTTTAGTCGTTTGAAAAAAGCTGGATTCTGAAAGATTTCAAGCTATAACCGGGTCGAAACCAAAACCTGATTAAGGTTGAGTCAAGTTGAAACAGGCTATGGCTTTGACTCGACACAACTGACTCTTTTGGACGTAGATTGGACGTAAATACCCATTCAGTAATGCTAATCAGAATCAAAAGACACAGAATCTATTGAAATCTAGACTCTAGATCAGACCAGGCTTTGGCTTTGACTTCTAGATCAGATCAGGCTATGGCTTTGACCTCTAGATCAGATTAGGCTATGGCTATGGCTTTGACCTCTAGACCAGACCAGACCAGGCTTTGGCTTTGACTTCTAGATCAGATCAGGCTATGGCTTTGACTCGACACAACTGACTTGACTCTTTTGGACGCAGCTTGCACGTAAACGCCCATTGAGTAATGCTAATCAGGATCAAGAGACACAGAATCTACTCAAATCTAGCCTCTAGATCAGATCAGAGCTAGACTTTGTATTCAAAGTTGGTTTATTTAATTCAAAACTTCAATTCCATCAACTCACTCGAGTTCAACGCTAACAATGCTCGAAAAGCCACCATTTCCACTTCATCAAACTCTAATTTTCGAATGTCTTTGAGAATTCCATTGATCAATTGAGAACGCTCAGAGACGAATAGAGATGTTTCCTATAAAATTAAATGCTTTATTTCACGTTTTCGTAAACGCTAAACAGAGCTCTTTACTTGTTTCTGTCCAGTATCAAACCAAGCTCCATTCGGGAAAACGATTCGATCTTCTTTTGTATCCTTTGAGTAATAAGTCCATAAAAGAACAAGCAAATTAATGGAAGATGAGTAGATGATTTGAGTCTAAGATCTTCATTTTAAACTCTTATTTTATAAGTAAAATTCTGGTCATATAAAGCAAGATCAGAAGCAAGTCTAAAGCAAGATTCTGATCTGCTTTACTTTACTCTAAGCTTACTAAAGCTCTAGTTGAGCCTATTTGAGCTCTAGTTGAGCCTAGTTGAGCTCTAGTTGAGCTCTAGTTGAGCCTAGAACTAGACTAGTTCAGTCTAGCTTACAGCTAGCTTCATCCGCTTACAGAAATAGGTTAAAATTTGGCTGACTTACAGAAATAGATTAGGATTTCTTTAATGTTAGTAACTGCTAAATTTGAAAACCAAAATCAACAGTGATCTCATTTTTAAAAGGCTTAGAAAGAGACTTAAATGGCTTAAAAAGAGGCTTAAAGGGCTTAAAAAGAGGCTTAAAAGGCTTAAAAGGCTTAAAGAGAGGCTTAAAAGGCTTAAAGAGAGGCTTAAAAGGCTTAAAGAGAGCCTTAAAAGGCTTAAAGAGAGGCTTAAAAGGCTTAAAGAGAGGCTTAAAAGGCTTAAAGAGAGCCTTAAAAGGCTTAAAGAGAGGCTTAAAAGGCTTAAAGAGAGCCTTAAAAGGCTTAAAAAGAGGCTTAAAAGGCTTAAAAAGAGGCTTAAAGGGCTTAAAAAGAGGCTTAAAAGGCTTGAAAGGCTTAGAGAGAGGTTTAAAAGGCTTAAAGAGAGACTTAAAAGGCTTAAAAAGAGGCTTAAAAGGCTTAAAAGGAGGCTTAAAAGGCTTAAAAAGATCGTAAAGAAAGAATAACTTCAATCTTGATCTTATAACCCTTGAGTTCTAAAGATTTCCATTTTTCCTTCACCCACCAAATCCTCTACATCGAGCTCTTGCCCACCCAGCAAACACTTTATCCATTCGAGCATCAATGTCGCATCTCGATCAATCCAAAATGATGCATCTTCTTCAGTAAAATATCTTTGGAAAAACGGGGACTTAAACTAGAAATGATGCATTGATTTAGTGAAACTCTTTTTAAAACCTCTCTTCCATTTTTCTCGATGAATCCCTCATTTTCTAGAAGTCTTTCTGAGAGGAGAGCTGTTTCAAGTTCAGTTGGAACATTCAATATCCCAATCTAAAGGAAAACTTTCAAAAGTGAGAGCCGGGCTTTAGTCTTCTTGATTGAGTATTCGAAAAAGTGACGAGCTAGTGTAATCCGTTCTTTAGAGCTATCGTAATTGTTAGAGCTATCGTAACCTTTAGAGCTACCGTAATCCGTTCATTAGAGCTATCGTAACCTTTAGAGCTACCATAATCGTTAGAGCTATCGTAATCCGTTCATTAGAGCTAGAGTAACCTTTAGAGCTGCCGTAATCCGTTCATTAGAGCTATCGTAATCTTTAGAGCTACCGCAATCGCCTAGAGCCACCGTAATCTCTAGAACTACTGTAATCCGTTCGTTAGAGCTATTGTAATCTGTTCATTAGAGCTATCGTAACCTTTAGAGTTACCGTAACCCATTCGTTAGAGCTATCATAATCGTTAGAGCTACCGTAATCTCTAGAGCTATCGTAATCCGTTCATTAGAGCTACCGTAATCCGTTCTTTAAAGCTACCATAATCGTTAGAACTACCGTAATCCATTTATTATCATAATCCACTTTTTAGAAAGCAAGTAAGGAAACTCTATAAAGTGCAATAATCCTTAGAAAAGATACCATAATCCCTTTGTTTTTTAGTTGTTCACAATACAGTAATCCTTTCAAGTTATGGTAGTTTTTTCCTTTCATACTTTTTAGAAAACAATTTCTTAAGAGTAAGACAAGCTAGAGTTCATTTACCCGTAGTTTTTGTAGCCGCTTCTCAATGGTGACCAAGCGATCTAATTCGGGGAAAGTCTCCGGAGAATCTAATGGAGATAGAGTCTAGAAAAGTTGATTTAATTCGATTTCTTGCTTTAATTCCTTTTCTTGCTTTAATTCCTTTTCGATTTTCGATCGTTTGTCTATCGTTTGTCTATCACTTACCTCTTTCGATGTACTTGGTTGTTGATCATCTTGTGCAAAGCTCAGCTTCTTCTTTCTTGATCGTTTCGTGTATCCAATAGGCTCGCGATTGTTTTGAATAGCTGAATAGCGATAAAAAAAAGAATCCAGTCAAAAGACTGGAGTTCTCAAAAGAATCCAGTCAGAAAATCAACCATTTTTATCCATTCCCATGTCTATACACTTCTTCAAGCGACAAAATCGACAAGCACAACGAACAGCTAAATTTCACGATTTACAAACGATTTACAGAAGAAAAGTGTCACTTTTATCCACCGAACACTTTCCACCAAGCTGACAAATGAACGTGAGATTTTGGACGATGGCACGCCGAAAGAAAGTCTTGCTAGAAGATTTTGATAAGTGGGGGAAAGAATCTCGCTTTCTAATCACCATCCATTACACGATGGAATCCCATAATGATATCCAGAAGATTGATCATTGCAAACAAGACAAATATCATCTAAATTCATTGAATTTTTCTTAAATTCATTGAATCTTCCTCAAATCCATTGAATTTTTCTTAAATTCATTGAATTCTCCTTAAATTCAGCTTTTTTTTTACCACAATTCTCCAATGAACTTTGTTTACTCGTAGAGGAAATGGACATCCGATAGTCCTTCACACTTAAATGGATGTTGAACTGAATTTTCTGAAAGTTATTGAATAGAAATATTGGGTTGTCGTTTTTACTATTTTGTAAATTTCTCAAGATATCGAACAGATTTATATGAGTGTTATATATCATTCGAAAGCTGAAGATCTCCTCTACATTTTGATATAAAAAGTTTTTGAATTTGTTCAGCTTTTGGGCAAATTGACTGCACAGAAGAAGAGGTGGCCAAAAAAATGGAAGGGTGCCTTTGGATCAAGTTTTGGCTCCGCTCAAATTAAGTTAACCGTTTGATGTTTGGCCAATAGATATGTCGTAGCCGATGAAGGATTTCAGCCAAAGAAGTCTCAGACTTCTTCGGCTAGCCGATGAAGTCTCAAAAATGAAATCTTGAGTTATGTATTGACTCAATTCAATACCACAAACTCAAGCTCTCTAAAAGGCGCTTAAAAGCTAAAAACGCATTCTAGTTGCAGTTGCATTTTGCATTTTTCATTGCAAGTTGCATTTTTCGACCAAACTAAACAACAAAAATAAACAATAATACCACCGGTTCACGAGTTCTTTGACCTAAAAGCAAACAAAATAAAGCGTCATTAAGAAATTCGATAGGACACAAAAGTAAAAGCTTACCAATCTGTTGGCGAACTCCTTTCCGTTAGTCGGACTAAAGAGTTTTTGGGGCTCCAAACGTTCCGAATATTTCCATTAGATGATCGACAACTTCAAATTGTGTTTCCCTTTGCAATGCGCGCAAAACGACGAACTTTGTGAAATGATCCTGGTAGACCATCAAAAACTTGAATTCTCCATCGGAAACGGATTGAAGATCGATTAAATCCGTGCCTTTGACGAATGACGAAAAGGACCCTTTTATAGCCTTTGGTTATAGTATGATAAAATGCGCACTCTTTAGAATGCATTTTTAGCTTTTAAGCGCCTTTTAGAGAGCTTGAGTTTGTCGTATTGACTTGAGTCAATACATAACTCAAGATTTCATTTTTGAGACTTCTTCGGCTGAAATCCTTCATCGGCTACGATAGATATATCAATACAACTTTTTTAAAAATATAACCATTTCAGAGCATCTTTTCTTTTCTTTTCTGGGCGGTTATTTTACACCATAAAACTTGAGGAATAGCCAAGCTGGAATGGGTTTTTTTTTCGAAAACGACCTCTCCCTTTGTGCAGTCAATTGCCCAAAAAAGTTGAATGAATTCAAAAACATTTTTATTCCAAAATGTAGAGGAGATCTTCAGCTTTCGAATGTTATATAACACACAAATACATCTGTTCGATATCTTGGCCAAACATCAAACGGTTAACCCAATTTGAGCGGAGCCAAAACTTGATCCAAAGGCACCCTTCCATTTTTTGGCCACCTCTTCTTCTGTGCCATCAATTTGCCCAAAAGGTGAACAAATTCAAAAACTTTTTATATCAAAATGTAGAGGAGAATTTCAGCTTTCGAATAATATATATCTTTTTCTTGATTTCGATATCTTGAGAAATTTACAAAATAGTAAAAAACGCGCATTCATAACTCGACAACCCAATAGAAATAGAAATAAAAATAGAAATAGAAATAAAAATAGAAATAAAAATAGAAATAGAAATAGAAATAGAAGAAAAAACACCATTTTGCAAAAACAAATTACAGAAATACAGAGAAATCTCAAGAAATCTCAAGAAATTCGATTTCAAAGTGATTTGAAAATTTGTTAAAGAAAATCTAAAAAATCTAACAAATCTGAGATTGAAAATTTGATAAAGAAGATGATTTAAAAGCCATCAGAACAATCAATTCTCTCAGTTACTACAAAAAGAAATCCAAATTATTCAAAAGTATTCAAAACTTCGTACTTGCAAGACTCTAACGACATTTGATCGTCCGTCTTGCAAATTCTCCACCACCAGTTTTGCAAAATTCTTGCAACTTGCAGCTCTTTTCTCAAGAAAAACAAAACTCTTCTCAAAGCTGAGAGAAAAGAAGCGTGCTAAGATTGGGATTTGTTTATTTTGCAAGTCTGGGCGAAAAGGGGGGAGACAGTCAGCGATCGAATGGGTTTCCTTGGGTCACTTTCTGTGGATACAATAGACCAAAGCACAAAGCTGGAAGTTGAATCTAACCAAAGCAGACCAAACATTAGACATAAGTAGATCAAGGGATAAAGCAGAATTTGAATCTATTTAGGATTTGGGTTTGAATGAAAGTTGTACTCTTGTCTATGGATTTGGGAACACAAAGCACGTCCATATCAAGCTAATGAGGTAGCAATGGCTGGTTGGGAATGGCTGCTTGGGAATGGCTGCTTGGGAATGGCTGGCTTGGAATGGCTGCTTGGAATGGCTGCTTGGAATGGCTGCTTGGGAATGGCTGCTTGGAATGGCTGCTTGGGAATGTCTGATTGGGAATGGTTGGTTGGGAACGGCTGGTTGAAAATGGCTGGTTGAAAATGGCTGCTTGGGAATGGCTGCTTGGGAATGGCTGTTTGGGAATGGCTGCTTGGAATGGCTGGCTGGGAATGGCTGGCTGGGAATGGCTGGCTGGGAATGGCTGGCTGGGAATGGCTGGCTGGGAATGGCTGGCTGGGAATGGCTGGCTGGGAATGGCTGGCTGGGAATGGCTGGCTGGGAATGGCTGGCTGGGAATGGCTGGCTGGGAATGGCTGGCTGGGAATGGCTGGCTGGGAATGGCTGGCTGGGAATGGCTGGCTGGGAATGGCTGGCTGGGAATGGCTGGCTGGGAATGGCTGGCTGGGAATGGCTGGCTGGGAATGGCTGGCTGGGAATGGCTGGCTGGGAATGGCTGATTGACTAACAAGCTCAATACTACTCAACTTTGCCTCTTCGCTTTCACTCTATCAAAACAAAGAGAAATGCTAATTCAAAAACAGTTTTGACTCAATTTCAAAAGATATCCTTTGAATTTGTTTGGATTTACTTTAAGCTTTGATTTGTTTAGCTTTACCTGGCTTGACTTTAACCTAGCCTACTCGGCTTGCCAAGTGGCTATACTTGTCAGTTAGACTTGCCAAATAGGCTAGGCTTGTTAAGTAGCATTACCAAGCCGTTGCCAGGCTTGGCTTCTTGGTCTGATCTAGTTTGGGTTCTCCTAGCTTGCCTTAGCATTGCTTGGCTCTAGGCTAGATTTGGTTTGATCTGTCAGCATCGCCGATTCAATAAGATTGAAACTTCAAGCTGGTGTCATTCCCTTGTTAGCTTGACCAGGTTTGATTTGACTCTGCTAGCGATGAAATTGTGAAGGTATCCCTCCAATGGTACACATTTCAGCCGCAAGAGAAGCGATGAAATTGTGTCGGCTTTCAGTCTTTTCCCTTTCCCCTTTCCTCGAGTAATGGTCTTCAACTGATCCCTCGTGGTTTCTCCGACTCTCCAGTTTGCTCACTTGCAGCTCTTTTTTCTGCAAAAAGTTGGCTTTTTGATCTGTCGACTTTTCTGTTTTGAACCTCTCTTTGCAATTTGATCCGATCTCATTATTCCCACCAAATAGTGTTTTTCAAGACACAGTAAGTACTAAAGAAGGGTAAGAATTGAGTCTCTTACATAAGATTATCACTTTTTAAGAATACTGTAACATATACAGTAGTCAAGGGTACTGTAAAGTATCAGCAGGTAATTTCAATAGTACTGTATCAAGTGCTGTATCGTTAATAGTACTGTAACGCAAGATATCCAGCTAGTAAGACAGAATCTATGTGGAGATCTATAAAATGAACAAAGTTGCAGTAATCCTTTAGTAGCGGGTTACTGTAGTATTGGAGGCAGTTACAGTAATCCTTTTGTAGCTGGTTACTGCAGTGGTAGACAGCTACAGTAATCCTTCTAGCTGATTACTGTAGTAGTAGACAGCTACAGTAATCCTTCTAGCTGATTACTGTAGTAGTAGACAGCTACAGTAATCCTTCTAGCTGATTACTGTAGTAGTAGACAGTTACAGTAATCCTTCTAGCTGATTACTGTAGTAGTAGACAGCTACAGTAATCCATTAGTAGCTGGTTACTGTAGTATTGGATACAGCTACAGTAATCCTTTAGCAGCTGGTATTGTAGGAGTAGACAGTTACAGTAATCCATTAGTAGCTGGTTACTGTAGTATTGGATACAGCTACAGTAATCCTTTGACTGATTTCAATGGATGGGCATAGTTACAGTAGTCTTCAGGCTACCGTATTAAGCTGAAGATTACTATAATGAGCCACATTGTAGTACTAGATCAAAGCAATCGGATAAGAAGATTCGAATTGAGATTACTGTAGAATACAGCCTACTATAGATAGACGAAACTATAGAATATATAGATCTATAAAACTATTGATCTATAAAACCGTAGCAAACAATAAACTGCTCAGCTTTCAGCTTTCCTCAACCGCTAAACAAAAAATAGATAAAGCGACAAAGTTCTGGTACAAAAAAAGAGGCTTACAAAGCAAAAAAAGAGGCTTACAGAGTGTGCACTTAGATCTTCCTTTTGCACCCCACTACGAACTACTTATCGCTTTTTATTTGCTTATCCTTTTTCACTCATTTTCTTCAAAAACCGACAACGATTACCCATCTACTCAAATGCTTTTTTACTATTTTTAACTACAAATAAACACTCACCTCTCTAACTCAATGATCTTTTTCGATTTTCGTTTTCTTTTAACTGAATATCTTTATAGTTTTTTTAGATTTAGGTCTTTTTTAGTTTTCAGACGATATCTTCTAGTTAAATCGGTTCAAAAACAAAAATAAACTCGATCCAGATCGAGTTCAAGAGTTGGAAAGTGAATGTTAACTGCTAGGGAAAGATTAGTTGAATATTTTGAGCCAAATAAAGCTACCATAACTGGAAAGTAGTCTAATATTTGGCAGGCTTTGTTCAGCTCAGTTCAGCTCAGTTTAGGAAAGGTCAAATCAGGCCAGGTGATCAGAAATCAAGTCCAAAGTTGTGAAAAATCCTTGGCATAAAGTCAGTTTCCCTATCAGCATCTAGACATCAGCATCAGCATCTAGACATCAGCATCAGCATCTAGACGTCAGCATCAGCATCTAGACATCAGCATCAGCATCTAGACATCAGCATCAGCATCTAGACATCAGCATCAGCATCTAGACATCAGCATCAGCATCTAGACATCAGCATCAGCATCTAGACGTCAGCATCAGCATCTAGACATCAGCATCAGCATCTAGACATCAGCATCAGCATCTAGACATCAGCATCAGCATCTAGACATCAGCATCAGCATCTAGACAAGTCTAGTTTACGATAAAAAATCGGCTTTAGAAGATTCTTGTAAAAAAGAGACAGTTTTGAAGAAATTTGTGCTGAGAGAGTATAAGACCCTTCCTAGCAGCGGGCGGACAGTTATAGGTGTAGCGCAGTGGTAAAACGTTTACCTAGTAAGCGGATCTTAGCACCCGGTCGGGCAATTCGAGTCCCGTTCGAGTCAAAATTTTTCTTTTTTTTTTGCTTCTCTAACTCAATGATCTTTTTCGATTTTGGTTTTCTTTTAACTGAATATCTTTATAGTTTTTTAGATATTTTTTCCTTTTTCAGACGATATCTTCTAGCTAAATCGATTCAAAAACGAAAATAAACTCGATCCAGATCTAGTTCAAGAGTTGGAAAGTGAATGTTAACTGCTAGGGAAAGATTAGTTGAATATTTTGAGCCAAATAAAGCTACCATAACTGGAAAGTAGTCTAATATTTGGCAGGCTTTGTTCAGCTCAGTTCAGCTCAGTTCAGCTCAGTTCAGTTCAGTTCAGCTCAGTTTAGGAAAGGTCAAATCAGGCCAGGTGATCAAGAATCGAGCCCAAAGTTGTTAAACGTTTATATCTTCTAGTTAAATCTAAAAGTTTGCTAAAACAACTAAAACAACTCAAAATTCTTTTATATTCTTATATTATATGAAAATTGTGGAAAGTCCTAGAAGAACCCGTAGTCATCCTTATCAAATTTCGCTCGGTTCTCATCCCCACCACCTTTCCCTTTATCATTCTTTCGCGAACCGTATTAGTAGGGTTTGGAATAAGCTCCCGCCTGGTATTTTCTCGTCTGTAGGAAAATTCAAAGTATCTGTAAACGAATTAGATCTAATTGCCATGTCAAATCTGCCTTATATTTAATCTTTTTGTACCTGTTTTTCCTGACTATCGTCTTACTGTATCTCTAGATTTCTTTCTTTTTTTGTGAAAGTATTGTAGCAATTATATGCGGTTATGATTATCTGATTCGCTTCTATTCGCCCTCCTGAATAAAGCATATATATATATTAGCCAATGACCCCCGGAAATATTGTGGCTTTAAAGAAAGTTTGAAAATTATTTAAAAATTACTTTAAATAATATTTTGAATGCTTTAAATGGTAATATCTATTAAAAAAGACAGTATTTTTGGTGTACAGTAGCGTAGTCGTTAATCGTTTTACTAAATAAGGCTAAATTCAAAGATAAACAAAGCTATTGAAGTCATTTGATAGCTTTAAATCTCCTCTTGAAAAATAGTATAAAATTAACAAGGACTTTTTGAGAAATCCAATAACAAAACTCCTTAAAAATGGAAACGAATTGAATGGAAACGAAAAATGATTGTCATTAACACGGCCCGGTGAGTCATACGCGTCATTAGGCCGTCATTAGGCCGTCCTTAGTGAGTCGGATGAGTCATCAATGGCTATAACTCAAAATGTGAAAGCGGAATCGACTTATGCTTACTTTCATCAGAATCTACGTCAAATTTGATTAAAGAAGTATATAATTTGTTTTATAGACTTACCAACAAAATTATGGAGAAAATTAGGGTCAAAGTGAGATAAGTGCCTACCCCCCTAGACATTTGTCTAGGGGGGAGTAGAGAATCGGAGTTGGACTACTCTTCATAATCATAGAACTCCATCAATAGCTCTATGATTGAAGACTCCTCTTGACCTCTGAGTAAGTCAAAGGGTACTGTATTAACTGGCTCAAACTTTACTGACTTTACTGACTTTACTGTGCCGCCTTCAACTCATTTACGAGCGATCAGCTCATTGTAAATCAAAGTTTTGAGTTAGTTTAGAGCTTTTAGTTTTCATAGTTTTGTGAAATAACAGAAATTTGTGTTCCCATTCAAAAGAGAAGCCTTATATACAGAATAGGTTTACTAGATCGCGAATGATACTTTAGGCTTTCAAATAGTAGAAAATAGAGCTGAATTCATCATCTAGAAATCGAGAGAAGAGAATAACAAGACAACAAAGACAAATAGACATAATCCAGAAAAACAAGGTAATAACATCACTTTTACTCTTGTTTAACCAACCAAAACCCTCAAAAAACAGAAATTTCTGTTCCACGTTCAAAAGAGAGGCCTTATACACCGAATAGGTTTACTAGATCGCGAACGATTACGCAGCTGAACAAAGAACACCTCAAGGATGTCTCTTTTCCTTTGTAGCTGGCCTCAAATGAAGGTATTTAGCTATAAATTTCAGGCCAAGGGTTTTCGAGGTCGGTGAATCGATTGGCTGGGTTTATTTGATTGAATTTATCAATTGAAGCCCTCAATTCAAGCAGAAATTCTCTACAATCTTTCTTCAAGCTTTTCATTGAGCTTTATCCTGCTTTATCTTACTTTATCATACTTTATCATGCTTTATCCTGCTTTATCATACTTTATCATACTTTATTATGCAAAAAGCTCATCCCTTTATAAAGCCCCATTGATAAATATTGGGTTGATGCATAATTATCCGGACTTCTTTTATAAATGATTTTATTTAACAAAAAATAACATAAATAGTTAGAAAAATATGTTTAATTGATTATTCTGGAGCATATTCACCGCCTACATCAATAACTGATTGCCATTTGATTGGAAGACGATCGATTCCACGAGCGAAGAATAAACGATCTTTGGAGGCAATCCACGCTTTAACATCGTCTATCAAGTCATCCAAATCGTTGTAGATCTTATTTGTTTGCCAATTTTTGAGCGATCGATTGACGTGGTAGTCCGTTGGGGCTTCTCCAGTTCTTTGAGATCGCGAAACGAAACGAGTTCGTGTGGGACCCATCCAGCCAATTTCCATACTTTGCCAAGCTTTTTGAGATGGCGCACGATCGTTGACTGGTCAACATTGAATTCATCTGCCAGCATTCTGGTTGTCAGGCTTTCGTCTTCTTCAACGGCTTCCAGAAGTGCCTTGTCATCGAATTCTGATGGCCGTCCTCTTCCTGGTTCATCATCAACACTTGTGTTACCGGACTTGAAACGATCGAACCATTCATAAACTGTTGCACGTCCAATTGTTCCTTGACCAAAAAGTTCTTTGAGATCGCGAAACGACTCTGCGGCAGACCATCCCTTTTCGAAGTGGTAGAGCATGATATGGCGAAGATGGATATGATTGTCGACACGCATTTTGTTCACTAAAGAATAACGAATATTTAAAAAAAAGAAATAGACAAAAAGCTTTCAAAACAAAAAAGATACAAGCACGCAAAAAGAAGTCCGGATAATTATGCATCAACCCAATATGATTAAAAACTAATTAAATAAAGAGAAATGATGAAATGATGTAAATATTAGTAAAGAATGGAATAGCAAAAAGTAAAAATAAAATCAAAAATAGAAACTACATCAATTCCCTTTTAATTTTCAGCTTTTTAAGTCAAAGTTTAAATAAAATTACAACGAAATTCACTAGTTTACGATTCGTTTACGCATTTTTCTTAAGCCAAACACAAACCTGAATGAATTAAAGCTTTGAAATAAGTAGAAAGAAATACAAATAACCCTATAACTTCATTATTTTATTATTTTTACTATTTTTATACTCAAAAAGTGTAATCAATCTTTTAGTTTTCATTGATGACTCATTGAAAATGAAAGAAAAAAGAAGTTTTCCTTTTCTTTAGCTCTGACAAAACTTGCTAAATCATCAGAAATCACTTTTTTATATGAAAAATAGATAAAGATCTATTTCCGGGTTCTCGAAAAGATTTGTTATTTTTTAATTTTCATAAAAAGATTGAAAAACGATCAATCAACGATGCATTCATCATTCAAGTGAGAGAAAACGAAAAAAAATGTTTAAAAGAATGTTTAATAGTAATCGAATTATATAGTTTTTAGAAGATTTATCTAGCTTTTCTATTGGGTTGATGAATTGAAAACTGCGGGACTTTGAACTAAAATTTATTCAAGACCAAACCATAAATTCCTTCCAAATACATTCCATTATTATTGACGACTTCTGCTTATTTTACAGGTAATTTGCGGCTTCCTCTTTCGTAGTAGGGTTTTGGTTTTAAATCGAAAAACTTTCAAAGCCAAACCTTGACTGCTTCTTCCGAATCGAAGTGTTCTCCCGCAAGCTCATGATCCGGAATAAATAGTAATCAAAAGGTCCGGACTGTATGGGGAATGTGCCAAAAGTTCCCAAACAAGGCTATTTATTTTAGAGCGAGTCAGTTTTGCAACATGAGGGCGTGCGTTGTCGTGGAGGAGAACGATCTTTGACTTGGAGGGCCTATTCTCCTTCAGGGATTCATTCACCTTTCCCAACTGTTCACTGTATTTGATTGCATTAACGGTCGTCTTGCTATCCAGCAGCTCCAAGAGTACAAGTATGTGAGACAAGTGTGAGACTCAAAAATGGAGGACTGGAGATGTCAGCTGTCAGCCCAGTTGGGCACTTTCTTCAAAAGAAACCCATTTTGGTGTCAATAGAAAAGTTGTAGAGAATCAAAAATTAGGCTTATAGCCAAATTTCCAAAAAGATACACTTAGTAGTTTCGCTTAAAATGCAAGTTTTGTGAAAGTTTCGTAAATTTGGCATTTCTTGAAAACCAGTTTTTGAATCGTTCTGAAAATTTGGATATAAGCTTAATTTTTGATTCTCTACAACTTTTCCATTGACACCAAAATGGGTTTCTTTTGAAGACTGGGACATCTGGAGCTCAAACTCGGACACTAGGATATCTCCAGTCCTCCACTTTTGCGTCTCCAGTAGTTTTCGCATCCAATAGATTGAGATTAGCCTTGATTTGAGGAGAAGTCAATGTCCAATTTGAGGATTCGAAGCCGGCCATATTTGTTTGGAAAGGCAGAGGGAAGGGGGTTATGTAAAGGCCCTGCGCTAGACGACGAGCAATTACGCCGCCGCACAAAGAACACATAGAACACACAAATTTTAAGCGAAACTACTAAGTGTATCTTTTTGGAAATGTGGATATAAGCTTAATTTTTGATTCTCTACAACTTTTCCATTGACACCAAAATGGGTTTCTTTTGAAGAAAGTGCTCAAACTGTCACATATGACAATAGCCGGCAGTTTTCAATTCACCAATCCAATATGATGAAGCATGATAAAGCTCAATGAAAAGCCTGAAGAAAGATTGTAGAGAGCTTGTAGAGAATTTCTGCTTGAATTGAGGGCTCCAATTGATAAATGCGACGCGAATAATTGCAAAATAAGAACGCAAAAAGGAAGGAAACGGATGCGACCCATAGCTTTATCTAGAGATTATATTATTGATAACCATTACGTAGCTTATAAAGGATATTTCAAGCTTTCGAATAGTAGAAAATAAAGCTGAATTCACCATCTAGAAATCGAGAGACTCTAGAATAACAAGACAACAAAGACAAATAGACATAATCCAGAAAAACAAGGTAATAACATCACTTTTACTCTTCTTTAACCAACCAAAACCCTCAAAAAACAGAAATTTCTGTTCCGCGTTCAAAAGAGAAGCCTTATACACCGAATAGGTTTACTAGATCGCGAACGATTACGCACCTGAACAAAGAACACCTCAAGGATTTCTCTTTTGGCTTGTAGCTGGCCCCAAATGAAGATATTTAGCTGTAAATTTCAGCCCAAGGGTTTTCGAGGTCAGTGAATCGATTGGCGGGGTTTATTTGATTGGATTTATCAACTGAAGCCCTCAATTCAAGCAGAAATCCTCTACAAACTTTCTTCACGCTTTTCATACAGCTTTATCATGCTTTATCCGGCTTTATCATACTTTATCATTCAAATAGCTCATCCCTTTATAAAGCAATTTAAATAATTAAGCAGAATATTACTTCTAGACAACGTTATGAATCTTTAGAGTGTGAATATTCATTAAAAATTTCTGAGATAACGAATAAAATCGAAAGTTTCTCTTTTTCAATGAAAATTTCTCTTTTTTTAACGTTTATCGAATTTCTTAAAGATTAAACTTCGATGAAATTTATAAAGCTCAAAATGAATGTCGAATCCAGGCAATGCTTTATGACGATAACCATAAAGAAGAGCCTCTTCAATGAGCGCATCATCGAATCCAATGTACTGATAAAAGCCGCCATCAGTGCACTCAACGATGAAATCATTCTCGACTTTCTTCAGCAAATCATCAAGCCGATAGCATTTATTGTACATCGAAAGCATCGTGATTCCAATGACCAAAAAATTGCCGACATTTTGATACTTTGAAAAGTGATTGATGAAATCTCGCAACAAATTCCCCACTGTTTTATCACGATCGGCTTTTTCTGGACTAATGATCACCTCATTACTCCATGGACATTGAAACCAAATATTTTCAAGTGAGAGATTGAATTGGAATGGATCACTTTTTGTCGCATCGATTTGAGTGAGACGTCTTGGGGATGAAGAGAGATTTAGAATGGCATTGAGTCGACGAAAAATCGCTTCATCGAATGGTTCTGAAATTGAAATCGGAAATTTTGGGCAAATTTTCGGTACACTTAGAACTAGAGTGTGTTCTCTCTTTTCTAACTAAGGTAAAGCACGAAATTTTTGTGAGCTTTCGTTTCTGATTCAAATAAATCTTGCGAAATCTAGCACTTTAACGGTTTGAATTGCTTTGAATGCTTTGTGATTGTGTTTTATTGATGTTAACAGCTTTTTTAACAGCTTATAGCTTTGGTAACAGCTTTGTTAACAGCTTATAGATTTGTTAACAGCTTATAGCTTTGGTAACAGCTTTGTTAACAGCTTATAGCTTTGGTAACAGCTTTGTTAACAGCTTATAGCTTTGGTAACAGCTTTGTTAACAGCTTATAGCTTTGGTAACAGCTTTGTTAACAGCTTATAGCTTTGGTAACAGCTTTGTTAACAGCTTATAGCTTTGGTAACAGCTTTGTTAACAGCTTATAGCTTTGGTAACAGCTTTGTTAACAGCTTATAGCTTTGGTAACAGCTTTGTTAACAGCTTATAGATTTGTTAACAGCTTTGTTAACAGCTTTGTTAACAGCTTAGTGATACAATAGTTAGAATGTAAAGCTTTGTTATACTTAGAGATAGAATAGTTTCAAGGTAAAGTATTAGTATTCAAGAAAAAAAGATACGAAACCAAGAGCGGGATCGAACCCTCATCTTACGACTGATAGGCCATTCCACTATCCACTAGGCCACCCATGCTCTTTAAAGTTAGCTTTTTGTGAGCTTTCGTTTCTGATTCACATAAATCTTGCGAAATCTAGTACTTTAACGTTTTCAATTGCTTTGAATGCTTTGTGATCGCATTTTATCACCTTTAACCCATTCGAAACCGCAGCGTTTTTTCTTTTTTTTCGTCTACGGACCAAGCCCTTTTTTGACATTTTTGACTCCGAAGCAGTTTATTTATGGTTGGAAAGATGCAAGAGAGTCTCCTACACCATTTATTTTTGATGAAGAACGATTTGGATTTGACTTCAGTACTTTTCAAAATCCTATATTATTCTTATTTTATCGACGACAAATTAATCAGCATGTTAGTAGGCGAATCTAATAAACATGGAAAAAGGAAAAAAAACTGGCAGGATTTCGATGCAAGCTCTTCCTGGCTCTGTATCGTGACTACTGGAGTAGCAGGTCTGGATTAGGAGGATTTTCCCACATGTCCCACATTATGTCAAGAGCAAAATTTGAATCTATTCTTCGAAACCTGCGTTTTTGTGATAATGAACTGGATCCTGCGGGAGATCGGCTTTATAAGATTAGAGCTATTATGGAACATTTCAATGCAAAACCAGAGACTGCATTGATTCCGGGTAAATATAAAACATCTTCTTTGCCCACGTAATTTGTAGATCTGCTACAATTGGAATATACATGCAATGCTGAAAAACAGCAAAAAAAAAACCAATTAATTGAATGAAAATAGCTCAATTAGCGCTGCAGCGAATAATCGCTGCAGCGGTTCGTTCCTGAGTTTTTGCTGCAGCGATTATTCGCTGCAGAAGTTTCGAATGGGTTAAAACCTTTTACTCTGTTATACTTAGAGGTACAATAGTTACAATGCAAAGTAAAGTATTATAATATAAATAGTTTCAATGTAAAGTATTAGTATTAAAGAAAAAAAAGATTCAAAAACCAGGCGGGATCGAACCCTCATCTTAAGATTGATAGGCCATTCCACTATCCACTAGGCCACCCATCGTGTTGAAAAGCGCTCTTTAAAGTTAGCTTTTTGTGAGCTTTTGTTTCTGATTCACATAAATCTTGCGAAATGTTTTACATTTTAGAAAACGGATTTGAAGAGATTGAAGATTTGAGGATTTGAAGAGCAACCTTTTGATTTCCCTTCAATTTAAACCCCTTTTTCGAGCCACCCGCCACCTCCTATGGCCAAGTGGCTCCTACGGCCAAAGCTTCGGTCTCTAGCTAGAAACATCGCGGGTTCGAATCCCCGTGCCGACAAATATCTTTTGTTTTTTTCTCAACCATCAACTATGTTCAAAGTTGCCGAATTGAAAACACAATTGAATTAAAATTTTAAAAAACCGACCTTCATTGTGCTTGATCTCTTTCTCGAATCGTCCATTCTCAACACTTGCCCTCATCGCATCTAATTGAGCTCTTTCAACACTCGGAATCTCCTCCTCCAACGTTGTCGCAGTGATCCCATTCCATCCATTTCTCATCGCCGCGATCGCCGTGCTGAACGTGAAATTCCCCTCACCGACAAAGAGAATCGGTTGCAGTTCATCGATTAAACGATTTTTTAGAATATTTTTGCGAAATTCTTCTTGAAAATATTCTTTACAGAATGGTTGCATTTTGGCAAAGCTTTTTTTTAGAATAAAATAAAATAGTGAAGTGCCGAGAAAGTTGAGAGTTTTCGATAGGGATTAATCAAACAAAAAAAATGAAAGAAAGCAAAAGAAAGCAAAAGAAAAGCAAAAGAAAGCAAAAGAAAAGCAAAAGAAAGCAAAAGAAAGCAAAAGAAAAGCAAAAGAGCAATAAAGCAATAAAGCATTAAAGCAATAAAGCAATAAAGCAATAAAGCAATAAAGCTATAAAGCAATAAAGAAATAAAGCAATAAAGCTATAAAGCTATAAAGAAATAAAGCTATAAAGCAATAAAGCAATAAAGCTATAAAGCAATAAAGCAATAAAGCAATAAAGCAATAAAGCTATAAAGCAATAAAGAAATAAAGCTATAAAGCTATAAAGAAATAAAACAATAAAGAAATAAAGCAATAAAGCAATAAAAATGGAGGAAAAAATTCATTGAAAAAGATTCATTGAAAAAGATTGATTGTTTATTGATAAAGTCACGTTTTCAACAAAAATTTGAACCCTTGAAAAGTTGAAAGAAAAGCTGAGACGATGCTTTTTGTGTTTGCTTGTGCTTTCATAACGATTCAGTGCACGAAAAGGTTTGTGTTTCCTAGCACAAAGTACAGTTTGAACGTCTTCTAAATCGTCTTGTCAACATTTGAACGTAATTAACCGGCAAAATCTTTTCGATATTTATTTTTCATCAAATTCATTATTTAATAGACTCTTTTGCTTAGTTATAAGATATTTAAATTGATTTTTGATTTTAATTTTGCTTTTGCTTTTGATTTTAATTTTGATCACAAGAAACAAGGCAATTTTATGGCTTTCTTTTTTTTCGATCGTTTTTGCTCGATCTCAATCTCAGCTCAATCCGCGTTCTGCACATTGTTTTGTTTGTTTTCGAATTGAAGGAAATCCTGAAATGAGATTTGAATATAGTTAAGTGAAAATTAAGATTTTCTAAAGTTAAACATAAGTTAAGTTAAACATAATGCGAAAAAAGAAAAACTTACAATCAAAAAAGTCGCTCCCAACAAAGCCGCTTTACACCTCACGTCCAGATCGACGGGAACTAAAATCTGTTTGATTTTTTTGGCTTTTATAGCTTGGTTTTATAGCTTTTATAGCTTTTATAGCCTAAGTTTCAAAGTTTTCAGCTAGTTCTTCCGCTAGTTTTTCAGCTAGTTTTTCAGCTAGTTTTCAGCTAGTTTTCAGCTAGTTTCTCAGCTAGTTTTCAGCTAGTTTTCAGCTGGTTTTTCAGCTAGTTTTCAGCTAGTTTTCAGCTAGTTTTTCAGCTAGTTTTTCAGCTAGTTCTTCCGCTAGTTTCTCAGCTAGTTTTTCAGCTAGTTTCTCAGCTAGTTTTTCAGCTTTTTTCTAGCCTTTAGCTTCCTTTCTTAAACCAGTTTTAAAGCCTATTTTCTAGAAGAAGCCTATTTTCATTTTACTTTGAGGGCTTTGAATTATTCTAATTAGGATTCTATTCTAATTCAAATTCTATTTCACACTTGCAAAAACCAAGCTCCAATTGGTAGACTCAATAAAATAGATGGCGCCAATCGGTCAAGCGGTCTTATTGGCTAGGGGCGATTTTTCGACTGATCAAAATGATCAAAATGGTCAAAATGATCAAAATTGTCGAAATCGTCAAAACTTTAAACGCGTTTTTCTCGCCAGGATCTTCATTTAGACAAAAACTGAATCGATATTTAGAATCGATTTGTGTTTAGAATCGATTTCTTCTAAAATATCTTCTAAAATATCTTCTAAATAGATCTGTATTTAGTCGTATTTAGCCATGTCAAACTTGCATTCAACAGAAAATGTGTTCGCCTGGGTGAGCGTTTCTTTAACTCCAATAACTGGTGATAGTTTGATTTTTGCTTGAATTGCCTCTAATCTCTTTTAATCTCTTTTAAAATTTACATTCAACAGAGAATGTGTCCGCTTGTGTGAACGCCTCTTTCACCCATCCACCCCATTTCTTTCGAATCGCTCCACACGGTTGACCCTCGGGATTCATGATCTGAAAATAGAAAGCATAATCTTTTGGGGGATCGTCAAAACAGCGCCACAATAGAAAACATTCAAAACAAATGGTTTTATGAGCTAGGGGCGTACTTTTAAGGTCTTATTGTCTTGTCAAATTTCTCACAATCCAAAAAACCAAGTCGGCTCAAGTTTTATATCAAAAGATTCCTTGCATTCTTGGCTAAATGATGGGTGAAACAGTTTTTTAAAAAAAGTTAATATTTCATAGATAAAAGGAGCACTCAAAATGGGTCTCTAAAGATATTCAGTTAACCAACTGGGTGCTCTTTTTATCTATGAAATATTAACTTTTTTTAAAAAACTGTTTCACCCATCATTTAGCTAAGAAAGCAAGAAATCTTTTGATATAAAATTTGAACCGGCTTGGTTTTTTGAATTTTTAGAAATTTGACAAGACAATAAGACCTTAAAAGAACGCCCCTAGCTCATAAGACCATCTGTTTTGAAAGTTTTCTATTATGGCGCTGTTTTTGACTACTCCCCAATCTTTTCCCTATCAAAGAAAACAAAGAAAGTCCACTTTTTCGAATCAAATCTTTAAACTTCATCGTTTACCTTTGAAAAGACCCATTTCAGGCTTTATATAAAGCTTTAAATCAAGCCAGTGTCACCTCTTCACCTCAAAAACTTTATCCGCACAACAATTGCAATTGTATGTCCACGAGCACATATTTGGGCCGGAGATTCTAAAAAATTCCATGAATTTTCCCCTCAAAAACTTTTGAAACTTGAAAATCTCCTTGCTTTCATCTCCATTCAAAACGGAGAAATTGTTTGCACAGCAGCTGAAACGTTGCCTCACCATTCCGATCTGAAAATGGTCAATGAAAGAGATGAAAGAATAGAAAGAAGAAAAGTTTTCTTTAATCAAAGACAGACGGAGAAAAAGATGTTTAAAATCTAGATTCTTTTAACTCTTTGGGACACTTTTTTCAGTTTAATTTTTATCTAATTTGCGTCCTTTCTGAATCCATAGTCTACTAGATATAGTAGCTTCTAGAAATCTTTGTCTGTCTGTCTATCTGTCTGTCTGTCTATCTGTCTGTCTGTCTGTCTGTCTGTCTGTCTATCTGTCTGTCTGTCTATCTGTCTGTCTGTCTATCTGTCTGTCTGTCTATCTGTCTATCTGTCATCTGTCTGTCTGTCTGTCTATCTGTCTATCTGTCTATCTGTCTGTCTGTCTATCTATCTGTCTGTCTGTCTATCTGTCTGTCTGTCTGTCTGTCTGTCTGTCGTCTGTATCTATCTATCTATCTATCTATCATCATCTATCTATCTATCTATCTATCTATCTGTCTGTCTGTCTGTCTGTCTGTCTGTCTCTACTATCGTCTGTGGTCTGTCTGTCTGTCTATCTATCTGTCTATCTATCTATCTATCTGTCTGTCTGTCTATCTGTCTGTCTGTCCTTCCGAGTTCTCCGTGATCCAATTTACCTCATTTTCCATTTATTAGGCTTAGAATTCTATTTAGTTGTGCATCTCTTATTTCACTTTTTAAATACCAAAAGTCACAAGACAGCCGAGAGTCGAACCCGGATGTAGTGTGCCGTAGACAAACGCGTTTCCGATTGGGCCAAGGCGACAAAGCCATTCGCCGCCGTTAGGCGGATTTTTAGCTGGTTTTCAGCTGTGCCCAAGGCCATTCCCTTGTTACTCTTATTCTATAGCACAAGGCTAACATATATGGCACTTACAAGTACTACAAGTAATCTAAAACTTTAGCAATTGTATTACCTTTTCTCCAGCCGGGGTCTCAATGGAAACCTCATGACCACAAGTGTCAATGCTGGCCAAACAACCAGCCGTACAGCACTTGAATGGGCGGCGGATTGTGAGAACTTCCTGAGAGTTTTTTAAGCAAATCAAGGCTTTGAAATTAAGAGGAAGATCTTAAAATTGATAATTTAAAATAAACTAAATGGATTACTCGTTGAAAATTGTCGACAATGTGCATGGTGAACCCGCGATTCTGAGCGCAGAATTGCCGCGTGCAACAACCGGACTCTTCAAAAGCATAGTAGACCTGGAAATCGGTTTAAATTGATTTTAAATTGGTTGAAATGGATTTAAATTGGTTTAAATTGGTTTAAATTGGTTGAAATGGATTTAAATTTGTTTAAATTGGTTTAAATTGGTTTAATTGGTTTAATTGTTTTAATTGATTTATTGTTGAATTGTTTTAAATTGATTTTAAATTGGTTTAAATTGATTTAAATTGGTTTAAATTGGTTGAAATTGTTTTAAATTGATTTAAATTGGTTTAAATTGGTTTAAATTGGTTTAAATTGGTTGAAATGGATTTAAATTGGTTTAAATTGGTTTAAATTGTTTTAAATTGATTTAAATTGGTTTAAATTGGTTTAAATTGGTTTAAATTGGTTGAAATGGATTTAAATTTGTTTAAATTGGTTTAAATTGGTTTAAATTGGTTTAAATTGGTTTAAATTGGTTTAAATTGGTTTAAATTGGTTTAAATTGGTTTAAATTGGTTTAAATTGGTTTAAATTGGTTGAAATTGATTTAAATTGGTTGAAATTGTTTTAAATTGATTTAAATTGATTTTAAATTGGTTGAAATGGATTTAAATTGGTTTAAATTGGTTGAAATTGATTTAAATTGGTTGAAATTGTTTTAAATTGATTTAAATTGGTTTAAATTGATTTAAATTGGTTAATTTGATTTAAGTTGATTTAAATCGATTAAATCAGTTAAATCAGTTGAATCTATCAATCTTAAACAAGAAGGAATTGCTTTAAGTTCCGAATCTAGATCAAGTACAGTACTTGTTGCCCGACAGCGTTCAGCAGAACATATTTATTCGCCACTTCCCACTCGGTGACCGCTTCGAGAATGCTTTTTTTCTGAAAATTACGATTTAATTAATCTATTAGGTGGTTCGGATATAAACAAGCGTTGCTAAACTTTTTGTTGTGAGAGAAGCTTTTAAAACATATCTTTCTGTATTTAAAAGTACGTTATCTTGCGCAGATTTGGAATATTTTTAAACGGATCTCTTTAAACGGATAATTTCTTATTTTTAAGATCTCTTTTTCTTGCTTTAGATTGCCGAGCCTGGTTCCAACGACTTCAAATTTCAAGGCTGCCTACTTTACTTTCAAATCTGCCTATTTTTACTTCAAACTGGGCAAAACAGCGGAATCCCATAGAGATTTGGTCAAAGCATTTGGGAATGATGTACAATGATGTATTGTAATTGATTGCAGAGAGCGAGAGTCGAGCAGGCTCCATGGGCCGGCGCTCAGTCCTGCTGAAGGGTAAATCCAGTTTGTCCGAAATGATTCACTGCCCAGGAATCTCATTGAGATTTGGTCAAAGCCTTTGGGAATGATCTATTGTCCGAAAGCCGAGGCCGAGCCTGGTTCTAACGCTTTCGGAATGGTGATGAAAGTCTCGGTCATGGATCGGAGGATCATGAACGATCATGAACACTCTCGTCGACCTCAAGCCGTAGACAACGATATTTTGAGGGCTGCAATCGAATCAAATCCATGTCAGATGACGCGTGAACTTGCTCAACAGTTTCTATGTTCAAATTCTACCATTGTTGAGCATCATCACGCCATTGGAAAGACGAAATCAGATGCGGGAAATAGCTTCCTCACGAGTTAAGCAGTGCAAAAAAGGCTTCACGGGTCGCTATTGTCGGAATCCTCATCCGCCACGCTAAATATCATGGCTTTTTTTGATTCTCTCGCTATTGGAGATGAGAAGTGGATCCATTTCGATAATACTATTCGAAAACGGAAATGACTAGGACCAGGAGAACGGCCAAATCCGACCGTGAAACCGGACATTCATGGGAAAAAGATCATGCTCTCAGTATGGTGGAATAACAAGGTCCTTGTGAATCCCGAGCTTCTACAAACCGGCCAAACAGTCACATCCGACCTCTACAAACAGCAACTTGATCGGGTCAATGAAGTTCTCATTCGTCAAGGAGTATACACATCAAAGCTAAAGTTCATCCATTACAACGCTAGACCTCACGTTGCAAAGATGACTCAGCAAAAACTGGAGAATCTAGGATGGGAGGTTTTACCACATCCGCCGTATGCTCCCAATGCTCCCATGGCTCCCATGGCTCCCATGGCTCCCATGGCTCCCAATGCTCCCATGGCTCCCTCAGATTACCATTGATTCCGGTCGATTCAAAACTTTTTGGCCAATGAGAAATTCAAAAACCGCGAAGATGTCCAAAATTGGGTCGCCAAGTTTTTCGAGTCACAGCCGGCAAGAGTTTTTCAAGAGCGGCATCAATTCTTTGCGCAAAAGATGGCAAGAAGCAATCAGCAAAGCATCAATAATAATGGTGAATATACTTTGGACTGTGTTGTTTCTGTTTTTAAGAGAAATTTTGTCGACTACTAAAACGCTTGTTTATATCCGAACAACCTATCCGACAACCTAATAGAATCTCGAAATACCTGATGAATCATGATTTTATCGATTTGTGTAAGATATTCAAGTCCAATTGGGCAATTCGGCATCGCTGGCGGTGGTTGCATCCATTGAACGGCTGAAAATCGGCTAAACTTCTTACATGCTTAGTTTTTTTCTTGAATTTACATAAATTTAACGACTACGCTACTGTACGACTACTGTACGACTACTGTACGACACTGTACGCTCCTGTACGACTACGCTACTGTACACTCAAAAAAAGCCCGTCAATGTGTTAAAGTGCAATAGATCTAAGTCTTCACTAACGAGCTTCACTTCACTAACGAGCTTCAACTTCACTAACCAGCTCCGGGTGGTGGTGGAGGCATTCCCGGTTGTTGATTGAAGACTTGCATTGGATGACTCATCTTTTAAAGATTCTATTGATCTATAAAAAAAATTAGCAATTTGATTTGGTTACTTTTTCAAAATTCTTCTTTTTATCGAAAAGAAATCGAATTATCAAGGGAATTCAAAAAAAGAGAGCTTTATTTTACCGGAAATTTCGTGGAAAATCACGTTTTTAAATCAAAGAAATGAGAAAATCAAGAAAAAACGAAAAGAAAAACAGAATTTCCATCAAAATCCACATTTTATCTTCAATTTCTTCAATTTCTAAAAGCTTTTTACAAGAAATTTGCAAGTTTTAAGTCAAAAATGTTAAAATACGATTTAATTTGAGTAAAGACTTGAGTAATTTGAGTCTTTGATTCTGACTCTTTCTTTTCTAAGTGCTGCTGCGAAAAATGCTGAGTTGAGGAAAAAGTCCTCACTGAGCTGCGAAAAATTCAATTTTTATGCGCACTTTAATAACAAAAATAACAATAATCATTCCTTAAAGTATAAGCGATCATTATCTACGACTTTCTGTCATCAATCAGCAAGCAGGCTGAGCTACAAGCAGGCTGAGCTGTAAGCTTGGCTTGAGCTGTAAGTTTGGCTTGAGCTGTAGGCTTGGTTTAAGCTGTAGGCTTAGGCTTGAGCTGTAGGCTTGGCTTAAGCTGTAGGTTTGGCTTGAGCTGTAGGCTTGGCTTGAGCTGCAAGCTTGGCTTAGGCTTAGGTTTGGCTTAAGCTGTAGGTTTGGCTTAAGCTGTAGGCTTGGCTTAAGCTGTAGGCTTGGCTTGAGCTGCAAGCTTGGCTTAGGCTTAGGTTTAGGCTTAGATTTAGGTTTAGGCTTAGGCTTAGGTTTAGGCTTAGGCTTAGGCTGAAGACTGCAAGCAAGCTGAGCTTCAAGCTGAGCTTCAAGCTGAGCTTCAAGCTGAGCTTCAAGCTGGGCTTGATCTGCAGGCAAGCTCAAGCTTAGGCTCAGGCTTAGGCTTAGGTTTAGGCTTAGGTTTAGACTTGGGTTTAGGCTTAGGCTTAGGCTTAGGTTTAGGCTTAGGTTTAGGCTGAAGGCTGAAGGCTTTAGGCTGAAGGCTTTAAGCTGAAAGCTGCAAGCAAGCTGAGCTTCAAGCTTGGCTTGATCTGCAAGCAAGCTGAGCTGCAAACTTGGCTTGAGCTGCATGTAAATTTAAACAAATCAAGAATTTCACTTTTATTAGCAATATAGAAAGACGGTGTTTACTGGTTTTCTTCTAGCACTTCACTAATTATTATGGGAAATTCTTTAACAACGAAATCCGAAACGAAACGAACAATCAAAATCTCTGAAGAACGAAATAATAGCCAAAAAATGGCGTTAGAGTTATTTTCAGGTGAATTAAAAGGAGATTTTTCTGCAAAACATTCAAATCAATTCATTAAGAACGATTTTGTGAAATTTTTTGCGATTTGATATCAAGAAAATCCACGATTTGTTTAAAGAAAAAAAAAAGTGATTGGATAGGAAATTTTCTAGAGAAAATCCTCAATAAAAGGCATCAAATTCATCGAAAACAGAAAAATAAGAAAAAGTTTTAAAAATTTGCTCCCAAAAAAGGAAATGGCCTTCAAATCATGGGCAAAAGGAAGTATTTTGCGTTTTCTTTTTTTTTGCTTCTCTAACTCAATGATCTTTTTCGATTTTCGTTTTCTTTTAACTGAATATCTTTATTGGTTTTTTTGGGATCTTTTTTAGTTTTTAGACAATATTTTCTAGTTAAATCTATTGAAAAACGAAAATAAACTTGATCCAGATCTAGTTCAAGAGTTGGATAGTGAATGTTGATTGCTGGGGAAAGATTAGTTGAATATTTTGAGCCATTTTGAGCCAAATAAAGCTACCATAACTGGAAAGTAGTCTAATTCTAAGTCTAAGTAGTTCAGCTAGCTTAGGAAAGGAGTCTGAGTCTAGAACTGAGTCTAGCTCAGCTCAGCTCAGCTTAGGAAAGGTCAAATCAGGCCAGGTGATCAGGAATCAAGTCTAAATTGCTAAAAATTGGCATGAATCCTTGGAATAAAGTCACTTTCCCTATCAGCATTTAGACATCAGCATCAGCATCTAGACAAGTCTAGTTTACGATAAAAAATCGGCTTTAGAAGATTCTTGTAAAAAAAGAGACTGTTTTGAGGAAATCTGTGCTGAGAGAGTATAAGACCCTTCCTAGCAGGAGGTTGGCAGGTGTTGGTGTAGCGCAGTGGTAAAGCGTTCAGCCGGTAAGGGAGGCTCGGTGCCCGGTCGCGGGGGTTCGAGTCCGAGTGCCTCTACAATTTTTTTTCCAGCTCCAAGCCATAAAATTCAAAACTCTCCGAAAACTCGTAATTTACTACACCGATACCCCGGTAAACAAGAAAAGTTGTGCTTTAATCTTTTTCCCGAATTCAATCTCTTTCTCTATTTTCTCTTGGAGCACTTTCACCCAATTCGCTTCCAATTCTCCTTCATTCTATTCCATTTTCTTTCATTCTCTTCCATTCGATCATCCAATTCTCTTCCATTCCTCTATATTTCTCTCTTTTTCGATTCTCTTCTCCACTCAACCCACTAACTACTTCTAAACGCTCGAAACTTCCATTCGATCACCCAATTCTCTTCCATTCCTCTATATTTCTCTCTTTTTCGATTCTCTTCTCCACTCAACCCACTAACTACTTCTAAACGCCCGAAATTTACTCACTTTTGCTCCTTTTTTTACTCTTTTTTATTGTCTTTGACTTTTTCTTTTTCGACTCACTCACTCACTCAACGATTAGCCCAAATTGATTCAAAAAAAGTTGTAAAAACTCATAACAATGAGTAATAGGTGAACTATGAAAGAATAAAACAAGCCAAAAAAAGGTAAAAAGCCTGGCTTACCCTGAGAAAAAGGTAAAAAGCAAAAAACAAAACTCGAATAACAATAAGTTTCTTTTTAAGGCAAACCTTTTTTACGTTTTAGAGAGCAAAGAAGAAACTGCTTTAAGTCCAACAATCTGTAGCTGATGTTCTTTGAGCTTGCTTTGCTTGCTGACTAAAAACAAAAAACAAAAACGTTCAGCAAACTCAAAATTCAAATCCGCGTACGGAAAAAGAGTTGATAAAGTGCAAAATGATACTGGAAATCGATTAGAAATGAAATAAAGCTGAAAATTGGCTGAGAAATGACATTGTTGAACTTTGAAAAAGATGAAATACGAAAAAACTTTTGCGACTACGCGACTGTACGAGGGCGGTGGGGTACTATTACAGTATTTACGGTAGGTTGTTCGGATATAAACGAGCGTTTGCACTGCTTAACTCGTGAGGAAACCATTTCACTTATGCCATTTCACCTAGGCCTTACTTATGATCTCTTAAAGACATTGACAGTAAATCCATTTCAAACTACGATTCAAGTCAACAAATTCTTTGGAAGTTCTTTAGAATCTCTTTAGAATCGCTTAGAATTTTCTTTAGAATTAAATTATCTTTAGAAAAACAAGCATAGATTAACAAAACTATTAGGTTGATGCAAAAGTCTTTTTCATTTTTTTCGTACTTCTTTTGAAAAATAACAAAGTCATCAATTAACCTATGGTTTGCTCTAAATGAAAAGTGTTTATTGTTCAATTTCCCATCTTTTTAAGTCAATTTGGGTTCACTTTCAAGCAAATTCGAGAGTGAAAACGGGTTTTTCATAAAAATCGATAAAAACCTCTATAAAGAAATTGGCTGAATCAATTTCTCTGAAAATCTGAAAAAATATCTAACTTTTTGTGCTCTATCTTTTATTTATTAACATCAAGATTGGTTTCCTTAGCTAAAGCGTCTAAAATGCATCATCGAGCCGTCGCCTTTTTTGACTACCCGACTTCAGGCTCTCAAAAAAATCTAGACATAAGACATTTTAAACTCGTTTTAATGTCATTTTGCAGAAAAATAATTCGCCTTTCGAATGCAATAAACCGTTGTTCAATTGGTGCATTTGTTACTTTTTTAACGGAAGTACGAAAAAATGAAAAAGACTTTTGCATCAACCTAATAGTTCTAGAAAATGATCAGCATGTGTTCAAAGTTTGTTTGGTAGCTGCTTGTTAGCTGTTAGCTGGGTTAGTTCAGATCAAAGACAGAACCAAGTAACTTTCATTACAACAACCTAGTAGATGATTAAAAGATGATTAGATGATTAAAATAATATGATTGCTGATTGTTTTTTTGATAAAAACAGACCAGGCAACAGTTCGAGACAATATTTTTAAACTAAAAGATATACCCATATGTTTAAAAAGATCAGATCAAAAGGATTTTCTTTTTAAGAAATTCACGTTCCACACACTTTTCCCTTTTCATGTGATCCATCAATTTCACCAGAAATTGATGCCAAAAATTGACCTTGAAACCGGGAAATCATCGTAAATCCAAGAAAAACTAATGATTTTCTTGAAAATCGAATCAAATCGAATTTCTTGAATCGAATGCCAAAATTTCATTCAATTTTAATACACCAGAAGGCATGTGTTTCCATTTTTTTACGCAAATTTACCCAATTTCCATTCACTTCAGACTTAATGAGCCGTTCTTTGTACTCGCTCTTAATTAAAAAATGATTTGATTTGATTTGATTTTTGATTTTTGATTAAAAAATGAATTAAACTTAAAAGTTTCTATTGAAAATGTAAATTAAAGTAAATTTAATTGATTTTATCAATGAAAATCAATCACAACAACAGTCACTACTCAAACAAAAATCCATTCCATCGCAGCAAACAATCGAGCTCGAGTTCTGCGCGTTCCCACTTTTTTCTTCGAATTGGAGAAAATCCTGGAAAGTATATGTGGCAGTGTCGTGTTTTTCAGCCGCTAGTCATTGAAACCATCGGCTAGCTGCTAGTGATTGAATCATTAGCAGCTAACCACTAGTAATTGAAACCATCGGCTGGCTGCTAGTGATTGAATCACCATTGGCTAGCCACTAGTAATTGAAACTATCGGCTAGCTGCTAGTGATTGAAACTATCGGCTAGCTGCTAGTAACTGAAACTATCGGCTAGCTGCTGATGGTTTCAATCACTAGCGGCTAGCCGATGGTTTCAATCATTAGCAGCTAGACACTAGTAATTGAAACCATCGGCTAGCTGCTAGTGATTGAATCACCATTGGCTAGCCACTAGTAATTGAAACTATCGGCTAGCTGCTAGTGATTGAAACTATCGGCTAGCTGCTAGTAACTGAAACTATCGGCTAGCTGCTGATGGTTTCAATCACTAGCGGCTAGCCGATGGTTTCAATCATTAGCAGCTAGACACTAGTAATTGAAACCATCGGCTAGCTGCTAGTAACTGAAACTATCGGCTAGCTGCTAGTGATTGAAACTATCGGCTAACTGCTAGTGATTGAAACCATCGGCTAGCTGCTAGTGATTGAATCATTATCAGCTAGCCACTAGTAATTGAAACCATCGGCTAGCTGCTAGTGATTGAATCACCATTGGCTAGCCACTAGTAATTGAAACTATCGGCTAGCCGCTAGTAACTGAAACTATCGGCTAGCTGCTAGTAATTGAAACAGTCGGCTAACCGATAGTGATTGAAAGTTTTTTTAACGAAACATTTGGAATACAATGCAAATTTATCTCACATGTAAATAAAAAATGAGATTAATAGGACGAAATATTTTAACATTTCGGGAGGTAATAACTAGAAAAGTTGATATTGAAAAGCTGATATGGAAAAGTTGACATTGAAAAGTTAATATTAAAAAGTTGATATTCAAAAGTTGATACATTAGATAAATAGAAAAGAAAAAGACGATTGAAAAATTGTTACTGATTAAAACACCAAGAGAAAGTAATAGTTTTTGTCTAAAAGATGGAATGAGTGGCACTGTTTTAAATTTTAAAAATGTTCCGGCTAGCCGTTGGGGATTGAATCACTAGCGGCTGTGGGATATAGATTTAAAATTTCCTTGACTTTTTGTTTTTTAAAGATCTTTGAACTTGTTTTAAGTAAAAACTCACAATCAAAAAGGTGGCTCCGAGAAGCGCCGCTTTACACTTCACGTCGAGATCAATTGGGACTAAAGAAAGGTTTTAAAGTGTTGAATAAAGTTAAAGGACTCAAATTCCATCGCTTCAATGATATCGTAATATTCAAAAGTGTTTTAAAAGCAATTTTCCGGGTTTAGTTAGTCAGGGTCAAGGTCGAGGTTGGGCGAAAAGCCGAGCTTGGTTCTGAAGGTACTTTGAATGCCAGACAAAAGCCGAGCTTGGTTCTGAAGGTACTTTGAATGCCAGACAAAAGCCGAGCTTGGTTCTGAAGGTACTTTGAATGCCAGACAAAAGCGAGCTTGGTTCTGAAGGTACTTTGAATGCCAGACAAAAGCCGAGCTTGGTTCTGAAGGTACTTTGAATGCCGACAAAAGCCAGACCTGATTCAGCACGATCAAAGGTATTTTAAGCAAATCCCAGGACTGGCTTCTGACCTTGTTTAGCCAAGCTTTACTGCAAAACAACTTTTAATAATGCTTAAACTGATCTAGGTCAAACTCCAGCCAGGCTCCTGACCTCTAGACTTAAACTAAGCTCAGCCTCTAGAACGAGGCTCGATAATCCTTGCTCTTTGATTGTTTTCATGTGATCACTTGGATTTTGAAAGCTAACATGATCTTATAGAAGCTAATAGGATCTCATAGAAGCAAAGAATGCAAATCAAAAGACAACCAAGCCTTTATATTTTTCCATTTTTCTATATTCCCCTTTTTCTAACTTCTCCTCTAACCAACTTGTCAGTGGCGGGACTCGAACCCACAGCAAAAAGCGAACCCATCGGTTCGATAGTCCGGCACAGTATCTAGACCACCGCTGCTCTTTGTTTCCTTGCCTGGGGAGCGGTCTTATTGACTAGGGGCGATTTTTCGACTGATCGAAATGGTCAAAATTGTCAAAATTGTCGAAATTGTTAAAACTTTAAAGCTGTCTTGGAAGCTAACAGGATCTTATAGAAGCGAAGAATGCAGGTCAAAAGACAACCAAGCCTTTATATTTTTCCATTTTTCTATATTCCCCTTTTTCTAACTTCTCTACCCAACTTGTCAGCGGCGGGACTCGAACCCACAGCAAAAATCGAACCCACCAGCTCTATAGTCCGGCATACTATCCACTTGACCACCGCCGCTGTTTGTTTGCCTGCGTGGGGAGCGGTCTTATTGGCTAGGGACGATTTTTCGACTGATCGAAATGATCAAAATGATCAAAATTGCCACAATCGTCAAAACTTTAAACGCATTTTTCTCGACAGGATCTTCATTTAGACAAAAATTGAATAGATATTTAGGATCGATATGTGTTTAGAATCGATATGTGTTTACAAATCGATTCTAAGCACAGATCGATTCTGTTTAGAATCGATTTCTTCTAAAATATCTTCTAAATAGATCTGTATTTAGTCGTATTTAGCCATTTCAAACTTGCATTCAAAAGAAAATTTGTCCGCCTGGGTGAGCGTTTCTTTAACTCGAATAACTGCTGATAATTTGATTTTTACCATGAATTGCCTCTAATCTCTTTTAAAATTTACATTCAACAGAAAATGTGTCCGCCTGGGTGAGCGTTTCTTTCACCAATCCACCCCATTTCTTTCGAATCGCTCCACATGGCTGACCATCGACATTTCTGATCTAAAAGCAAGACAAAAATCGAAACAAAACCCTGCTAGCCTATTTATTTCTTCTTATTTTGAATTCTTTAGATTCAAATACGTCAAAAAAAGGGTTTCTATGTGTTCTTTGTTCCGTTCTTTAAGTGTAGAAAGTACTTGATAAAGTAAAAGTACTTGATAAAGTACTTGATAAAGTAAAGTACTTGATAAAGTAAAAGTACTCGATAAAGTAAAAGTACTTGATAAAGTAAGAGTACAAAGTACTCTACCACAAAACAAAACTAGATACCTCAAAAATTTTTTCCGCAAAGCAATCACATTTGTGCGTCCATGAGCACATATTTGGACCGGAGATTCTAGAGTTACTGGAGTCTTCTCTACTCGAGTTTTGATAGTTTTCGATTCTCTAATTTCCCCTGATAATCTTTACTCTCTTTCTTTAAATCTTTTACCGATAAATCTTTACCGATAACGATCTTTACCTGAATCTTTACCGATAACGATAACGATTTACTTGAAAATCTCGATGCTTTCCTCGGAATTTAGAATTGAAAAGTTGTTCGAGCAAATCCCGAAACGTTGCCTCACACATCCAAGCTCAAAAAAGAAATGTTTTCGGAAATTCTTACAATTTTAATTCTATTCTAACCAACTACCCAAATTCTAACCAACTTTATCATGTTTAAATGCAAATTTTTCTTCTTTTTATCTTTTTATCTTTATCTTTTTATCTTTACCTTTTTATCAATGCCTTTTCCCTTGTTGAAAGCTCAATCCAGCTCAATCCAGCAATACCTTTTCCCTTGTTGAAAGCTCAATCCATGCCTCATGACCGCAAATTTTCAATCCAGCGAAACACGAATAGATACAACATTTGAAAGGACGCTTTATTGTGAGCACTTCCTAAAAGTTTTTGCTATAAAATGAAAGTAGACTTTTTAGTTTTATTGTAATGTTAAGTAGTAGCATAGCAAGCATAGCAAGCATAACAAGCATAGCAAGCATAACAAGCATAGCAAGCATAACAAGCATAGCAAGCATAACAAGCATAGCAAGCATAACAAGCATAGCAAGCATAACAAGCATAGCAAGCATAACAAGCTAGCAAGCAAACACATAAGCAAAAACTGCGCAACACCAAGCATAGCAAGCATAACAAGCATACAAGCATAACAAGCATAGCAAGCATAACAAGCATAGCAAGCATAGCAGACAAGCATAGCAAGCATAACAAGCATAACAAGCATAGCAAGCATAGCAAGCATAGCAAGCATAGCAAGCATAGCAAGCATAGCAAGCATAGCAAGCATAGCAAACATTAAATAGCAGCATGGTTTTCACTATTCACACCGATTCCTTTTTAAATAGCTCCCAAGCGTCAAATTTAAACCCTAATTCAACCCTATCTAAAATATTGAAGCCTATTATTAAAGTCTATATTCTGCGTCAATTGGTATCAAATTTGTGAGTTTAGGTTAAAAATTGCGGGCGCTACAACGTTTGATTCAAAATTGGCGGTAACCCCGATGATGAATATCAGCTGATGATGAATATCAGCTGATTATGAATGCTGATTATGAATGAGCTAAGCCAAGCTTGCTAACGTCGCTTTAAAGCCAACCACCTAACCAAATACGGTAGTATCTATGACCCCTTTCAATGCACGTCAAAAGCCCGGATAACGGAAAAGAGCGCTTTTTTAAAACAATAAGTAAATAAACCAGTGTATTAACTTGTACAGGAATTGAAAGATAGGCTATTATGTTTAGATTTCATTTTATAAATCTTCAATCAACTTCGTTTACTGTGATTTCCTTTTCATTTCATTCTAATACAGCATTTACGGTACACCGTATTCTCTCTAATAGTAGTGCACCCAGCCGAGCCGAGTTGATGACTATTTTACGGTTTCCAAGTTTTCGCAGGAGCTCAAAACTCAAATCCCCCACAAGATCTCATCGTCAGCTACATTTTCCGACCCCACATCGATAGGTTCTGATAAGCCGGTTTTTGAGATTTCGAGGAAGAGGAAGGAAAGGAAATTCAAGCAAGAGGCAACGCTCATAGTGCACTACTATTAGAGAGAATACAATCTATAAATAAGTATACTATATGTACTATCTATAGGTATAGGTATTTATTATCTTTAAATAAAGCCTATCTTGGCTGTATTTATCTATTAAAAGTTTCCCGATTCGAGATATACAAATCAATCCTTGAAGTTTACTAGTTGATTTTACTAGTTGATTTTACTAGTTGATTGTACTAGTTGATTCCTCTGGACCAGAAATCTGGTTGACGCTTCACTTCTAGTAGACTTAGTTCAAGCCAGTTCAAGCCTGATTTCTGGTCTAGTTTTGGTTTGATTTGGTTAGGTGGTTGGCTTTAAAGGGACGTTGGTAAGCTTGGCAAGCTTGGCTTAGCCTAGGCTCAGGCTCAGGATCTTTAGGATCTTCTAAAGGATCCTTAGGATCTTCTAAAGGATCCTTAGGATCTTCTAAAGGATCCTTAGGATTTTCTAAAGGATCTTTAGAAGCCGGCTTCAAAAGCAGAACACCTTAAACTCTTCTGCTTAAGCTTTAAGCTAAAAAGCTAAAGCTAAAAAGCTAAAAAGTTTCAGCTTTTCAAAGTGTTATTCGTTTTCAAATTTTTTCTAAATCTATTTGGTTCAAATTTCAAAATCTAATCTATATTTCGAAATGCTGACATTCTGAAAATGATCCGTGATGTGCATGGTGAAGTCTCGATCCTGAGCACAGCACTGCCGAGTGCAACAATCCGACTCTTCTAGCGCATAGTATACCTAAAAATTTCAAAGAAAAGAATATAAGTTTAAGAATATAAGCTGATTTTAGTTTCCGAACAGTTTCGCTTATCAATTTCACTTCTAATTCACCTGTTCTCCAATCGAATTCATCAATACATAGCTATTCTTTACATCCCAATTAGTCACCGCTTCAAGAATGCTCTTTTTCTGAATTCAAATATGAAAATCATCTTTCTTAGGCTTAAAAAGATAGAGTCAAAAGATAGAGTCAAGTTTTTTGTTTAAACTCACTTGTTGTATCACAATTTTGTCGACTTGCGTGAGATACTCGAGTCCGCGCGGGCAATTCGGCATTGCTGGCGGGGTTTGCATCCATTCAACGGCTGAAATGGGAATGCTTTAAACAATGAAATTATTTTCTTTCTTAAGAAATCGGTACTTTTGTGTTATACGGATGGGGAAAGGGGAATCTAAGACAAAAAAAATCAGCTGGCGGGAATCTTTTCAAGCAATGTACTTCTCGATAGTTGGAATCAAAGTAGCAGTTGATCGAGAACGAGCACACAAAACTTTTCATTTGATTTGCACACTCCGCCAAAATACCACTTTACATTCGCCCAACATGATATTTCCGCTTTCCGCTTTGTGATTTGTTGATCTCAACAGTACACCCGGGCCTCCAATTGCATGAGTTCGATTCACAGAGCTCCAAGACTCATGACTTCGATTCACAGAGCTCCAAGACTCATGACTTCGATTCACAGAGCTCCAAGACTCATGACTTCGACTCACAGAGCTCCAGGACTCATGACTTCGACTCACAGAGCTCCAGGACTCATGACTCGATCACAGAGCCCAAGACTCAATCGATTCACAGAGCTCCAAGACTCATGACTTCGATTCACAGAGCTCCAAGACTCATGACTTCGACTCACAGAGCTCCAGGACTCATGACTTCGATTCACAGAGCTCCAAGACTCATGACTTCGACTCACAGAGCTCCAGGACTCATGACTTCGATTCACAGAGCTCCAAGACTCATGACTTCGACTCACAGAGCTCCAGGACTCATGACTTCGATTCACAGAGCTCCAAGACTCATGACTTCGATTCACAGAGCTCCAAGACTCATGACTTCGACTCACAGAGCTCCAGGACTCATGACTTCGACCACAGAGCCCAGGACTCATGACTCGATTCACAGAGCTCCAAGACTCATGACTTCGACTCACAGAGCTCCAGGACTCATGACTTCGATTCACAGAGCTCCAAGACTCATGACTTCGACTCACAGAGCCCAGGACTCATGACTTCGATTCACAGAGCTCCAAGACTCATGACTTCGATCACAGAGCTCCAGGATTCATGACTTCGATTCACAGAGCTCCAAGACTCATATCGATTCACAGAGCTCCAAGACTCATGACTTCGACTCACAGAGCTCCAGGACTCATGACTTCGATTCACAGAGCTCCAAGACTCATGACTTCGACTCACAGAGCTCCAGGACTCATGACTTCGATTCACAGAGCTCCAAGACTCATATCGATTCACAGAGCTCCAAGACTCATGACTTCGATTCACAGAGCTCCAAGACTCATGACTTCGACTCACAGAGCTCCAGGACTCATGACTTCGATTTACAGAGCTCCAAGACTCATATCGACTCACAGAGCTCCAGGACTCATGACTTCGATTCACAGAGCTCCAAGACTCATGACTTCGACTCACAGAGCTCCAGGACTCATGAGCTCGGTGTACCGAGCTCCAAGACTCATATCGACTCACAGAGCTCCAGGACTCATGACTTCGATTTACAGAGCTCCAAGACTCATGATTTCGACTCACAGAGCTCCAGGACTCATGAGCTCGGTGTACCGAGCTCCAAAACTCATATCGACTCACAGAGCTCCAGGACTCATGACTTCGATTCACAGAGCTTCAGGCACACACTTGACGCAAGTGAAAGTTGCAATCAATGGATTGTGAATGCATCTCCAATTCTTCTTCACAAAATTTGATTGTCGAATTTTCCTTTGCCGATAGATGAATGAAATGAAGAGATGACGAACTTGAGCGTTGAATCCTTGAACCACTTGTTCACTCGAATGGAACCAATCGAGTCTAGAAGTCCCATGTAGACACGTTGATTGCATCCCCAACGAGATTGATCCGCTCTTCGGTATTGATCCGATCCTCAAGACTGGAGCGACATTCGACCACCTCTCTCGGACAGTTCGGCAATCAATCCATTTTTGATCCATTGTTGATAAATCTCATTTCCGAGATTTTCATTTTGAAGTGAAGTGGGACAAATTGTTTTCTTCTCAGTCTCTTATATATTGAATTTAATTTGTTGCCCTTTATTGAACTAATGTGAATTCTAATTTTAGGAAGCACGTTTTCTGTAACCATTTTCTGTCTATTTTCTCATTGACATTTCCCCAGTTAATTCTTTTCAGAGATTTCCGCCTCCCAGATAACACAAAAGTACCAATAAATGCATTCAAAAGTTTTCCAGTACAGTACTTTTTGGAAACGCCTTTCTTCTGGCGCAATTCAATCCTCATTGGTGCGCCAAACGGCACGCGTTGATACGCAATGAACTTCTAGACTAGAGCTCTAGACTTCTAGACTTCTAGACTTCTAGACTTCTAGACTAGACTTCTAAACTTCTAGACTAGAGCTCTAGACTTCTAGACTTCTAGACTAGGCTTCTAGACTTCTAGACTAGACTTCTAGACTTCTAGACTAGACTTCTAGACTTCTAGACTCCTAGACTTCTAGACTAGGCTTCTAGAGTTCTAGACTTCTAGACTTCTAGACTAGACTTCTAGACTTCTAGACTAGACTTCTAGACTTCTAGACTAGACTTCTAGACTTCTAGACTAGACTTCTAGACTTCTAGACTTCTAGACTTCTAGACTTCTAGACTCCTAGACTTCTAGACTAGGCTTCTAGAGTTCTAGACTTCTAGACTTCTAGACTTCTAGACTAGGCTTCTAGACTTCTAGACTAGACTTCTAGACTTCTAGACTAGACTTCTAGACTTCTAGACTAGACTTCTAGACTTCTAGACTAGACTTCTAGACTTCTAGACTCCTAGACTTCTAGACTAGGCTTCTAGAGTTCTAGACTTCTAGACTTCTAGACTTCTAGACTAGGCTTCTAGACTTCTAGACTAGACTTCTAGACTTCTAGACTAGACTTCTAGACTTCTAGACTAGACTTCTAGACTTCTAGACTAGACTTCTAGACTTCTAGACTCCTAGACTTCTAGACTAGGCTTCTAGAGTTCTAGACTTCTAGACTTCTAGACTTCTAGACTAGGCTTCTAGACTTCTAGACTAGACTTCTAAACTTCTAGACTAGACTTCTAGACTTCTAGCCTTTCATTGAAACAAGTGCAATGAAAGGAAAACAGTGAGTACGCCAGAAAGGATGCGTTTTCAATAGCACAAAGTTTGAATAGCTTTTCATCCATAAATCTCATAAACCAACGAGCTGCCGGCGGTTGTGGAGGCATTCCGGGCTGCTGATTAAAGACTTGAATCGTTTGGCTCATCTTGTTGATTGGTGATCTAAAAGCTCATTCTTTAAACCAACCCATTTTCTAGCTCTAAAAATGAATTCTCCAGAAAAATGGCGTGAATAAACAAGTAAAATTAAAGCGATTAAAAAATGATTTACAGATTCGAATTTGGCTTTGATCGAGAAGCACTGAACAGTTGCTAAATATCAAAAATTATCCTAAAAACAAAAAAGAAATAAAAATTGAATGATATTAGCTTATTTTTAGCTTAAAATGCTTAAGGAAGTACGTAATTTTTTTGAAAATTTTCACTAGATGGCCATCGGAAAAAGATGAACTTTTTAAAGTAAAGAAGCGTCTGGGTTTTCTTTGAAGTATCGAATTAGAAAAAAGTCAGCCGATTGCCATAAAGTCATTGCAAGTGCATTTGGCCATGACGATTTGACCATGACGATTTGACCATGACGATTTGGCCATGACCATTTGGCCTAACGATTTGGCCTGACCATTTGGCCATAACCATTTGGCCATGACCATTTGGCCATGACCATTTGGCCATGACCATTTGGCCATGACCATTTGGCCTAACGATTTGGCCTGACCATTTGGCCATGACCATTTGGCCATGACCATTTGGCCATGACCATTTGGCCATGACCATTTGGCCTAACGATTTGGCCTGACCATTTGGCCATGACCATTTGGCCATGACCATTTGGCCTAACGATTTGGCCTGACCATTTGGCCATGACCATTTGGCCATGACCATTTGGCCTAACGATTTGGCCTGACCATTTGGCCATGACCATTTGGCCATGACCATTTGGCCATGACCATTTGGCCATGACCATTTGGCCATGACCATTTGGCCATGACCATTTGGCCTAACGATTTGGCCTGACCATTTGGCCATGACCATTTGGCCATGACCATTTGGCCATGACCATTTGGCCATGACCATTTGGCCATGACCATTTGGCCATACAATCTCCGAAAGACATTGTCCAGCTTGGTTCCAACGATTTTACAAAGGGAATGATGATCTTGAAGACCAGGATCGACGCCATAAAGGCCATAAGGGTCATAGAGCCATAAGGGTCATAGGGCCATAAGGGTCATAGGGCCATAAGGGTCATAGGGCCATAAGGGTCATAGGGCCATAAGGGTCATAGGGCCATAAGGGTCATAGGGCCATAAGGGTCATAGGGCCATAAGGGTCATAAGGCCATCGGTCCTTCTTCTTTGCGTCCTTCTTCTTTTTGTTTCTTTATCTAGCTAACCGATTTCTTAAGAATTTGACTAGTTTAGTTGCAAGAATTTGTCACTAGATGGCTTAAAATTCAGTTCAAAGGGTTCATGAGCCAATAAGAAGTCATAAAACAGTCATATAAGAAGCCATAAAACATTTAGAAACAATAAAACTCATAAGTATCAATTTGTCATTAAAACAATTGAGCAATTCGTGAGCAATTTGTCATTAAAACAAAAGAAAACCGTAAATCATCAAAAACAAGTAAAAAAAGTGTTCAAGTTTCTTGTTTTTTTGATAAAAATGATTAGAAAAAGTGAAATTTTTTGACTTTCTTTATCGTTTTTTTTTCCTCGCCGATCTTAGACAAGAACGACCTTGAGATCTTGAGAAATGTATAAAAAAGAAACTTTGACATGTTTAAAATGAATAGAATGAATAGAAATGTATAAAAAAGGGAACTTTGACATGTTTAAAATGAATAGTTTTAAGTAGCCAAAGCCAAATCCTAAATACTAAATGAATTTTCCTGTAAAAACAATATACAGGGTTCACTACAAGTCGAAACAATTGCAACGATAGATCAAAAATCTTGTAAAACCTTCCTACCTGATAACCTTCTTATACTGTTAGTTTCGTCTTTAAAAGTTGATCCTCACAGGGGAGTTTAAAAGTTGATCGTCTTTAAAAGTTGATCCATATCCACAAAAGCTTCTAACATTTCAAGCCTAATCCTTCGCGCCATTTGTTTCCAATTTCCCTTATTGCAGGGCTTTTATAACTGTGAAGCGAGTACCGACCTACAGAAAGCCAAAAAATGACCAGCTTCTGCAAGCTTTCCCTAAGAAAAAACCGCAGAAGTCGGCCAACTTTGTTGCTTGTTTTCTCGGTGTTCTTGCAGGTAAAAGAGTACCCAAAACAAATTATACTTTTCTCTAGCCAAATTTTATGAGGATTCTAATGAAACTAACCGTAAGTCGATCCGAGGCCTGGAAGTTGAGATATAAAGCAAAGGGCAATCATACGTCATATTTGCTTAGATCAATGCTTAGATCAATGCTCAAATCAATGCTTAGTTCAATGCTTAGTTCTATGCTTAGTTCTATGCTTAGTTCAATGCTTAGACCACTGCTTAGACTACTGCTTAGACTACTGCTTAGATCAATGCTTAAACCATTGCTTAGACTACTGCTTAGATCAATGCTCAGACCACTGCTTAGACGACTGCTTAGTTCAATGCCAAACCATTTTTCAGCACAAGATACACCAATTCTGTCTTTTCTAAAACCTTTTCAATATTTTCTTTTTGTTTCTCTATTATACTTTCGTGCAGTTGAAAAGCACTTCATTTCCAGAATTGCAAAATTTCCAGAATTCTTTTTCTGAAAAGGAGAAACGCTTGAGATAATTAGTAGATTAGCCTCGTTCCGAAAAATAGCTTCTTGAATGGAAAAAAGCGCTTGAGATGGATGGGATATTCGAAGAATTTTAGGCACTTTTGCAAAGTTTATCTGATTGATTTATTTGAAAATCTCAAAGAATTTGATTTCCAAGTTAACTCATTTAGAGTACTTTAGCAAGTACAAGTAGTAAGTACTTTCACCTTGCTTCCTAAATCGTGCTTTAATGCTACAGTACAGTATCTCGCGTTGCTTTATATCACTTAATTTAAATGAAATCGTTTTAATTGAGCTGAATTCTTGTATGTTTAAAGTCTTTGTTTGGTTTTATTGATTAGTTTTTGGGATTCATTGGTTACTGTATTCTTTCTACAGACAGAATTCTGGGATTCATTGATTCCCGTATTCTTTCTACAGACAGAATTCTGGGATTCATTGATTCCCGTATTCTTTCACCAGATAGAATTCTGGGATGCATTGATTCCCGTATTCTTTCTACAGATAGAATTCTGGGATGCATTGATTACCGTATTCTTTCACCAGATAGAATTCTAATTCGTAGAACCAGAGAATAGAGTGAATAACGGTAGATTAAATCTGATTTGAAATCCTTTTTTTGGTTAAAGCATCTAAAGTAGCTTTAGATTGCCTGAATAAGAATAAGCATCCAAAAAGAAAGCCGAGCTGAACGATCATCTATCCTACTCCAACTCGTGGAAATGAAGTTCTTCCTTAAAGCTTTGGTAGCTTAAAACCCAAAGCTTTTAAAGCTTAGAACTTAAGGCTTTTGTAGGTTAAAACCCAAAGCTTTGGTAGCTTAAAACTGAAAGCTTTTGTAGCTGAAACTTAAGGCTTTTAAAGCTTAAAAGATAAGGCTTTTCAGGCTTAAAAGTTAAGGCTTTTAAAGCTTAAAACTAAAAGCTTTTAAAGCTTAAAACCTAGTTGAAACTTAAGGCTTTTAAAGCTTCAAACCGAAAGCTTTCGTAGCTGAAATTTAAGGCTTTTAAAGCTTAAAACTAAAAGCTTTTAAAGCTTAAAACCCAAAGCTTTTCTAGCTAAAACTTAAGGCTTTTAAAGCTTAAAATCCAAAGCTTTTAAAGCTTAAAATCCAAAGCTTTTAAAGCTTAAAATCCAAAGCTTTTAAAGCCTAAAATCCAAAGCTTTTAAAGCTTCAAGTAGTCAATAAATCTTTTTACTAATAACTTTTCAATATTTCAATATTAAACTCATTCTTGGCAGCTTCATAACTTGACAAAGTTCATCTCTCGGGGTGGATCGCCTGGAAATTATTCTTCAGGAAATTAACGTTTTCCTCGCTCATTTCCTCATGAAAAAGAAAGAAAAAAAGAAAATGGTGGCTCTTTTCTGAAAAACGTCACACTTATAATACTTTACTTTTCAGAAAAGAATCCATTCAACTTTACTTTTCAAAAAAGAATTCATTTAGTTCGTGGAAAGGATACCGTAAATACTGTAATAGTACCCCCACCCTCATAATGACGGTGCGGAGTGTTGCGTAGTCTAGCTTTGAACGAGCGTTTCTCGACACTGGTTTATGCTACAATGTTCGCTTAGGTCTCAAAAAATAGCTGAGATTCAGGGCTATTTTTTGATACCAAAGATAATGACGGTGCGGAGCGTTGCGTAGTCTAGCTTTGAACGCATTTTTCTCGACACTGGTTTATGCTACAATGCTCGTTTAAATATCAAAAAATAGCCCTGAATTTCAGCTATTTTTTGATACCAAAGACGTATTTTTTGGAAGTACGGGCGCTTTGAAAAACAATGAAATAATAAAAACTTTTGCGACTACGTGACTGTACGGGGCGGGGCTGGGGCACTTTTACAGTATTTACGGTAAGTATTTCTTTTCAATTTTTTTTATTTTACTTGTGAGAAAATCTTTATTTTACAACTTTTTCTAGGACTTTACCTTTATTTTTAAAGTTTTCCTTTAAAGTTGAAAAGTTTTCCTTTAAATTTTCAACCTCGGAACATCGGAACCTAGTGTACTTTTTGATATCAACTTTTAAACGATTATTTTAACTATTGGGTTGATGCATAATTATCCGGACTTCTTTTTGCGTGCTTGTATCTTTTTTGTTTTGAAAGCTTTTTGTCTATTTCTTTTTTTAAAATATTCGTTATTCTTTAGTGAACAAAATGCGTGTCGACAATCATATCCATCTTCGCCATATCATGCTCTACCACTTCGAAAAGGGATGGTCTGCCGCAGAGTCGTTTCGCGATCTCAAAGAACTGGAGAAGCCCCAACGGACTACCACGTCAATCGATCGCTCAAAAATTGGCAAACAAATAAGATCTACAACGATTTGGATGACTTGATAGACGATGTTAAAGCGTGGATTGCCTCCAAAGATCGTTTATTCTTCGCTCGTGGAATCGATCGTCTTCCAAGCAAATGGCAATCAGTTATTGATGTAGGCGGTGAATATGCTCCAGAATAATCAATTAAACATATTTTTCTAACTATTTATGTTATTTTTTGTTAAATAAAATCATTTATAAAAGAAGTCCGGATAATTATGCATCAACCCAATAGTAATAACTTTCTGCCTTCTCCATCTTGATCTTGCAGTTTAACCCAAAAATTCCTTGTGCTCAAAAAATTATAAATCGGTATGACAAAAAACTACAGCCAATCATGAATCATTGCTTTTTAAATGTAAAGACTGATCATCGGAACACTCCGTTTGATCGCATTGAAGCTTGAATTCATTTCTCAAATAGGTCAAATAAAACAAAACTAAATGAAAATCAAGAAACAAAAACATTTGTCGATCTTTTTTGCCAGTAATCTCAGCTTTTTCATGTTTTTCTCAGCAAAAACTCTTCGATGTTGACTATTTTAACTAACATTCGATGCAGAATCAAATTCCGCGTTGAATGATACCAAAATCAACTCAATATTTAATATCCATGCAAAGTTATAAGGCAAAAGGTTAAGACCTGCCTATAATGGGCGGGGTTTCCGTTTTCCGTTTCCGTTGCTGAGAAAAACATGAAAAAGCTGAGATTACGGGCAAAAAACCACCGACAAAATCCTTTTATTTCTTTACTTTTATGTCGTTTTTTCATTCCTTTTTAAAACCGTTCAATTTTGACTTTTTTTTGACTATTATTCGATCCAAAATAAAATTGTGCGTCGAATGATACCAAAATTACCTCAAAATTTCATATCCATCCAAAGTTATTGGCTTAAAACATCTCATTATGGCTGGACTTAACATTTTGCTTCATAACTTGCAGAATAAAGGATGCAGAATCAAATTCCGCGTCGAATGATACCAAAACCAACTCAAAATATAATATCCATGCAAAGTTATAAGGCAAAAGGTTAAGACCTGCCTATAATGGGCGGGGTTTCCGTTTTTAACCAATAACTTTGCATCGATATTATAATTTGAATTAATTTTGACTATCATTCGATGCAGAATCAAATTGTGCGTCGAATGATACCAAAAATACCTCAAAATCTAATATCCATGCAAAGTTATTGGCTTAAAACATCTCATTATGGCTGGACTTAACATTTTGCTTCATAACTTTGCATGGATATTATGTTTTGAAGCAATTACTTTACTTTAGACAACAATTTTACTTTAGACAACACTACCGGTAGACTTGTAACCTCATTAAACTCAACCTCATTTGACTCAAATTTTCTCTATGTTCTTACACTTGAGTATACAAAATAAATTGTACTTTTTTATAACCAAATTTAATGAGGTTACAAGTCTACCGGTAGTGTTGTCTAAAGTAAAATTGTTGTCTAAAGTAAAGTAATTGCTTCAAAACATAATATCCATGCAAAGTTATGAAGCAAAATGTTAAGTCCAGCCATAATGAGATGTTTTTAGCCAATAACTTTGCATGGATATTAGATTTTGAGGTAATTTTGGTATCATTCGACGCGCAATTTGATTCTGCATCGAATGTTAGTTAAAATAGTCAACATTGAAGAGTTTTTGCTGAGAAAAACATGAAAAAGATTATTTATATACAGAAGTCAATCAAGTTCAACACTTGATAATTCGAGGTACAGAAATTGAATTATTAACTTGTAATTGCTTTTAAAAGAATCCCCATGAAGAAAAGTGGAATTTGTTTTGTATTTGTATGTTTGCATCTTTTTGTCCTCACCAATAAAAACATCTGATCTTTCATCTTTCATCAGAGAGTCAATTTGTCAATCGTTTTTCTTTTATTTCACCTGTTCAGCAAAGCTTTTTTGAATTTTTTTGAATCTTTTTGGGATTATAGTTGAGATTCATTCATAAGAAAAAGAAAAACCTCAAAAAACTCTCTTTTTTCAACAAATTTTTGTATTCAAATACAATTTTTGAATAAAATTCTACTTTTCTATAGCCAAATTTAATGAGGATTCCATTAAAATTAACCATAAGTTCATTCAGCTTCTATACCTCGAGTTATAGACCGTTCAAGTTGATCAACTTTTCCGGGTAGGTAGTTCAACTTTGACTCAAATTTTCTCTATGTTCTTACACATAAATATACAAAATTAATTGTACTTTTCTATAGCCAAATTTAATGAGGATTCCATTAAAATTAACCATAAGTTCATTCAGCTTCTATACCTCGAGTTATAGACCGTTCAAGTTGATCAACTTTTCCGGGTAGGTAGGTCAACTTTGACTCAAATTTTCTCTATGTTCTTACACATAAATATACAAAATTAATTGTACTTTTCTATAGCCAAATTTAATGAGGATTCCATTAAAATCAACCTTAAGTCGTTCTGATTATTGGAAGTTGAGTTATAGAGTAAAATAGAAAAGTCCGCTAAAGTGCCATTTTGACTAGAGAAAAACGGCACTTTAGCGCACTAATCTTCAAGACGGTTTTTCTCTATGTTTATATTAAAAAGTATACAAAACAAATTCTACTTTTCTATAGCCAAATTTAATGAAGATTCCATTAAAAGAAACCATAAGTTGATTCAACTACTATACCTCGAGTTATAGATCGTTCAAGTTGATCAACTTTTCCGGGTAGGTAGTTCAACTTTGGCTCAAATTTTCTCTATGTTCTTACACATGAATATACAAAACAAATTCTACTTTTCTATAGCCAAATTTAATGAGGATTCCATTAAAATTAGCGATAAGTTCATTCAACTACTATACATCGAGTTATAGACCGTATAAGTTGATCAACTTTTATAATATCTATTCAATTGATCCTTGTCTGTTCATTGTGCGGAAGAGTTGAGATGACAAATCAAACTTTTCTGAGGGGTATTTGAAAATGCTAAGCGGAATTCAGTGCACCAAAAAGGCTGTGTTTGGTCAGGGCATGCACCAAAAAGGCTATGTCTTTGAGAACACATTGAACTCTGCTATCTAGCTGGTAAACGCAAGCCATTTGGCGAAGTGATGAAACTTTTATTGACTGAAAATAAACCCAATCTTTCACAGCTCGCTAAATGATTCCAATTAACTTCAAAATCTTTTTATTTCTTTATTTTCATCTAGTTTTTGGTTTTATTTCACCTGTTTAGTAAAGGTTTTTTGAATTTTTAAAATCCTTTTTGGGATTATAATTTAGATTCATTCATAAGCTTAAAAAAACCTCAAAAAACTCTCTTTTTTCAACAAATTTTTGTATTCAAATACAATTTTTGATCACCAAATCATTGACGAATTCGAATTATATCTTATTTTTAACTTCTATTGAACATTTTGCTTCATAACTTTGGATGGATATGAAATTTTGAGGTAATTTTGGTATCATTCGACGCGCAATGCTATTCTGCATCGAATGATAGTCAAAATTAACTCAAATTCTAATATCGATGCAAAGTTATTGGTTAAAAACGGAAACCCCGCCCATTATAGGCAGGTCTTAACCTTTTGCCTTATAACTTTGCATGGATATTATATTTTGAGTTGGTTTTGGTATCATTCGACGCGGAATTTGATTCTCCATCGATTGATAGTTAAAATAGTCAACATTCAAGGTTTTTGCTGAGAAAAACATGAAAAAGCTGAGATTACGGGCAAAAAACCACCGACAAAATCCTTTTATTTCTTTACTTTTATGTCGTTTTTTCATTCCTTTTTAAAACCGTTCAATTTTGACTTTTTTTTTACTATTATTCGATCCAAAATAAAATTGTGCGCCGAATGATACCAAAATTACCTCAAAATTTCATATCCATGCAAAGTTATTGGCTTAAGACATCTCATTATGGCTGGACTTAACATTTTGCTTCATAACTTGCAGAATAAAGTATGCAGAATAAAATTCCGCGTCGAATGATACCAAAATCAACTCAAAATATAATATCCATGCAAAGTTATAAGGCAAAAGGTTAAGTCCTGCCCATAATGGACAGGGTTTCCGTTTTTAACCAATAACTTTGCATCGATATTAGAATTTGAATTAATTTTGACTATCATTCGATGCAGAATAGTATTGCGCGTCGAATGATGCCAAAATTACCTCAAAATTTCATATCCATCCAAAGTTATTGGCTAAAAACATCTCATTATGGCTGGGCTTAACATTTTGCTTCATAACTTTGCATGGATATTATGTTTTAAAGCAAATTTTGGTATCATTCAGCGCGCAATTTGTTTCTCCATCGAATGATAGTCAAAATTGAAGGGTTTGTATTGAGAAAAACAAGAAAAAGCTGAGATTACCAAAAAAGCATCGACAAAATCTTTTTATTTCTTTATTTCCATGTAGTTTTTTATTTCAACCGTTTAGCAAAGCTTTTTTTGCATTTTTTTATTATTCTACCCAAATTCGGACTTCGTCTTGGTCCTTGAAGTGTTTATCGGCCAGGAATTGCTTCATAGATCGAAATAAGTGGTAGTCTGTGGGTGATTGATCTGGACTATACGGCGGATGCGGGAGACATTCTCAACCCAATTCCTCAAGTTTTTCCTGCCTCTTCTTTGCTGTGTGTGAGCGCGTAGTCTTGCAAAATATCTCACAGTCGATGCGTTTACTTCTTGATTCTCGAGAGCCTAGTCTAATCGTTCCAGCTGTTGCACATATAGATCTGAGGTGACTGTTGGACGAGAAGATAGAACCGCAAAGTGTATAAGACCACGGGAATCCCACCAAACAGATAACATGGGCTTTCTTCCATGCGGATTACGTTGTGGCGTCGTTTTTGGCTATTCTCCTGGACTTAACCACTGCCGCTTTCGCGATGGGTTATCGTAGTAAATTCATTTTTCATCGGCCGTCACAATAGTGTCCCAAAAATCTCGATTTTTTGATTGACGAAGAGGAATACCGGCCATAGTCACTCGAGTAGCTTTATTAGCGTCACTAAGATGATGGGGTACCCATTTTCCGACGAGATTCGCTTTACCCAAACGATGTAAATGGTGTAAATGGTTATGTGGCCTACAGCAAACATCGTTGCAAGTTCCCGAGTCGACAAGGTTGGACCATCTTCTATGGCTTCTCGAAGATCGTCATCGTTGAGCGCTGGAGGGAGCGTGGAGCGCTGGAGGGAGCGTGGAGCGCTGGAGGGAGCGTGGAGCGCTGGAGGGAGCGTGGAGCGCTGGAGGGAGCGTGGAGCGCTGGAGGGAGCGTGGAGCGCTGGAGGGAGCGTGGAGCGCTGGAGGGAGCGTGGAGCGCTGGAGGGAGCGTGGAGCGCTGGAGGGAGCGTGGAGCGCTGGAGGGAGCGTGGAGCGCTGGAGGGAGCGTGGAGCGCTGGAGGGAGCGTGGAGCGCTGGAGGGAGCGTGGAGCGCTGGAGGGAGCGTGGAGCGCTGGAGGGAGCGTGGAGCGCTGGAGGGAGCGTGGAGCGCTGACCACGTCCTCGATCCTGTAGAATTTCGTCTCCTTCTCTAAATCGTTGAAACCATTTTTTCCAAGCTTCCTCTAAATAAGCAGCTTCTCCAAAAGATTGAGCTATGGCTCTACCGGACACTTTTTCCTTGTTTGAAGTCGTAGAGCAAGCACACCCGAATTCGGTACTTCTGATCTTTCATTCTAAAAAAGTCAAAATTATAAGGCAGTAAATTTTTTATAAATACATAGAATTAGAAAAGATATAACAAAGAAAGATATAACTTTAAAACAAAACAAAAATCAGACGCGAAACTGTTCGCTACACCGGAAAATTGCAAAATTGCAATCGAAGTTGAGGGTATTTTCGTTCCGGAAACCCTAATTCAAAAATTTCATTTTTGCTTAATGAGCTTAAAATTTTTGCTTAAAATGCTTAATAAATCGGTAAAATTTTTCAAAATCTCAGTCCCAAAGGAATTTTCTTTTTTTTTTTGTATTAAAATTGCACATGTTCACATTTTGTTCGTCAAAAAGTTTATAAAAATCTATTTCTATTTCTATTTCTATTTCTATTTCTATTTCTATAATTTGGATTTCTTTTTGTAGTAACTGAGAGAATTGATTGTTCTGATGGCTTTCAAATCATCTTCTTTATCAAATTTTCAATGTCAGATTTGTTAGATTTGTTAGATTTTCTTTAACAAATGTTCAAATCACTTTGAAATCCAATTTCTTGAGATTTTTTGAGATTTCTCTGTATTTCTGTAATTTGTTCTTGCAAAATCGTGTTTTTTCTTCAATTTCTATTTCTATTTCTATTTCTATTTCTATTTCTATTTCTATTTCTATTTCAAGGTTTTAATTAATTTTTAAATCAATTTCTATCATTTCTATTCAAAAAAAATATGTAAATGACGTATTTGAACCAGAAAAAAAAAGATATATTTTATCTTTTCCCATGAGCTTTTCGCGCAAATTGGCAAAATCTGGGGATTTTTTGAGGGGGAGGCTGGGGTTTTGCTTCTTGGAAAAACGGATTGGGAAATGTTTTAAAAGCTTTAAGAGCATTTTCTTATGAACATTTTTCATGTTAATGTTTAGAATTTGGATTTAAAAAGCTGACTTTTACTTGCCGAATCCGTGACCGTATCCATCAACGTTTCGAAAAGGTTTGGGATTTCATAATGCGAAAAATTTCAAACCATTTCACTAAACGATAAGTTCGTTTTTTTTCTTCGGTCTCTCTTCGCACTTAGGTGTTCCTAAGTGCACTTAGGTGTTCCTAGGTGTTCCTAAGTGCGTTCCTGTTCCTTGCGCAGATCAAAATCTGCTTCCACATTTCTCTATCTCTTGCTATTGTCATCCAGTGTTTCCTATCTTGGTTCTTCCTGGTTCGGAGTCTTCGACTTGCTTGTGCTAGTGGCGGTTGCACGCTAGTCATCCTTTCTCTGGCCGTCGCTGCCACTCTTGTGCTCCACCTCGTTGCTGGTCTTCCGATGAGCCTCTTCTGGTCTCGTGGCAGCCACTCTGTGATCCGTATCGTCCATCTGTCGTCTGTTCTTCTGTTCTTCTTCGAGGAATTATTAGTGAAACAGGTAACGACACTTGAAATGCGTGTACACCTAAAATATCGGGGTCGCGAATGCTTCAACCAAGTTTCTGGCTGGGCAACCAGCTACCTCTATGGCTCAGTGGCTAGTGCGCTCGTCTTTCGATCCGAGGCTTGCTCCTTCTTGGAGGGTTCGACTCCTCCACTGGTTTCGAACACTTTTGCTGTTTAAAAATCGTCATCTTTTTCCGAAAACGATCTCTTTTCCAAGAAATCTGTTCCCAAAAATCGATCTCTTTTCTCTTCGTAACTATAACTTTGTCCTAGGTTTCAAGAGGAGATTCAGGGATTGTATTCAGTCTACTTCTTCAGCAGTGTTACTTTGGTTTAGCTAAGATATTCTCAAGATCGATTATAGTTCAATCAAAAAACTCTCATTTTCTAGCCTTTTTTTTCCTTATCTAAACCCATTAATTAACGAATTCGAATCAAATCTCAATTAATTGCCGTTAGAAAAGCTCTGAATTCCCAAAAGTTCACCTGTTGCATCTCTAATGAAAAGTCTCAAAAATCCTATTAATTTTTAATCTTTATTAACGTCATTTTCCCAAAATAATCTAATTTTATTTATTTTTTTGAAAAAACAAAAATTTATTCATTTATTTAAATTTAATCGAGTTATTAAACTTTGGAACCTTTTACGGAGCGCTTCCAGAAGCTCCTCCAGAGCTTTTAGCGCCTCCAGAAGCTCCTCCAAAGCTTTTAGCGCCTCCAGAAGCTCCTCCAAAGCTTTTAGCGCCTCCAGAAGCTCCTCCAGAGCTTTTAGCGCCTCCAGAAGCTCCTCCAAAGCTTTTAGCGCCTCCAGAAGCTCCTCCAGAAGCTCCAAAAATCCATTACAATATTTATAATTTATTTATTTAGTTATTTATTTATTAACAATTTTACATTCTTATTCCTTTTTATTTTGATTTTTCCCTTTTTATCTCTTTCGTAATAAAATTTCCATTCTTTTAATAAAATATTGCTGTCAAAAGCAGCTTGAAAATTACGTTTTAGTACTTATTTTTGAAGAAATAATCAAAGATTGAATCATTTTCCTTTTAAAATCAATGATTTCAAGAAAATTTGACTTTAAAATTCAAAAATTCTCTTTTCTCACTTTTCGTTTTACGTAGTTTTTTCGATTTCAAAACCTTTTCACTCTAGAAAAATTGGGAATTTCAATTTTTATAGAAAATTTGTTCAAAATCCTGAATTCTATATGATTTTGAAGATGTCTACAATAGAAATTTAAAGAATTTTTCAAAAATTTTCCATTTTTACTTTGTTAATCTTGATCTTTTCGATCAAATGACTCTTTCTTTTTTGCTTCTTTTCTTTTTATTAAAAAGTTCTTTAATAAAAGGAGATAATCGCATCAAATTCTACATCAATTTCATCAATCCAACGACAGCTAGAGCTGTCGAGAGCTCAAAAGTTAGCCAAAAAAGGTGAAGTGAAGTCGGAAGGGAGTCCAGAGAGTCCGATAGGTTTAAGGAAACCCTGAGGGTTCTCGGACTTGTCTAAATTGATAATCGTCCATCCTGGAGGTCACACTTGATTATTTTAACTGAATATCTTAACCTTACTGATGTATTAGTGAAGTGGTAAGGGAGTCCAGAGAGTCCGATAGGTTTAAGGAAACCCTGAGGGTTCCCGGACTTGTCTAAATCGATAATCGTCCATCCTGGAGGTCACACTTGATTATTTTAACTGAATATCTTAACCTTACTGATGTATTAGTGAAGTGGTAAGGGAGTCCAGAGAGTCCGATAGGTTTAAGGAAACCCTGAGGGTTCCCGGACTTGTCTAAATCGATAATCGCCCATCCTGGAGGTCACACTTGATTATTTTAACTGAATATCTTAACCTTACTGGACAACCAAACTTTGAGCCCATCTAGCTCGCTCACTCGAAAATTTAACTTTAAAATTTAAAAATCCTATTTCCTCACTGGAGTTTTTTCGATTTTCACAAGCTTTTCACTCTAGAAAAATTGGGAATTTCAATTTTTATGAATATCTTAGCTCTACTGGTGTATTAGTGAAGTGGGAAGGGAGTCCAGAGAGTCCGATAGGTTTAATTTGTTAAAAATCCTGAATTCTATATGATTTTGAAGATGTTTACAATAGAAATTTAAAGAATTTTTCAAAAATTTTCCATTTTTACTTTGTTAATCTGGATCTTTTCGATCAAATGACTCTTTCTTTTGATTCCGTTTCTTTTTATTAAAATGTTCTTTAATAAAAGGGGATAATCGCATCAAATTCTACATCAATTCCTTGATTTTTTTTATCTTTTTATTTCTCTATTTCTCAAAAAATTCCAAGAAAATTTGTTATTACTAAATTTTGCCAATTTTTCGACGCATTTCTTCAAAGGGCTTCTTCCAAATCTCGAAAAATACAAAATTTTGAAGAAAAGGAAACAATTTCTGCAAATAACAAGAGTTTTAATGCTTTTTGGTAATATAAGTTTAAAAGATTGGGATTTTGTCTTTTTGTTTCTGTCGTTCTTTTTACAAACGATAATTATGGCTTTAATTTTAACTGTAAACTTTAACTGTAAACTTTAAATGCAAACTTTAACTTTAAGCTTTAACTGTAAACTTTAACTGTAAACTTTAACTGTAAACTTTAACTGTAAACTTTAACTGTAAACTTTAACTGTAAACTTTAACTGTAAACTTTAACTGTAAACTTTAACTGTAAACTTTAACTGTAAACTTTAACTGTAAACTTTAACTGTAAGCTTTAACTGTAAAATTTAACTGTAAACTTTAACTGTAAGCTTATCTGTAGCTGTAGTTATCTTATAAAAATTCAAAAACATCCCCAAAAATCTCTTTCCTTTTCTTCCTTGTCTTTCCTATTTCTCCTTGAGGAAAGTAACAGATTCGCCGGAGAGATGTTGACTAGCGATCATTCAAGCGTTTGTTAAATGAGTTGTATAAGTCGAATCGGGAAGTTTTTGCGAGATAAATGTTGCCGAGGATTAGGGCTACAACTCTCTATATAACACTTGCCCCTTTTCAAATAAATTAGACATTTCCCAGGCACTTTTCCAAAAAGTCGTTGTGGTAATTCGTGGTCACCCTGTAGAATTAAGAAAAATAGAAAAAAAGACTTTGTAGAAAGCGATTTGTCCATCAGAGTTGTTCTAAAAGCAATTTCGCAGAATCCAGCCGAAAAATAGATCTTGCCTTCTAGCCTTCCATAGTTAAAAGCCAAGTTTTCGTATGCTTAGCCTTAAAAAGCTCTCTAATAGTAGTGCATTCTGAGCGTTGCATAAATTGCTCGAAATCTCGAAAAGCGCTTATCAGAACCTATCGATGTGAGGTCGGAAAATGTAGCTGACGATGAGATCTTGTGGGGGATTAGAGGGTTGAGCTTCTGCGAAAGCTTGGAGACCGTAAAATAGTGATCAACTCGGCTCGACGGGGTGCACTACTATTAGAGAGAATACTGTATATGTCGTAGCCGATTCTGAATGAGTGATTTAGGCGCGTCCAACCATCAAGTATTTGGTATATTTGAGCTGATGATGAATTTGAGCTGATTCTGGATTTCAGCCGATTCTGAATCAGTCTAGGCGTCTAGTCTAGTCTAGTCTAGGCGTCTAGTCTAGGCCTCTAGTCTAGGCCTCTAGTCTAGGCGTCTAGTCTAGGCGTCTAGTCTAGGCCTCTAGTCTGGGCCTCTAGTCTAGGCCTCTAGTCTAGGCCTCTAGTCTGGGCCTCTAGTCTAGGCCTCTAGTCTGGGCCTCTAGTCTAGGCGAATCTAGCCGCATCCAACCATCAAGTATTTGGTATCATTCAACGCAGAATCATTCACAATTATGTTAAATTTTTTAAATTAGCAAGATTTGATATAAAGAAACAAAAATTAAAGCAAGAAAAGCTGTTTGTTCGAGAGAAAAGCCTGGTAAAATTTTTTTCTTTTGATTCAATCTTTCTAATTAAAAAAATTTAACATAATTATGAATGATTGTGGGTTGAATGATACTAAATATTTGATGATTGGACGCGCCTATATTCGTCTAGACTAGACGCCTAGACTAGACTAAAGGCCTAAACTCATTCAGAATCAGCTGCAATTCATAATCGACTACGACAAAGCTGTTCAGGCTGTTCAGCTGTTACAAAGCTGTTCATGCTGTTCAGCTGTTACGAAGCTGTTCAGGCTGTTCAGCTGTTACAAAGCTGTCCATGCTGTTCAGGCTCTTCAGCTGTTACAAAGCTGTTCATGCTGTTCAGCTGTTATAAGGCTGTTCAGCTGCTACAAAGCTGCTCATGCTGTTCAGCTGTTACAAAGCTGAACAGCATGAGCAGCTTTTGATATTTCAAGAAAAACAAGAAAACAACTCTAAAATCAATCTTTTTCTTTTCTTTTTCAAATAATCACCAAATTCTTTCTCAATTTTAAAGCAATTTTCTCAAAATTACACCCATGAAAGTCATTTCTTTTTTCTTTTTCTTTTTTCTTTTTCTTTTTCTTTTTCTTTTTTTTTTTGCTTTTCTTGATGTTCTTAAGGCAAAAATCGAAATCAAAAATCGTTTTCTTGGTTTTTTTAGTAAAAACTATATACAAATTCTCTAAATTAAGTAGAACTTCCTTTTTTTTCTTTTTTAATTCAAAAGTTGAATATTTTATGGTTAAAAGGTTAGATTTTAGTCGAATTTTGGTCGAATTTTGGTGTTTTTCTTGAGTAAAATTGTGTTTATAACAATACGTAAACGAAAAAAGCTTCTAACTTGCTTCAAATCTACTTGATTGACATGATCTATAGCTCAAAAAAATAGAGAATCTCAAGAGCTTTCGAATGAGCCCAAAGAAAACTCAAAAATCTTAATGCTAAAGAAAGTTACAGTGGTTTGTAGTCCTGCCTCGAAACGGACCGTACTCGAGCGTAGTCGAAGCTATTGAAGCTATCAAAGCTATTCAGGACTATAAACCGCTGTAACTTTCTTTAGCATTGATAAAATAAATATTTTAGTCGATTCGAAAGCTCAAAAAAGTTTTCGAAAGCTTTTTTGAAATGTTTTCTATTGTTTTCTGAATTTTTGATCGAAAATTGTGCTTTTTGTTTATTTGATTTCATTTTTTTGCCTACTTTCTTTTTTGCCTCTTCCTTTCTTTTGTTTTCTTTTTACTTTTTTGTCTTTTCTTTGTTTAGATTCTTGATTTTTCAGGAATTTCCCCATTTCCCAGGATGTTATTGCGACTTTTCCTCATTTTCTTGGCCCTCTTGACCATCTCAACAATGGCACAATTAGCCGGCTCTCCGCTTTCAGGTAAACTTTGCTGACTTTTACCAAAGCTGACTTTAACGAAGCTGACTTTAACGAAGCTGACTGCAACGAAGCTGACTGCAACGAAGCTGACTTTCAAGAAAGCTGCCTTTTACGAAGCTGACTTTAACGAAAGCTGACCTTAACGAAGCTGACCTTTACTTAGAGATTTCTCGTAAATTAAATTGAAATTCTAGGCACTGGCTACATAAGAAGTATACGATATCCAATCAAAGGCTTACGACCATTTGGCTATGGGGGAAATGGAGCCCATTTTGCACAACGACCACCAATCGGAATGCCATCGCAGAGTGGCGCCTATGAGCGCTTTGGCGGAAGTGAGTTTCTGTCGATTTCTTTGCAAAGAACACCCAGAATAAGCATTTTTTTAAAATATACTTACAAAAGGACTACCGAAATTCCATTGGATCACTCTAGGCGTAAGCCTAGAGTGATCCAATGGGTAGCTCCGTAAGGTAGCTCTAGATGGAGAGCAAATTTTTAAAATAACGCACAAGTCATCGAGTACAAATCTGTTTTGGTGAAAATCGGAAAACTGAAGCCTGAAAACTCTAGTGTGATATCCAGATAGAAGAAAAAAAACAAATTTAAAGAAAATTGCTCTTGTCAACCTTTTGAAATCATCGCGAACTCTCGCGAACAGTCCAACGACAGCTATGAAGAGCTCAAGAGTTAACCAAAAAAACGTGCAGTGAAGTAGGAAGGAAGTCCAGAGAGTCCGATAGATTTGAGGAGACCCTGAGGGTTCTCGGACTTGTCTAAATCAATAATCGTTTATCCTGGAGGTCACACTTGATTATTTTAACTGAATATCTTAACCTTACTGATGTATTAGTGAAGTGGGAAGGGAGTCCAGAGAGTCCGATAGATTTGAGGAGACCCTGAGGGTTCTCGGACTTGTCTAAATCAATAATCGTTTATCCTGGAGGTCACACTTGATTATTTTAACTGAATATCTTAACCTTACTGATGTATTAGTGAAGTGGGAAGGGAGTCCAGAGCGTCCGATAGGTTTAAGGAAACCCTGAGGGTGCTCGGACTTGTCTAAATAAATAATCGTCCATCCTGGATGTCACACTTGATTATTTTAACGGAATATGTCAACCTTACTGATGTATTAGTGAAGTGAGAAGGGAGTCCAGAAAGAGTCCGATAGGTTTACGGAAACCCTGAGGGTGCTCGGACTTGTCTAAATCAATAATCGTCCATCCTGGAGGTCACCCTTGATTATCCTAACTGAATATCTTAACCTTACTGGACAACCGAAATTTGAGCCCCTCTAGCTCGCTCCACAAGCTTTAAATCGTATTTTTTGGAAAAGGAGATTCAGGGAAATGACGAAAATAGTTTAGTTTTTCTTTGAATTTACATAAAATTTATAAAGCATTTAACGACTACGCGACTGTACGCTCAAAATCGTCGTCGTGAATCAAATACAGCCCCAAATACAGCTCCAAATTCAACTCGAAATTTCAGGCTATGGACCCGGCTTGCTGACGGGAATGTTATTGGGCAAATAAATCAAGATTTGAACAATTATCTAAACAAATTTTTTTTTTAAAATCGAAACTCTCTGTGATTTTCTCTGGAAAGTCCTCTTTGGGCCTTATTTTTTCAAAAAAAAAATGAGAATCTCATCGGAAATTTTTTTTGTAGCAATAATTGTAAAAAAATGATGATGAAAATAAATGTAGATTTTGTTTATTTCGAAGATAAATGCAAAGTTAGATATGTAAATTTCAAAGAAATGTTTTCAAAGCAAATTTGATCACTGCGTTCCATTGGCGTTTACCTGGAGAGCTCTCTCGCCACAATGAGTCGCCACAATGAGTCGCCACAATGAGTCGCCACAATGAGTCGCCACAATGAGTCGCCACAATGAGTCGCCACAATGAGTCGCCACAATGAGTCGCCACAATGAGTCGCCACAATGAGTCGCCACAATGAGTCGCCACAATGAGTCGCCACAATGAGTCGCCACAATGAGTCGCCACAATGAGTCGCCACAATGAGTCGCCACAATGAGTCGCCACAATGAGTCGCCACAATGAGTCGCCACAATGAGTCGCCACAATGAGTCGCCACAATGAATAAAGCTGAGATTTCTTGAAGAATTCAAAGCTAATCCGCACTAGATAGGGTGCAAAGTACTTTTCGTACAAAGTACAAAGTTTCTAAACAACTTTGTACTTCTCTCGACTTGCCAAGCCGTTCTTTGCGTTTCACTGTAAACGCTGCTCTCTGGCAAACTGTTCAGGTGTTTATAAGGCAGCACAAAGTACAGCTGATTACAGTAGTCGAGAAATTTAGTTTGTTTTGTTTTTGTTTTTGTTTTGTTTTTACCTGCTATTTGCTTTTTGACTTTTCTATTAACTCTGACTCTAATGAAACGTTTTTATATCTTTTCTGCAGCTTCATGAAATGTAGTTAACGTCTTTAGATCTTTCTAAAGCTTTATGAAGTTTAGCTAACGTTTTTAGATCTTTCCGAAGCTTAATGAAGTGTAGTTAACGTTTTTGCATCTTTCTAAAGCTTAATGAAATGTAGCTAACGTTTTTAGATCTTTCTAAAGCTTAAGGAAGTGTAGTTAACGTTTTTAGATCTTTCTAAAGCTTAAGGAAGTGTAGCCAACGTTTTTACATCTTTCTTCAGCTTAATGAAGTCTAATTAACGTTTTTACATCTTTCTTCAGCTTCATTCTGAAATTATTTATCTTCAAATGATATCACAAGAAAGAAAAAAAAGTGACAAGGCAAGATAAGTGTGTATCACGAAAGCGGAATGGAATGCAAAAAAAAAGCATAAGTTTGAAGATCTGTTAAATCTAGTTAACATCTAGTAAACAACTTTAAGACTAGAGTTATTGAATCATTATGCAACCTAGAAGGCACTAGAATAAGGGTACTGTAATGGACTATTGCTAAATAGAAAATGACTGAAGGTAGGAAAGTTCACTAAATTGTCTAGAAGCTTGATCTAGAAGCTTGATCGATGAAGCTGGGTTACTGTACTGTTACAGATAACTTCTTGTTAGTTTAGGGCTAGGGTAGCTACGGTAGGATTACTGTAACGAGAGGTAGCTAGCCTTGGATTACTGTAGCCCGGGATTACGGTATTACTGTAGTTCAGGATTACGGTATTATTGTAGCCCAGGATTACGGTAATACTGTAGCTCAGGGTTACGGTATTATTGTAGTTCAGGATTACGGTATTACTGTAGTCCATGGTTACGGCATTACTGTAGTTCAGGATTACGGTATTACTGTAGCCCAGGATTACGGTATTCCTCTAGCCCAGGATTACGGTATTCCTCTAGCCCAGGATTACGGTATTCCTCTAGTCCGGAATTACGGTATTACTGTAGTCCAGGGTTACGGTATTACTGTAGTTTTAAATGCTAAACTGTAGCCTGGGGTTACCGTATCCGACAACTAGCTTTAGATTGCTGTAGCCAGGATTACTGTAAGGATAGCCAAGCTTTAGATAAGACAAATAGTTGTACTTACTAAAGGGGTACTGTAAGTAAAGGGAATCAACTGGCTGAGCCAGCCAAATGCTACCATTCAACTCAGAATTTTATGCTGATTCCGACTGTCCAAGAGTCTTTTTAGCTCAATGACAATTTTACCTGGCTTTATATAGAAAGCCATGTGCCAGATGGAACGCGATTGTGAGCGAGAACAGAGAACTCTAGTCGACACTTGAAAAAAAGCAAAGAAAAACCCAAACGGGGATCGAACTTGTGAGGCCTCGCTCTGGAAACGAACAATCTACCACTCGGCCACGCTTGCAGTGAAACAAGGCCGTAAAGACGGCCGCTAAGACGCTGCTAGGACCCAAACAACCACATTTCCTAACAAAACTTTAGTCACTTATAACTCCTAACAGATTGTCATTTGACAAAAGCCGGATATATATCCTGAATCAGCATAAAATTCTGTGTTGAATGGTATACGTTGCATAAAATTTGGATCAACGAAAATCTTTTTTTTTTTGATAAGAATAACAATCTCAGCGAGTTGACCTTTCCATGCATGGTTTAAATAAAATTGTAGGGTTACTATAACTAAATCTCATCTAATTACTGATGCTCAACTTTGGCGAGTTGACGAGCTTCTTCTTTGCCAAGATCACTTCAATTGCTTGCTGGGTGGTGGAAGTGAAATGATCTTCGGGCACTTTTTTGAAGAAATCCACTGATTTCAGAATGGAAATGATTGATTCTAAAAAGGTTTTGCTTTGCTTAAATCAACATTTTCTTATTAACACAATTAACATATTGTTCTTAAATTCGATAAATATCTTTAAATGTGTTGGCCTAGCTTGGCCTAGTTGGCCTAGCTTGGCCTAGTTGTCCTAGTTGGCCTAGCTTGGCCTAGCTTGGCCTAGTTGACCTAGTTGTCCTAGTTGGCCTAGTTGTCCTAGTTGGCCTAGCTTGGCCTAGTTGGCCTAGCTTGGCCTAGTTGGCCTAGCTTGGCCTAGTTGGCCTTTAATGCCTTTTCGGCTCACTTTTCACCCACCATTCAACGCCGCATAGTAGACGTTTTTGCCGATTTTTTCGGCGTCTTGATAAAGCTGAAATTTGAGATTATTTACAAATAAGTCTAAAAATGTATAGTTAAAATGTATGGTTAAAATTTCATTTAAAAGCTTAAGAGAAGAAATATATGTTTGCAAAACTCATTCTCGTTTACATACATCTTTAAATGCATCCAATCCCATCGAATCCGTGTAGGCGATCATCGAGCAATCGACGATCACCGAATGAACCTTAGAAAAGATTTAGAAAAGAAAAGATCAAGAACCCCAGAAAGTATGTGTTTACAAAGGGACAAAGTACTCATCCCAAGCCACTCACCTCTTCATCGGCCACCAAATCGTTGACGGCATCGGTGAAAATGGTGACGTTGACGAAATGGAGTGGGCATTGGAAGTGGTAGACGCGAATGTCGTCGGAGCAATCGTCGATCGGAATGGAATGAGATGAATGACCATTCGGAGCTGGCTTTTCGGAGGCATGCTTTGGCCTAAAGTACGGTGATTATCACTCTGATTCTATCGAATCTCAAAACTACGCTATTGCAATTCCTACAGTAGTAGAACTGCAGTAAACAGCTTTAGATTTTGGATACTGTAGCGACGGAATTACTGTAGGAATTGCTAAGTGTACTAAATAGCTATAGATAGACACTAGACGTTAATATAACGGTAATATCTATTATATATAAAGGGACTAAGACGACTGCCTGTCTGTCTGTCTGTCCGCTTGGCTGTCCCTATGTCCGTCTGTCTATCCGTCTGTCTATCCGTCTGTCTATCCGTCTGTCCGTCTGTCTGTCCGTCTGTCTGTCCGTCTGTCTGTCCGTCTGTCTGTCCGTCTGTCTGTCCGTATGTCTGTCCGTCTGTCTGTCCGTATGTCTGTCCGTCTGTCTGTCCGTCTGTCTGTCCGTATGTCTGTCCGTCTGTCCGTATGTCTGTCTGTCCGTATGTCTGTCCGTCTGTCTGTCTGTCTGTCTGTCTGTCTGTCTGTCTGTCTGTCTGTCTGTCTGTCTGTCTGTCTGTCTGTCTGTCTGTCTGTCCGTCTCTCTGTCTGTCCGTCTGTCTGTCTGTCTGTCCCTCTGTGCGCGCTACTCTTCAGTTCCCAGAGAACCGTTTAAAATGATTTTTGCGCCGTTGAATAGGGAATTACATGTAGTTGTGCAACGTGCTTTTGGATTTTTTAAAAAGCACAATTCGAGTCGCACGTGATCGAACCCGAATCGTATTGGTGATAGACCGGCGCGCTATCCACTGCTCCACTGCAAAAAACCCGTTCATCCCCAAAACATCCAGAAAAGACGCGCCATTAGGCTTAAAACAAAACACCTTTACGGATTTACACTCTTTCAAGGGGACTCTCGCATGCCTTCGCTTAGTAGCCTGGTGGCTTAGTGGTTAGAAGCGTGGTCTCCTAGTCGATGGTTGTTAGATTTTATGGTTCCCCGGTTCGAGTCCGTCCGCCGTTTTTTCTCGTCTTTTAAAATGATTTTTTGGCATAAAAGATAAAGCTAACAAAACTTTGTTTAAAGTTTTTTAAAGCTGCTGCCCAGGGCAATTGTAGGCAAAGCAATTAAAAGCAAAAAACTAACCACTGCTCTCGCAGCACGACAGTCATAAGCGTGAAAACGATGGAAATAATCAATCCCGTTGTCACATCAGTAAATGTTGTCGCCAGGCAGGAAATCAACCAAACCGCCTATTTTATTTATAAAAAAAAATATCGCTTTTAAAGACTCACGAAATCCAGTCTTGAAACTTTCCAGAGATACGGTAAAATCTTTGCTTGTTCAAAGAGACTCTTTAAAGAAATGATCACAATGCACGCTAGGATGCACTAAAAATATCGTAAACTTACAGCTTTTTGAAAATTACCATTGGAAGTGGTTCCAAGAAAGGTCCAAGAAAAAGGATCACAGTGAGAAGAAGAGTTGACGAGAAGACAACGTAGAGCTAAATCATTTTTAAGGCTTTTTAAGGCCTAGCTTAGCTTAGCTAAGCTATGGTAGCTAAGCTAAGCTAACCAGCCAATGGTAGCTAAGCTAGGCTAACCAGCTAACGAGCCAATGGTAGCTATGCTAAGCTAACCAGCCAACCAGCCAATGGTAGCTAAGCTAAGCTAACCAGCTAACCAGCCAATCGGAGCTAAGCTAAGCTAACCAGCTAACCAGCCAATGGTAGCTAAGCTAAGCTAACCAGCTAACCAGCTAATCTTAGCTAAGCTAAGCTAACCAGCCAACCAGCCAATGGTAGCTAAGCTAAGCTAGCCAGCCAATGGCAGCTATGCTAAGCTAACCAGCTAATCTTAGCTAAGCTAACCAGCTCTAGCCTGTCGTTAATAAAATAATCTAAAATCTAACAAGTTTTCAATAAAAACAATAGTAAAAACCTCTTTTTAAACGAAAAAGAAAAATGAAAAGCTTTAAAATGGATCGAACCCTGACCCTCTGCTTGGTAAACTTTTGCATGCACCACTAGACCAACCAGCCATCCCGAGCAGGCCTTTCAAATTGCCTTAAGACTATCTAACTATCAAAAACTTGCGCCTTAAAACTATCAAATCAAAAACTATCAAAAACCATCAAAAACTCGCAAAAACTTCTATCAAAATTTACCATAGTATGCGCTCCTGACATTTCGCAAACGGCTGATCGAGACAACGAGGCTCCAACTGGGTAAACGGGGAACAACGAGGCGAATGTGTGCATGAGACCGGTGGCGATGAATTCCTGCAAAAGAATGGGAAGATTACGGTGATGACGGTGATTATGGTGATCTAGCAGCTTTTATAATTGATAAAGCTTTTTTTTGCCTGTGTTGAGTCGATTGTGTACTTGTGCTTCTTGGCAAAGAGTTTCCCCATCGAAACGACGAACATATAGCAAACGATGGCAATCGGCACCGCGTCTCCAACCAAATGTGGCAGCAGATCGAGCCGGGGAATCGTTGGAGCCGGGAAACTGAAGTGTGAAGTGAATGATGGCGGTAGTCGAATCGGAAATAGTTACCCGAGATTGGATTGAAAGATTGGAAGATTGGAAGATTGGAAATCTTCCAATCTTCGCCAATTCTCAATCCGATTGGAAATTTTGGCAAATTCTCTTAGTCAATTTAAAGACGAACCCCCTGGGAATGTTGTCAACGATTTTCACGTGATAATTCGGAGCCAATCCCATCGCCCACGAGGCGACAACAGCGATAATCACCTGGAAATCGACTTTGTTTCAAAAGCAGGCCTTAAAAAGCAGGCTTTTAGCCCCTAAAAACCCACCAATATCAACTCCAACGGCACCGGGATCTTCGAGAATTTCTTCACCCACGGATTCACGAACTCTCGCCCGATATGCAAAAAGACGAGACCGAAAATCGAGATGCCGAACACGACGAAGTTCGTTTTTGGAAGCGATAGAACAATGTCTTTCATCATCTAAATGGTTTTAATTGCTTTTAAATGATTTTAGTATCATTGTGATCAGCCTAATTTACATTACGGATTCAACTCTGGTTCTGGAACCTGTAAACCAGTTCTGAGCCAGATCCAGGTTCAGAACCCAGGTCCTGACCAGGTCCAAGAGCCAGTCCAACTGCTTGCAGATTCAGAAGCCAGAATAACCAGCTCCAGGCTCAGAAACCAGGTCCAGGTAGGTCAAGGTCCAAAAGTCAGGTCAAGAAGTTAGATTTAGGCCAGGTCCTTCAGGTCCAAACCAGGCTCAGCCCACGTACAAAAACCAGATCCAAGTCAGGTCCAAGCCAGATCCATAAGCTAGATCCAGACCAAGTTCAAAAGCCAGGTGCAGATCAAGTTCAGGAGCCAGTTCAGGTTTAGGCTATGTTCAAGAACCAATCCAGATTCAAGCCAGATCCAGAAGCTAGACCCAGGCCAGGTTCAAAAGCCAGGTACAGATCAAGTTCAGGAGACGGTTCAGGTTCAGGCTATGTCCAGGAACAAATCTAGGTTCAAGCCAGATCCATGAGCTAGATTCAGACCAGGTTCAGAAGCTAGGTCCCGATCCAGATACAGGCTATGCCCAAGAGCCAAGATCTAAAAGCCAGTTCAGCTCAGAAGCCAGGTCCAGAGTCGAGCTCCAGGTCAGATCCAGCCTCTAGGCTAGGACAGATCCAGGACCCAAGCCAGGTTCAAGCCAGGTTCAGGTCCAGAAGCTAGATCCAGAAACCAGGCCCAGAAGCCAGGTCCAGGTTCAGAAGCCAGTCCAGAGCCAGGATTACAATCATTACTTGTAGAAAAAAACTCACAAACACCAACATGCCGATTCCCTCGTGTCGAGGCAGTTTCACACCAAAGACCTGCAATTATTCTAGTAGAGGAATTCGATTTTCTACGAATTCAGCTCCAGATTCTCTGCACAACTTGCCTTGTTCAATTGAGACATGAAAACATGAGCCGCTGAGCCAGTTGTGAAGCCGGAAACAAGCGGATCCGAGAGGTAGGTTGTCAAGAAACCCAGCCGAAAGACGCCCATAGCAAGCTGGAATCGATTGATGCATTTGCTTTCGATCTCGATAATGATTTGATGCATTATCAGGCTACTGTAAGCCGCAATCATGCCTTGAACCTTTTGAGCTTCGTCTTAGACTTTGTCTTAGACTGTCTTAGACTTAAATCCTCTTAAATTAAATCTTAAATTAGTTGATGGGTAACAAAGAAACAAGTTATTTGGGTTACTGAAAGATTAACTAATTGATTTCGGCTTACGGTAGGTATTAGCAATATTTACAAATACCTGCGTAATGCCAACACCCATCGCTAAAGCGCTCGTCAACTCAAGTGGCCCCACATCGCCTAGAGAACCGGGTTCTGTTCCATTGATCACTCTACCTAAAAATTCGATAATTTTAAATCCTTTTCAATTACAGGAAGACTTAAAACAAGCTCTAAACATTTTTTCCTATCTCAATCGCTTATCTCCTTTAGAATTCAAAAAGCTTACCAAACTCATCCCGGTTCGGTGTTAAACGCATCCGACATGCGCCCACCATCATTGAAGCCACCGCAAAGACTCCTGCAAAGACTCGCAAATTTGAAAAGATTTTTTTGTAGCTTTTTACCAATTGAGATATGTCTAGCTGTGCCGAAAAACATGTAGACGAAAGCCGTGAAGAAAGAGGAATACATACCGACAACTGGCGGCACTGAGGCTAGCGAGGCGTAAGCCATACCTGAACACGATCGAGTTGAATCACCTCGATCACTCAATCAATCATTATCTCAACTCATCACTTAGCTTTAAAGGTGGTTAAAAGCTAGACTAGAATTTGCTGGTTGATTGCCAAGTTGTTTCAAAGTCAATTGACTTGGGTTTTTCAGTCAGTCAGAAACCAGGGCTGGTTTAGCCTAGGTTTAGCCTTGATTCTGGGCTTTTTTTTTATCCTTTAGCTCAGAATCTGGTTTATTTTATCACCTATTTCATTTGAATCTCTAAAACGCTCTAAAACGCTACCTTGAGGCACGTGCATGATGCCGACAGTCAAACCAGCGATCACGTCGCCGTGAATCCATTCTTTCCATGGGTAACTAAAAAGATTGAGAACGATTTTAGGCCGTTAGAAAGTTAGAAAGTTTGGGAACTGTTTTAGAAAGTTAGAAGGATCAGATTCAGAAGCTAGATCAAGTCCAGGAGCTAGTTCAGGTCCAGGAATCAATCCAGTTCCAAGCCAGTTCAAAGTCTAAGAACAGTTTTAGAAAGTTAGAAGGATCAGATTTAGAAGCTAGATCAATTCCGAGAGCTAGTTCAGGTTGAGAATGATTTTAGGCAGTTAGAAAGTAGAAAGTTTGGGAACAGTTTTAGAAACCAATCCATTTCCAAGCCAGTTCCAAGTCTAAGCACAGTTTTAGAAAGTTAGAAAGATCAGATTTAGAAGCTAGATCAATTCCAGGAGCTAGTTCAGGTTGAGAGCGATTTTAAGCAATTAGAAAGTTAGAAGGACCAGATTCAGAAGCTAGATCAAGTCCAGGAGCTAGTTCAGGTCCAGGAATCAATCCAGTTCCAAGCCAGTTCCAAGGCTAAGCACAGTTTTAGAAAGTTAGAAAGACCAGATTCAGAAGCTAGATCAATTCCAGGAGCTAGTTCAGTTCCAAGAATCAAGTCCAGTTCCAATCCGGTTCAAATTTTAAGTTTAAGAGCAGCTTTTGAAAGCTAGAATTTTTAAAAACACTTTTGCAAAGTCTAAGAAAATAAAAAAATATCTTTCTCATATTTTAATCGATTTGTAATTGCCTAAAAAAGCATCACAGCTTGAAAATAGTTTTTCTCTGCCGGCAAGAATGGGGAAATTCTTTAAAATGGTTTCTTTTTTTCTCAAATTCGAGCATTTTTGTGAAAAACAAAGGAAAAAGGGTAATTTTTAAGTTAAACCCTTCAAAATTCGCTTAAAATCACTCACTTTGGTAACCAGTGGAGAATTGGAATCAATCCAAAAATCGTGCCCTTCACTCTTTCCCCGATCGTCTTTTTTCTGAGAATTTTCTTCATTTTTAGAAATTCGAAAATTGAAATTTGAAATTTTTCGATTGAAATTGTCAATTCTGTCAATTCTAAAAGAGAAAAAAAGTAGATATTGAGTAAAAAAAAGAAGGAAAAAACGTCCCCTTTTAGGCGGATGATCACTTTATAATTGTCCACAACGAGCAGACATCAGTTTTTCTTTTTGAAAAAATCTGTCTGACTCAACTCTTGCTTTTGCTAAGTTTAAGAGTTTAATAATAGATTAGTTTATATAGTAATAGATTAGTTTTATAGTTTTTGATATCTTTTTTCTTTTTTATATTGTTTTATATTGTTTTTTATTGGTTTATATTGTTTTTTATTGTTTTTTATTGGTTTATATTGTTTTTTATTGGTTTATATTGGTTTTTATTGGTTTTTATTGGTTTATATTGGTTTATATTGGTCTATATTGGTTTATATTGGTTTATATTGGTTTATATTGGTTTATATTGTTTTTTATTGGTTTATATTGGTTTTTATTGGTTTATATTGGTTTATATTGTTTTTTATTGGTTTATATTGGTTTATATTGGTTTATATTGGTTTATATTGGTTTATATTGGTTTATATTGTTTTTTATTGGTTTATATTGGTTTATATTGGTTTATATTGGTTTATATTGGTTTTATATTGGTTTTTATTGGTTTATATTGTTTTTTATTGGTTTATATTGTTTTTTATTGGTTTATATTGGTTTATATTGGTTTATATTGGTTTATATTGGTTTATATTGGTTTATATTGGTTTTTATTGGTTTATATTGGTTTTTATTGGTTTATATTGGTTTTTATTGTTTTATATTGTTTTATATTGTTTTATATTGTTTTATATTGTTTTATATTGTTTTATATTGTTTTATATTGTTTTATATTGTTTTATATTGTTTTATATTGTTTTATATTGTTTTATATTGTTTTATATTGTTTTATATTGTTTTATATTGTTTTATATTGTTTTATATTGTTTTATATTGTTTTATATTGTTTTATATTGTTTTATATTGTTTGATATTGTTTTATATTGTTTTATATTGTTTTATATTGTTTTATATTGTAATTTTCCTTGCCTCTGCCCTTTTTCCCTGCCATTTTCTGGGTTAAGTGGCGCGTCGCTGCGATCCGTCAATCCGGCAGTCATGTAGTCATTTTTCTGGAAATTTATTGAAATTTACTTAACTTTTTAGTTAAGAATTGTATTTTATCAGGTTTTTATGAGATACTTGAGGTTAAACTCGAAAAAATGTGGATCTAGAGCTGGATCTGGAGCTGGATCTGAATTTGGAGCTGGATCTAGATCTAAAATCACTTAAGAATCAAGCTTTTAAACAGGTTTGACAAGGATCAAACAAAGGAAAGATGTTAAAGATGTTAAAGAAAGATTAAGCTTTCAAATTCTATTTTTCAAAAGTAATTTAAAGTTTTCCAGGACTTTGAAACATGAGAAAAAATGAATAATGGAAAAGCAACAGTATGCTGTGACGAAATGAGCTAATCCATAAACCGTTCAACGCAGAATTCCACGCTCATTCCAAATCTGCTTTCCCTTTTTGCCAAATCGATTTCTATAAACAAAAGTTTTGTCTAAAAGTCGAAAAGGAATCGAACTCGAGCGAAATGATGAAGCTCTCGTTTTGTATGCAGGCATCTTATCTACTATACTAGAGCCACGTTCAAGAACCGTTAAAGAACCTTTCTAAAGGCCGTGAGAGAGCCAGAAAAAGTTTCGACATGTTTTAAGTTTTGAGGTGAAAATGGGAAAATTTTATCCGAAAAGGGCTTTATCACGGCTGTCTCAATGGCCTTTATAAAGGTTTTCTCAAGGGATTCGAAAGTGATTGGATGGTCTAGTGGATAAGCTGCCTGAATACAAAACGATTGGCTCATGGTTTCGCTCGGGTTCGATTCCTTTGATTGAAACTTTTGTTCATGGAAATCTTTTATTTTGCAAAAAGGGAAATCAGCTTTGGAATCAGCTTTGGAATGAGCTTTGAAATCAGCTTTGGAATCAGCTTTGGAATCAGCTTTGGAATCAGCTTTGGAATCAGCTTTGGAATGAGCGTGGAATTCTGCGTCGAATGGTTTGTCATTTATTCATTTGGTGATATTCTATTGTTGCTTTTCCCTTGTAGGAAAATGATGCTAAAAGAAAAAAAAGGGATTTAAAAGACATTTAAAAGACAAGAGATTTATAAGACATTTACAAGACATTTATAGGACATTTATAAGATTTATAAGACGATTTTGATAACTAAAAAAGAGAGATCTTCAAGAAAAGATAAAAAGAGATAAAAAGAGATAAAAAGAAGATAAAAAGAGACAATAAACAGTGAATTTTGATTGAATCTTTATCCTTTTAGCAAAGCAAAGTCAGCTTTATTTCTGGGATCGGCTTTCTACTTGAGAAATCAGCAAACAAACTTTCTGGCGCATTGAATTCCCAATTTTCTCTCAGAAAATGACACCAGAAGGGCTGTGTTTAGCCAAATTTGATCAAAAATTGCGCAAAGATTAACTAAAAGCTTGAAAATCGTACAGATAACACAAAATAGCTGTAATAAAGATCAAAAAAATAAACAAAGCAGTGTTTTGGAATGGATTTGACGGAAAAAGAGAGACTTTTCGCTCATCTTTTCACTGAATCTGTTCAGTTTTCATACATAAACTCTTTTTCTTTTCAAGTGACAAAAGAAAAAATCGTGAAGAAGCAAAAGAAAGAGGAAGAAGAAAGAGGAAGGAGAAAGAGGAAGAAGAGAGAAAGAAAGGGGAAGAAGAAAAGAAAAAAGGTGAATCGATTTGCTTTTATGAAAACTGTCTTTTTCGGATTCTTATTCGCTTGTTTTCTAGAAATTTACTCAAAACGAAAGCTGCTTTTTGCACTTTTGGAACAGAGAACAGCTTTTGTTCAATGAAAAACTATTGCTGAGATGTTTTATTGGGTTGGTGGAAAAGTCCTTTCCGATTTTTTAGGAGAGTACCTATTTGGGAGAGTACCTATTTGCCCAATTTTGACGCTTTATAGCCAATCTTAAAGCTGAATTCAAGACGGATCGATTGGTAAAAAACGTTTTGAGATATCTCTTTTCTAAAAGTTTTTACAGCTATTTTAGTAAAGGGCGGCAGAGCCAAAAGCCAAAAAATGGCTGTTTTCACGTTTCGTTAGTTTTCCTTGCAGAAACCTAGGCTAAAAACATGTGTTTCGTGATCAGCGTCAAAAATAACCCCTAGACACGCATTTTCAGAATCTTAGCAAAAACTTTTTGAAAAATATTGTCACCGGTGGAAGTCGAACCAGCGACCCTCAGATCAATAGCCTTTCCGCCGCTTTTCGCGATTTTCCTTCGTTTTTCTCGTCTTTTTTGTTTTATCATTTTTTTATGTTGTTAGAAGGCTTTTTTCAGGGTTTTAGGTTTTAGCATGGTTTTAGCATGGTTTTAGCCTAGGTTTCTGCAAGGAAAACTAACGAAACGTGAAAACAGCCATTTTTTGGCTTTTGGCTCTGCCGTCCTTTACTAAAATAGCTGTAAAAACTTTTAGAAAAGAGATATCTCAAAACGGTTTTTACCAATCGATCCGTCTTGAATTCAGCTTTAAGATTGGCTATAAAACGTCAAAATTCGACAACTTTAAGGTACTCTCCCAAAAAATCGGAAAGGACTTTTCCACCAACCCAATAGAATGTCAAAAGTGCTTTAGAATGTCAATCAATGCTTTGAATTCGCTTCTTAAATACATAATCTGTTTGTTTGTTAAAAATTAAAGTTGAATTATTGAATAGATTTAGTGGAAATGACTACATTTTACTAAGAAGATCTATTGAAATTTTGAAAATTTCATTTTTTTTCATAAATTCTTCTTTTAAACTTTCATTTCTTGAGCTTACATAAGAAAAATTTGAGGTTTAAAGAGTTTTAAAGAGTTTTAAAGACTTATAAAGACTTCTAAAGACTTCTAAAGACTTCTAAAGACTTTTAAAGACTTCTAAAGACTTTTAGAAGACTTTTAAAGACTTCTAAAGACTTCTAAAGACTTTCAAATACTTTTAAAGACTTTTAAAGACTTCTAAAGACTTCTAAAGACTTTCAAATACTTCTAAAGACTTTTAAAGACTTCTAAAGACTTTCAAATACTTCTAAAGACTTCTAAAGACTTCTAAAGACTTCTAAAGACTTCTAAAGACTTCTAAAGACTTTCAAATACTTCTAAAGACTTCTAAAGACTTCTAAAGACTTCTAAAGACTTTCAAATACTTTAAATACTTTCAAATACTTTAAATACCGTAATACCTCGAATAGTAGTGCCCTCACCCTATAATGACGGTCAAGCCTTGTGTAGGCTAACTTTAAACGCATTTTTCTTGTCACCCTTTTATGTTACAATTTGCGCTTAAGTATCAAATGAAAGCTGAGATTCAGAGCTATTTTTTCACTTTGGAGACTTTTCGAGAAAAGAACTGACTCTTGAAAAATTTCTTTGCAAGATTGTACGAAGTTCTGAAAGGGTTTAAGTCATTCTTTTCTAGATTTTAGTCAAATTTTTGATAGCTTACAATTTTAATCGACCTTTACATTCCTTAGAACTTTAACTCACCTTTAAATTGCTTACAACTTTAACCGACCCGTACCATTGCCTACAATTTTAACCCACGTTTACCATAGCTTCAAGCTTTAACCGACCTTTACATTCCTTAGAACTTTAACTCACCTTTACCATTCCTTACAACTTTAACCCACCTTTACCATTCCTTACAGCTTTAATCCACCTTTACCATTCCTTACAACTTTAACCCACCTTTACCATTGCTTTTTGCCCAAGATCTCCGGATCGATCTTCGGATTGATTCACCTGCAATATCTCAGAATTTCATTGCAAATGAAATGAATGCATTTCAATTCTCCTTTCTTCAAAATTACTCAAGAAAACGCTCAAAAAACGCATATTTTATGAGAAAAAGAAAAAAGGAAATCAAACAAAGGAAAATAAATTAAAAAAAGGGAAATTTTTGAGATAAAAAGAGAGCCAGTAGTAATGAATTTTGGATGTTTAGTCAAAATAGCTGATTAGCTGATTAGCTAAAGAAGAAGAAGAAAGGAAAATGCGAAAATCGGCTATAAAAAGGCACTCAAAGGGATTGAGATGAACATTCTTTTTTTTGGTTTGTTTGAGAATTAAGCTTTCAACTTGTAAATGTGTTTTTCAAGAATTTGAGTAAGTTATTTGTGATTTGAATTTGAAGGTTTAAACGCCGGTGAATGGTTTGAATCGTTTCGTGAATCGTGAATCGTTTTGAATCGTGAATCGATTAAAAAGTCGATCGATTTATGTTTGATTTGAGTTCACAAAGAGATTTTCCAATTTCAAAAGAGATTTTCCACTTGAATGAGCGTTTGCAAAGATAAAAGAGAAGAGGCTTTCAATAGAAAACATTTTTAGAATAAAGGGTTACCGAGGTAACTATGAGGAGTAATGTTTAGGGAAAGAAATGAAGGAAATGAAGGAAATGAATGAAACGAAATGAATGAACTGAAATGAATCAATTGAAATGAAATGAGTCAATTGAAATAAATGAAATGAAATGAATCAATTAAAATAAAATCGAATCTAACATTGAGTAAAGCTTGATAATTATATCCTTAAAAGATTTTCGAGAAAATTAAAAGAATAAAGATGTGGCGAATAGCCACTAAAAAGTTACCTAACTCAGCCTAAAACTTGGAAAAGTATTGCGGAAATCCGTGCGCGCGAAAATCCGTGCGCGCGAAAATCCATGCGCACGAAAATCCGCTAATTCTATTGAACTAGTGAATTGAAAAATGCCGGCTATTGTCGTAGGTCACAGTTTGAGCACTTTCCTCAAAAGAAACCCATTTTGGTATCAATGGAAAAGTTGTAGAGAATCAAAAATGAAGCTCATATTCAAATTTTCAGAACGATTCAAAAACTGGTTTTCAAGAAATGCCAAATTTACGAATTTTCACAAAACTTGCATTTTAAGCATCGAGAACTACTAAGTGTATCTTTTTGAGAAATTTGGCTCATTAAGCCTAATTTTTGATTCTCTACAACTTTTCTATTGACACCAAAATGGGTTTCTTTTGAAGAAAGTGCTCAAACTGGGACATCTCCAGTCCTCCATTTTTGAGTCTCACACACTTGTACTGGATAGCAAGACGGGATAGCAGGACAGACAGCAAGCAGTTGCTGGATAGCAAGACGACCGTTAATGCAATCAAATACGGTGAACAGTTGGGAAAGGTGAATGAATCCCTGAAGAAGAATAGGCCCTCCAAGTCAAAGATCGTTCTCATCCACGACAACGCGTGCCCTCATGTTGCAAAACTGACTCGCTCTAAAATAAATAGCCTTGTTTGGGCTATTTATGCGAACTTTTGGCGCATTCCTCATACAATCCGGACCTCTTCCCTTTTGATTACTATTCATCCGGATCATGAGCTTGCGGGAGCACTCTTCGATTCGGAAGAAGCAGTCAAAAATTGGCTTTGAAAGTTTTTCGATTCAAAACCAAAATCCTACGACGAAAGAGGAATCCGCAAATTGCCTGTAAAATGGGCAGAAGTCGTCAATAATAATGGAAATTATTTGGAAGGAATTGATGGTTTTATGTTGAATAAATTCTAGTTCAAAGTCCCGCAGTTTTCAATTCACCAACCCAATACAAAGCAAAAGAAATGGCCAGATGTTCTTTGTGCAGCCGCACAATCGCTCGCTCTCTGGCACACCGTCCCGATAGATAGCTCGTCCCTTTTCGTCGAGAATTATTGCCTTCAAAAATCAACGGGAACAGTATTTGACTATATAGATGTGTTGGACGATTGCTTGTTGCCGTTTTTGCTCCCAAGTCAGACTATATAGATGTTTTGTAAGTCTCACACACAAACTCAAATCCTACCACGAAAGAGGGGCCCAAAAAGCCTGCAAAAAGGGGAGGAGGGGGCGAAAAAAAAAAAGGGGAATAATTTGGGTGGAGAGGGGGGTTTGTTGTGAAAAAATTTTTTTTAAGAAAAACCCCGGTCCAATTCACCAACCCAATAAATCAAGAACGTCACCCACATTGAAAGCGCCCCATATCATCAGTGATCCTCCATCGAAGTTGAATTAATTTTAGTTCAAAGTTCCGCAGGTTTCAATTCACCAAATCATTTATTGTTTTGTAGGTTGTTAGCTGAATATCTTGTGTTAAAGCCTATATAAGGCAACTGTTATTCATTTGATGTTTATGTTGATGTTGATGCTTGTTTTTACTCTTTTCTGCTTTCCTTTCATCGTGTGAAAGTTGTGTCCTAATTAGGAGGAAATTGTTTCCGTTTTTATCGTCGCTTTTAATTCAATTGTCGATTTTGTGTGAAAATTGCTCAAGTTCTCACTTCTCTCGCCCAAAAATTCAAAAAGTCAGTCGGCTATTGAATAAAGTGTCTTAGTTCAAGTGAGATCTGATATCTCGAAGCAAGAAATAACGTGTCTTGAGTGAAGAGTGCCAAGCACGCAAAGAATTTTGCTTTACAAAAGGGTTACCGAGGTAACTATGAGGAGTAATTTTTAGGGAAGGAAATGAATGAAATGAAATGGAATAAAATCGAATCTAACATTGAGGAAAGCTTGATAATTGGTTCCTAACGACATTTAGAGAGATAAGGAACCAAATTTAGAGAGATAAGAACTAAATCTAGACAGATAAGGAAGCTAATTTAGAGAGATAAGGAACCAAATCTAGAGAGATAAGGAACCAAATCTAGACAGATAAGAACTAAATCTAGGCATATAAGGAACCAAATCAAGAGAGATAAGGAACCAAATCTAGACAGATAAGGAACCAAATTTAGAGAGATAAGGAACCAAGATAATTGCTTGATTATACCCTTGAAAGGTTTTCTTAAAAGATTAATAGAAAGAAAGTGGCACTAATCTCAATATAAACAAGTAAAAATCTAGAAATCTAGAAATTTCTTTCGAAAAAAACTTCAAAACTTGAATTTTCCTTTTTTTTACCTGAAACGATTCAAAAAATCAAGGCCATTTGAAAATTTTCAAAAACCAACCAAAAATCTCTCTATTCACTCGAAAAATCTTAACCAGCACTCAAAAAGTCTTGAAGAATTGAGTCAAATCAAGTCTAAAGTAATGACGAAAGAAAAGATCTTTGAAATAACATTACAATGACAACATGACAAAAACCAAGATTTGTGAATCGTAGATGAAGTGGAATAAGGCGAAATAATGTAAAAACTCTAACGTCACCTTCTCGGACTAACTTCTTTTCAGAAAACTTCTTCTTCTTCTCCTTCTTCTTCTTCTTCTTCTTCTTCTTCTCCTTCTTCTTCTTCTTCTCCTTCTCCTTCTTCTTCTTCTTCTTCTTCTTCTTCTCCTTCTTCTTCTCCTTCTTCTTCTCCTTCTCCTTCCTCTTCTTCTCCTTCTCCTTCCTCTTCTTCTCCTTCTTCTTCTTCTTCCTCTTCTTCTCCTGCTCCTTCTTCTTCTTCTTCTTCTTCTTACCGTAAACTTACCGAAATTGGTGTCAAATTTTGTAAGCTGAATATCTCGCGTTACAGAGATCTTCCGAAAAAGTTAAACCGGATTCGGAATTAGCGTAAAAAACTCTATCAGATAGGCTTGGTCTCTTTTGAAAAGCTCACCTTAACTAGGCAACATTTCCTAGTAAGCTAAATGCCACCAAAATATCCGATCAGAAAGCCCCAGGATTTAGCTTTTCAATTGTGATAATTAAAATTTAATAGGCTTTGTCTCTTTTGAAAAGCCCACCTTAACTAGGCAACATTCTCTAGCAGAAACACATATGGTTTTAGATATTGATAGGTCGTTAACGATAAGTTTATCTCATAGATTGTTAAGATCGGGATAGACGAACAAAGTTTAAAAGCCGGGTGAGGGCAAAGCGGCGGCGCTGGCAGGCGCAGAGCGGCGCATGAGCGGCAGTGGGGCAGCAGAGCGGCAAAGCGAGCGGCAGCATGGCGGCAAGCATGGCAGGCAAGCATGGCGGCGCATGGTTAAAACGCGGACATTACCTCTGAGGTATGAGGCTCTGTCTGCTAAAAAAAGCAAGTAGTTTCCCGTATTCGTGAAGCCGAAAAAGCTCGCTAGACTCGCTAGAAAGGCTTTCTGAAAAGTTTCTGAGCATTCTGTGAAGAATTTCAGGCAGAGTACCTGACTCAAGCTTAATAAGTTTGCTTTTTAACATTTGATTATTACTAAACGGATTTCTAGTTCAAGATTTAGAATAGGAATAATGAAAACAAACTCAAAAACAGAGTCAAAATCAAAAAGCAGAATCAAAATCAATCTCAAAATCAAATCCAAATCCAAATCCAAATCAAAATCAAAATCCAATAAAAATCCAAATAAAAATCCAAATTTGCAACCTTTTCAAAAGAAAAATACCGAAAAATGAAAGAAAATGCGTGAAATTTCTCGACTTTCACGTTGAACTTTTGAAAGAAATGGCAAAGAAAAGAGAAATAAACGAAGAAAATCGCTAAAATCGCTAAAATTGATAAAATTGATAAAGTCGCAAGCATAATGAGAGATTTTTTTTGACAAAATCGTTTCTTTTTTTCTCCAAATTCAAAGATCTCTTTGATTTTTAGAGAAAATTTTCAAATTTCACTAAAAAAAGCATAAATTTCTCCTCAAGATTGGTTCAAATTTAGCGCCTTATCGTGAAATCTCTTTCTTTTATATCTCTTTCTTTCTTTCTCTTCTCTTTCTTTCTCTTCTCTTTCTCTTCCTCTTTCTCTTTCTCTTTCTTTCTCTTCTTCTTTCTCTTCTCTCTTTCTTCTTTCTCTTCTCTTTCTCTTCTCTTTCTCTTCCTCTTTCTCTTTCTCTTTCTCTTCTCTTTCTTTCTCTTCTCTTTCTCTTTCTTTCCCTTTCTTTCTCTTCTCTTTCTCTTTCTCTTTCTCTTTCTCTTTCTTTCTCTTTCTTTGCTTGATACCTGTAAATTCTTTGTTTTCGGCTTATCGCAGGTCAGGAAAATGACAGAAAGAACAGAAGAAAATGAAAATGATCGAAGTGAATCGGTTTTTAAAGCTTTTTAAAGCTTTGGAGAAGATTGGAGAAAATTGGAGAAGATCAAGGCTCAAAGAACTCTTTTAATGTATTTTCTGCTAAGAAATGCACTAAAATTGTGCACTTTTGACTGTAAAAAAAGACAAAAAAAAGCAAAAAGCTTTGCAGCAAAAGGATTCGAACCAAAAGACCAAAAGAATCAAGCGTCGCCTTTGATACAAGACGCTTATCCACTAGACCACAGCCGCACTGTTTGCCAACGCGTGAGGGATTTTGTAAGGTAACTGCTAAGACTTCCGTCTCGCATATCTTTGGGCAAACGAGAGCAAAAGTTATATAGATATTCGTGATCAGCATGATCGATTCTATAAGATCCATTTGGTTTCATCTTAATCCCAGATCCCTGAAGAAAGACCTAAGTGGACTGGAAAAACGTAGAGTCGAGCTGATTAAAGTATATTTAATGAAATATTGCAATCAATGATGATTAGAGCTTTTGCTTTGAGTAAAATATTAATATAATCTCTCTTTAATGAATATAAAGTATTCATATGTCGTAGCCGATTATGAATGAAATTTTTTGGCAAATCTTTCTAGTAGAGTAACCCTTTAATGTATGAGGACAATATTATATCATCTTGTAGCGAATTCAATTCTGCGTCGATTGGCACCAAATTTGTGAGTTTAGGTTAAAAATTGCCGGCGCTACAACGTTTCATTCAAAGTCGGCGGGCCCCCGTAGCCGATTATGAATTTCAGCCGATTATGAATGAGTGGAGCGTCCAATGAGCGTCTAGGAGCGTCCAAACATCAAGTATTTGGTATCATTCAACGCAGAATCATTGATAATTATGTTAAATTTTTAAAATTAGCAAGATTTAATAAAAAGAAAAAAAATTAGAGCAAAAAAACTGTTTGTTCAAGAGAAAACTTTGAAGCCCCATAATTTTTTTTCTTTTTATCAAATCTTGCTAATTTAAAAAATTTAACATAATTATTAATGATTCTGCGTTGAATGATACTAAATACTTGATGGTTGGACGCTCATTGGACGCTCCACTCATTCATAATCGGCTGAAATTCATAATCGGCTACGACATATAGATATTCATGATCAGCATGATCGATTCTATAAGATCCATTTGGTTTCATCTTAATCCCAGATCCCTGAAGAAAGACCTAAGTGGACTGGAAAAACGTAGAGTCGAGCTGATTAAAGTATTATTGCAATCAATGATGATTAGAGCTTTTGCTTTGAGTAAAATATGAATATAATCTCTCTTTAATGAATATAAAGTATTCATAAAAAGATTTAAGATGAAAGATGACACAAAGCTAATGTCAAAATCAAAATCAAAATCAATAATCGAACTCCAAAACGTTTTCTAAAAGTCTAATTAAAGTGGAACACTAATTGAGTGAAAGATTAGTGAATAAATGAACATTTTTGGACATTTTTAGACATTTTTGGGCAATTTTGAACATTTTTTGAACATTTTTAAACATTTTTAAACATTTTTAAACATTTTAAACCTTTTTGACCATTTTTAATCACTAAAACTAGTATTTTGCTTTTAAAAAATGAAAAGCTTAAAGAAGAGAAAGCTTTAAAAGTTCTGGTCTTTTAATCCAAGCTCGAAAACTCTCGACAACCAAAAAATTACCATCAATATCTTAAATTTCATTTTAATACAATAAAAACAAAAGACTTTTCATATTGTGGCCCTAAGAAAATAATAGAGTTTCCATTTTCAAAACTCCTCTCAAAGTCTCAAACGTTTTGCCTTTTCTCTTCGAACAAATTTAGCCAATTTAGCCAATTTAGCCAATTTAGCCAATTTAGCCGCTTCTTTACGATCAATATTGATTCAAAAACAAAAAAACTTTTCAAATAAAGCTTCAAAAAGCGATAAAACCCTGAAAATATCAATATCGAGAATATTTTGTGTGTGTTGTTTGCCGTGAAATTTCTCTCTTTCTTTTTTTTTGACAAATCTCTGGACAAATACAGACACGTATAAGGCTTTGTTTGGCTAAACTTTCAAAAGAGTCAAAAGAGATTTTTGTATAAACTTTTTTACAACCACAGCCGATTGAAACAAATCCGGATTATCGGGGGCTTTTATTTGGATTCATGATGATAGAGATTGTTCTTCGTCTTTTTTTGAGATCTATGAGTCTGGTTTTGGTGTACGGAATGGCTCATAATTATTGGTGCAGATAAAAAACTTTGTAAGTAGGTAAAATTAAACTTTAGAGAGTAAAGTTTTATGTTAAAATCTTTATTTGATATTAATGAACAACAAATTAGCAATTAAATTCAAAGTCATCATCATTTTTAGCCGAATAAGTTAATCGTCAAGCGTAAAGCCTTTAGCGTGAAGCATTTAGCGTGAAGCATTTAGCGTAAAGCACTACTAGATTAGTAGTAGAATAAAGCCTAAAGCCTTCAGCCTAAAGCCTTCAGCCCAAGCCAAAGCCCAAGCCTAAGCCCGAGCCAAAGCTCAAGCCTAAGCCCAAGCCAAAGCTCAAGCCTAAGCCTAAAGCCTTCAGCCCAAGCCAAAGCCCAAGCCAAAGCCCAAGCCTAAGCCTTCAGCCTAAGCCTTCAGCCTAAGCCTTTAGCCTAAGCCTTCAGCCTTCAGCCATCAGCCCAAGCCTAAGCCTAAGCCAAAGCCGAAGCCTAAGCTCAACCCTAAGCCCAAGCCCAACCCTAAGCCCAAGCCTAAGCCTAAGCCTAAGCTCAAGCCTAAGCCCAACAACCCTAAGCCCAAGCCCAAGCCTAAGCCTAAAGCCTAAGCCTAAGCCTAAAGCCTTCAGCCTAAAGCCTTCAACGCAAAACACTACTAGATTAATAATCAAACTTTCGATATGCCTGTTGCAACTTTCTAGAACTGGTAAAGCCTTATAAAATTTTCGTTTAACCGAATTGTATTGAAGACAAGGCTCATTAAAATCTTCCAACCTATGAAAAATGGAAATTGTCAAGTTTCTATGCTTTGACTAATTGTCAACTTTCTATGCTTTCACTAATGTTCAAATCTCTTTAATCTCTACTGTTAATATACCATGATCTTTCATGATCTTCATTTTCACTTTTGTGACCTTGACTCTGTAAATCCCTGATGATAAAGATGATAAAATGGTTTCAGGAAAGAGCTCCATTCAATCAAATCAGCGCTTCCATTAGGCATCTGCAGAAAAACCCTTTCTGCTTATTTCCTTGAGATTTGATTTTACTAAAATAGGAGATGTAGATAGAAAGCATTATATTTATTTATTTTTGTCTTCATTGAATAAAAAGTGCAGATTTTGTGACAGATCTCCTTTTTGTCTCTTTTTTTATTCACAAAGTTCTCTGTACTTTAATCTGATTCGTTTCCACAGTAGTTCGTCTGTTTTTAAAAATGAAACACAAGAAATGTTACAAATTCTCTTCTTTTCCTTTCTTTTCCTTTCTTTTCTTTATTCTTATACAAAATCTGTCTTCTATCAAGACCGAAATTCTATAAAATCTATAAAATGTCTTTAGTTTTTGTCTTGCATTGAATAGATCATTGAATAGTTCTCTTCATTGAATTGATCTTTTCATTTTCTTCAATAAAAGTACAACTCTCTTTAAAAGTAGTGCTGATACAGAGAAATCGGATACTTTGAGGCGAAATTCGAGCATCTTGGAACTGATGTAAAGTCGTACTTGTCTATCGTTGTCAAACTGAGCTCCAGCTTCACCAAGCAGATTGGGTATTCAGTCTAGATTGGATATTCAGTCTAGATTAGCTGGATTACGGTATTCGAAACTTCACCAAGCAGATTTTTATGTTAACCATTACAAAGCTCAAAAGTCGGTTCTCAAAAGAGAATGAATGTCTTTTCTAAAAGAGAATGGATTCTAAAAGAGAATGGATATCTTTTCTTTTCTTGCATCTTTTCTAGAACCAATTTCGTCGCTGAAGACGTTTAGTACTGCAAGAATTTCTCTGGAAGGTGTTCCTTTCGAAACTTCTGGGTCACAAGGAGTGCCAGGCTTTTGCCCTTGAAATCATATGTGAAAGAAGAAAAGAAAGAAGAAGAGAAAGAAGAAGAAGGAGAAGAAGAAGGAGAAGAAGAAGAAGGAGAAGAAGAAGGAGAAGAAGAAGAAGAAGGAGAAGAAGAAGGAGAAGAAGAAGAAGAAGAAGAAGAAGAAGAAGAGAAAGAAGAAGAGAAAGAAGAAGAGAAAGAAGAAGAGAAAGAAGAAAAGAAAGAAGAAGAGAAAGAAGACTGGAAAGACTAGAAAGACCAAAAAAAGATGAAAAAGGGACAGCTCAAATGACGTAGATTGATGGAGATGATCTGCGGAGTGATGAGAAGAAAGATTGAGTGAAATTTAGAGGGAATAGAGATGGGGAAATGATATAGATCATAGGATTTGAATAGATTTTAGAGAAAACGATGCTAAAGGAAAAGTGGTGAAGAGATTGGGTAACTAAACGAAAATTCGAGTTAGAGAACTGAGAGAAAGCTTGGAATTTTGAGAGATTCTAGAATCTGTCAAAATTCGCAAAAGATCAGAAAAAAGAAGAGATTTTAGCTTTAAAATCTTATAGAGCATTTGATTTTGAGAGATTTAGAGAAAAAAGATCTTCTAGATAGTGCGATCTTTAGCGTACAAAGAAGCCGCGCGTAGTCGCGGCGCGTCGCTCTTTCTCCGCCATTTCCACACACTCATCTCTCTCTCTCTCTCTCTTTTTTTTCACTCAAAGTAAACCAACCACCAATATACGACCTCTCTTTTCACGAGAAAATCATCATCACCATCATATGTTTGCTTTTTTTGATCGATTTTCGTTTCTCTCTTCTTTAAATTCAATGCAATTCTTGTTCCGCTTAGAAACAAGAGTTCATTTTGAATTTTCTATCGAATTTTTGATTCAATAAAGTAATGAAAGTTAAAAGTTAATCTTTTTAAATGCAAATGTTTCATTTTCTCATAGCTTATTGATTTAAATTTTCTCATAGCTTATTGAAATCCATTTGAAGAGTTTTCTTAAAGTCAAAAGTCAACTTTACGTAAAATTTGACGCTTATCAAGATGAGCAATCGTTTTATAAAGCTATCGTATTACAAAGCTATCGTTTTACAAAGCAATCGTTTTACAAAGCAATCGTTTTATAAAGCAAATCGTTTTACAAAGCAATCGCTTTACAAAAAAATCGTTTGCAAAGCTATCGTTTTACAAAGCAATCGTTTACAAAACAATCGTCTTACAAAACAATCGTTTTATAAAGCAATCGTTTACAAAACAATCGTTTTACAAAAAAATCGTTTTACAAAACAATCGTTTTACAAAGCAATCGTTTTACAAAACAATCGTTTTACAAAGCTATCGTTTTATAAAGCAATCGTTTTATAAAGCAATCGTTTTATAAATCAATCGTTTTATAAAGCAAATCGTTTTACAAAGCAATCGTTTTACAAAACAATCGTTTTACAAAGCTATCGTTTTATAAAGCAATCGTTTTATAAAGCAATCGTTTTATAAAGCAATCGTTTTATAAAGCTATCGTTTTATAAAGCTATCGTTTTATAAAGCTATCGTTTTATAAAGCTATCGTTTTATAAAGCTATCGTTTTATAAAGCTATCGTTTTATAAAGCTATCGTTTTATAAAGCTATCGTTTTACAAAGCAATCGTTTTACAAAGCAATCGTTTACAAAACAATCGTTTTATAAAGCAATCATTTTATAAAGCAATCATTTTATAAAGCAATCATTTTATAAAGCAATCGTTTTACAAAGCAATCGTTTTACAAAGCAATCGTTTTACGAAGCTATCGTTTTCATTTTCGTTTTGCAAAGTGATCGTTTTCGTTTTTGATCTTATTTTGAATTTCTTTTTAAACTTGGAGATTAAGATGTAAAGGAGCATTTGTCTTGATAGATTTTTTTTTTATATTTTTATCTTGATCGATTTTTAAAAATCAATCCGGCTAGATATCTGATATCTGATCTATTTGATCTATTCTGATTCGAATCTTGATCAACATTCAACATTGAATCAACATTGAAATCAACCAAGGAAACAGGGATTTCTATTTCCTAGTGAAAAAGTAGGAGTCAATGCTAAAATGACTCTTTGTTGTGTACTTTGCTTTTGTCTTGCCTTGGCCTTATTGCCAACGTTCATTTCTTCATTCTTTCGAGACTTATCACTTTTAGCTGCTTCTTTAACTAGCTTTAGTAAACTAGATCTTTAACTAGAACTAGTTTAACTAGAACTAGTTTAACTAGAACTAGTTTAAATAGAACTAGTTTAACTAGAACTAGTTTAAATAGAACCAGTTTAACTAGAACTAGTTTAACTAGAACTAGTTTAACTAGAACTAGTTTAACTAGAACTAGTTTAAATAGAACTAGTTTAAATAGCACTAGTTTAACTAGAACTAGTTTAACTAGAACTACTTTAAATAGATTTTGTTAACTAGATCATCGATTATCAATCACTTGGCCACCATGGCCGACTGGTTAAAAGCTCTTTATCTTAGTCGAGAGGTCGTTCAATCCTAGATTATTGGTTCTTTTTCAAATAAATAGAATTTTTCTATATTTAGAGCTTAGGGTTGCTTGTGTATTGTTTCTATCAAATTATTCTTTTGAATAAATGTGTTTTCTTTGTAGTAAAGCTAATGGGAAAGTCGGAATTGATGCGCGAAGTGATAAGTTATCGAGCAAAAAGTACTAAAGCCTTTAGCCTTTTAAAGTCTTTTAAAGCTACAAAGTACAAAACAGCAATTCTGATTCTTTTTCTGCGTAAATTCTTCTATCAAAAAAAAAGATTGTTTTCCGCGAAATGAACACGATTTTATTGTGACACGAAAAAGCCGGATACAGCTGATTCAACAGTTGATTCAACAGTCGATATCTCTTCCGCCTCCTTGTCACCCAAAAATCGATCCCCAGTTGAATCACCTTTTTCACTCTACGAAATGAAATTTCTTCATTTTTTTCTTATTTTTCTTATTTTTTCCTATTTTTCCTATTTTTCCTATTTTTTCTCATTTTTTCTTATTTTCTCTAGTTTTGCTCAAAAAAAAAGTCGCAAATCTCGTCACTTGTCACTTAAATTTTACGCCAAATTAGCCGAAAAAAGGAGATTTTTTGTGAACTCTCGAGTATTTCACTTTAGAACTTTTAGAAATATTTATGGGGTTGGTGAATTGAAAACTGCCGGACTTTGAACTAAAAATTATTCAACATAAAACCATCAATTCATTTCAAATAATTTCCACTATTATTGACGACTTCTGCCCATTTTACAGGCAATTTGCGGATTCATCTTTCATAGTAGGATTTTGGTTTTAAATCGAAAAACTTTCAAAGCCAGTTTTTGCTTGCTTCTTCCGAATCGAAGAGTGCTCCCGCAAGCTCATGATCCGGATGAATAGTAATCAAAAGGGAAGAGGTCCGGACTGTATAGGGAATGCGCCAAAAGTTCGCATAAATAGCCCAAACAAGGCTATTTATTTTAGAGCGAGTCAGTTTTGCAACATGAGGGCACGCGTTGTCGTGGATGAGAACGATCTTTGACTTGGAGGGCCTATTCTTCTTCAGGGACCCGTTCACCTTTCCCAACTGTTCACCGTATTTGATTGCATTAACGGTCGTCTTGCTATCCAGCAACTCCCAGTACAAGTGTGTGAGACTCAAAAATGGAGAACTGGAGATGTCCCAGTTTGAGCACTTTCTTCAAAAGAAACCCATTTTGGTGTCAATAGAAAAGTTGTAGAGAATCAAAAATTAGGCTTATAGCCAAATTTCCTATTTCAAAATCGATTTTCATTAAACCATTACCTAGATACGAGAGTTTTCAGAAACTATCGTGATTACAAGTTTTTCCAAGGCTCTTTTAGCACATCTCGAGGCGCTAGTCAGATTTACTCATCAGCAAATCCATTTCCTTTGTCAAAAGAAATCAATCAATCGATTTCTCCATCCATGGCATCAAAAGAAAGCAATTGCTTTTGTTGTCCGTTCCCCACGTGGGGATTCCCCTTCTACCTTCCCCTCCACCAGAATTCTTCGATTTGTTTGTCTATTTGTCTCTTTTCTTCATCTCCATTCCACGTAAGGGCTTTTGCGTGAAAGGCGCTCTTTTCCCGAAGACCGGCCACTTTCTGCAAGAACCAAGACTTTTTTGAGTGCGCCCATCGCCTTTTCATTCATTTTTTCATTCACTTTTTCATTTTACTTATTAGCTAGATCTTTTGGGCATTAATTTATAAAATAATGACTTCTTTTGATATTCCCTTTTCAACTAGTACCTAAAAAAAATTTGGGCTATACGAGTTGGCGGGCCAGTGAGCAGAGCCTCAAAAATGCCTCTAACAAATGCCAAAACAGTTTTTCTAGGGTTTTCGGCCACGCTGAATCGATTGATAATATTTTCAGAGCTTGTTTTTGCTGCTTATATTAGGCTATGGCTCAGAGTACTGGCTAGGCATAGGCTTGATGCTGCCTCGAGCGTTGTTAACGTTCTAGACATGTGACGTACTTCCCTCCTTGACGTCCGCGCGTTGTTTTCGTGTTATTTATCTAGGCTAAGGCTCCGCACATATAGCGTACTGACTGAGCACAGCCTAGTATGCTTAAACAGCATTGGCCATGCATAGGTTAAGACAGGTTGGCTCAGCTCAGCCTGCTACCGGACATAAGCTAGATTTGTCTTGACCATAAAGAAATAAGTCACAAACACGATCTAAAAATAATACCAATCGATTCAGCGTGGTCGAAAACCCTAGAAAAGCTGTTTTGGCATTTGTTAGAGGAATTTTTGGAGGCCCCTTCACTGCCGCTCTCCAGCCGTATGGCTATATTCATGGTAACGAATATTTTTGGCTATAGCCAGTCGTATGGCTATAGCCAGTCGTATGGCTATAGCCAGTCGTATGGCTATAGCCAGTCGTATGGCTATAGCCAGTCGTATGGCTATAGCCAGTCGTATGGCTATAGCCAGTCGTATGGCTATAGCCAGTCGTATGGCTATAGCCAGTCGTATGGCTATAGCCAGTCGTATGGCTATAGCCAGTCGTATGGCTATAGCCAACAATTTATATCATGTTAAAGCTGAAAAAACATGATATGCGAAAGCAGAGAAGTGTGCGAATTGCTAAAAAATTGATAGTGACGCGGAACTGATAACAAATGAAAGAATTCTCCAAAAAAACAGCTTAAATACTGGTTTAAATTAAATGTTCAATAGTTAATTGAATATCATGATCTAGAGTTTGTTTATATCAAACGTAAATTTTGAAAGTCTTCTTTTTTCACCTACATCAAGAACCCAAGCGTTAAATCTATTTTTTTTAATCCTAGGCGTCCCTATTCTCTATTTTCTATCGATCACGTGTTTATATCGTTTCTCCCTCAATTCTTCTTTCCTTTCCCACCTTTTCCCATTTCGCCTATCGTTCAATTTCTTCTCTATTGTTCCTCGCCGCCAAACAAATGCCCGTTTTTGCCCGTTCTTGTTTTCTCATGTCTGTTCTTGGCACTTTTGCCATTACGAGCCGTTCTTTGCAGGTTTTCTGCTATTTCTTTCTTTCTTTTTAGTGATTTTCTAAAGGTTTTACTTTAGGAACCGATCCACATTGGACACGAAACATCGAAACGTTTACAAAAGGATGGCCCGCGCACAAGTGCGACTCAATGTCTACGATATGGTAAATGTTTTGGTGGTTTTGTGAACAAAAACTGAGTGGATTAAATAGATTAGTAGAATAGTAGAATAGTAGAATAGTAGAATACGAGTAGATTAATGTTTTAAGCTTAAAAAGCCCCAGCTTTTTGATCATAAGCTAGAAATATTTTTGATTAAGTTGTTCCACTAAAAAGAAGCACAAACTTTCCTCTTTTAGTATTGGTTGAACGAATATGCCTCGAACGTTGGTGTCGGCATTTTCCATTCCGGCATCGAGGTTTATGGAATTGGTAAGGAAATTTTTTGAGCTATTTTATTCTGATCGTTTTCGCTGATAAAGCTCATCTTTAGAATATGCGTATGGCGGCCATCCATTCACGTTTTCCGGTGTTTTCGAGAATAGCCCCCAAGATGCCGAGGAACTCGGCGAGAATTTCAAATTCAGGTACAGCATAACGTTATTGATCCAATCAAATTTTGGTTTAGGGAGTCTATTTCGATCGGTGAAACCGACTTCACAGCGGCTGAGGTGCGAACATTAATCAAGGAGATTGGCAAGGATTTTAGAGGCGATAAGTGAGTGTTTTTGAATTTGCCAACAGCTTAAAGATCCTTTTGAAAGCCGCTCAGTTATTGGTGAGTTTAAATGTATGCTTAAAATTTAGGTACCATCTGATCTCCAGGAATTGCAATCACTTCACCGCGGCTTTCGCGAAGGTTTGTTGGTTGATTTTGTTTTGAAAATCTCGAGCTTTTAGGAATTAACTGGAAAAGAAATTCCCGGTTGGATCAATCGATTGGCCGCCATTTCTGGATCGATCCCCTTTTTGGAACGGATGCTCCCGCAAGAATGGTTAACACCAGTGGCTTTGCAACAAGTATGTTTTGTTTTATTCAATGAGCTTAATGCACTTTCAAAGCTTATTGTTTATCCACTTTGCAAGCGAGAACATAAAATCCTATCAAGGTTTAACAATTTTAGGAATTACACAGAAGAATGGTTGGTAACAAGAAAATCTGAACGTTGTGCTAGTTGTTTTTCTTTTTTCTTGATCTTTTAGAAATTTTCATGTGCAAAGTGTTTCTGATTCCTGAGTTATTATTAAAGCAATTTGCACATGATAAGCTATCGATTTTGTTTAGAGTATCGATGAACGAGATCGAGAAAGGGACCGAGAGCGGGAACGGCAAAGAGAGCGAAGAGTGGAATCGATTGAAAAAGCAGAAGAAGCGACCGAATCGGCGATTAGGAGACAGTTAAATGGTAGATATTATTTTTCTTTTTCTAATGTTCATATTAACAATAAAAGTATTCATATCAAAATAAAAGTAATTACAATTTAAAAAGTTTGACAAGTCTTTCAATTTTAGACTCTCAAACAACGATGCTGAATGGATATGCGGGACGAGGGAGCCTCACGACCCATCATGAAGATGCATCCTCAAGCAGGTGAACATATTCGATCTTGTTTCTTTTAGAAAGTTTAATTTTAGTTCCTCTTCATCAGACGTCTCTTCGTCACCCTCAATCACTCGATGGTGGAATCAATTGAAGACTTCGATGACCGCGGGAATGACATTGGGAACTGAAGCAACACAGACGCCTCGATAAACGATGGGGATGTATATTATAGGTGAGGTATTGTTTGTGTTAACCATTTAAGTACAAGAATGTTAGATGTAAATCTGGTTTACAGGGTGATACATATATAGTGTTGCGCTTAATGTATCTTTTTAACTTTCAAAGAAAATACGTTAACCTAAGCTGAAAAACAAGAATTAATCTTAAAATCTGCGCATAATTTTACATAGAATAGGAGAAGTAAGCTTTTCAAATGACTTTAACAACCCTAACCAAGCAGTACAAAAAATGCTATGCGGATGCTGAAAAACAGTTAGATTCGAGTTTGGGGTCTCTAAAAAATCGTCTTTTTCTTCATTAATACGTTTTTGGAGTTAATTACTATAAAACGTAGTGCTTTTTGAGCTCCATTATTGTTATCTTGTTATATTGCTAACAAGTTATCTTGGCTAACAAAAATGGACACATTTTTGACAAATTTCATTTTTTAAGAGCACCAATTACGTTTAAAGTCTTATATTAAACGAATGAAGTTTTAAATTCTTACACAAACTCATGAATCTATTGAAAAAATTTGAAGTTTGATTTGATTTCGTAGATTTGAAATCTCTAAACGAAAAAAAAGTGTCAACTCTTTTGGCCTGTTTTTGAGAAAATCATTCTTTTGTAGAGCGCAAAACTATATATGCCTCATCCTGTATTGGAAAAATAGGCCAAGCCTAGGAAAACATGATGTTACAAAGTTCAGTTTTTGAAATCTTTTCAATTTTTTATTTTAGGCCCCGTGTTCGTTTCATCGAGAAAGAAGTGCACACACATCTTTCGGTTACGTGTTTCCTTCGGTTCTTTTCCCTTCTATTTGGCTCATATTCTAGAATCACTATGTAGAAGTTTTAGCTTACATATTTTTGCTAATCAAGCTTTATTTTGTACTACGTTTCTCCCCCCGCGAAGAACTTCTCATGAATTTGCGATAAATTGCCACACATTTAACGAGTGAAACGAGGTGATTATTTCTTTTTGTTTGTTTATTTTGTGTAAATTTTCTTGACAATTCGTGCTTCTAGCCTACCTTGCATCATTTGTCATCATCATCATCATCATCATTATTTGTCTTTGTTTTTCTATTTTTCCCCATTATATCAGTTGGTGTCACTTATATCTCCTGGCCTTATTTTATGAACTAATTTGTATCATATTTCCCACTTTATGCCCTCCTAGTGAATATTATGAATTCCCCTTGTATGATTTTTTTTTAAAGTGTCAATAAAATTGATAACTTGAAAGAGCAAATCACCAGCGCTGGGTTACTGTAGCTTTACTGTAGATTACTGTAAAAAAAAGCTAAATAAAAAAAAATCAAGTTGATCAAATGGAAGCTTGAGTAAATGTGTGAGATTTTTGCTTTAAGCAATTTTTGGGACAATCAATTGTTCTGTAGACAGACAACTCTATTCTTGGGCACCACAAATTGGCAATCATATCAAATATCGAGCATTTGATCTCCGCTTTGAGTGTTCCCCATACACTTTTCTTCCATTTTCTTCACTCATAAGACATTCACGTGTTTCTAATGAATAAATGATGAAGCGCTTGACGGGGATCGCAACAGTGAACGGGAAAGAAAAGAAGAGAAATGATTGAAGATTGAAGCTGTTGTGGTCAGTGCTTGTTCCGGGAGAGAGACTCGAGTTTTTCTCGAGTTTCTATTCTTTTCATTCTTTTCATTCATATTTCAACGTTAGCCACTTTTTTTGGGAAAACATTTTGTCCACTACATTTAGCTACAGTAAACCAGCTAGAATTGTGCCCTATGATTATGCGTTGAGGAATTTTTGAGCTGGTTCAATTACCCAAGTATTTCTGGATCCTATTCTACAGACAATCCTGTAGACAGTGTGCCAGATAATGTGTCTTTTGATGAGAAAAGAATGCATAAATCAGGCTTTAGAGTCGCTTAGCTTGTTTTGGTCAACTTTACTTTCCAATCAACTAATCCGTTTCCTAAAAGGCATCGATTTTAGATAAAATACCGTAATCTGGCCCGCAGTTTTGATTTGATTGACCCAATTTTGATTGCATTCGATATCGGAAATCACAAGGCTTAATGTGTGAACAAAAATTGGGATCAACTAATGGAATTACTTGCAGATTACGGTAGCTTTTTGAAATAAGTGCTTTTTAGGAACCACATGTAAATTTTGTGAGGATAGAGGCTCTTTTCTTTGTAAAAATTCAAAGCTTAAACTTGCTCGTCGTTGGGCTTTTGATCGATCTAATCACTAAAGCGATAAGTGACATTTTTTCAATGTGAATGTGAACTCCTTTAGACCACACACATCCGGAAACACGATGAAGGAGATGTTTTTTTTCTTTTCGCCGAGGAGATGTTTTTTTTTCTTTTCTGCTTTCCCATCGATGGGAACTCTCTAATCTTATTTCCCTTCAGGAGCTTCTCGTTCTTCTTCTCTTCTCATCCATCTCTTTTTTACCAGTTCCTCCTTTTTCCGGAAGATTCACTCATCTCGCCTTTACCCGTGAACACAGAAAATGGTATTGGGTTTTTATGAAAACTTCTTTTTTCAATATTTCGCTATCTTTCAAAAAAAAAAAACAATGAATAGCTCAAAGCTGGGCCTAAAAGCCAATTTGGATGTCTCTAGAATTGTCTCTAGAAAGACCCGGGTTCTATCACGCGTCAGAAAACTTTTACAAACTTCAATTCAATTTTTAGAGTTAAACTGTTCACAGTATGAGGAACCATCTATTTCATTTGCTTCTAGTTGATTGATTCTCTTTTGACCGGCTGAAAGATGAGAGTAATCGCTCTGAGATTTGCTTGGACTTCAGAAAAGAAAACTTCTATAAGATCCAATCTATCTATCCAATCCAATCTATCTGTTTTTAAATAGAAGCCATAAACATCATTAATATTTCTGCCCCTGGTCCACCGGTTCATGGCCCAGGTTCTTAGTACGAGAAGCCTAGCCAGAACAAGTCAGAACAAAGCTAGAACATGCCAGAACCAAGCCAGAACAAACAAAAAACAAAGCCAGAACAAAACAACGGCTTCTTTCTTTTCTTTTCCCCTCCTCTTCCTCCTCTTCCTCTTCCTCCTCTTCCTCTTCCTCCTCTTCCTCTTCCTCCTCTTCCTCAAGTTTTTAATGTTTTTAAACTAAGGAAGCGAAAAAAAACGCAAACTGCCTCCCGTAAATTAACTGTTTTAAACAAAACCTCACTGTCAACTCTCAAAAGCCATCATTGAAACTGACTTCCGGCTTGGATTAAAGAAGTCTAGAGAACTACTTTAGATTAGAGAACTACTTTAGATTAGAGAACTTTAAAACTTCAGGAATTTTATACTTGAATTGTCAATACTTGAAATAGTCAGCCCTAACTCAGCCGTTCACTGCCAAGCGCAGAGGAGCAAAAGGAACACAAATGAATCACACTTTTCTTCCTCTTTTTTTTTTGCTTCACTCTTTCAGGAGAGCTTCCCACTTTGAGCCCGAGAAAGTGTTTTACTTGAGAACCCTTGTTTTTCCCTTCTTTTCGCAGCTTTTCTCAGCTTTTCACCTACATCCGTGATTTCCGCAGAAATCCTTTATAGTTCCTTTATAGTTCCTATTTAGTTCCTTTAAAGCTCCTTTAAAGCTCCTTTTAAAGCTCCTTTATAGTTCCTTTATCGTTCCTCTTTAGTTCCTCTCTAGTTCCTTTAAAGCTCCTTTAAAGCTCCTTTAAAGCTCCTTTATAGTTCCTTTATAGTTTCTATTTAGTTCCTTTAAAGCTCCCTTAAAGCTCCTTTAAATCTCCTTTATGGTTCCTTTATCGTTCCTATTTAGTTCCTATTTAGTTCCTTTAAAGCTCCTTTAAAGCTCCTTTAAAGCTCCTTTATAGTTCCTTTATATTAGGTTGGTGCAAAAGAAATTTCGGTCGATATAAAATGTTCTGTAGCGACGTTGGAGGGATGTCATAGATAATAATGGTGCTTATTGTTTTAAATAAATTGTTATCAAAAAAATTTTGGATGACTTTAATGTTTGTAAAAAAACGAAATTTCATTTGCACCAACCTAGTAGTTCCTATTTAGTTCCTTTAAACCCTTTTTAAGCGTTCTTTTGCCTTCCTTTTCTGCTTATTTTATTCAATATTTGATTAACTTTCTTCAATTACAGTACTCAAAACTTTTTTTCAATTACAGTAATTGCTCGATCGAATGCTACAGATCGAAATGCTAAACGACACTCAAAAACCTCAAAACTTGACTCACAAGATGCTCAAAGATCAGGTGAATCAATGAAAAACGACTAAAAAGTTGGATTTCAAACATTTCAAACAGATTTCAAAGGGATTTCATAAAGAAAATCGATTTTGAATTGAAAAATTGAAAAAATAGATTTGAAAAGGATTTAACATGAGCAAAACTTTATAAGAATTCCATCAATTTCAACTTTTTAACATGATTTTTAGAGATTTTTTCGAAAATATTGGGTTGGTGAATTGAAAAATTGCCGGACTTTGAACTTTGAACTAAAATTGATTCAACATAAAACCATAATTTCATCCCAAATAATTTCCACTATTATTGACGACTTCTGCCCATTTTACAGGCAATTTGTGGATTCCTCTTTCGTAGTAGGGTTTTGGTTTTGAATCGAAAAACTTTCAAAGCCAATTTTTGACTGCTTCTTCCGAATCGAAGTGTTCCCCCGCAAGCTCATTACTCATGATCCGGATGAATAGTAATCAAAAGGGAAGAGGTCCGGACTCTATGGGGAATATTTTTTCGTCTCTGAACTATTTTAAATCCTCAATATATAAGCTCGATCTTGTAGCTCTGTCAATTTTAAATTAGTTTTTAATGTCATATATACACGTGTCTAATTGTAGTTGTGTTTGTATATCAATTATCTTTCTTCGTCTACGCTGTTCAATCTGTTTGCATTGTCACTTTTCCTTGTCGGATAAAGTATATATACGGAATGCGCCAAAAGTTCCCAAACAAGGCTATTTATTTTAGAACGAGTCAGTCAGTCAACATTAGGGCGCAAAAATGGAGGACTTGAAAGCTGGAGATGTCCCAGTTTGAGCACTTTCTTCAAAAGAAACCCATTTTGGTGTCAATGGAAAAGTTGTAGAGAATCAAAAATCAAGCTTATATCCAAATTTCCAAAAAGATACACTTAATAGTTTCGCTTAAAATGCAAATTTTGTTGCAAGTTTTGTGAAAATTCGTAAATTTGGCATTTCTTGAAAACCAGTTTTTGAATCGTTCTGAAAATTTTGATATAAGCTTGATTTTTGATTCTCTACAACTTTTCCATTGACACCAAAATGGGTTTCTTTTGAAGACTGGGACATCTGGAGCTCAAACTGGGACACTGGGACATCTCCAGTCCTTCATTTTTGTGTCTCCAGTAGTTTTCGTATCCAATAGATTGAGATTAGCCTTGATTTGAGGAGAAGTCAATGTCCAATTTGAGGATTCGGAGCCGACCAGAGTAGTTTGGGAAAGGGAGAGGGAAGGGGGTTATGTAAAAGCCCTGCACCAGACGACGAGCGATTACGCGGCCGCACGAAGAACACACGGAACACACAAATTTTAAGCGAAATTACTAAGTGTATCTTTTTGGAAATCTGGATATAAGCTTGATTTTCGATTCTCTACAACTTTTCCATTGACGCCAAAATGCGTTTCTTTTGAAGAAAGTGCTCAAACTGTCACATATGACAATAGCCGGCAGTTTTCAATTCACCAACCCAATAATCCCTTTCAGAATGCTCTTCAAAACGCAACGACTCGCGCCGAGATTTTCCTTCCGATCACTCTCCGTTTCACTCACCAATCGGTAAATTCCCCAAATTTTACCTTCTTTTCTTTGCTCATTTTGCTCATTTTGGCAAAATTTCTCTCCAGTTCCTTCGCAAATATTTGTTGACACTTGAAAATTTCGACGGAAATTTACTTGACCTGGGGCAAGGGCAAGGAAATTTTTTAACAACTCTGCCCTCTGTTTCTCGGCTTCTCGATTAACTGACCTCTTGAATTTCTTCGATTTGAACTTATTTTATATAACAATATTGCTATACCATCCACTATGCGTTTACTTTTGTAAAATTTCCATTAAATCCTCCTCTTAAATGCAAGTTTCGCGTGAAAGGCAAATTGGGCAAATTTTAGAGTTGAATAACTTGGCGGGAAATGACGTTTTTTACAAACGGACTTCAGTTTCGGAATCAGCGCATTTTTTAACTCTAAAATGAGAGTTTTCAGCCCTTCCTAGCAGACAGACGGACAGACAGACGGGCGGACGGACAGGCAGGCAGACAGACAAACAGACAGACAAACGGACAGACAGACGGGCGGACGGACAGGCAGGCAGACAGACAAACAGACAGACAAACGGACAGACAGACGGGCAAGCAGACGGACAGACAGACAGACGGACAAGCAGACGGACAGAGGGACGGACAAACATACAGACAGACGAAAATAGTGTTACGATAGGATGCTATAAATTCCAGTATCTAATCCCTTACAGTAACCCAAAAGCATCAAGCTTAAATACTTGTAAATGTGAAACAACTGTTCTTCGATGTTCAAGCGTTTGACCAAGCGGTTAGCAGTCTTGGCCAGTGTCTCAAAAGACAATGGTTCAACTCCGTTACGGAACACTGGGCTTTGCAATATCTTTAAGCATCATTTTGCCCTAGTGATCAAGAGAAACTTATTCTAGACCTACTTCTGACTAGATCTACTATTCTAGATCCACTTCGAACTGTGAGCAAAAATCCTTGAACTAGATTTGCTTATAAAATTCTTCTCATTAGCTTAGCTTCTCATCCCCAGGATTCCCTATCTTTTGGGCGGCCCTTCACTTCTCATTTTCTCGAATTTTTGAATTCTTTAATGAGAAATTGATCATTCCCCAGCTTCTCCTCCTCTCAAACAACGCGGAACACGCAATGTTTTTCCGGAAAAACTTCGTGAGAACTCTGATTTACCGTTGACTGATGTTGACTAAAGTGTTAGTTTTCACAAATCAAAACATTTTCATTGATTACGAGTTTCCTAGGCTTTATTCGTTTAAATATTGTCAAATTATATTTGTTATTTGCTGAATATCATAGAATTTAAGCCAGAATTCTAATGAAACAAAAAACAACCGCAAAATGTGTTAAAGTCATAAAAGGCGATCAGTAAAACATTGGACGCAAGTTTTGAGATTATTTTATGATTTTCTTGATTGGATCCTGTTTTGTGCGCAAATGACAAGGCAAATTGATTGAGCTGAACTGGATTGAACTGGATTGAATTGGATTGAACTGGATTGAACTGGATTGAACTGGATTGAATTGGATTGAACTGGATTGAACTGGATTGAACTGGATTGAACTGGATTGAACTGGATTGAACTGGATTGAACTGGATTGAACCGGATTGAGCCGGATTGAGCCGGATTGAACTGGATTGAACCGGATTGAACTGGATTGAACCGGATTGAACTGGATTGAATTGGATTGAACCGGATTGAACTGGATTGAACTGGATTGAACCGGATTGAACTGGATTGAACCGGATTGAACCGGATTGAGCCGGATTGAACTGGATTGAACCGGATTGAACCGGATTGAACTGGATTGAACCGGATTGAACCGGATTGAACTGGATTGAACCGGATTGAACCGGATTGAACTGGATTGAACCGGATTGAACTGGATTGAACTGGATTGAACTGGATTGAACTGGATTGAACCGGATTGAGCCGGATTGAACTGGATTGAACCGGATTGAACTGGATTGAACCGGATTGAACTGGATTGAACTGGATTGAACTGGATTGAACTGGATTGAACCGGATTGAGCCGGATTGAACTGGATTGAACCGGATTGAACTGGATTGAACCGGATTGAACTGGATTGAACCAGATTGAGCCGGTTTGAATCGGACTGAACCGGATTGAACTGGATTCAACCAGATTGAACTGGATTGAACCAGATTGAACTGGATTGAACCAGATTGAACCAGATTGAACCGGATCGAACTGGATTGAACGGGATTGTACCGGATTGAACCGGATTGAACCAGTTTGAACCAAATTGAACCCGATTGAACCAGATTGAACCGGATTGTACCAGTTTGAACCGAATTGAGCCGGATTGAACCGGATTGAATCCGCTTAAACCATCAAATGAAAAATTTGGTTTGGATTTGGTTTGGGTTTAGCTTTGGTGAAAATTTGAGTGAAAAAGTAGAGGAAATGAAGAATTTGGTGTCAAATAAAATAAAGATTGATTGAAATTAGAAAGCTCGGAGAAAGGTTTGACAAAAACTCAGAAAATCGATGCTTTTTTGAGAAGAGAATGAATTGTTACGTCGATTAACAAGCAAATTTCAATCGATCTTCATTTTATTAGCCACCAAATCTAGACTGAATACCCAATCTAGACTAAATACTCTAATCCATCTAATCTAGAGTGAGTACCCCTTCCAGACTAAATACCGTACTAGAGTGAGTACCCCTTCCAGACTAAATACCGTACTAGAGTGAGTACCCCTTCCAGACTAAATACCGTAATCCAGCTAATCTAGAGTGAATACCATTTCCTCTACTTTTTCACTCCAAATCTCACCAAAACAAAACCCAAAGCAAATTCAAATCAAATTTTTCACCCGTGATTCATTTGATGAAGAAAAATTCAGAAAAATTGGAGAACGATGAAGTAAAATGAAATTGGTTTGGATTTGGTTAAAAGAGAGAGAGATTTTTTGGGTTTTCTTTTGGTTTTTTTGGGTTTTCTTTGGTTTTTTTGGGATTTTCAAATGGATTCCTTTTTCTTTTCTTTTCTAAGAAAATGCGGTTATTTTAATGAAAATTGGGGAAAGGTCTGAAGAAAATTGAAGAAAATTGAAGAAAATTGAAGAAAATTCGTGTTTCTTTGAGAAGAGTCTTTGAGAATTGTTAACTCGGTCTTTTTTTTTGTCTCAACATTCTTTTAAACACCTTTTCCACCTTTTAAACATCTAAACAACCCTTAAACTTTAAATACATTTTAACGACAGTATGCTGTTCTTTTTAAAGCTTTAAAGCTCGTGCACTAGATGGGGAAGCGTTTACGTGGATTTCTCAACAAAAAATTGGAAATAATGTAGATTAAAAGTTTTGTCCGAGCCCGGGACTCGAACCCGCGACCGACCCCCGACCTTTCGCCTACCGACCAACGGTGCTAACCGTTACACCACAAGCGGCTCGACCCGATCGACTTTAAAAGGGCTTAAGTAAAAGATCAAGCTATACTTTGTGCTGGAGTTTAATGATGAGCACAAAGTATAGCTTGATCTTTTACTTAAGCCCTTTTAAAGTCGATGAGATAAAGCTCGTTGTGGTCTAATGGTTAGCACAGTTGGTTCTTAGGCAAAAGGTCGGGGGTTCGAGTCCCGGGGGGGTCGGGAAAAACTTTTATGCAGAAAAGAAATTTTAAAAAGGGCTGCTACGCAGGAGTACGCGATCATACTCTTTACCCGGTCTTCTATTCGAAGAAATACGGTACACTTCTATCTAATTTTAAATGAGCAAAAAATACCCAAATTTTTACCTAATTTAAACCAATTTTTCTCTTTCTAATTCAAGAATTTTTATGTTTTTCGTTTTTCTTTCAACAGAATAAAGAAAGATCGATAAAGAATACATTAGAAAGTGAATGTTTACACTTTCCAAGCACAAAGTACACGTTGAGTAGAAATAAGCTCAAAAAAAACCCTCGAAATGAGAAATTCTTGGAGAAATTCTCCATTTTTTTTCATTTTCTCTTTGATGAACTTATTTTTATCTTTTCTTTCTTCATATATTTGATAAACTCTCTTTTTTTAACTGAATATCTTTTCTTTCGTCTTTTCTTGGGGTAGGCTAATTTCCGCAATTTTTTTTTGCGCAACAGGATCATTTGCGCAACTGGGTCGTTTGCGCAACTAGCTCTTTTGTGCAACTCACCATAACTTTCTTCTAAGTTATCCAATCTTTATGATTTTGGTTTCATTTTGTAGATCTCAATAAGTGCAACAAAATGAAACCAAAATCATAAAGATTGGATAACTTAGAAGAAAGTTATGGTGAGTTGCACAAAAGAGCTAGTTGCGCAAACGACCCAGTTGCGCTGGGTCGTTTGCGCAACTAGCTCTTTTTAACTAGCTTCTTTAGTTGAAACCAAAATCATAAAGATTGGATGACTTAGAAGAAAGTTATGGTGAGTTGCGCAAACAGGATCCAGTTGCGCAAAAAAAATCGCGGAAATTAGTCTAGTCTAGAATTTCCCACCAAATCAGTTAAACGGCTGAATATCTTTCAGCCAATCAGCCATTGAACTTAACCAATCAGTACCGCACACTTTTCCTTCCATATCTCGACTTCCAGTTGAGCGATCAACTTGAGGTTGGTCTTAAAATGTTGCTTATGAAATTTGGCGCTAGAAATCGACAACCTCTTTAGTGACTTTAAGATATAAATATGGAGAAAATCTCGGTCAAAGTTGGACTAAATTCCTTTCAACAGGAATTCATAGGGGTATCGTCAGGATATGGTGAAAAGTCTCAGGAAACCCCCAATTCTAAGTGCAAATTCGGATTCTACATAAAATTTGGACCTAGAAAAAGTACTTTATACTATAATAAGTAAAGGTTTGTTCAGATTCTAGGCTAAATGCTAATATTGCTCAGTCCAGAGATATAGGACTGAATATCTTTCAGCCAATCAGCCATTCAACTTAACCAATCAGCCATTCAACTTAACCAATCAGCCATTGAACTTAAACCTGTCAAAGTGCTATAAAGGTTTTCGCCCTACCGTTTTCCCTACTGTTTAAAAATCGTTTATTTCCGTTTATTTCAAATTTCTTTTCTTTATGAAATTTGATTTTTTTTAATCATAAATTTTTTTATCACGATTATCACAAATCTAAAACTTTCAACTTTCATAAAACTTCAATTTTATTTTATTTTATAAACGATTTCAATTTTACAAATGATTTCAATGATTCAAATGAAAAATTAAATCGAAATTCTCAGATTTTTCTCTTAAAATTTCCCCGAAACTCTAATAATTTTGTGATTTTAAATTTAAAATTTCCCGAATTTTCGCACTTTCGCACGTTTTTTGTCTTCAGATGGGAAAAAATGACATTTCCAAACGGGAGAAACGAGTTTTTTGTGTGTGTGTGTGGGTGGGTGTGCAAATTTCAGAATTCAGAAGTCGATTTATTGTTGTCATTGTTTTCTTTCTTGTTAGCTTTTTTTTCTGGCTAATGGTCTTGATTTTTTGAGGGTTCTTTGTGCCCAAAAATCCCTCTAAGCACAACCCTGCTGGTGCACTGTTCACTGGTGCAAAGTTGTGCGTTTTTTCTCGCTCGCTCGAAAGAAAAAAGCGGCATCTGGCCAGCCAGTTCGCCAGCCAGTTCGCCAGCCAGTTCGCTAGCCAGTTCGCTAGCCAGTTCGCCAGCCAGTTCGCTAGCCAGTTCGCTAGCCAGTTCGCCAGCCAGTTCGCTAGCCAGTTCGCTAGCCAGTTCGCTAGCCAGTTCGCCAGCCAGTTCGCTAGCCAGTTCGCTAGCCAGTTCGCCAGCCAGTTCGCTAGCCAGTTCGCCAGCCAGTTCGCTAGCCAGTTCGCTAGCCAGTTCGCCAGCCAATAACCCACCAGTCAGTTCGATTACGCAAATTTTTCATCAAGCTCGAAACACGCCTTGTCTGGCGCTCTGAATTGCTCATTTTTCTCATAAAAACGCCGCATTTTACTGTTCGTCCACTAGAAAGGGTGTGTTTAGGTATTTCTCAGCACAAAGTACATCTTTGTTTTGAATTTGACAATGGATTTCCAGCCGTAAACGCACACTATCTTGTATACGACTGAAAATTCAGTTTTAAACGATTTCGCACACCAGAAATGAGTTATTTTGAGAAAACTGAAGACGTTCAGCGCGCCAGGGAAAGTGCATTTAGCCATTTTTGAGCATAAAGGACACCCAAGTATTGAAATCAGTGCTTTTTGAAATTTGGGAACGATTTGAGGGTAATCCAAGAACTTTAAACTCTTTATTTCTTTTCTATAAGATTCTTCAATCATTTATTTGTTATTATATCAATAATGTAGTCTGAAATGGAGCAAATCTCAAAAAGATATTGATGAATTTGGCGGCATAGAAATGTTCTTTGTGTGCGCGCGCAATCGCCCTCCATCTGGCATCCCGGTCTAGGGTAAGGGGCTTTGCTTTTCGCAACGACATCTCTGAAGCCACTGCTCTGAAGCCACTGCTCTGAAGCCACTGCTCCGAAGCCACTGCTCCGAAGCCACTGCTCCGAAGCCACTGCTCCGTAGCCACCGCTCCGTAGCCACCGCTCCGTAGCCACTGCTCCGTAGCCACTGCTCCGTAGCCACTGCTCCGTAGCCACTGCTCCGTAGCCACTGCTCCGTAGCCACTGCTCCGTAGCCACTGCTCCGTAGCCACTGCTCCGTAGCCACTGCTCCGTAGCCACTGCTCCGTAGCCACTGCTCCGTAGCCACTGCTCCGTAGCCACTGCTCCGTAGCCACTGCTCAGCCACTGCTCCGTAGCCACTGCTCCGTAGCCACTGCTCCGTAGCCACTGCTCCGTAGCCACTGCTCCGTAGCCACTGCTCCGTAGCCACTGCTCCGAGCCACTGCTCCGTAGCCACTGCTCCGTAGCCACTGCTCCGTAGCCACTGCCCGTAGCCACTGCTCCGTAGCCACTGCTCCGTAGCCACTGCTCCGTAGCCACTGCTCCGTAGCCACTGCTCCGTAGCCACTGCTCCGTAGCCACTCATCCAACTTCCCTGTTTTGGGTGTCACTATACCCAAAACTATGACCAATCCTGGATCTCCCAACTCTTCATCTCTTTTCTATAAGATTCCCTGAATTTTCTTCAAACCCAAATCTCTCCCCTTCCCTAACTGTTTCTATAAATTCTTTGCTTGTTTTCATTCCAAACTTTCCCCTTCAAATTCCAGATCTTTTTTATGTGAGAATCGATATATTCAAAAGAAGAACGCTCAAATGTCAAAACTGTGAATAAACCGAAACAGTTTCTCAACCCATTTCCCTATTTCTTTGCCTAATTCTTGAACAATGAGCTCATCAACATCTCATCGACAACCCATCGACTTCTCCTACTCATTGGTGGTAAATGGGCTTTGATTTATTGAAGCTATTTAGCAACAAGTGATACAGTTAGCCATGCCAACTGTTATGATTGTAATTAGCAAAACTTTCAGTCAAAAAGAAAGAGTTCTAGAAGCTTTTTAGTTCTAGAAGCTTTTTTAGCATCTCTGGAATTTATATCATCTCTGTCATTACTTATCAGCCCTTTATCCAGCCTCCAGCAGCTCTTATCAAAGCGCAAAGCCTTGCTAGCTATCAAACTTGAGTCCTTATCATTCCAAAGTCTAAATTTTCTATAAAAAGGCTAAAGACTAGATCCTAAAAGTTAAAGCTAGGGCAGTTTTAGAGAGGCCTTGATAAAAGATTCAATTAGGATTCAAGGTTTGACAAAGATTTTGAAGGTTGATAGCTTGATAGCTTTGAAGCTTGATAGCCTTGAAGCTTGATAGCTTTGAAGGTTGATAGCTTTGGAGCTTTGTAGCTCTGTAGCTTGATAGCTTTGAAGCTTGGTAGCTTTGCTTGATAGCTTTGAAGCTTGATAGCTTGATAGCTTGGTAGCTTGGTAGCTTGGTAGCTTTGAAGTTTGGTAGCTTTGCTTGATAGCTTTGAAGCTTGATAGCTTGATAGCTTTGGAGCTTGATAGCTTGGTAGCTTGATAGCTTGGTAGCTTTGAAGCTTGGTAGCTTGCTAGTTCTAGCCTAGATAACTAGCCACTTGCTCTAATCTACAACCAAATCTTTAATCAACAAGCCACTTTCTCAAATTTGCAGCCTGAGGCAGGGTTTAACAATATCTGAAAAAGTTGAACTCTTGTTCATTAGTTCAAAGTTCAAACAAGAACTTGCAAAGGTTTAGAAGAACTTTTGCAATGTAACTCCTCTATTAGATCCTCTTGCATGATTGATTTTGCCAAAAGAAACAAATCGCATTTACATGCCTAAGGAGATCTCTTAGTCCAACATTGTAACATCTTTTTATAAGTTTTTTAAATTTCAAATTTTCAAACAGACTTTTACAGACTTTTCCCTTTCAATTCCCTCTTTTTTATGCTAATCTCTCACGGTTTTAAAGGTGATTGAGGCTTAATTGATCTTTTTTTTTGTGTAAGCGTTTTCCCAGTCTCTTTAATGATTGAAAAAGAAAAAGAGCTGTTTGGGTGGTCTTTTGAATGTTTTTGTCTATTCAGGGAATTCAAATAAGAGCATTAAAAGGTTTTTAAGATCAGGTTCAGACTCTTAAAGGCTTTAAAGACTTTTAGAGACTCTTAAAGACTCTTAAAGACCTTTAAATAACTTTAAATACCTTTAAAAACCTTTAAATACCTTTAAGAACCTTTAAGAACCTTTAAAACCCTTTAAAAACCTTTAAAAACCTTTAAAAACCTTTAAAAAGCTTTAAAAACCTTTAAAAAGCTTTAAAACCCTTTAAAACCTTTAAAAACCTTTAAAACCCTTTAAAACCCTTTAAAAACCTTTATAAACCTTTATAAACCTTTAAAACCCTTTAAAGACCTTTAAAAACCTTTAAAAACCTTTAAAAAGCTTTAAAAAGCTTTACAAATCTTTAAAAAGCTTTAAAACCCTTTAAAAACCTTTAAAAACCTTTAAAAACCTTTAAAACCCTTTAAAGACCTTTTAAACCCTTTAAAGACCTTTTAAAACCTTTAACTACCTTTAAAAACCTTTAAATACCTTTAAATACCTTTAAAGTCCTTTAAAAACTCAAAACTGGTTTTCTATTAGCTATTCGCTTAGCTTTCTACGTTTTGAGAGAGGCTATGAGTTTTTTAAAGCATTAGAAATCAGTCAAGTGTTACTAGGTAAAGTAATAGTAGTAGATTAACACTTTTAATAGTAATTGTTTTAATTTTTAAATGATTGAGTCTTTTAATCCTTCAGTTAAGCTCAAAAAACGGACTTGGTAGAAATTAGACTTCAGTTTGAACTTTTCATTGCCCAAATTTTCTATTCAGATGGCTTCATGGGGTGTCTCGATGTGCACAGTGCTGGGCATTCTCTCATTGATTCTAAACCTCTTTGTCATCACTTCTCTAATCAGATATCGGCGACGAGTGCTGAAAAATGTTTTCTACGTGATTGGTTGGTTCAGCATCTATAATACTATAGATACAGTGTTTCCCAAAAGTTTTGGCGCAACCAAGCTACCAAATGGCAGCTACCAAATGGCAGCTACCAAATGGCAGCTACCAAATGGCAGCTACCAAATGGCAGCTACCAAATGGCAGCTACCAAATGGCAGCTACCAAATGGCAGCTACCAAATGGCAGCTACCAAATGGCAGCTACCAATGGCTACCAATGGCTACCAATGGCTACCAATGGCTACCAATGGCTACCAATGGAAGCTAGCAAGTGTTAAATAGAGTTTATAGAGAAGCTTGGCTACATTTGGATGCTAAAAGCTTTCAAATTCGAGCGTACAAGACCGAGTAGTGCTCATTCAAAAGCTTGTCACAAGAGTTTTGTGACTCCAAATCGAAAGCTTTTTGCATTCAAATGTAGCCAAGCTTCTGGGCTTTAAATCTTTATATAAAACTTATCACTTTTCAAATAAGTTAGAGATTTACTAGCTGCCATTTGCTAGCTGCTTTTACAGCTATTTGCAAGCTGTTAAGTTGTGCGAAAACCAGAAAACCCTGTAAAAGAGCAGCTAGAGCAACTAGCTTTTTCTAAGCCATCTTTAAGCCATCTTTAAGCCTCAGCCGAATTTCTTTTAAACAATAAGATAGTTGTAGCATTTAATCTAAAAAATGAAAAAAGTCGAGTGGAGTGGCAGTGCAAGGGTTCGAACCCGGACCCTGTGGGTTCTAGACCACCGCGCTAACGACTGCTCCACGATGTTAATGGAGAGCATGCTGGAAAAACGGGTTTTTCAATGCAATCCCTTACTTCAGTCCTTCATTGTGCTCTTCTGGATGTGATTCGTGGCGCGTGTCTCATCGTGAAGGGTTTCCCGTTCTTAATCTCCGTTTATGTGTCTTTCGAAAACAAGATCACCCTAATGAAGGTAATTTTTTCGCTCTAAATTCTTCTGCAAATCATTTCACTATTGTAAAATCGTTTTAGGCAACGCGTTACATCACTTTCATCATGCGCTCTTGCAATCTCGTCACAATCTTTAATTTAGTCATTTTCACCACAAATGAATTCGTCGTCGTGCGCTATCCGCTGCATTATAAGCGGCAAGTGAAAGCCGAATCTAAATAGCTTTAAAAAAAAACACAATCACTTTCGCACAATCAAGCAAAACATCAAGCAATCAAAGCAATCAAAGCAATCAAAGCAATCAAGCAATCAAAGCAATCAAATCATTGTTCTACTCAAATATTTCAGCTATTTTCGTCGAAGAACCGTGCTTCTATTGATCACGATATGGTGAAAATCAAAGCTCATCTTTTTAAAAAAACAAATTTCCAGTTGGTGTATCTCAATTTTCTTTGGCATTGCCTCAGCGGTTTCCTCTCCACTCACCAATGAATATCAATTTTTACAAGGTTTCCTTTTTGGATTTAAACTTTAAAAACAATTCGAAAGTTTTATCGTTATTGCCAAGTTATGATTGATCTTTAATTATGCAAATTAATCTTTAACTATTCAAATTGATCTTTAACTACTTTATCATTGACTTTTAGCATCTTTTATCCTAGTTTTGATATAGTTTTGAATATATTTAAGCTAAAATCTACTATATATAAAAGCAGTGGCTGTCTGTCTGTTTGTCTGTCTGTTTGTTCATCTGTTTGTCTGTTTGTATGTCTGTTGGTTCATCTGTTTGTCTGTTTGTCTGTCTGTCTGTTTGTTCATCTGTTTGTCTGTTTGTCTGTTTGTCTGTCTGTTTGTTCATCTGTTTGTCTGTTTGTCTGTCTGTTGGTTCATCTGTTTGTCTGTTTGTCTGTCTGTTTGTTCATCTGTTTGTCTGTTTGTCTGTCTGTTGGTTCATCTGTTTGTCTGTTTGTCTGTCTGTTTGTTCATCTGTTTGTCTGTTTGTTCATCTGTTTGTCTGTTTGTCTGTCTGTCTGTCTGTTTGTCTGTTTGTCTGTCTGTACAAGCATTTTCTCAACCGTTTTTTTGACTAATAAAGCTAAAACATTTTTAGAAAACCTTAGAATATCTTGTAGTTATAGGATTTAAAAGAATTCTTTAAAAAACAAATTTAAATGAAAGATCCGGGAGTTGAACCGGGTGATGTGAGCTGTAGAGAAGCGCGCTCGCGACTGCGCCATAACGACTCGTCACCCAGCCAGAAAAAACCGCTTTTAAGCGGGTTTTTCCAGTTAAGAAGCCTAATAAAGTCGATACGATTCTATCCTAATTTTTACAAATCTAGAGGTACACCGGGGAAATTTACATCTTTCTTTTTTGGCTGAAAGGACAGATACGGAAGTGTCGCATAACATAACCTTTTCAGGTATCAAAGTGTCGACAGTCGCTCAAATCACGATCTTCTTCCTGTGCTATTTGTGTCTTTTTGTCGTGCTGGTGAGCTTCAGCAAGTTATTGTTTGGAAATATAGTGCTAGAGCTGTCTAATTACTAATTAATTACTGCAATAGTAGAGCTTTCCCCATTACCCCGAATTTCAAGATTTGTTACGCAAAGATCCTGCGCACGATTCGCGAATTTCATGGCTTCGATGATCGCCAACGGAGATTCGGTTCCGCTAATGGGAAACGCATTTTTGGGTATTGAGAATGAGCAATTTTATAAAATTTTCCCAATTTTTAGAAGCACTCAACTGAAAGAACAAATCTCCATTCAAAACAGTCAAGCGATAAGCCTGCATTCGGAAGATCCAAGCAAGAAGTGGCTTTTGATATTTAACCTAAAATCTAGTTAGATAAGAAGCTAGATAATCTAGCTAGCCAGGCAATAAAGTAAAGGAATGGCAAAGAAAGATTTCCGGAGAGGGGATTGAACCCTTGACCTTTTGCTTTCCATTGCTATATTGCTCTAACCACTGAGCTATCCAGTACCTTAAACTGCCAAGAGAAAAAGGGAAAGATAGGGGAAGAGAAAGGAAGGAAGAAAGAAGAAAGAAGAAAGAAGAAAGAAGAAAGAAGAAGGGAAGAAAGAAAGAAAGAAAGAAAGAAGGAAAGAAAAAAGAAAAGGCATGGTTAAGACCCAGCTAGAAGCCAGGCCCTAGAACTTTTCGTTGGCTAGGCAAGGCTAGAACCAGGCCAGAATTGTGTAAGGCTAGAATCAGGTCAGAGTTGTGCAAGGCTAGAATCAGGCCAGAATTGTGCAAGGCTCGAATCAGGCCAGAATTCTGGCCTAGGCTATAAGTCAGGCCTAGGCCTGGCTACTGAGGACTTTAAGACCTGTGAGTCAGGCCAGGCTCTATAAGACCTTACTTCTAGTCTAGTTAGGCTAGGAACCAAGTCTAGGCCTGACCACTGAGTTTATGACTTTTTGTGAACCACTTTTCTGACTTCTCACCTGGTATTGAGCTAATTTTTGTTCAAACTTCACAATTTCTGTTTTCTGTTTTGTGCCGAATTGAAGCGGCTTGTTTCATAGGTAACTTTACTGGATCAGCCAGGTCAGCCAGATCAATCAAGACTCGATGCAGGGTTTGCTCTAGGCCAAGGCCAAGGACTTGAGGCTGTATGCTCGGAAAATCTTTGTTCTCGGAAAATTCTTGCGGGGAATTCGCTGAAACGAAAATTCGGAATTTGGAGGCGAAAAATCCCCCAGAAAGGTTTACCGGAAGATTTCTGTGGAAAGATTTTCGGATTCCATAGGAAAAGAACGTTCCACGGGAATAAAATGCACAATTTTCCCGTTTTTCGGAGAATTTTTCCCCAAATGTTTCTCGCGGGGAATTTTCCGGAAACAAAGCATACGAGCTCTGGTTTCTAGCCTGGTTTAAAGGCTGGATGATTTCTCGAATCCGAGAGTAGCTCATTTTCCGGAAACAAAGGATACGAGCTCTGGTTTCTAGGCTTGTTTAAAGGTTGGATGACTTCTAGAATCCGAGAGTAGCTCATTTTCCGGAAACAGAGCATACGAGCTCTGGTTTCTAGGCTTGTTTAAAGGCTGGATGATTTCTAGAATCCGAGAGTAGCTCATTTTCCGGAAACAAGGATACGAGCTCTGGTTTCTAGGCTTGTTTAAAGGTTGGATGACTTCTAGAATCCGAGAGTAGCTCATTTTCCGGAAACAAAGCATACGAGCTCTGGTTTCTAGGCTTGTTTAAAGGCTGGTTTAAAGGCTGGATGATTTCTCGAATCCGAGAGTAGCTCATTTTCCAGAAGAGCGGACTCTGGCCGTAAAAAGATGCACCAAATCTCGCGACACAAATATCTGATCGTGATCGGCTCGGTGCTATTCGTTGACGTGCTCTTTCTATTTCCATATTCGGGTGAGCTGAATGCTTAAAAGTTTGAGTTTAATCGAAAAAAATTCAGGCATTCAACTGGTTTCCTTTTTACATCGCGAGGGTATTGTTGGGCTGAGCGTCTACTCGAGTTCGACAACATGGTTATTACAGGTGGATTTAGGCTAAAAAGTACTGTGAACAGTGTCTACAGTTTTCTACAGTCTAAGCTCAGTCTAAGCGGCTATCAAAATTGCATCAGTTTCTAATCGGCATTCACGGTCAACTTCAGGTTCTAATCGGTATTCACGCGGTTTGCCAGCCGTTGTGCTATTTCCGAATGACCGAGTTCAGGAGGTGAGTGCTCTTTCTGGCGCACCAGAAAGTCGAGTTTTCTGGCGCACCAAAGTCGACGTTTTTCTGTACTCTGTGCTCTAAAACGCATCCTTTCTGATCGACTAAATCGTCTTCAGATTGGTCTGCTGCAATCCAAAGAGCACTTTCTCGCGAAGTAAATCGATCAGTCAACACAAATCATTCGGTGAGTTGAAGAGGAAATCAAAAGCAACCCATTTTTAGCGAACACAAAAAGTAGAGAAATCGACGATCCGGAAAAAGAGGCATTGAGGGGATCCGAGAAGAATCAGTCACCAAATCATACGGTAGTGGATTCGATTTGAACTCGTCTAGTCACTTTAAAGTATGACTCGGATAGCGTAACCCGCTAGCTCAGTTATCTAAAAGATCAAACCAATCAGGTCAAGCCAATCAGATCAGGCTACGGTAGCCTGGACATGCTTTAGGACTACTGTCAGAGCCAGCGCTTGGGCAAGTTCATTACCGAATCACTTCAGGGCACAAAGTATGGTCCCCGTCTCTCGCGCAGCAACGATTCGATGGTTCCGTTGCGCGCGAACCAACTTCACGCAAATGTAAGTGGGAATTGAAATTTACTAGACTCACAGGACCATGGTCCGATTGAAAACTAAAACTTGTCTAACTCAGACATTGAATTCAAAGCTTATGTCAAGATTTCAGTGCTTCAATCACTCGCAAGAGACAAGCATCTCCTCAGAATTGAAAGCAAAATCTTTCGACTCTCAATTGGAATCTCCTCCACTTTCATGCTCACCGTCTGATCTTCAGAATTCTCGGGAAATCTATGTAAATCCCGAGGAACAATCGCATTGTTGATACTTTCATATAGAGATTGTAAATAAATGTATAAATTTATTCATAACAATCGAAAGATCAACAATGAAAACTGACGAACACCTATAACTATCTAAACATGAGCAATGAAAGATGATAAACTATAAAGACACTATAAAACACACCCCATCAACATCCAAGAATATCGTTGAGAGAAACTTTCGACGGCTTCGACGCACATTTGATCGGTGAAAAAGACGGCGGACTTGTTCCTATAGTGAAGAATTGGTTGATATTTCAATTTATTTCTATTCAATTTGTTTGTTTGTATATATTTGTATGTTTGTATGTTTGTATGTTTGTATGCTTGTATGCTTGTATGCGTGTATGCGTGTATGCTTGTATGCTTGTATGCTTGTATGTTTGTATGTTTGTATGTTTGTATGTTTGTATGTTTGTATGTTTGTATTTCGGTTACAGTAAAACCAAGCTTTAAACTACCGGAGGAACTTTAAAGAAATCAGTTTAAAGGATTAGTCTCACTAGGAATTGTTTCTAAAGAGTTTCCAAAAGTGGTCAAAATCCAACCTGCAATCATGAGCGGGCGCTTTCGCGGAATGATCGGCCTCCTCTTGTTTTGCAAGAAATTGACGATCCCTGGATAGAGCCATCTCTTCAGCGGCTCGCTGTCTCTAAAAACACAAATGTGCTTGTTTTTTTGATAAGTCTAACACCATTTATCATAATTTATGGCAAGCTTGTAAAATTCTCTATTCATCTCATCATAAAAGCTACTTGTTCCTCTGGCAACAGCTCGAGTTGCGTGCTCCATTTAATGATATCGCATTCGAGTTTCTTCTTGGCGAATCCTTGGCCCATTCCTTGTTCCAATTGATATTTCGTGAGCAAGATTGCGCGAGTCAAAGCACACGCATGAAGATTTGGACCAATCTAAATCAAAACCGTTGCAACTCTTTCGTTTACTTGAGTACAAAGCTATACAAAGTTGTAAGCCTGCAGTTATTACGTCATTCAAAACTTTAGTAGATTAAAAACTCACCGCTTCTCGCCATTTTGTGAAGTTGAGCCAAAGATCGGGCAAAAATGGCGACACGGTCACTAGAAGAATCGAACATTGAAGAAATCGCTGTGATGAAGTCGAGAATCGAAGACAGATTTTCTAAAAATAACACAAAAAGCTAGAAATTACTCTTATTTCAGTACCATTTCAGAGTCCCACAATTGAAGCTGATCCCCGGGGATGGTGACAATCGATTGGAATTCGGTGAAAAGCGCATCGATGAGCTCCTTTGATGTGTCTGGATCCTAAAAATTAGACAAGTGAACGATAAAAATTTCCTTATTTCTTAAAAACAGTTTTTGGATGATATTTCCATTATTTAATTCCCTAAAAGTAACCTTTAAAGCGACCCGAAGCAGCGAGTCAATCACTTGGACCAGGAAAAAACCCTTGTGGTGACAATTCTTGCGCCATTCTTGAATAGCCTGTAAAGGATTTACGAATTAAATCACACAATCAACCAGAAAAACCTCAAAAGCAGCTGGATAATCCCTGTTCCGGAGATAATACATCGCACGAAAGTAGTCAAGTTCCCTAAAAACTTTCATTTTCGTACTCAAAATAGCGCAAACCTCGGGTCAGATGTAAATTTCTCAGCCCCATCTTTGAAGAACCATCCATCGTCGTGAATTGAGGCTTGATACTCTTCAGGAAGACACCATTTGTTGACCTGAAACCAGAATTGTTTTACAGTTTAAAGTTTACAAAACAAGAGTTTAAACAAGAATTAAATTTAAGTATCTAACAAAACCCTAAAACTCGCTTAAACTCCCACCTTTTGCTCGGGCTCATCAATTTCAAAGTTGGCAAAAGCATCGTCAAGACTCATTGTGTTGTGGTTGTTGTAGTTGATGATAAGGTGTGTAGGGACAAAATTGAATTATTGCTTCTTCGGAAGGGCTTGAATTTGGGCTAAAAATTCGTCTTCCGCTCGCTTCTTCTCGTGGAAATTCTTTGTCATACACGTCCGAAAGGCACCGAGCTGAAAAAAGAAAGATTTTTTTGATTCAAAGATAATTCGAGAGTAATTGTTCATATTAGCCTAAGCCAGTACAACTTTAGATTTAAAACTGGTTTATAAATCTGGAGCTATCAGGAAATCTAGACAAAAACAAGGAAATAACGTGTTTTCGTGGCCTTCTGCTTACGTGCTTTGATTTTCAGTTAAAGAATTTTGGTTTTTTAGTTACTGATTTAATGCCGGTTACCGCGGTGGGGTTCGACCGATTTTCTCGATTTAAACTTCGATCACCCGATTTTCTTTTTGTTTTCTCTGATCCGGCACTCATCCTTTGGGCTGAACGAATTCAATAACGGAAATAAAAAAGAAATGGAGTCGGCGAAGGTCAAAGGTCTGAGGATGACGTCATTTGATTGAGAGAGGGTGATGGGGAAATCGGCGAAAAACGCGAAAAAGTGACTAGGGGGTGGGCCGGTTTAAGCGGTATCCATTCAAACCAAAAACGAAAGTACAGATCCTCGAACTCGCGAGGGAGTCTCTGGGAGTGATGAGTGGCCTTGACGTCACTCAAGAGCTGGGCGGCTCTCCCCGTACAGAGTGCCTCGAAAATCCGTCGAAAATGTAGGTGCACTCTTTATCGCTGGGTACGATTTGAATATTTTAAACTTGTTTACAAAGCCGTTGTTTTAATTTTGGTTGCCGGTGCAGCCTTGAATGAGTTTAAGAGGCTGACTCTCTAAGGTACATAAAGTCAGCAGGTCCCAAATTGATTAGAATATCTTTCTTCTGGAGCACACTAGAGATTTTCTTTGTTTTCCAGGCGCTTTAATCATTTTAGAATTTTAGGTAGCTACCGAAATCACCAACGATAGCTCGCGTGTGGAAACCCTCTCTTATTGACGAGAAAGGAGAGTTGGCAGAAAATCAGGTGTAATCAATTAAGTAATCAGTTGGTTAGCTTAAAGAAATTTTAGCCAGGAAACCAAATATTTTTCCCGAAAATTTTAGTGTTCTTTGTACATAATGGAATGCACAATCACTTTCAATCTGGTACATAGAAAGCCAGAAGCTAATCTTTAACTTGCCATCGCTGTTCATTAGTTCAGTAGTAAAAATCAGACCAAAGTCTGAGGCAGGGATCAGAACCTTCCAGGTCTCACTTTAAACGAGCTCCACCGGCCACAGTTGTACGAGGCCACTCAGTTAGAGACCGTTAGGAAACATAGCCGGAATAGCCAATGGCCCGAAATGCCGACATTTCCCGAACCTTAACAAAACTTTAAAAGCTTAAAACTCTCGACAGATTATCATTCACCAAAAACAGAATATATGATTCGGAATCAGCGTGAGAATTCTGCGTTATTTAGTATGGTCCGGTAACTTACATTTGGCCGGAGTTACAATATCAGCCGATAAAGGCTTTAGAATGGCAGCGGCTTCTGATTCAAAGCTAATGCTCTTAATTTCCAGCTCCACACATCCATTTCTCCGCATCACCCTTCTCATCACCGCGTTATTCTTCACATCATTGATTTCCCTACAAATTCTCTCTTCCACGCCATCACGTCGCACAAATCGTACTCACGATTTCGGAATGTGAGTTCTGAATTCTGAATTCTCACTCATCTAAGCCCAAAGCGTGCGCTCCAATTCGCCCACATTTAAACCCTCAGCTTTAGGGAGGAACTCAGCTCCAAGCCATTTGCGAGATCACCTCGACGAGCTCGAAACGCTCTGGCGCGGTAATGAGTTCCTAGGAAATAAGGTAGCTAAAATTCAATTCAAATTTCAGTGCTCTACGATTTCCCAAATGCTATTTTCAGGACCCAGCCGAGTACACGGTCTCTTGCGCCTATCTCGAACTTGATGGCGATCACCGAACGCAAATGTGTCTCATTCATCAAAGGTGATCATTTTTGAAAATCTTAAACGGCAAATGATTCTGTGACATCCAGAATTCTTAATTCACCGTTTGAAACATTCAATTCACTATAGAAACAGTACCAAATTAAGCTCATCAGAATGGTGTAGTTGGTATTCGCAATTTTGCAGATCACTCTCGAAAAGCATTCGCATTGGTTCCGTGCTTTCCAAAACTTTCATTTTCAAAACGAGTCACATATTTTACAGAAAATCAAGTACCAACATTATTGTGTGCTACGGGAGAAGTTGAAGGGCGTGAAATTCTGTTGTTGTACGGTGCCCGGTTGCAATGCTCTGAGATGCTCATTCGGCCGGATTTATGAGAGAAATCATTGTTTTTTTTTCACATTCTCAGATCTCTGTGTACAATTTTTGTTAAGCTAGAACCAAATAATTTTGAAATAAACTGAAACGGGTTCAGCTCTGTCCGTTTCTTCAAAAGCAGTCAAACTTTAAACTCCACAAAGCATCAACATTTGATATTTGATTCGTTGAAACGGACTGTAGCGTATCTGTAAAAGCTCGCTAAATACAGAATTTATCACCTCGAAACTCAACCAACTATTCATATCGATAACAAAGAGAAAAATGGGGGAAATGGAAAAGAACTAAACTAAAATGCGGGAATTCCTAAAAACACGCAAAATAGACTAGGAATGTCTGCACAGATTGAACACAAATCAAATGCGGAAATCTAACAATGAATCAAAGCACAGATTAATACACAAAATCCCATCGGAAAATTCGATTTTCTAAATTTCCAAGGCTTAACGATACAGGGCTTAACGATTATTAATTGATCAAAGTTAGTGCAAAATAGGAAATCGATTACGGTAGAAAGTACGCTGGGGTAACGTCTGTTCGGCAGAATTGCTGATTTCTATTTTGCGCTAACTTTGGCCGGTAAGCAAAACTAATCAAATACAATGCACAAATGATAAAAGTGTCCAGTGGGGTCCAATCGACGGTAAAACAAACAGATAGTAAATAGAAGCGAACCGTAACGTACACGTAAAGCCGATCTCGTGTCATTTTCGATTAAATACAGTACGATGATCATCAAAAAGACCAAAAGTCAGTGTTTCAGGAAAATTTTATAAAAGAATCTTCTAAAAGCCGGTAAAAGTAAGGCCCGTAAAGTGGTCAGCAAAGAAAAAAAAACAACAAGTGAATCAGTAAAAAAGGAACAAGTAGATAGATTTCTTCAGGGGAAAACCACAAAATCAACATTTTCACCCCATAAATGGAAGATTCTGGAAAGGGAAAATGAGCATTCCGGATAATATTTAAACGATGGAGCAATTTTTTTTGAGGCAAAACAGAAACAAAAGACAGGCACGAAGAAAATTTGGGAACAATAACAGATATACGATTACAGCGAAGCTAAACTAACAACAAAACAATTCTACTTGCCGATTGAGCGATTGTCGGAGCCTCCCCACTTCATTTCTTGACACTTTTCCCTTATCTTCTCTAGCTCTTTCCGTTCCGTCTCGTACTTGACCAGTATCTCGTCCTGCATCGAGGTCACCTGAAAGCAAAAAAAATGTGTTAATGCTTAATAACAATTTCTAAAGCCTTAAATCATAATTTTCAGCCAATTAATGTCAAAAGTCGCATGCTTTACAAAGTCATTTAGCCATACACTCTGTTAGATGATTAGTTGCTTAAAAATTCTCATTGCTTTACTTTTTCTCCTTTGGAATTTGGATCCAGACTTAAAAGAGACTAAAAAATTCGACATTACATATGAAACTTAAATCCCCGTACCTCATCTTGTCTCCAATGTGCAAACGAGCTGTGGGTGAGCGGCTTGGCGAATGGAGCGTACAATTTCTCACCGCCAACCGTCAATGTGTCCGGCATTCGAGTGATACACCTAAAGCAAAATACGTGATAATCAATGCAATTCAATCCAGTAAAATACAAGGATGTTCGACTTCAAATTCTCACCTTCTAGCTAATGGTGGTGGAAACAGGAAGTCGACCGTATCAGTGGCCATCGATAAATACGTTGAGACAAGTCCCTTCGAGTCCGCTCTTCGCACTTTTCCGCTCGGGTCGATGATGAGAATTCGCGAGATCGGGATGTCCACAGCACGATAGGAGACCGTGTCCTAAAAGGAAACAAGTTACTAAATTTGAAATAATTAACGACCGAAGCTGTTGTTAAGAAAATAGAAGAAATAAGTGTGTAGAAGTAAATTGTTGAAAGCTCCCTACCGTTTCTCGATTCCCGAAGCCAGAGAAGAATGGATGTTTGACGGGGAAGAGTTTTCTCAAGTCGCTCAACGCCGCAATCTTGAACTCCTCGGGTCGACGCTCAATCACTTCCCTAAATAGAATGATTTATATTTGAATGAAAGCTCACGATCACTTGCAAGTACTTTCAAATGGCTAAAGAGCTAATAGGGAAATTCTATATTCACCTTCTGAAAGCGACAAGCACCGATGTGGGTGAGAGCAGGACGGGGCCATCAGGAAGAACTTGCTGCTCCTGGGCGACACTCTTCAGGTATTGTTTCGTCGTGTGCGACTGACCGATTGCTCGCGATGACAAGTAGACAATCTTGTAACTGCAAAGAGGAATTGGATTAGTAAAGGCATTGATAAACTCACCCATTATCCTTGATTCTCGAGTAAAGTTCGGCCACCCCAGTATGCGCCTAAATTTTATCGTAAAACAATATAATAACCACAAATACAACAACTGCGACACATGCACAACAATCAACAAATCAAAGTCAAGTGATGGTTGTGCATGTGTCCTGATATGTAAAACTTACCCATTGACCACCGATTGCTGGAATCACATGTCCAGGTACATCACTGAAAATAGGCCAATTAATCCCCAAAAATGAATCACCAAGGTTACCTTTTCGTAATCGTTCCATCAATGTCCGAGATGACGATCTTCTCGTACCATTTGTAGAGGTAGACATTGCAACTGCACCATGTAGTTCCCCTAAAAAAAAGCTCTTATACTTTAACCTCAATTCGCCAAATAATTTTTCTTCGGCTGTAGTTTTACCTGAAATTTCGTGGTTATACTGAAGCGCACATCATTCACACCCATCTCAGGCCGAGCTGTTTCAATTTGTCCGACGAGAGGCGCAACGAGCGGTAGTATCTGAAAAAAAGATGTAAATCTCTGTAGACAATAGGGTTTTGTAGGCGAGTGCCTTTTACAGAAATTCGAAAACACAATCGAAAGTTCCCTTACTTCTTTCCACCCTCGATCTCGATCTCGTCACCCTCATCCCTCGCTGAACGGACTGGAAATTAGCCAATTAGGTAGCTCTTAATCTCAATAATAATTCTTGTAATAGCTTCTTAGCGCAGTCGACCCTTTAGAACTTTTGTTAAGCTTACAAAATGGTATCTGAAGTTGTGCTTCTTTGATCGCTTGCGTTTCTCCTTCGATCTCCCTCTTCAACCGTTTGTTGTTGTTTCTGTTTGCTTTTGGCAGCAATCGAGATCGCCGCAGCCACCGTCTCTTGCGTTGGTGTCTAAAAATTTTGTGTTTTGTGCTTTGTGCTTTAGATCTTAACTATTTTAATATCATGACATCTTAGTAAAATTTTTAAAATATTATCGTTGTTTTACCTTATCGCAAATATCATTGTCGCTGCTTGCGCCACTCCCGATCACAGTTGGGCTACTCGGCTGAGATGGTCCGCCAGAAGATCCATGTCCACTATCCGGATAAGTGAGGCTAAAGCAAAAATTGATTGAAGCTATTGAATTGGATTAAATTTTCACAAAATCTACTCACCTAATCGGTGCACTTTTTCCCAAATACTTCTCAATTTGGACGGGATCATTGGCGGCCCCTTTCCCAACGAGATCATCCAAGTAAATCCCGGTTCTTCTTCGGTTTTTCTTTTTCTCGGCTTTCAGTCGGCTTTGCTGGCGATGAGGCAGGGCTTCGACCTCTCCACGACCATCTGTAAATGAAGCATTATGAAACTCTAAACAAGCTGAGCTCAGAAAATTTCCACATCTTAACTTCCAAGACTGGTCGAGTATTTTAGTTAGCCTCACGTCCACTCACCCAGACCACCAAGGAAGACGATGACGATCGCTCCTTTGGCTTCTCTTGTTCCCCTTCTTTTGTTCTTTTGCTCGTTTCTCTTGATCTTCACGTGTCTCCGGGAGTTGACCCCATTGCCAATCAGTCACATCAGACGCTTGCTAAAAAGAAAAATTTTTCAAGTTGCCAAATAAAATTCTAGACTAAGCCACGAAAAGATAGGTTTCGAGGATTTGCAAAGAATTTTAGAAAGAACCGGAAATAAACTAAAATTGTTAGTTGATCTAGCTATAGTGCTGACATAGCTTGTCTATTGAAATAAAGTTTTCAAGCGTTTCAAACTACACATTTAAACTAAAGTTTCATGAGTTTGTGCTAGACGAGAAACGTCTTCACGATTGATTTCTTGGCAAGCTTTTATCGTTAGCACATCTAGTTTGTTCCCTTCCCGATGAACCAACCTTCTTGATATATCGTCCCCTTAGCGGGCGTAGTCTAGCCATCTAATGGTATGCTATTTACCCCAAATTTTCCCACAACTCACCGGTCTAGGTTGATCACGGCGATTGTGTCGATCGACCTCTCGAATCAGATAGACATCCATCAGCCAGCGCATCCACATCAGTTCCGTCAACCAACGATCCAGATGGAGAGGAGAGTGTCGACGAAGAGGCCGTCTCCGATTCAACGTCTCCATCGTGTTCAGTCTCCTAAAACAGGACTTTTAATAGTATTATGCAAATCACTCACAATATGAATCGAGATTGGCTCCGTTGCAAAAGCGACTCGGCTTTTCTTCCTTCGAACCGACGATGGAGCTTCCTTTCGGCCTTGAGCGATTTGAGGAACTCGTCGATTGACATTTTCTAAAAGAAAATGCATAACAGTCAATATTTTCAAAATATTTTCAAACCGGTTCAATCGGTAATCCCTTATTTGACAACGAGCGCTTGTGATTGAACATTGATGAGTGTTGCGAAAATTTCCTAAAAAAAGGATGTCAAATTTATTGAAAAATCTAAACAAACCAACCTTTGTACCGGCGACAAATCGACTTCAACTTTTCCCTTTTTCGCATTATTGTTGAGTGTGATTTGATCGGCTGTATGATCTTCTTCAGTCAAATATCCATGATGTTGGTCAGCTACTGTCGTCAAATCGGGCAGAGACCGATTCCGTCGTTAGTGAGAACACTGAAGAGAGTCGTGGCAGTGCCAATTTGCGCTCCTTTTCCTTCTCGGCGGCTTTTGCCCTAAAAAAAGTAACGTTTTTATGCAGTTGAAGTAACTTTTCTTTGTTGTATGATATTAAGAAACCAGACGAACACGTCTAACTTATAGCTTATTGTATCTCAATTAAGTTTTTGATCATGCTAATCTACTCACTCATTTACGTTTCCAATTTGACAACTTTCAGCACTTGTCTACAACTCTTTTCCCGCCACTTCTAAATGCAAGAATAATCAATACCTATGCATAGTAGCCGGGAAAAGTGTCACACGCCACACTGTCACACTATTTTACGCCTTCCACAACTACTTACTCCTTCTGTGCCCATGTTTCTTGTGTTGATTTGGTCGGTGGCGGTGTTGGTGATCGACTCTCCGACACATCGCTGCCCTCGCTCAACAATCGAGTCTAAAATTTGAAAGATTAGATATGCAACTTGTCAAATTTACAAGATTTTCCATTGAAATCTTAGCAGACACACCTTTGGGTCATAGCTTCGCTTGTGCTCCTCCAATTTCCTCGCCGATTCGTTGAGAATTTGATCGGTGTCCACTTGTTGAGTCGTTTTCGCTTCAACGCCCTCTGGGAGTGGAGACGTGGCCAAGTAGTCGGGTACCTAAATAAAATCGCATTGTTTAGCTAAATACATAATAAATTGTATTCATTCCAATTGTACCTTATCCTCAGTCTCCTCAACAAAGAAAGCGACACCGTTCTGTCCCAATTTCATCTTTAAATCGATCTCCTCGCCGTTGATCGTGATGTCCACGTACTGAAAAGGAACAAAATTTATTTAACTACTCTATTGATGATACAAATCTAGCTATGCTTAATCATCCTAGTTAACAAACCTTTTCCGTGTGTGAGAAGACGCCATACTTGCCAAATCTCACGTGAAACGGAGTCGATTTGAGTGTGCCATCTGGTTGTTCCACGACCACCACGTCAATGGCTCCTAAAAGAAGAGAAATTGTTCATGATATTCAACGAGTAAAGTTACTTAAAAATCTTCGTTTTCTAACAAGTTTAACGACCATCAGCTTTGAAATTTAGCTAATTTCAAGTTGGCAAGCAATATTTGAAGTAGAATTAAGTTTTTCACAGCCCATCAACGAGTTTTTTCTTTACTCGACATAAAAACACACCTGATAATGTGGCCGGGTTGATCGTATTGTAGAAATAGCGAATATTGTTCACCACCCGATAGGCGTAATCCATTTTTGCGCGTTGATGTGACGAAACAAGACGATGAAGTAGTTGAAATGAAGAAAGTCACCTGAATTTGAAAAAGTTAGAGAATTTAAAGCTATTAACACAGTGTAAAGACGGCTATTGACTAAAATTTAGCTTTACAAAGCAAAAGTTAGCTTTCGGTTGCGTTTTAAAGCTTTTAAAACGGTAAATGAACCAAAAGCCAGCTGTAAAAAGCATCTCAACTAACCAAATAAGTTATTTTAACGTTTTTAACGTTTAAAACGTTTAAAACGCTTTAAACAATTGAATTAGCATTTCTGACAACAATTTAGGCGAAAATGGACTTTTGTTATCAATAAAGCTAGTTTAACGTTTAAAATACTCACCCGTTAATAAAAAAGACCCAGCAATCGTCAGTGAGAGACCCGTCTCAATGGGTGATGAAAGCCACCTTCTTCGCGTGTAGAAATCTTTCTGGAATCAAAAAAAGTATAGCAATGTAAATAAGAGTCAAGAAATTGAGTAGAATGAGCAAAAAACAACAAATTCACTGAATAGTTGCTTTAAAATACCGAATAATTGCTTCAGATCAACCTAAAATGATTGACAAAAACGTTTTAGAATGATTTTAAACAGCTCTGGAATAGTTTTTTATCATTTTTAAAAGTATTACAAGATGAAAACAGATCGTGCAAGGTTTTGATGTGATTTTATAATAGACTCGAAGAGATTTAGCAAGATTTTGATATGGTTTTTGGTAAAAATCACATCAAAACAGCTTGGTTGACGAACAAAAACATGAATCTTATCGTTTCTAAAAATAAAATAAGAGTTTTCGGGCCGTTTACTTAAAAATTTGTGATGAAATCGTGAAAAAGGACAAGCTTCGTCACCAAGATACAAAGAAAAATTGATCGGGTAACGTCGGAAACGGGTTTTTGCGATTTTTGAAATCAACAAAATTTTGAAATTAAGCTCTTGACCTCAAAAATATTAGAGGAAAATGAAAAGGCGCGCCAAAAAAGTTACAGATCACTGAATGCAAAAATTAAATTGATTTTTCTATCGACTGCTTTCCAGATTGCACAAATCTGAAGCAAAAATTGGATGAAATTGGATGAAATTGAATGAAATTAGTCAAAAATCCAAGAATTCGATGAATATTGACTTTATTGAATGCAGAATTTCGCTTAAATGTAAAGGCTGAAGAGCTAAAGCTGAAGCTGAAGAGCTAAAGCTGAAGAGCTAAAGCTAAACAAGTTAGCTGAAACTTTTCCGATATTCCTTCGGCTGCATTCCTGCAAATTCAACGAAGAAATTAAAGAACTGGTTAGAAATTTGACGGGTATCGGGCATCGAAAGAAAAGAAAGATGTCGGAAGTGCGCGCAAATAACGTGCACAAATGCCCGTCTTTCTTTGTGAAAGGGTTGGGTTGGGGGGCAAAGAACGTCCAGGGTTAGTTGGAGGGAAATATTGTGGAATTGCGAGAGGTTTAGACAGGGGAGAGGCCGTGGGCGGCCGAGCGGTCATCGACTATATAGTGAGGCAAAAAGAGACGGAGATGCTACACCCCGCAATTCTCTTTCTCTAGACACCCAATCGATTCTGCAGCAAATAAATAAACAAAAGTGCAAAGCGTCAAGGATATTTTCCAGTCATAAGGCCTTGTTTTACCATAAAAACAATCCTCTCACCATAGAAACAATCCTTTTTTTACTAGAAATTGCAACACTTGCCCTGTTAAGTAGAAACAATCCTTTGTTTTCTAAACATTGCGATACTTGCCCTGTAAAGTGCGCTCCAGATTGGAGAAAAAGTGAGATTTGATTGAATAATATTAACCATAAGCATATAAAATAGTCGATTGAAGTCATCATGCTTAAGAGTCCAATCGAACTTTGCACTTATCAGACTCCCTTTTCCTGTTAAAGTGTAAAGTGCGCTCCAGATTGGAGAAAACATGAGATTTGATTGGACAATATTAATCATAAGCATATAAAACAGTCGATTGAAGTCATCATGCTTAAGAGTCCAATAGAACTTTGCACTTATCAGACTCCCTTTTCCTGTTAAAGTGTAAAGTGCGCTCCAGATTGAAGAAAAAGTGAGATTCTATTGGATAATATTAACCTTAACCATATAAAACAGTCAACCGAACCCATCATACTATAATGTCCAATCGAACTTTGCACTTATCAGACTCCCTTTTCCTGCTAAAGTGTAAAGTGCGCTCCAGATCAAAGAAAAATTGAGATCCTATTGGACAATATTGGTTTTTTTTGACAAAGAACACATCTTAAACTCACTTTGAATCGAAAACCTAATGTTTTCACCGAAAATTTTCAACAGATCACAAAACGATAACGATAACGATAAGGAGCAGCTAACAGAAAACGAAAATCCGTCGGCCATATGGCGTGAACGGTTTTTCTAAACAATTTCTCCCATCTTTTTTTTGGTTCTGCTTATCACATTTCGACCTTTTCCCCAATTCGCACACACGCCACCAAGTGTATACAATTTTCTTTTTTTTGCTGAAAAAAATGAACGAAACGAATGAAACGAAGTACGAAATCGTTGAAAAAGGAAATATCCAAGGTAAGGGTAAACAAGTGACAAAATAAAATAATCATATCATAATAAAATCATAAAATCTGGATCATCTACCGTAATCAAAACTTTATCAAGTAGATTTTGATACGATTTTTGTAGGTAATTGAAATTTTCAAAAAATCAAATCTCTAAGCTGGAGTGCACCCTTGGAGGAGTTGAGCTTAAAAGCTGTGAAAGTTGGATTAGACAAGACTTGATAACTTGACCTGACAAAACTTGACCACAAAATTCACGACTATTGCGTTGAATTTAAAAACTTTTTTAAAGAATCGTCGAATTGGATGTCACGGGTGAAAATGTGAAAATGTGACACTTGTTACAATGGCTGGGAAGTTTTCAGTCATCGAGGGGGGAGGGAAAGGGTGGAGCCAAGGCTGGAGCCAAGGCTGGTAGACAATAACACACAAAAAAGGAATAAGGGGTTGAAAGGGGAAAAATGGAAACAAGACAAGGACAAGTTTTTACGGTGAATGGGCTTTTATATAGAAGTTTTATATAGACGAGAATCTCAGAAAATCTCAAAAATTCGTAAATTTACATGAAATAATATTGAACAACGAGTTGAACTCAATAAAAGCTGTAAAACTTAAAATCTATTGATTTCGAGAAAAGAGATGACAATTCTGGATGTCACAGAAAAAGTTGATCCTTTCAATTTTGAGAAAATTCTAGAATTTACATGAAATCTTATTGGAAAACGAGTTGAACTCAATAAAAGCTGTAAAATTTAAAATCTATTGATTTCGAGAAAAGAGATGACAATCCTGGATGTCACAGAAAAAGTTGATCCTTTCAATTTTGAGAAAATTCTAATGTCTAATGAAAATTCTAATTTTCTGATGTGCAGTTGAAAATCCACTAATGCCAGCTTCAAAGAAGAAAAACTGGCTAGCAATCATTTTTTTGAGATTGTTGAAAGAAAGAGGGAGGATCGGGTGATCCGCGTGAAATTGGGAGAAAGAGCGGATGTGAAAGAGACGAAAGAGAAGTGGGGGAGAGGTTGATCAGGCCATTCAACGAGTACAGAGCGAAATCTATGCCAATTCGCTAACCAGTTTCGAATTTTACTTTCAATTCCTCCAAACTGGATGTCATGCAAAGTTTTGAGGCAAAAATGCACTGTCTAGGCTGACTCTAGAGCTAGCGCTGCTGACCAAAACGCTAATTTGATCAAAATTTAAAAATTTTTTAAATCTTGATAGTAATTCTTGCAAACTGGATGTCATGCTATTTTCTGAGACAAAAATAAATTGCCTAGATTGCAGGGAAAATTTGGCGGGAAAAGGTGGACATGTGGAGACATTTCAAAGACGATAAATTTTGTCAACAACGAACAGAGCTCTCGGTGGATGGCACATTGCCGAGATCAAACCCCAGACACACTTTTAATCTCTCGAAATTTCCGAGGGAAGAGAAAAGGGATGAAATGGCGTGGTTAGGGGCTGACTGGGTGAGGGGGGAATCACGTGGGGGTTCGCCGCTCCTCCCCTTCCTTTCACCGCTTCCCTGTTCATCTCGATTCCTCAATTATCCATTTTTTTCTCAATCCTGGAACGCACGAAACATTTTTAAGCAAAAAAAGTGAGATAGGTGAAAGTTTTTGATTGAAGAGATAGCGAAGGAAGTGCTCGAAGTTTGCTTTGTCTTCCGGGTTACCTATAGAACTAATTTCTAAATTTTTGCCAATCCTGGAAAGCATGTAACTCATAGGTTTGCTGAAGATGAAGTGGTGAGATCAGAATCAGAATTTGGGTTAGGAGGTGAAGTAGTGCGGATCTGCTCATGGCTCTATTGCGCTTCTCAGCTTCGTTCTAACCAAAATTTTCAAATTTTTGCCAATCCTGGAAGGCATGTAACTCATACGCTTGCTGAAGATGAAGTGGTGAGCACAGAATCAGAATTTGGGTTAGGAGGTGAAGTAGTGCGGATCTGCTCATGGCTCTATTGCGCTTCTCAGCTTCCTTTTAACCAAAATTTTCGAATTTTGCCAATCCTGGAAGGCATTCAATCCAGAAACGCTATTCTGACTCCTAGAATTCTAAAAAAAAATTTGAGGTGATTTGAGATCACGTGGCGGTGGCTTCTATTCACCCGTTTCCTTCTTTCACCCTTTTAATCTTATCCCTTTTTCTCTTTTCCACTCTTTGCATGAATCTCTCGCTTGCAATACATCACGCCATGTGCTCTCAATTGAAAAAAGTGAAAAGAAAAATGAAGAAAATGAACAAAAAAGAACAAAAAAGAATAAAAACTAAACTCTATCGAAAAATCGGGATCACATCAATTTTTTTTGGCACAGAATTTTAAAATTTTAATTTCTCAAAAAGAAATGAGCGATCTGGGTGGCACAGTGAAAAAATTTGATCTTAGTTTTTTGAAAAAACAAAATTTAGATTTAAAAGATATTCAGCTAAGATATTGAAAGCTTTCAACTAAAAGATATTTAGTTAAAGGCTTTTCAAGTAAAAGATATTCAGCTAAGGGCTCCTCAACTAAAAGATATTCAGCTAAATGACTCTGTAGTCTTTTAAATGTAAATTTAAATATAAATCTATATGTAAACCTTAAATCCTACTTTTAAATACAAATTTCTTGATTTCTAGCGATCAATTTGTAGAGAAATCAAAGAAAACTCGAGACTCGGACCTTTTTTAATGTTTTTATGAAAGAAATTTGAGTCCCAAAGCCTCCGACCAGATCATGACACTTGAGATATTTGAACCTAAGAAAAATCGCAGCAAATAACTAAAAAAATAAGGAAATTTTTACGAATTCTTTCATCCTGGAACGCACGAGACCTTTAGAAAGCGAAATTTTACGCAAAAATGACAAATGACAAAAGTTGGCCAGTCAACTACCGTAGTCAGCTTTGACCAATGTCTGAAATTTTTTCAAAGTTGTCAAATCTTAGAAAAAACTTTAACAAATGGTTAAATGCCTTCCAGGATCACGCAATTTTCAAATGAAATCAAAATCTGATTGCTCAGAGTTGCGTAATTAAACCGAACTCGATCAACTTGAACCAGTCGATCAATCCAGACTTTTGCTTTGGATTGATTGGCTTCCAAAGACAAAAAGTTTGTCTGTCTATTTTTTTTGCCATCTAGATTCATTAGAAAATTGATTAAAATAAAAATTCGATAAAGATCAAAGACTAAACTCTCATGGAAACCAAAATTATTTCAAAGTCGTGGAATTTTGAGCCTCGTGGTTTCTCCCATGTGACCAGGGAAAAGGGAAAAAACGTACGATCTAGTTCCTTTTTTTTTGCGGCTGGCCATTTTCCCTTTTGGCAACCCCCCTCAATTCTGTGTGTCTGCCTCAAGTGTCTGAACGTTTCCCAATGCTCGATCTCTATCCACCCAACTCTACCCGGTCGTCTAGCCCGCTTCAAAGTGTCGAAAATCTGAAAAGTAGAATTTTTTGAGGCTATCTGGAGGGCACACTAGCATTTAAAGGGATTTGGAAAAAGGAAGGTGATCATTTTCAAAACTTCAAAACAGCGATACTTTGACTCAACAACTATTGCGCTTAAAATTAACTAAAGTCTAAGGATATGAATTTTTTCTGGCAAGCTGGACAGATTCGAAAATAAAATGATTTGTAGAGTAAAATCTAGACATAGGAAAAAAATCCATTTTACCATCCAAATCTGTTGCTCTAGCTATTTTGCTTCAAAATGGTTAAAATTTAAAAAAGCTCAACTTTTTTTGGCTAATTGGAGCGCACATTAGAAAATAAAATGATTTGTAGAGTAAAATCTAGAGATATCAAAAAATTCATTTTACCATCCAAATCTGTTGCTTTATCAATCTTGCTTCAAAATGGTTAAAATTTAAGGAAATGAACTTGTTCAGGCAAGCTGGAGTACAGATTAGAAAATAAAGTTCTTTGTAGAATAAAATCTATCCATATCAAAAAATCCATTTTACCATCCAAATCTGTTGCTCTAGCTATTTTGCTTCAAAATGGTTAAAATTTAAAAAAGCTCAACTTTTTTTGGCTAATTGGAGCGCACATTAGTAATTAAAATGATTAAAATAAAAAAAAACACAAAAATTTGAAAAACGATTACAGTTGAAAGACGGCTACAGTAGTTTTTTCTGGAGGACACTTTTTAAGAAACAAGCTTCAAGTAAGAGTTGATTACTTTTTTTTTTATATTTATGGAAAGCACACTTTAACTCAACAATGTTTTCTCGATTTTCTCTCAATCTTCCCTCAATTTTCTCTTTTCACCAAACCACGTGCTGGGGAAAGCCCCGTTTTTCAAAAAAAAGCTTTTGAAAAAGCGCTCATCAAATGTTACGATTCTCTTTGTCCGAGAGTTTCCTCAACGTTTCCCATTTCGCACATCAGCATCCGCACATCAAATAAACCAAGATCAAACATGCAATTGCTTTTGTGAGATGACTGGAAATTGTGGGATGACAGAAAATTAATGAAATCTAATTGTTAACAACATAAAAAAAAGGATTTACATCTGTTTATAAAGACTTTTTTTTTTGATTCTGTCAAAGAATTTATGTTTATTGCCTTGCTTGTTTAACTTGTTTAACTTGTTTAATTTGTTTAATTTGTTTAACACATAAGTAAAGAACTGGAAAATTCAAAATCGAGAACAACAACAAGAATTCAAAATCGACAAAATCTTCAATCAAATAAAAATTGAATTTTTAAGGAATTTGCATAGAGAATACTCGAGAAATAACCCGTTTAAATGGGAATTGGTGGGGATTGGGGGGAGTTCGTGGGGATTGGGGGGAGTTCGTGGGGATTGGGGGGAGTTCGTGGGGATTGGGGGGAGTTCGTGGGGATTGGGGGGAGTTCGTGGGGATTGGGGGGAGTTCGTGGGGATTGGGGGGAGTTCGTGGGGATTGAGGGGGATTGATTGGAATTGATTGGAATTGAAGGAAGTTGGTGGGGATTGAGGGAAATTGATTAGAATTGAGGGGAATTGATTGGAATTGATTGGAATTGAGGGGAATTGAGGGGAATTGATTGGAATTATGGAAAAAAAGTATTCAATTTCCCCCACACAGCTACAAATACATAGGATTTGTGTCAAGGAAAAGAAAAACGGGAAAAATCATGTTAAAAGCGTTGATTCATCGCTTTCTTGTGAGCACGAGGAGCGGGAACTGGATGAATCGTCGAAGCGCACCCCCAACAACATCTCCAACTCCACCACACAACTGTTCGGGTCAACGGGATTCACCTAGAATTTCAAGGCTCCGGGAATCGAAGTAAAATCCATTCTTGCATCCTAATTAACTAACATGACATCCAGGATTAACAAATCAGAATGAATTTTTTGAAAACATTGAACAAGATGCAGATTTAAGGTTGAGTGAATGATCTCGACCCTTTCAAAAGCTTTAATTCAGTGAGTTCAGTGATTTTAGCCAAGCCAAGTATTCAAATCTTTTCTAAACTCTTACCAGCATCGTTTGCCATCCAATTTTCTTCGCAGCCTCAAGATTTTCCGGTTGATCATCTAAAAAGAGGCAATCCGATGGGAGAACGCCGAGCGCCTCGAAGCGTTGCAAGCAGATCTAAGAATTCGAATGGTTTAAATAATGCAAAAGTTGTTGTGACATCCAGGATTCACTTTGGATTAGTTCACAATTCCCAAATTTCAGTTCTCACCTCGAAAATTCGCTCCTCTGGTTTCCGCGTGCCTTCAACAGCCGACTCGACAACTACGTCAAACAGCGATTCGTCAATCGGCGTCCGTCGGAGTTTTCTTTCCTAAATTTTGTTTTAAAAACGAAAAGAAATAATAGAAACTTTATCTAAATAGCAATTATTTGTGAGTAGACCAGTGAGAAAGCCAAGAGCGGGCAGTTGCCGGAGAGCTGAGATCATTCCCTCGGCCTGGAATCTGTATCTTGTTCAATGTTTTCAAAAAATTCATCCTAATTTGTTTATCCTGGATATCACGTTAGCTAAAAAGCTAAAAAGGATCTAAGATTTGTAATTTCTTAGAGCCAAGAGTTGTCGGACAGCTGAGATCATTCGCTCAGCCTGGAATCTGTCTCTTGTTCAATGTTTTCAAAAAATAGCTTCTAATTTGTTTATTCTGGATGTCATGTCAGCTAAAAAAGCTAAAAGGATCTAAGATTTGTAATTTCTTAGAGCCAAGAGCGGGGAGTTGCCGGAGAGCTGAGATCATTCGCTCAGCCTAGAATTTGCATCTTGTTCAATGTTTTCAAAAAATTCATCCTAATTTGCTAATCCTGGATATCATGTTAGCTAAAAAAGGGGTTTAAGATTTGTAATTCTTAGAGCCAAGAGTTGTCGGAGAGCTGAGATCATTCCCTCAGCCTGGAATCTGTATCTTGTTCAATGTTTTCAAAAAATTCATCCTAATTTGTTTATCCTGGATATCATGTTAGCTAAAAAAGGGTTTAAGATTTCTAATTTCTTAGGGCCAAGAGCGGGCAGTTGCCGGAGAGCTGAGATCATTCGCTCAGCCTGGAATCTGCATCTTATTCAATGTTTTCAAAAAATTGCTTCTAATTTGCTAATCCTGGATATCATGTTAGCTAAAAAGCTAAAAAGGATCTAAGATTTGTAATTTCTTACATATTGTTGATGCTTCTCATCACCCATCCATGTGCTAACGAATGGCACCGGGCATTGCATTGGGCAGCCTTTCTAAAATCAGAAAATTTTAGCTGATAAGCTTCGTTGAGCTTTAATTTCACATAACTAGAATAACTTTCTTCTCCTTCTTTCTTCTTCTTCTTTCTTCTTCTTCTAACTTCTAAAAGACTAACTTTAATATTCAAAGTTTACCTGAACGGAAAGCCTTGGGATGTAGATATTCTCCAATTCATCGCACGTGTATTCCCCCTAGAATAAACAGACATTTTTTTTTCTTTGAGTCAAGCTAGAGCTTCTTTTTCTATTAATCTAAAGCTTTGTCAAGGTTTGACAAGGTTTGTTTTAAGATCAATAGATTTAATTGAAAATTGAAAACAAAGCTTTGTGGCTTAAAGGCTTAGGCTCAGGCTCAGACCAGGCTTAGACTCAGGCTTGGGTTTAGACTCAGGCTTAGGCTTAGGCTCAGGCTCAGACCAGGCTTAGACTCAGGCTTAGGTTTAGACTCAGGCTTAGGCTTAGGCTTAGGCTAGGCTTAGGCTTAGGCTTAGGCTTAGGCTTGGACTTAGTGCGAAGGCTAGCGCCTAGCGCCTCGGCTCTACTAATGCTTGACTGGATTTTGACTGCTCAGCACATCTATAGTTCCCCATCTTTCTGTTTTCCTAAGCTTTCTAAGCTTTTCTACTTTTCAAAACTTTTCTCTACCCCATTCTTGGCACAATAATTTCATTATAAACATTATAAAGATTCATTATAAACAAGTTCGGATGCTCTTTTCTTATTTCCCCGTAAACGATTGCTCATCAAGGTCACCAAATCACGTCATTTTTCGATCTCAATCGAATTTTTCTTTTTCACTTTTTCAATGTCACAACTAACAACGGAGCATCGAGATCGAAATCTCAACTTTTGCCAAATTTTCATTTCCAACACCACCAATTTTCCCTTAAAACTATGATAATTCACAAAATTAGCCAAAAAAAAGAATGCCCGACTCACCCTAAAAAGATCGAGGCCTGTCTCGTCGCTAACATGCTGCAAAACGGCTTGCTTCAGCAGACACTCTTGCACGAATGCCCAATCGACGCCGTGTCGTTGCGCTAAATCTGAAATCGAGTTTTTGTTTTGAATAAATTAGTTAATCCTGGAAGGCACGCTAGAATTTTAAAATAAAAAAATTGCCTTTAAAGCAGCGGGTCGCTCCCTGGTATGTCATCAGTACGCCACCGTAGTCGAAAATCACTGCCTTTATCGGCATTCTGTGAATTAAAGTTGTAATTTGTAGTTTCTGGAAGTCACAAAGGAAAATGAAATGATCAATGACTACAGAAAACGAGTTTTGAAAAATCAAAAAATCCTCGAATGAGATCGAAGCGATAGAGGGAAGACCAACGCTTAAAATGAGTTTTTAAGAAAATATTCGTTAATCCTGGAACGCACGCTAGACTTTTAAGACAAAAAAACTGCCTTTAAAGCAGCGGGTCGCTCCCTGGTATGTCATTAGTACGCCACCGTAGTCGAAAATCACTGCCTTTATCGGCATTCTGTGGATTAAAGTTGTAATTTGTAGTTTCTGGAAGTCACAAAGGAAAATGAAATGATCAATGACTACAGAAAACGATCGAGAAAATGAATCATAAAAATCCTCGAATGAGATCGAAGTGATAGAGTCAACACCAATGCTTAAAATGGGTTTCTAAGAAAATATTCGTTAATCCTGGAGCTCACGAAGGTAGTTTTTCTTTAAATAAACATGTTTTAGTCACAAAATCGAGTGATGGATGAAGGAGTCGTTATGGAAATATGGAAATATGGAAATATGGCAGAATCGTTGAGATGGATTTGAAAGGAAACGATAAAACGGCAACAGAGATCATATTTTTGCTTGAGGAGGACCGGTGATCGGATTTTTCGGTGTCACCTCAGCCGTCTCACCTCTCGGGGATTCCCGCAAGGGGATTCCCGGAGATTTAGCACCTAGGCGAGCCGAAGCACAAACACCATTTGAACAAAAGGGAAAATCTAACCAAATTAAGAGGCTATTGATTTAAAAGTGTAAAATTTGTCGTTTCTGGAATGCACCCAACAATCTGGGAGTGCTGTGGGATTGTCAGCGTCTGAAAAATAGCTGCCTGATATGTTTGAAACGAGTACGAGGGAAAATAAAGCCAAATTTAGAGGTTTGGACATTTAAAAACAAAAAAGAAATTCAATTCTGGAAGGCACAGAAGACTTTTAGACTGAAGTTTCTGAAAAACGAGCTCTCTGGAAAAGATAGTCGGGTCAAAATCAAGTAGAAGAGAAAATCTGCTAAAGCAGGAAAGCTATCTATTCAAAAATGCAAAAATCATAAAAGCTGGATGTCAGGAAAGAGTATTATATCAGAAATTTGCATAAAATAAAGCTTCTTTTTTATTGGGTTTTTTGTTGGGTTTTTTGTTGGGTTTTTTGTTGGGTTTTTTGTTGGTTGTTGTACGCTGTCACTCCGAGGACCGTTTTGGACCGTTTTGGTCATCGTTTTGGACAGCAGAAATCATTTGAATGGTGATAATGGGAAGGAAAAAAGCAAATGAAGAGCAGAAGAGCAAGATGAGGTATTTCTTTTTCTTTGGAGAGGAAGAAGCAGAAGCATTCATTGAAACAAAGAAAAAGCTGATAGGGATGATTGATTTGATCTAAATTTTATCGAATCATAGCTTCGAAGATTTTGGGAATGAAATTTAAGTAGAGGGGAAAACGATGAAGAAATGAAGAATGAAGAATGAAGAATGAAGAAGTGAAGAAGTGAAGCAGTGAAGAATGAAGAATGAAGAAGTGAAGAAGTGAAGGAGTGAAGAATGAAGAATGAAGAAGTGAAGAAGTGAAGGAGTGAAGAATGAAGAATGAAGAAGTGAAGGAGTGAAGAATGAAGAATGAAGAAGTGAAGAAGTGAAGGAGTGAAGAATGAAGAATGAAGAATGAAGAAGTGAAGAAGTGAAGGAGTGAAGAATGAAGAATGAAGAAGTGAAGGAGTGAAGAATGAAGAATGAAGAAGTGAAGAAGTGAAGGAGTGAAGAATGAAGAATGAAGAAGTGAAGGAGTGAAGAATGAAGAATGAAGAAGTGAAGAAGTGAAGGAGTGAAGAATGAAGAATGAAGAATGAAGAAGTGAAGAAGTGAAGGAGTGAAGAATGAAGAATGAAGAATGAAGAAGTGAAGAAGTGAAGGAGTGAAGAATGAAGAATGAAGAAGTGAAGGAGTGAAGAATGAAGAATGAAGAAGTGAAGAAGTGAAGGAGTGAAGGAGTGAAGAATGAAGAATGAAGAAGTGAAGAAGTGAAGGAGTGAAGAATGAAGAATGAAGAAGTGAAGGGAGTGAAGAATGAAGAATGAAGAAGTGAAGAAGTGAAGGAGTGAAGAATGAAGAATGAAGAATGAAGAAGTGAAGAAGTGAAGGAGTGAAGAATGAAGAATGAAGAAGTGAAGGAGTGAAGAATGAAGAATGAAGAAGTGAAGAAGTGAAGGAGTGAAGAATGAAGAATGAAGAAGTGAAGGAGTGAAGAATGAAGAATGAAGAAGTGAAGAAGTGAAGGAGTGAAGAATGAAGAATGAGAAGAATGAAGAAGTGAAGAAGTGAAGGGAGTGAAGAATGAAGAATGAAGAAGTGAAGGAGTGAAGAATGAAGAATGAAGAAGTGAAGAAGTGAAGGAGTGAAGAATGAAGAATGAAGAATGAAGAAGTGAAGAAGTGAAGGAGTGAAGAATGAAGAATGAAGAAGTGAAGAAGTGAAGGAGTGAAGAATGAAGAATGAAGAAGTGAAGGAGTGAAGAATGAAGAATGAAGAAGTGAAGAAGTGAAGGGAGTGAAGAATGAAGAATGAAGAATGAAGAAGTGAAGAAGTGAAGGAGTGAAGAATGAAGAATGAAGAATGAAGAAGTGAAGAAGTGAAGGAGTGAAGAATGAAGAATGAAGAAGTGAAGGAGTGAAGGAGTTGAAGAATGAAGAAGTGAAGAAGTGAAGGAGTGAAGAATGAAGAATGAAGAAGTGAAGAAGTGAAGGAGTGAAGAATGAAGAATGAAGAATGAAGAAGTGAAGAATGAAGAATGAAGAAGTGAAGAAGTGAAGGAGTGAAGAATGAAGAATGAAGAATGAAGAAGTGAAGAAGTGAAGGAGTGAAGAATGAAGAATGAAGAATGAAGAAGTGAAGAAGTGGAAGGAGTGAAGAATGAAGAATGAAGAAGTGAAGGAGTGAAGAATGAAGAATGAAGAAGTGAAGAAGTGAAGGAGTGAAGAATGAAGAATGAAGAATGAAGAAGTGAAGAAGTGAAGGAGTGAAGAATGAAGAATGAAGAATGAAGAAGTGAAGAAGTGAAGGAGTGAAGAAGAATGAAGAATGAAGAAGTGAAGGAGTGAAGAATGAAGAATGAAGAAGTGAAGAAGTGAAGGAGTGAAGAATGAAGAATGAAGAAGTGAAGAAGTGAAGGAGTGAAGAATGAAGAATGAAGAAGTGAAGAAGTGAAGGAGTGAAGAATGAAGAATGAAGAAGTGAAGAAGTGAAGGAGTGAAGAATGAAGAATGAAGAATGAAGAAGTGAAGAAGTGAAGGGAGTGAAGAATGAAGAATGAAGAATGAAGAAGTGAAGAAGTGAAGGAGTGAAGAATGAAGAATGAAGAAGTGAAGGAGTGAAGAATGAAGAATGGAAGAAGTGAAGAAGTGAAGGAGTGAAGAATGAAGAATGAAGAAGTGAAGAAGTGAAGGAGTGAAGAATGAAGAATGAAGAATGAAGAAGTGAAGAATGAAGAATGAAGAAGTGAAGAAGTGAAGGAGTGAAGAATGAAGAATGAAGAATGAAGAAGTGAAGAAGTGAAGGGAGTGAAGAATGAAGAATGAAGAATGAAGAAGTGAAGAAGTGAAGGAGTGAAGAATGAAGAATGAAGAATGAAGAAGTGAAGAAGTGAAGGAGTGAAGAATGAAGAATGAAGAAGTGAAGGAGTGAAGAATGAAGAATGAAGAAGTGAAGAAGTGAAGGAGTGAAGAATGAAGAATGAAGAATGAAGAAGTGAAGAAGTGAAGGAGTGAAGAATGAAGAATGAAGAATGAAGAAGTGAAGAAGTGAAGGAGTGAAGAATGAAGAATGAAGAATGAAGAAGTGAAGAAGTGAAGGGAGTGAAGAATGAAGAATGAAGAATGAAGAAGTGAAGAAGTGAAGGAGTGAAGAATGAAGAATGAAGAATGAAGAAGTGAAGAAGTGAAGGAGTGAAGAATGAAGAATGAAGAATGAAGAAGTGAAGAAGTGAAGGAGTGAAGAAATGAAGAATGAAGAAGTGAAGGAGTGAAGAATGAAGAATGAAGAAGTGAAGAAGTGAAGGAGTGAAGAATGAAGAATGAAGAAGTGAAGGAGTGAAGAATGAAGAATGAAGAAGTGAAGAAGTGAAGGAGTGAAGAATGAAGAATGAAGAATGAAGAAGTGAAGAAGTGAAGGAGTGAAGAATGAAGAATGAAGAATGAAGAAGTGAAGGAGTGAAGAATGAAGAATGAAGAAGTGAAGAAGTGAAGGAGTGAAGAATGAAGAATGAAGAATGAAGAAGTGAAGAAGTGAAGGAGTGAAGAATGAAGAATGAAGAAGTGAAGAATGAAGAAGTGAAGAATGAAGAAGTGAAGAAGTGAAGCAGTGAAGAAGTGAAGAAGTGAAGAAGTGAAGAAGTGAAGAATGAAGAATGAAGAATGAAGAATGAAGAAGTGAAGAAGTGAAGGAGTGAAGAATGAAGAATGAAGAATGAAGAAGTGAAGAAGTGAAGGAGTGAAGAATGAAGAATGAAGAATGAAGAAGTGAAGAAGTGAAGGAGTGAAGAATGAAGAATGAAGAAGTGAAGGAGTGAAGAATGAAGAATGAAGAAGTGAAGAATGAAGAAGTGAAGAATGAAGAAGTGAAGAAGTGAAGAATGAAGAATGAAGAAGTGAAGAAGTGAAGGAGTGAAGAATGAAGAATGAAGAAGTGAAGGAGTGAAGAATGAAGAATGAAGAAGTGAAGAATGAAGAAGTGAAGAATGAAGAAGTGAAGGAGTGAAGAATGAAGAATGAAGAAGTGAAGAATGAAGAAGTGAAGAATGAAGAAGTGAAGAAGTGAAGAATGAAGAATGAAGAATGAAGAATGAAGAAGTGAAGAAGTGAAGCAGTGAAGAAGTGAAGAAGTGAAGAAGTGAAGAAGTGAAGAATGAAGAATGAAGAATGAAGAAGTGAAGAAGTGAAGAAATGAAGCTCTCTGTGATCTCTGTGAAACATCAAAAGATGCTAAAGATGCTAAAGAGCTCTGGCATAGAAAATTCTCAAAAATTTCTCAAAAAACGAAAAAAGTTAAGGGGAAAAGAAAGAAATTGGGATTTTCGTTTTTTAAAGAATTTGATAAGTTATGGAAAAGATTAAAACAATCTCGCAAACAATCAAAACAGACAAACCATTTTACATTTTAACCACCTTAACATCTTAAGGAAGCGTTTAAAACATTAAAAGATTAAAAGATTAAAAGATCTAAAAGACTTATAACATTTAAAACATTTAAAACCTTAAAACATTTCCATTTCCTTTAAAGATTTAAAAGATTTAAAAGATTTAAAACATTTAAAACATTTAAAAGATTTATAACATTTATAATATTTCTAGAGTCAAAATTCCAGGCTAAAATAGAAAATGGCTTTATTTTTGGCGTCATAGCTGTGAAAAAAGCTTATTTGATTTACTTGATTTACTGAAAATAGGTTGTTGGGTGATTGTGAGATGGATTGAAATGGGGAAAAGTCTGTGTTAGTGTTCGGAAATTTAGAAAAACGAGTGAAAGAGAGAATGAGAAAAAAACGAAAAAGAGAATTTTTTGAGAAGAGAAATTGAAAGAAATTTTGTGAAATTTGTTGAAAAACGAATGAAATGAAAAAAAAAGAGAAACAAATTTTCAGCAGAAAAATCCAGAGAAATGAGAAGGGAATTGAAAGAGAGTTGAAGAAGAGAGCTGAGAAAGAGCTGAGAAACAGCTGAAAAAGAGAGCTGAAAAAGAGAAATGCTGGTTTTGGGTCGATATTCCCTCTGCTGCTGGGGGAAAAGGGAAGAGAGTGGGCAAGTGAACTGTGTCTCGTGGTCGTCTTTCGCTGTCTATGCTGTATTTGTGCTTCATATTTTCTCGAGAACCATCAAAACACCTTTGCAACTGAGACTTGCTAAAGCTAAAGACAGAGCTAAAGACGAGCTAAAAAAAAAAGAAAAAAAAAAAAAAGGAGCGAACCCACCAGGGAGAAGAGGGGGAAAGAAAAAAGAGAAAGGAAAAAAAACGGGGCGGGCGAGCCAGCCAAAAAAAAAAAAAAAAAGAAAAAGCCAGCTAAAGCCAGCCAACCAGCCAGCCAGCCAACCAGCCAGCCAGCCAGCCAGCCAGCCAGCCAGCCAGCCAGCCAGCCAGCCAGCCAGCTAAAGCCAGCCAGCCAGCCAGCCAGCCAGCCAGCCAGCCAGCCAGCCAGCCAGCTAAAGCCAGCCAGCCAGCCAGCCAGCCAGCTAAAGCCAGCTAACAGCCAGCTAAGCCAGCCAGCTAAAGCCAGCCAACCAGCCAGCCAGCCAGCCAGCCAGCCAGCAAGCCAGCCAGCCAGCCAGCTAAAGCCAACAAATTCGAGCTTTCTTTGCTAGTAGCTGTGCTCTGAAAGAGTTCACGAGCTGGAAGAGTTGTTAAACTTCTCAAAGTTGATGATTTTAGCCGCATTCTCGCTATCTGGAAGTCAAAAAGGCTAAAAAAGCAGTGAAAAGGTGACTTTTGTATGAGTGATTGACTGACTAAGTGGGTGAATGAGCCAAGTCATGTAAAATGAATTTAAATCAATGAAAAAAAACAAAACTTTCAAATATTTTCTGCTATCTGGAATTCACAGAATGTAAAAATTATTTAAAAACATGCAAAATAGAAATTTAAAAATTTTCGATAAGACAAAAAGACGTTGACGTTAAAATGAAAAAATTTCAACAAAAAACAATTCTGAAAAATTCTGAAGCGTTTAGTAAAGCGATTTCTGTTCGATTAAAGAACCGTTTTTCTTTCTTTATTTAGTCGTAAATCCCCTCGCTTATCAGTGTTGGGCTCAAAAAAAACGACTGCTCGCTCGAGCTGATCGAGCTGATCGAGCTGATCGAGTTGATCGAGTTGATCGACCGATTAAAGCTCAAACATTAATCATTAGTTAAATTTTAAAATAATTCCTGCAATCTGGAGCTCACAGAAGATCTTGAAAGAAAAATTTGGTGAAAAAAATGAATTTGAAATTTTTGACTTTTTTTAGAGTTGTCAGAGTTGAGGTACAAAGTGGGTTTCCACGGAAAAGAGTCTTCAGAAAAAAAACAAATGCTCTCTATTTCTCTAGTGACTTCCAGTTTCACCTGATCTCTCGCAAAAAGACATTTCAAGCCACTCTGCGGCCTCCAAGGCGTCGCCACTGTTTTTGAGGCCGAAGAAACAGAGTTCAATCCCTTCCATCACGGCTTTCCCGGTACAAACCTCATCAAAACACCGAACCAGCCATGATTCAATGATGGAAGATAAATAAACGATTTATTATGTAAGAATTGGGAAATGAAAATGGAAAACTCCGCGAGACTCCTTTGCTCGATGGTGAATAAGTGAATTTTGAAAAGAAAAATTTTTATAAACAAATTTATAAACAAATTTATTTCTCATTTTCTCTTGTGACTTCCAGAAAGAATAATTAAAAAGAAAAATTGAACGACAAGACGATGCTCGACAAGACGATGCTCGACAAGACGATGCTCGACAAGACGATGCTCGACAAGACGATGCTCGACAAGACGATGCTCGACAAGACGATGCTCGACAAGACGATGCTCGACAAGACGATGTTCGCCTCTTAGGATGTACGCCCAGAACAGTTTCTCTTGTTATGGCAAAAATGAATGCGTCTGGAAATGTGCACAGATCTAGGAAAAAGGGACGGCCGAGGATTACAACAAAGAATGAAGACCGATTCCTTACGGGAGCTTTCAAAAAGGATCCGAATTTGACGTTGAACGATGGAGTCATTCTTTTCAAGCAAACTTTAAACAAGAATATTTCCCGCTGGACCTTGCATCGATGACGCTTGCTCGATGCTTGCTCGACGCTTGCTCGACGCTTGCTCGATGCTTGCTCGATGCTTGCTCGATGCTTGCTCGATGCTTGCTCGATGCTTGCTCGATGCTTGCTCGATGCTTGCTCTATGCTTGCTCGACGCTTGCTTCAAGCAGCATTGTATACTAGAAGACCTGCTTTCAAGCCTATGATGACAGCCAGGAGGCAGCGCAAACAGGCAGCGCCTTCAATTTGCTCGAACCTATTCAACTTGGACAATCGATGATTGGGCCCGAGTGTTGTTGTTGTTTTTTTGTTGTTGTTGTTTTTTGTTGTTGGTTTTTTGTTGATGAAACCAAAGTTGATATTTTTCTTTCAAATCGAAATCATCTGATCCGACGTCCAATTGGAAAGCGATATCAACTCAAGCACTTGCAACCCACGATGAAAACAGCCGGAGGATCAATTATGCATTTCGGTAACGATAATTTTCTCCTTTGAAAATGGAAAACTCCGCGATACTCCTTTGCTCGATGGTGAATAAGTGAATTTTGAAAAGAAAAATTTTTATAAACAAATTTATCTCTCATTTTCTCTTGTGACTTCCAGAAAGAATAAACAAAAAAGAAAAATAGAATACAAACTTTTAAAATTCTCGTTTTTTATCGAGCAACAGCAACAAACACTTCAACCATGACAAAAATGAGAAAAAATTTTTTCAAATCGATCTCGACAAATCCGATGACATCCAGAAGGATCAAATCTTTCTTTAAAACGTTTATTTTTCAGTTGACTTTTGGGGAAAATGATCAGCTAGCTGAGGAGGCTGAAGAGGTTAAAGAAAACACCATCAACATCAACATCGAATCTCAACTCGACCCTCGTCACCGCACAAGCGATTGAGAAAGCCGAAGAGGTCATTGACGGTGATTTTTTTGTTTTCTCCACTAGTGGCTATTAGTAGTATTGCAGGTTACAAGTTAAAGCTTTATTATTGAAATTTTAGCTGGCTAGCTGGAGAGGTTAATTGTCTGAAAATGAAAATAAAAAGAAAAGTCTAAAGTTTTCGTTCTATAAGCTTTTGTGAGTTCCAGGATTATCGAAAAGAAAGGTAGACAATGGAGAAGTTAAACAGAAGTAAAGTTAAACAGAAGTAAAGCAAAACAGAAGCCGGATGCTACGCTTCGAGAAAAGTTCCCAAGGCATCCTTGATCTTTCCGCTGTCAATCCTTTTCCGTTGTCAATCCTTTTCCGCTGGAACTCTCTGAAGAAAAGACCAGTCCGCGGGAAGACTCTGAACGTTTAACCGGAAAGATCAATGGTTTTCCGCTGGAATTGTTTTCGGAAGTGATCGGAGAGAGCAAAATGATACAAGATTTCAGAGTAGATCTCTGGAAAAATAAAAAAAAACCAGGGACAAGGATGAGTCAAAGTTGAGCTCTTTACGGGTAGCTATTAGCTTTTCCTAAGACACTTAGGAAACGGTTTAAGCAAGGCAAGGCAAGGCAAGGCAAGGATTTTCTGGAATCGATTTCAAACTAAACTCCTTTCTCATGGTGATCAAAAATTGTAGTGCTAAAAGGAAAGTCAAAAAGTGCAAAGTCTGAAGTCTTCTTAGAAGACTTCTTGGAAGACTTTGATATTGACTTTGGACTATTCAAGTCTTCTTGGAAGATAAGGATGCGGAAATTTGGGGTCAACTTGCACGTTATTCTTTTTGTTTCTTTGTTTTTCTCTTTCGTTTTTTTCGTTTTTCTTTTTCTCAGGTACAAATTGAGAGTTTTAAGGTGATAATTTTGAGAAAAAGTGATCGGAGAGAGGAAAATGATACAAGATTTCAAGCTAGAAGTCTGGAAAAATGAAGAAGCAGGGACAAGGATGAGTCAAAGGCAAAGTCAAAGACAAAGTCCAAGTCCAAGTCCAAGTCCAAGTCCAAGTCCAAGTCCAAGTCCGAGTCAAAGTCCAAGTCCAAGTCCGAGTCAAAGTCAAAGACAAAGGCAAAGGCTAAAGCCATCAATTCATTAATTCATTGGGGTTAAGGGGGAATTTAAGATATTAAATTATAATTGAAGTAGGAAAGGAGATTGGGAAAAAAAAAAAAAAAAAAATAAAAATCAAAAGAAAAATCAAAAGTTAAGCTTTTATAAGCTTTCGTGCTTTCCAGGATTACCGAATTTCAACTTAAAAGAGGATTTAGTGAAAGATTGACAGCGGGGGAGAGGGGTGATTCTAAAAAGTAGCGAAAATTTGGCGCGGTTTCGGTCGACATCATTCGAACAAACTCCATTATCACAAGAAAAACCAATGCTCACTTTTCTCGCTTTTCTTTTTCTAATTTTCGCGGAGAATTTCAGTGAAACAACAATTGAAAAAGCAGAGATTAGCGGGAAATTTTTGGTTTTTCATTTTTTGATACCTTTCAAATATAATGTAGTTATGCCATTTCAAATAAAAAAATCAAAATTCAAAATTGAGCGGCGCTACGGGGTGTCGAACCTGGCTCGTGCGGGCTGCCCTGACTGCGTGCACAAGCGCCCTGCCAGCTGCGCCATGGCGGCCTCGAAGCGAGGGAAAAGGAAAGCCCCTATAACCAAGGGATGCTAGATGAAGAGCGATTACGCGACCGCACAAAAGAACACCAAGAGGTTCCTCTTTTGGCAGATAGTACATAAAAATACGAGATTTGGCTGGAAATTTGTACCCAAGGGTTTTCGGGGACGGTGAATCGATTGGAAATATTCGTTTGATTAAATCTACCTAACTAGAACCTAAAGAAGGAGAGGTTCCTCTTTGTTTAGCGCAAGTGAGCCCAATCCATCTCTGATCCCGACTCATTTCATAGATCTTTATTTTACGGATTAAATTGGATTATTGGATTATTGGTTTATTGGATTATTGGATTATTGGATTATTGCATTATTGGATTTCCTGCGTTCCAGGCTGAACAGCAGAATCCATTTTTTTTCGCAATCTCAGAGAGAAAAGGCGAGCTTTTTCGGCTTTTTCGGCAGATCACTCACTCCGAGAGAGATGGCGAGTGAGTGACCACCGCCTGGGACCTCTTTCAACTCAAAGCCGCCGGGAATCACGATCCTGGATGTCACTCTATCTTTTCAACCAATTTTTAAATCTATCTATCGAGTTTTTGATTTTTTTTCTAAACGGTGCCCCAGGCTACCGTACCCTGGGAGCGAATTTTTCGAATTTAACTTAAAAAGTGCCTTTTTTTTATGATCAAAGATCGAATTTTAGTTAAAATTTAGCTTTATTTAGCTAAATTTAGCTTTATTCAGTGTTTACTGTAGTTTTTACGACTAGGATTACGGTAATTTCGATAAAAAAGAGCATCTTTTAGACAAAAGCAACTTCTGAGCTATTGTAATCGGCTAATTGATGCCGATATGCTAATGATTTTCCCACTTTTGCAATGGCTATTCTCGTCCGGGCAAATCACAGCACAAGAGCTTCTCGCGAATCCGAAATGCAACGAGCGAATGCAACCCGGCGAGTGCCTGAACTTTACCGTCGCTTGGTACTATGATCGGTGAGCTTTAGGAGTTTTTTGAAAGTAGTTTCCACCAATCTGGAAGTCACAGTCGCCAATGGATAAAGCAGAATTACGGGTTTTCTCTTGGCTTTCAAAAGTGCTCTAAGCTACCGTAGTCTTTACGTCGGATTATGGTAGCCTTTACGGCGGATTACGGTAGCCTTTTTCTAACTATAAGCGTGCCTTTTGTTTAATATATTGTAAAACGCTTTAGTTACGCTCATCGATGTCGTGAGTTCTTTTACAGTGGTTGTGCCGGGAATGGAAATCGCTTCACAACCAAAAAAGGTTTGTTTCTTTTGATTCGAAATTCAAATTGAACAAATTTTTGGTGATTCTGGATGTCACTGCATTCAAATTTGAGCTAATTTATTTATTTTGTAAATTACAAAAAAAAATTCTCTCTAACTCTCTCTTCTCAATCTCCAGCTCAATCTCAATGTTGATTTCTATCCATTTTCTGCAATAAATCCTCAGCTAAAGTTCACAAATTCCTCTGGCTTTGATCAATGAAGTGTTCGGTTGAGTGAGAGAAAGGAAAGAGAAGGAGAAAAGACATTTCTCTCTTTTCTTTTCTCCCCAACGATTGAAACATATGTGCTGAGGTGCCAATCAAAAGTGAATGAGGAAAGAGGATCCACAAAAATTCCCTCCCGCAAAAGATAGAGTGGGCTCCAGGATTACTCTTTTTCTTCACCCGGCTTTCTTCGGCTTTTTTACCCAGCCGAAACTCGAAACCAGCTGCATATCGACTCACACCTCGTGCTTTGACCGTTTGAAAAAACTAGAAAACAAGAGCTGATTTGAATGGTGTGACATCCAGGATGAACAAAAAAATCTAACTTACGAGGTTTTGACTTAACCTAGGCTAACCAGAGCCTCGAACTGGCTAGGATTGTCGATGCTGGTATCTCGTCCTTCACCGTTTTCTGAAAAACTAGAAAACAAGAGTTGATTTGAATGGTGTGACATCCAGGATCAACAAAGAATTTCAATTAACGGGGTTTTGACTTAATCTAGGCTAACCAGAGTCTCGAACTGGCTAGGATTGTCGATGCTGGTAGCTCGTCCTTCACTGTTTTCTGAAAAACTAGAAAACAAGAGTTGATTTGAATGGTGTGATATCCAGGATGAACAAAAAAATCGAACTTACGGGGTTTTGGCTTAATCTAGGCTAACCAGAGCCTCGAACTGGGTAGGATTGTCGATACTAACACCTCGTCCTTCGCCATTTTTTGAAAAAACTAGAAAACAAGAGTTGGTTTGAATGGTGTGACATCCAGAATGAACAAAACAATCTAAGTTACGAGGTTTTGGCTTAACCTAGGCTAACCAGAGCTTCGAACTGGCTAGGACTGTCTTGTCTTACGGCTGTCTTTTTCTAGAAAATCAAAAACGACACTAGATTTGAATAGTGTGCCTTCCAGAACAAGGAAAACTAATTTGAAGAAACTTTTACTGGTTTCAGTTTTGTTTTTGCGGAAATACTGAATTTTCGTTTATTTTTAGTTTGTTTATTAAAGATTTTTCTATACTTTTGTCTTTTCCTTTAACCAGTTTTTATTTTCCAAAAAAAAAAAAATGATCACAAAAGGTCGAGGAGATTCATCGGAAATGATCACAAAAAGATCTATCGAAGAGTCATTTTTTTAGAATCCATCAATTTCTTTTTATATGGTTCTCAAATAGACAAGCTTTTTTAAAAAAAAGTTATAAAAAGTGAAAGTGACAATCTGCTTAGACTGTCAGTTAGACAACCTAAAGAAAGTGAATAAAACTGAAGAAGAAAGTTTTAAGTTTTAAGAATATCCTCATACTTTCTAGGGCTGAGTTTCAGCTGGAATTTCCTTCTCTTCCTCTTCCTCTTCCTCTTCCTCTTCAAGTTTCAAGCTAAACTCAGCCCTAGAAAGTATGAGGATATTCTAGGAAAATGGAATATGATTGAAAAAGGAAGAGAAAGAGGAAGAGTAAGAGGAAGAGAAAGAGAAAGAGGAAGAGAAAGAGTAAGAGGAAGAGAAAGAGGAGGAGTAAGAGTAAGAGTAAGAGTAAGCGTAAGCATAAGGTAAGCATAAGCGTAAGAGTAAGAGTAAGAGAAAGAGTAAGAGAAAGAGAAAGAGTAAGAGAAAGAGGAAGAGGAAGAGAAAGAGAAAGAGTAAGAGAAAGAGGAAGAGAAAGAGAAAGAGGAAGAGAAAGAGTAAGAGGAAGAGAAAGAGGAGGAGTAAGAGTAAGAGGAAGAGAAAGAGTAAGCGTAAGCATAAGAGTAAGAGGAAGAGGAAGAAGAAGAGGAAGAGAAAGAGAAAAAGAAAGAAGAGGAAGAGTATGAGTAAGAGGAAGAGAAAGAGAAAACAGATGATTTCCATTTCCAGAATGTGATCACTCTTGTCATTTCGAGGATATCGCATCGGTTGATCAGCGCTGCTCTCAGAAATACGATGTTGGCACTTGCGAGGCAGACATCGAGAGGTTACCATTCAAAATTTCAACAATTTCAGCAATTTATCATCTAAACCGAAAGAATACGTCAAAAATTGTTTGTTTTGATGATTTTGTTTTAAAGCTGTCACTGATTTCCTCAAATTTTCTTTCAGATGGTACTTTGACTGGACACTAAAACGATGCGTTTGCAGGTACGCTTTAGAATTAGAAAGATCTACCATAGAAAGATTAGAAAACTCAACAGGAAACTGAAATTCTCTTTTATCCAGAGAAAGAGAAAGAGGAAGAGAAAGAGGAAGAGGAAGAGAAAGAGAAAGAGGAAGAGAAAGAGAAAACAGATGATTTCTTTTATCCATTACCGACTGTGTCTACCAGATAGATGAAAAGTTGTTTTAAAGTTCTTTTAAAGTTCATAAAGCTAATGATCATAATATTGGGTTGGTGAATTGAAAAATGCGGGACTTTGAATTCAAATTGATTCAACATAAAACCATAAATTCATTCCAAATAATCTCCATTATTATTGACGACTTTTGCTCATTTTATAGGCAATTTACGGACTCCTCTTTCGTGGTTGGATTGGTTTTGAATCGAAAAACTTTCAAAGCCAATTTTTGACCGCTTCTTCCGAATCGAAGTATTCTCCCGCAAGCTCATTACTCATTATCCGGAATAGTAATTAAATAAATAGTAATCAGAAGGGACAAAGTCCGGACTGTATGGGGAATGTGTTCCCAAACAAGGCTATTTATTTTAGAGTTAGTCAGTTTTGCAACAGGGTCACTAGGGTCACTTTCGGGTTTCTCGCCTGGCCCCACCCATTGCCACTTCCTCTGATAGTTCACAGATAAAACCCATTTCTCATCTCCTATCACAATTCGAGAAACGAAAGATTTCCTTTCGTATGGACGATGGACGATGGAAGATGGACGGCACTGATCGAGGCGCGCTGCCACTTCTGGGAGTTATTGAGGTCAGGGGTACCCAAGCCCCAAGTTTCAATTTAAATCCAAGGGTATGAAGGTGCCTTAGCACAGCATGATCAACCCCTAACTCTTCTCCCAATTCACGCGATGATACCCGATGGGTCGTTGGTAATGAGTTCGAGTAATTTGGAATGATCCAGTTCGCTCCACGGCCCTCTGCACCTTCAAAGATTTGCACCCTCTGCACCCAAAGATCGAAACTTGACAAACCATACTCCGTTCTTTCGGAAGGTGAGTCAGCTGCCAGCTGGTGAGTCAGCAACTGCCAAGTCTGCATTGTGCTCTTGTAGGAAGTCATGAAGCATGACATGACAAATATCTCCCGGTGGCAGATTGTCGAGTGCAATAGAAGAAGTGAAGAAAAATATTAAAAACTAGAAGCATAATTTTTTCGCAAGAGGAAATGTTGAAGTAACAAAACCCTCTTTCAGCTGGTTCAATCCTGTTGTTTTTTCTCTACGAGTCCCGCGAAATAGTCCGCAGTTCTCAATTCACCAACTCAATAGATGAAATCAAAGATCCCTATCAGCTTTTTTTTCGTTTCAATCTTCTGAGATCAACCTTCTCTTCTCCAAAGAAAAAAGAAATACGACATATTGCTCAATTTTCTTTGAGTTCTCAATTCACCAACCCAATATTAAGCGACGTTGATGGTTAACGGTTTATTTAACGATCAGATTTTAACGATCAGATTTTAACGATCAAATTTTAACGATCAGATTTTAACACCCAAATTTTAACGATCAAATTTTAACGATCAAATCGATTTCTCATTTAGTTGGTGGTCTGGTTGTGGTGGGAATTCGAATCGTTTCTATTCGGCGAATCATTGTCTCGAGATTTGTGGGCAATTCTCATTGGGCGATCCACTTTTCGTGCAACCCGACTGGATTCCTGTTAGGCCGCAAGTGAGCGCTTGGAAATCTTCTTAAAGAATTTTAAAGAATTTAAAGAAGATTGAGAAGGGAATTAGATTTTGGAGGTTTATTGGAAATAGAATGGATCTGATAGAGAATTCCATGATGTTTCAAAATCTGTAATCAAAAATCGAATCAAAATCGTTTCCTCAAAATCGTTGCCTCGAATTCCTCTCGAAAAAAGGCTTTCTTTTTATCTGACTTTTGCCTAGCTAACACAATAAGATCCCTTTTCACCTCGGCCTCTTAATTACCTCCGTGGTCTAGTGGTTAGTGCGCTTAGCTCCAAGGCGGTCGACCAAGTTTTTGGCATGGGTTCAATCCCTCGTGCCACCTTCTTTTTTTCTCTTGTCATTTGTCTTGTCTCTTGTCTTGCTATTTTCAGGCTCTTGTCAAGCCTCAAATTCTTTGCCTCGAATTCTTTGCCTCGAATTCGTTGCCTCAAATTCATTGCCTCAAATTCGTTCCCTCGAATTCTTTGCCTCAAATTCCTCTCGAAAAATTCCTTCTTTTCATCAGACTTTCGCATACCCAACACAATAAGATCCCTTTTCACCTCGCCCTCTTAATTACCTCCGTGGTCTAGTGGTTAGTGCGCTTGGCTTCAAGGCCATCGATTGCTCTTTTGCATGGGTTCAATCCCTCGTGCCACTTTCGTCCTCAGCTTTTTCTCTTTTTCTCTATTTTCATAAATTTCAGTACAAAGACGAAGTTTGGGCTCCAAAATCAACCATTCAACCCATTCATCCGTTAGCGTTTCTGAATGGACAACCCACGACAACACTAAACGATTATCGGGTATTTCAAAGAAAAATCCTTTAACAAAATGATTTTAATCCTTTCTAATAAAATCAAAAAATGATTAAAATGATTAAAAAATATAACAAAATCGTTTTGTTATTGTTTGGTTGTTTTTTTTTTTTTGTTTTCTTATAGTTTTATCGATTATTTTCTCGTTATAGTGATGAGAAAAAGGTGTTAAAATGACGAGAATGACGAAAAGAAATCTAAAATTTAGCCTCAAATCCCCTTCGAATCCAGTCCAACAACAGCAACAAACTGTGAGTTGAGCTTTTTTTCGCTTTTTATTAAAAACTCTAGACTTTATATTCAAAAAAATCTCATCCATCACAGGGAAAACTCATTGAATTTTCACAAGAACTTTGAAATTTGAAATCTTCTTGATTTCATTAAATTAATTTGAAGTCTTTTTATCTTCATGACTTCTTCAAATTGAAATTTTCTCTGACAGTTCACTGTTGGGTTAACTGTTGAGTTAGCTGTTGAGTTAGCTGTTGAGTTGAGTGTCTAGTTGAGTGTCTAGTTGAGTGTCTAGTTGAGTGTCTAGTTGAGTGTCTAGTTGAGTGTCTAGTTGAGTGTCTAGTTGAGTGTCTAGTTGAGTGTCTAGTTGAGTGTCTAGTTGAGTGTCTAGTTGAGTGTCTAGTTGAGTGTCTAGTTGAGTGTCTAGTTGAGTGTCTAGTTGAGTGTCTAGTTGAGTGTCTAGTTGAGTGTCTAGTTGAGTGTCTAGTTGAGTGTCTAGTTGAGTGTCTAGTTGAGTGTCTAGTTGAGTGTCTAGTTCACCGTCTATTTGACTGTCTAGTTCACTGTCCAGTTCACTGTCCAATTCACTGTCTAGTTCACTATCTAGTTCCCTGTCTAGTTCACTGTCTAGTTCACTGTCCATTTCCCTGTCTAGTTCACTGTCTAGCTCCCTGTCTAGCTCCCTGTCTAGCTCCCTGTCTAGCTCCCTGTCTAGCTCCCTGTCTAGCTCCCTGTCTAGCTCCTTGTCTAGCTCCCTGTCTAGTTCTTTGTCTAGTTAATAAACAAGAGAAAATCAAGTGAGTAAGGTGGTCAAATAGCATGTGTTATGGTTGGAATTAGGTTGAAAAGAAAGCTCTCAAAAAAGTTTGACTGAAATTTCTAAACAACAAATCCACTAATTCAAGAATATTTTTGTTCTATTATTTACAAGTGAACTTTAATCGAATTTCTAGATTTGTCCAAGATTTCGATTCAAGAAAAGCTGGACTTGAGTGACTTTTAAATCGATTTCAGAGATCTACAGTCGATCCAGTGCCATCAGATCCTTCTCCAACTGCCGATTACAATGAGATTTTTGTGAATATCGACTATCCACAGGTTTTTTTTCAATCTCTATTTCGTTTTCTGTTTCTTTCTCTGTTTCTTTCTTATACTCAGTCAATTCTGAAAGCTTTATAGGCCACGAAACCTTTCAAATCCGATCCATACTTCACTGGGAAATTCGCAAATGAACCAGATTTCGAGCAATTCGACTCAGACGCCGTGCTAAGAGGACAATTTCAAGTAAAGCTAGTATTAGTAAAGCTAGTAAATAGTAAATACAATTATTTCATCTAAACCGAATTCTCAGTTATTTAAAGGATTCAAATCGAATCTTTAAAAGGTTTCAATCATTTTCTCACAATCATTTTCAGCCACCTGAATCAACCGATTCAATCAGCGACTCAAAAATCGAGGAAATTCCCTTCAGTCGACGTCGTGACGAGCTAGACGGGGCATTTAATCGACGTCGTGACGAGCTGGATGGAGCATTTAATCGAATCCCGTTTGCGCCCGATTATCATGATAATCTATTGTATCAAAAGGAAACGGTAATCTATAAAGGAAATGGAAAAAACGAGAAAAAAAACCGACTTTCAGAGCATTCCATCAGCACTCCGCATCGGCAATGAGGGCTTTGCCACTGGACCACCGGTGAGTACAGTGATTTGATATGGATATTCTTGATCTTTCAATCTTAGAGCCTGTAAACCAGCTCAGAAACCAAACCCAGTTCCAGAGCCAGTTCCAGAGCCCGTTCCAGAGCCAGTTCCAGAGCCCGTTCCAGAGCCAGTTCCAGAGCCAGTTCCAGAGCCCGTTCCAGTGCCAGTTCCAGAACCAGTTCCAGAGCCAGTTCCAGAACCAGTCCTTTTTCAGTGACACATTTGACCAGACCCAGCAGAGCTAGGCTAGAGAACAAAGCTAGACCAGAGACTTGATCCAGTCATTTTCCAAGCCAGCTGCAAAGTTAGGACAAGACCAGAGCCAAGCCAGGCCAAGCCAGGCCAGGCCAGGCTAGGCCAGGCCAGGCTAGGCCAGGCCAAGCCAGGCCAGGCCAGCTTCAGCTCTTTCCCAGCAAGGCCAGAACTAGGCAATTTAGCTCTAATCATTTCCCAGATCCAGATCAGGTAAGGCTAAGCAAGCTTGGCCAGCTCCAGCCTTGGCTTTTAACCTCAAATACTTTGTGAATCAGGTACAACTAGGTAATTTTAGCATTTCAATTCTTTCACATTCTTTTCCCAATCCGATTGTCAGTTTGCCTCTGAAACAAACGAATGAAACAAACAAACAAACAAACAAACAAACAGACAAACAGACAGACAAACAAACAAACAGACAAACAGACAGACAAACAGACAGACAAACAAACAGACAGACAAACAAACAGACAGACAAACAAACAAACAGACAAACAAATTAAAAGTAAATGAAAGAAAAAAGAACATAAAGAAGCTGTTTTCAAAGTTTTTTTCTTAATTTGTCGTATTTTTAAGAAATTTGACAAGCTTTAGTCAGAAACTAGATAGCCAGAAAGCCAGAAAATAGCTAATAAGCGCAAAAAAATTTGTCTTATTCTTATTGAATGTCTTCTCTGTAACCAAAAGACTTTAAAGAACTCTCAAATCATTAAAAAGATTAAAGAAAAATATAAAAAGCCATTTCTTTACAGTAGATCTTTAAGATCTTTAAGTTCTTTAAGATCTTTTAGATCTTTTAGATAAACAAACTTAAAACTAACAGCTAACTATCGAAGCTTAGCTGAGCCTGAGCCTGAGCCTAAGCCGATCTAAGCTTAGCTGAGCCTGAGCCTGAGCCTAAGCTTAGCTGAGCCTGAGCCTGAGCCTAAGCCGATCTAAGCTTAGCTTAGCTTAGCCGATCTAAGCTTAGCTTAGCCTGAGCCTGAGCCTAAGCCGATCTAAGCTTAGCTTAGCCTGCAGGACAGAATTTTCCTTTAGATTGAGCCTGAGGAGGGAGTATGATGAGGTGAAAAAGTTGCGAAAAGTTAGAAGAGCTGTCGGAATCGAATTGTCGAAAACGGTAATCTTTTTCACAGCATCATCATCAAATCTCATCGATTTCTAGAAACGATTCAAACGAGCCACAAAAGAAATCTTCATCTCCGCCAGGGAAACAAAAGCAAGAATCAACTTTTCAATATGATGTGGTGAGTGTTTGAAATGAATTCGAGAATTCGTCTAAAGTTTATCGAAAATCGAGAAAATCGAGAAAATCGAGAAGATTTAGATTTCTAGATTTTTGCTAGGCTTTTTCTAGGCTTTTTTCTATCAATTTCGACTCTAAAATAAGACTTTCTAGAGTCTAGAAACAAGAATTTTTTTGTATACAAAGCGCAGAAAATAATAGCAGAAACGAATAGCACTAATAGCTGTATGCAGAAACTAATAGCACTTCAGGCTTCTCTATGAAGTAAATAGTGACAGTGAACTGCTATTCCAGTGCTATTCCACTGTTGTAAAGGGCTAAAGACTGTACTTGACTTTACAAGGGAAAGATCAGAAGTCAGCGTGAAATATTGGCACTAAAATTTGGTGGAAATAAAAGTCGGATACGGTGATCACGATGGCACCATCGTGATCACCGTATCAATCGCCTAAGCCTAAGCCAAAGCATTTTCAGATTTTGCCAAGAAGCTCTAGTTTTCGAGAAAAATGCATTGCAAAGTTGAAAAGCAGGGAAACGGGGACACAAAGGTTAAGTGACCTCCGCTGCCAGCCTATGCCAGCTCCTTGATGGTGTAGTGGATAGTGAGGGCGTTTATCAGACCGTCCATGACCATGTTTTACCGCGGGTTCGAATCCCCTCCCTAGCCAACTTTTTTGCAAGTTCGGGAAACGAGCGCCCGAAGTTAATTGCCTTTCCCCGCTCTCCTTTAGAAGCTCCTTGGTGGTGTAGTGGATAGTAATGTCGTTCACCAGTCCATCACCATCATCATGCCGTGGGTTCGAATCCCCTCCCTAGCCAACTTTTTTGCAAGTTCGGGAAACGAGAGCCCGAAGTTAACTGCCTTTCCCCGCTCTCGCTTACAAGCTCCTTGATGGTGTAGTGGATAGCGGGAGCGTTCACCAGTCCATCACCATCATGCCGTGGGTTCGACTCCCCTCAATGCCAAACCTTTTTGCAAGTTCGGGAAACGAGAGCCCGAAGTTAATTGCCTTTCCCCGCTCTCGCTTACAAGCTCCTTTGGTGGTGGATAGTAATGGCGTTTCACCAGTCCATCAGTATCTTTTGAATCCCCTCAATGGTAAACCTTTTTCAAAAGCTCAAAAAGGATTTTAAACAGGATCTGAATGTTTGGGGAAATTTATTAATATCAAGCTAAACTTTTCGATCATTTAAATCATTGAAATCATTGAAATTAGCTTTTATTTAGCTTTACCTTTAGATTTAGCTTTAGATTTAGGATTTATTTCTTTAGCAACAGACGCTTGATGCATCAAATGATCAAATCGACCAGCCACCGCCTATTCAAACGACCGTCATCTCATTGCCGCAGAAGAAAAAGCGAATAAAGGTTTGCGTTTAGTTTACAGCTTTACAGTACTCTTGTTTTAAAGTCTTTTCGCTTTTTCTTTTACTCCAAAAACCTCATAGATAGTTTTTGAATCTAAAATAGATGATTCAGCAATCATCTCTTGATCTAGGAGTACTGTGGACACTTTAGCAGCCATCATATCCGATTTCAGAGCTCTACAGTACCCCTTAGGAGTACTGTAAGCGCTCCAGCAGACCCCATATCTCATTCTAGGGCTCTACAGTACCCTTAGGAGTACTGTAGGCACTTCAACAGACCCCATATCTCATTCTAGGGCTCTACAGTACCCTTAGGAGTACTGTAAGCGCTCCAGCAGACCCCATATCTCATTCTAGGGCTCTACAGTACCCTTAGGAGTACTGTAACTCCTCTAGCACCTACTGTACCCCATTTGCAGGTTCTCCGTCGGAAACCGTTACTCCGTGGGATCGTGCGAGCTTCTGACTTGTTGTATCCATCAAAAATCCCAAAATTAATTGAAGCCAAAGATCCAGCGAATGGAAAAGACAGCTACAGAACCCGGGAATCGTCATCGGAAACTGTCGGGAACAACAGTACGCCGGAAGCCACCGTAATCCCGATTTTCGAGGAGTTTCATTTGAGAACAGAGAAACCGGAGAAATTTCAATTCTCGATTTCAATGAAAAACGATTTGCCAAAGGGAAATTCGCGAAAATTCGAAAAATTCGAAAAATTCGAAAAACAGAGGTAGATTTTGGAAAAGGATTACTGTAATTCCTGTCTTTCTTTTAGAACATTCGGCTTTGAGGCAATGAAAGTAACGGAAAAGTACAGTAATCTTTGTTTTTTTTGTCTTTGTCTTTGTCTTTGTCTTTGTCTTTGTTTTCAAGTTAATTTTAAATTTAGAACGAAATCCGAAAATCAATTCCTTTCGGAAATCAATCCAACCCCGATTCTGATGTCAAAAAATCAATTTCAACCAAAAAAGTATGCTAAAATTATCATTTCTAAAAGCTTTTCATACTTTGTCCTCTTGAAAATCGTTAAACACACCCCCGTCTGGCGCACTGAATCTATCGAAATGTTTTTAGTAAAGCTTGTAGAAAAAGCTGATAGAAAAAGCTTTTAGAAAGGCATAAAGTTTATAGAAAAAGGAGATCGTTGAAAGGTAATTATCCATTATTTTAGACCATTAATCAGCCCCAGTCCAACCGTTTCGACTCAAGAAAAGCCAGAGATCGTTGAGCCAGAGCATGGCCACTTTTTCCCGCAAAGGTCAGCTTTTTCCCGAAGTTTCTTTCATTCTAGCTACTGTTTGAATTTGATCTAGCTAGGGGAATGTAGTTGATCAGAAGCTAGGGGACTGTAGCTGATGAGAAGCTAGAGTCTGTAGCTGATTAGAAGCTAGGGGACTGTAGCTGATCAGAAGCTAGAGTCTGTAGTTGATCAGAAGCTAGAGTCTGTAGCTGATGAGAAGCTAGGGGACTGTAGCTGATCAGAAGCTAGAGTCTGTAGCTGATTAGAAGCTAGGGGACTGTAGCCAAGAACAAGATGAGTGAAAAGTACAGTAGACTGTCTAGGCATCACCAGCCTCGCACTCAATTAAATGATGATGAATCAATTGAAATACAAATAATTCATGGAGATTATTTGGAGGGATTAACGAAAAAAGAAAAGCTGATAAATTACGATGATTACTATACGGAAATGGAATATTTGAAAGACGAGGATGACGGGCAACAAGTCCAGCAAAGCCAACAACTCCAACAAGTCCAACAAATCCAACAAGTCCAACAAATCCAACAAATCAGCACCACGAGAATGCCGTGAGTTTTGTTTTGAGGAAAAGAAAATTGATTAGAGAAAAGGCTGAAAGTCTTTTGCTTAACACTAGAGATTTAACAATAATAAACTTTGAAATTTCAACTTTTCCAGCTCCTCGTAGCTGATTTTCCAATTGAAACTCGTTTTTGCGTTAAGGTTTACAGAGTTTACCAGTCAGGAGATGCCGACTGAAGCATTGAGATTTGAACTTTAAGCTTTGAACTTTGAAATTTCAACTTTGAAATTTAAACTTTGAAATTTAAACTTTGAAATTTCAAACTTTTCCACTTACTAGACTCATAGATGATTTTCAAAAACTCGTTTTTGCGTTAAGGTTTACAGAGGTTACCAGTCAGGAGATGCCGACTGAAGCAGCCGCGTGGACAAGGGATCAAACGCTTTTCCATGCCGCATTGCCGTTTCATTTGGGTGAGTTCACAAATGTTTTCGATTCACTCAAAAACAGACCACAATTTGTGGTTGACTACGTAGAAAGAGTTTGACTTTAACGCGGCTAATCATTGGCTAAATTGAGATTGGCTGACTCGGCTAATCACTGCCTATGTCCTACTTCTTTCGTTGATCTGTTACAGCTCCAGTTTCCCTGACATTTCCAATTTCCTTGACATTTCCAGTTTCCACCCTGACCCCCCTCTCGAGGCCGTTGAAGTTGAAGGCTCCGGAATTGGCTGTAACAACAACAACAGAAACTCGTTCTCGGCAAGAATTGGAAACGAATCGTGTTCCGGAGAGAAGCGAAATCCCGAAAAGTGGGTTTTTTAAGTGAAATTTGTTAAAATTTGAGCTTTTTAACTTTGACCTTGAGCTTGAGCCTTTTCAAGGCCCTAGCTAAATCACAGAACTATTAAAGCTTCCTTAAGAAGCTTTAATAGTTCCTATTGACTTTATCAAAATCCCAACTGTAACTGAGCATTTAATAGAGCTTTTCTCATGAATTTTGAGATCTAGATCTAGAACAAGAACTAGGTTTAGATAAAGATCAAGAACAAGAACAAGATCAAGATTGAGAGCTAGATCTAGAACAAGAACTAGGTCTAGATTTAGATCTAGATCTAGAACAAGAACTAGGTCTAAGTCTAGATAAAGATCAAGAACAAGAACAAGATCAAGAGCTAGATCAAGAATAAGAACAAGATCTAGATCTAGATCTAGATCAAGATCAAGATATAAATCAAGATCAAGATCTCCTCAAGATCAAGAACAAGAACAAGATCAAGAACAAGATCAAGAACGAGATCTAGATCAAGAACAAGAGCGAGATTGAGATCTAAATCAAGATCCACATCAAGATCCATATCAAGATCCACATCAAGATCAAGAACAAGATCAAGATCTCCTCAAGTTCAAGATCTAAATCAAGATCTCCTCAAGGTCTAGATCAAGATTAAGCTCAAGATCTTTTCAGCTCCAGTCCACTATCAGCCAAGTGATGGAATCGAGGATCTGCGAGTTGTAGAAATCGTGCAGGTTCATTTCTTGAGTGGTTAAGGGATCAAGTAGTTTAGCCAACAAGCTCTCCTACTTGGACAACGTCAACTACAGCTCAATCAACGAAAGCTCAAGCAACGAAAGCGCCGTTCTTCCGCCCGTCAACCCCGGCTCTGCCACCTCTCACAGCCCAAAGAGCACCGAAGAATCAGGTTCGCGTGTGTACTTTTTGCTTAAAAGGGCTAAAATCTGTCACAATTTGTTTTCTTTTTGACAGAAGGTTTTTAAAATTTTTTAAACCACTCCTTTCCGGCTTAAAGCATCGTTTAGGTAGATCTCTGGGGATGGATTCGAAACGCGCAACGTCAGGGAATCACTACAGCTACAGTAAACTCGCCTACCATAACCCATTAAACCCAAAAAAACCCATCAAAACTACAGTAAGTGATTGAATATTTTGTCTTAAAGCAAGAAAAACCGAAATACTTATTAGATTACGGTAACTTATCAATTCGAATTCTAAAGGATTCCTTAAAATTCATTGAGAAGTGATTGAAGCTGGAAAGGGAAGATAGGTAGATAGCTAGATAGATAGATAGATAGATAGATAGATAGCTGGATAGCTAGATGGCTAGATGGCTAGATGGCTAGATGGCTAGATGGCTAGATGGCTAGATGGCTAGATAGCTAGATAGCTAGGTAGTTAGATAGCTAGATAACTAGACAGCTAGATAACTAGACAGCTAGACAGCTAGATAGCTAGATAACTAGATAGCTAGATAACTAGACAGCTAGACAGCTAGATAGCTAGATAACTAGATAGCTAGATAACTAGACAGCTAGACAGCTAGATAGCTAGATAACTAGACAGCTAGATAACTAGACAGCTAGACAGCTAGATAGCTAGATAACTAGACAGCTAGATAACTAGACAGCTAGACAGCTAGATAGCTAGATAACTAGATAGCTAGATAACTAGACAGCTAGATAACTAGATAACTAGATAGCTAGATAACTAGACAGCTAGATAACTAGATAACTAGATAGCTAGATAACTAGATAACTAGACAGCTAGATAACTAGACAGCTAGATAACTAGATAACTATTGGGTTGGGGAGAATGAGTCGGCGCCGAAATTTAAAGAAACTTTTTGCACCCATAAAACCTTCTTTAAATACACGTTTTGTTTCATCAAAATGGTCCACGATTTCTTTACAAAATGGCTTTTGAGAGATTCCACAAAGCTTTTCTTTTTTGGGATTTTATGGATTCCCAAACACAGCTAATCAAAATGACAAAAAGTCCGACTCATTGCTTGAACAGTTTCTTCCACATAAACCTCCTTTGGTGTTTATATAAAAAAGATAGAGCACACTCAATTACATAAGTTACCAAATTTTCAGGAAGATCCCTCCAACCGTTTACTCTAGATGACAGTTTATCGATTTTGTGAAAAAAATGATCCTTTTTTGAGTTGAGGCGCTGTTTGAGTTCTCTTTTAAATATCATTTTGTAGAGAATTAGTTACCCTTCTACGGATATCAAACGCATATCATTTGACAAAGTCTGCTATAAGTTTTAGAAATTTCTTTGATTTTCGGCGCCGACTCATTCTCCCCAACCCAATAGATAGCTAGATAACTAGATAACTAGACAGCTAGACAGCTAGACAGCTAGACAGCTAGACAGCTAGACAGCTAGACAGCTAGATAACTAGATAACTAGACAGCTAGATAGCTAGACAGCTAGATAACTAGATAACTAGACAGCTAGATAACTAGACAGCTAGATAGCTAGACAGCTAGATAGCTAGACAGCTAGATAACTAGATAACTAGACAGCTAGATAGCTAGACAGCTAGATAACTAGATAACTAGACAGCTAGACAGCTAGACAGCTAGATAGCTAGATAACTAGACAGCTAGATAACTAGACAGCTAGATAGCTAGACAGCTAGATAACTAGATAACTAGACAGCTAGATAGCTAGACAGCTAGATAACTAGATAACTAGACAGCTAGACAGCTAGACAGCTAGATAGCTAGATAACTAGACAGCTAGATAGCTAGACAGCTAGATAACTAGATAACTAGACAGCTAGATAAAGAAAGATACGTAGCTTAAAGCTTTCTAAAGTGATTTTCTTATTGAAGTCAATGTTTGAATGTGGTTTTTGAGGAGGTTTTTCTTTTGCTTTTTGCTTTTTGAGTATTCCAGAGTGAGCAATCTAGCTGAATTCATTTAGCTAATAGCATTTAGCTAATAAAATCCAGGTAATTTCGTTCACATAACTTTTGAAACAGTTTCCTCATCGTTTTTTGAGGTTGCCTCATTGAAAGCCTTTTGTTTTGTGTGCTTAAAAGCAGTAAAGCAGCACTTTTTTCTTGAAAATATCTCAATATGCAATTGTTTATTTAATATTATTTAATATTATTTAATAATAATTTGCATTTTACGCCTTTTTTCTATAAGAAACAAAAAAATAGAAAAGTTAATCAAAAAAGGAAACGAGGTTTTGGTTTCAATGATTTTAAAGGCAGCCTGTACCTGTTACCCTAATCTAAATATCTAATTAGACGATTGTAAATGAATCAGTTCAATGAATTAGTTCAATGAATTGGTTTAATGACCAATTTAAACCAATCAATCACCAATTTAGATGACAATCGATCAACAACAACTCACCAAAAGATTAAAAAAAAAAATTTTTTTTGTTTGACTTTATATAATTTTTTAAATAGCTTCAAGCAATGTATGATATCCATAATTTTTAAAAATTTATTAATAATAAAGATTTAATTAATAATAAAGATTTATTTCAAGTTTATATTCAAATTTTTATGAATATGTTGGCATTGAGATTAGAATGAGATGGCCGGTGACGATTTGAAAGGAAATCCTGAAAATGATTGTAAGCTTTACAAAAAATCGATAGCTAGATAGCTAGATGGCTAGATAGTTAGATAGCTAGATAGCTAGATAGCTAGATAGCTAGATGGCTAGATGGCTAGATAGCTAGATGGCTAGATGGCTAGATAGCTAGATGGCTAGATAGCTAGATAGCTAGATAGCTAGATAGCTAGATAGCTAGATGGCTAGATGGCTAGATAGCTAGATGGCTAGATAGCTAGATAGCTAGATGGCTAGATGTCTAGATGGCTAGATAGCTAGATGGCTAGATAGCTAGATGGCTAGATAACTATGAATATGTTGGCATTGAGATTAGAATGAGATGGCCGGTGACGATTTGAAAAGAAATCCTGAAAATGATTGTAAGCTTTCGAGAAAATGATTGTAATGCTTTACAAAAAATCCGTTTCCTTTCTTTTTTAAGGGAATTTTTGAAGTTATTAGAATCTTCGAATTTTCTAAAAGATCAATAGAAGCCAGCTAGTGTTGCGTTTTTTCAACTTATCGAATTTAGTGATCAAATGAGACAGGGATAACAGATCATTCGACAATTCCAACAGATCATTCGACGCAGAATCTCACGCTCGGAATGTGCTTTCCCTTTTTTCGTTAAAATTAATTGCTTCTGGAGAGGACTGAATTTCCGGGACGCAAAAAATTTCGTTTTACATTCATACATTGAATGTTTACATTCTAAAAACCAGTAACACTAAGCACCATTTCCGCGAAGGGGAACTGATTATTCAGTCATTTGATTTGAGGAGCTCGAGCGACAGGAAATGGTTCGACAGAGCGAAAGCTATTTTATCTGGACCCAAAGCTGGAAACTTGGTGGAGTGACTCCACCGGAGACGCTCAAGCGACAAGCTCAAGCTCAAATCGTTCTTTTTGAGAGATGTGTTTGACAGAGCAAAAGCTATTTTATCTGGAATCAAAGCTGGTAAACCTGGTACGATGGTATGTGGAGTGATTCGACCGGAGAAGCTCAAGCGACAAGCTAGCTGAAGCGACAAGCTAGCTAGCTGAAGCGACAAGCTAGCTGAAGCGACAAGCTAGCTGAAGCGACAAGCTAGCTGAAGCGACAAGTTAGCTGAAGCGACAAGCTAGCTCAAGCGACAAGCTAGCTCAAGCGACAAGCTAGCTCAAGCGACAAGCTAGCTCAAGCGACAAGCTCAAGCTTCTTTGGAAAAACGGAAAGCAGATTTGGAATCAGCAAGAAATTCTACGTCAATGAATCAGTGAAATTCTACGTCATGTCAATGTCATTTGATCACCACAACCCGATTGACCTAAGTCTAAACCTAAGCCTTTCATTCTTAGCTTTGACTCTCATTTGATTCACAGGCTTGAATCGACTAAAACTAAGTAAGGATTAAAGTAGTTTTACGTATTCTTTTACCATTTAGGAAAGTATTAGAATGGGTATTAGAACGAAAAAAGTGACTCACGTTTCCCCAGGATCCACGCGAATCATCGCATTTCCATCGATTTCTTTCCATTCATCTTTCCATTTTAATCGCATAAACCCATCCTAAAAAGGCATTAGATTTAAAAAGAAAGAATTTCCGCTCATAAAAGTCGAGTTCATCGCTCATTCTCTGGCTTCTCTGGCTTAAATTCCGTCCTTTCAATTCTCTGAACCTTTAGCCACAGCAACACTTCATCTTTTTCCTTTGTCATCCATTCGTGTACCCCATTTGGACCAAAAATGATCACTTCCGTTTTGAATTTTGGCTTTCCATAAAGTTGAACGGGTTCTTTTCTTAAAAAGAAATGTTTTATTTCATTTTTTTTTGTTTATAGCCTAATTTTAAATGCTAATAGAGAAATTGATCGTAAAATCTAAGTGTTAACTTTGAAAGAAGAAAGAAAAATTTTTTTAAACCACTCCTTTCCGGCTTAAAGCATCGTTTAGGTAGATCTCTGGGGATGGATTCGAAACGCGCAACGTCCACGATGCTTTGAGCCACGATCTTTCTATATCTATAGCTTGATAAAGATTGATATCAATCTTTATCAATCTTTCTATATCAATCTTTCTACATCTCTCTACATCTCTCTACATCTTTCTACCTCAACTTCTCCTCATTTTCTTTCAAGAATTGTTCAAGTTTAATCGGTGATCCTAAATCAGTGGATCGTGGCTCAAATGGTGCATTGATTCTGAAAGAATTCGCTCCGGGTTGACCTGTCTGAAAGGGAAAGAGAAATAAGTGATTGATTTAATCGGAAACCTGACACTCGTCGGACTCCTTAAATTCTTTAATCACTGGCGGTAAATCTTTAACAACATCCGTTAAATGAATCCATCGTTCGAAAAGTCTTTCTGTCGTTTCGTAAATAAAATATCTAAAAAGAGACCGAATCACTTTTTTGCTTTAAATGCTTTAAAAGGCTTCTTTCTCGCCCTCAGATAAGGGGCTCTTGGCCTAGTGGATAACAAAGAGGACTCTTAGTCGCAAGGTTCTGGTTCAGTTTTTTGTTTTTGAAAGTTTACGTTTTTGATAATAGATTTTTAGAAGCTTTAGAGGAAAATGGCGAAGGCTAAATAGCGAAGGCTAAATGGCGATCCTTGTTCCAGATTCCGGTACTTTAATCACGTTTATCTCATTTTCTTAAAGTTTAGCTATTAATGGAAACTTACTTGCTCAAAGCTGGCCACCAGATTTCCTTTATTAAGAGTACAGCAATAGCTTCGATAAGGTTATGATGACTGACTTTAAAGACTCACCTGATAGCTTCAAATTCAGTGTTTCTTCTCGTTCTCTCAACCACAAATCCAATCGTTCCTTCAAATCTTTGTGGTGAATGTTCGACTCTAGAAGGTAGTAGGAAGATTTCACCTGGAATTAAAGAAAAAAATTCAAATCTTTATTTTGTTTACCTTCATTTATTACAAGATCTTTCCTTTTCCCATGCTCCACCACTTTCAATGTCATTCCGCCTTTACGCTAAAACTTAATATTCTGTTTATCGTATTTTCTCTATTTTTCTCTATTTTCTCCGTATTTTCCCGGCGAGTCGAGTTGGTGACTATTTTACAGTTTTCAAGCTTTTACAGAAGCTCAACACTCAAATCCTCCACTAGATCTCATCGTCAGCTACATTTCCCGACTCCACATCGATAGGCTCTGATAAGCGGTTCTTGAGATATCGAGGATTTTAGGCGGCGCTCAGAGTGCATTAGAGAAAATAAGGTACTTAGAAAATACGATACTTCTTTTCCTAGTTAACGCTTTTCTTAAAGAGAAGCCTTATTGGCATTGCCTTATTGGCATTGCCTTATTGGCATTGCCTCATTGGCATTGCCTCATTGGCTTTGCCTTATTGGCATTGCCTCATTGGCATTGCCTTATTGGCTTTGCCTTATTGGCATTGCCTTATTGGCATTGCCTTATTGGCATTGCCTTATTGGCATTGCCTCATTGGCTTCGCCTCATTGGCTTTGTGATCTCAAAAATTTACTCGAAACACAAGCACTCTAGTATACTAATCTTTAAAATAATCTTTGAAATAAGCTCACTTGATAGAAAACCTCTTCACCCTCTTCTAAATGATAGTCTAAACGTTGATTCGGCCCACCGACAAAGAAAACTTTCAATTGATTCGCGAACCTGAAAGAATTCAAACAAATTTTTCAATTTAAAGAAATTGGGGATGGGACAAATGCGACCTTTTTTGCTGCGCACCTGGACATTTGCGCACCTTTTTTTGCTGGAAAAGGCCTTAGTCATCGTCGGGGAAAGGTCGTAGAGCTTCGAAAATGTTTCTATATAAGGGAATCGTATGCGTAGATTCCGAATTTCGACAAATCAAAGCAAATCAGACCTCGCTGACACGTTAAATTTGAGCTAAAAGGCAAAAACTGCGGAAAAGCGTTAAGTTGCGTAGTTTTTGCCTTTTAGCTCAAATTTGACGTGTCAGCGAGGTGTGATTTGTCGAAATTCGGAATCTACGCATACGATTCCCTTAGATTTAAATATTTTTGAAGCTCTACGACCTTTTCCAGCAAAAGAAAGGTCGCATTTGTCCCACCCCCAGATCTTGATGTGAGGGGGCGTGGCTTGGCATCCTGGCGAGGCTCTGCTTTTAAAGTTGTATTAAATTTGTCGCATTTGTCCCACCCCCAGATTTTGAGGTGAGGGGGCGTGGCTTGGCATCCTGGCGAGGCTCTGCTTTTAAATTTTTATTAAAAGCTGGACGAAAGAAGATTTTTTTATCATTAGACTTTTTCAAAAATCGAAAACTCGCGTTTTTATTCATAAATCTGACTTAAAGATGTGATTTTCGTGATCAGCGCTGTCGATTACCCTAGAAAAAGCAAGAAAAAATGGTGCTGAACTGCAAAGAAGTGGACAATGTACTGGATTTTAGTAATGTACCGACTAGATTACTGTATAGTTGCTAACTACAATAACTTGATATTTTTAGCCCAAATCTGACGTGTCTGCGAAGTGTTTAAAAAAAACGATTTTTTCATTTTTCAAAACAATTTTAGCACTTATTAAACTTTTCTTTTTTTTTTTTCTTTTCTCTTTCTTTTTGCGCTTTTCTTATAAGCTTTTATAATCTCTAATAATACTTTAAACTCACATGCACTTGTTGCAAACCGGCGCCACGAAATCCTTCTTGTTCTCCTCAATCCACGCATCGATTTCGTTCACAATCATTTTTCAACAAAAATCTCCAATATTCGAGCGAAATTCTCGATTTATTTAGCAATTCTGGCGTACACAGCGGTTAAATAACTGTGAAATAAAGATAGGAAATGATTTTTACCCAAAAGCTCTCTCTTTTCTCGCATTCTTTTTTTTTTTTGAAAAAAGAACCGAATTGATAAGGGGAAAATCGATAGGAAAACTTGTTTTCTATCTAATTCTTTTCCTTTTAAAGGAAAAGAATTCCTTTTTGCCCACAATTCCTTTTTTCTTTTCCTTTTTTGAAATTCTCTTTTGAAAAATTTATGAGAATTAGAAAAAAAGAAAACAGAAACTGTGCCCAGCCTTCCACTGTGCCCAGCCTTCCACTGTGCCCAGCCTTCCACTGTGCCCAGCCTTCCACTGTGCCCAGCCTTCCACTGTGCCCAGCCTTCCACTGTGCCCAGCCTTCCACTGTGCCCAGCCTTCCACTGTGCCCAGCCTTCCACTGTGCCCAGCCTTCCACTGTGCCCAGCCTTCCACTGTGCCCAGCCTTCCACTGTGCCCAGCCTTCCACTGTGCCCAGCCTTCCACTGTGCCCAGCCTTCCACTGTGCCCAGCCTTCCACTGTGCCCAGCCTTCCACTGTGCCCAGCCTTCCACTGTGCCCAGCCTTCCACTGTGCCCAGCCTTCCACTGTGCCCAGCCTTCCACTGTGCCCAGCCTTCCACTGTGCCCAGCCTTCCACTGTGCCCAGCCTTCCACTGTGCCCAGCCTTCCACTGTGCCCAGCCTTCCACTGTGCCCAGCCTTCCACTGTGCCCAGCCTTCCACTGTGCCCAGCCTTCCACTGTGCCCAGCCTTCCACTGTGCCCAGCCTTCCACTGTGCCCAGCCTTCCACTGTGCCCAGCCTTCCACTGTGCCCAGCCTTCCACTGTGCCCAGCCTTCCACTGTGCCCAGCCTTCCACTGTGCCCAGCCTTCCACTGTGCCCAGCCTTCCACTGTGCCCAGCCTTCCACTGTGCCCAGCCTTCCACTGTGCCCAGCCTTCCACTGTGTCCAGCCTTCCACTGTGTCCAGCCTTCCACTGTGTCCAGCCTTCCACTGTGTCCAGCCTTCCACTGTGTCCAGCCTCATTTCATCAATTGTTTTCATGTTCCTAAAAGGAAAAACATGTTTACCAGATTCCTCTTCGATTCAAAACACAAAAACGAATAGCAAATTCGGAATTAGAATCAAATTTTCAATCTAGTTTGATCTAGAATTGTCTAGTTTCTCATTTCATTTCGCCACCATCATTTCATCATCTTTCTTTATTAGCTAAGGTCTTTTTGTAAACACAAATCACCTGGTGCACTGAGAGCTTTACTTTACAAATCCCCATTTTCTTGTATTTCTGTTTAGCGATTTTTTACGAAATAACGAAATTCGAAAAACGCCATTCGCCAACTTTTTTGTTTATCAATTTCTGTCATTTTTCTCTCAAATTCAGCCGAAAAGCGAAAATTTCAAATAAATTGAAAGAATTTTGTGCTGAAAAACGAATAAATTGCTTAAATTGCTTAAAATTGTGCCTAAAAACATGTTCTTTTGTTATTTGTTGATCATTTTCGCAATTATTCCCTCGATTTCCGTTTGTCTTTGCGCTCCATCGCCCGTCAACACCACGTTTTGTCAAGCCGATTGGGGTAAAGCATCAAAAGCAGTCGATTTTCTTCCAAAAACATTTCACAAACTCTCACTAGAACACATTTCAAACACATTTCACATTAGCTTAACCTAATTTCATCAAATATGAATCAAAATTTCATCAAATAAAGGATTGAGCCATCTCCAGTTCATAGCTGGCTCAATTCTCTGGTTTAACCCTAAGAAACCAGACCATTTTCGAATCCCATTGTAAATCCTGGAACTCACGACAACTTTCCGATAACTAACTTTTACAAAATTCACAACTTCTGTCCTGGTCAAGTGGATAGCTGCCTAGTCTCTCGTGAGAGTGATCCCTGGTTCGACCCCGGGTGCGACCAGAGACTTTTGTTTTTTTCAAAAATTGAATTATTGAATTAAAGGCCTAAGCCTATGCCATTTTCTGGCTAAACTTTGCTTATCAATTTCATCAAGCCACACCCCAAAATAAAGGATTGAGCCTTTTTCAGTTCATAGCTGGCTCAATTCTCTGATTTAACCCTAAAAAACCAGACGATTTTCAAATCCTATTGTAAATCCTGGAACTCACGACAACTTTCCGATAACTAACTTTTACAAAATTCACAACTTCTGTCCTGGTCAAGTGGATAGCTGCCTAGTCGCTCGTGAGAGTGATCCCTGGTTCGACCCCGGGTGCGACCAGAGACTTTTGTTTTTTTCAAAAATTGAATTATTGAATTAAAGGCCTGGGCCTATGCCCTTTTCTGCTTATCAAATCTCTCTTTCTCCAGTTTCCCGCGTTTACGTCAACTCGACCGAGCTGCTCATCGAAAAGCACATCCGCCAATACACCGTCACTCATTTGGAAGTGTTCAAGGTTCCATTAAAACATTAAAATATCAAAATCTTAATCGAAAACCTTAGTATCCATCGAATGCCACCCGAGAGCTTTCCCCAGAAATCCGCACCGCTCCATTTGACTCCTTTTGTGGGGTGATGCTCGAGTTGGGCGGCGATAACGAATTTCTGCTATCCGGTTGGCGATTTTTGAAATCCCATTGTAAATCCTGGAACTCACGGCAACTTTCTGATATTTAACTTTTGCAAAATTCACAACTTTTGTCCTGGTCAAGTGGATAGCTGCCTAGTCTCTCGTGAGAGTGATCCCTGGTTCGACCCCGGGTGCGACCAGAGACTTTTGTTTTTTTCAAAAATTGAATCCTTTTCAGGTAAAGAAAGCAATGGCACGTTGACAATGGAGATTTGCGATCAGGTTTTTGAAGAAAATCGAAATTTGCATTTGATTTTTTTGATTTTAGATCGTTCCAAAACCGAAAAATGTCGAATTGAAATGGGAAAAGGTTTGAAAAAAAGAAAATTTTTCAATAAAATCGCTAAATTTAGACAAATTTCGACATTTTAGATCGATTTAAATCAGATTTTAAGTTAAAATTGAAATTTTTGAGAAAGTACCCAGTTAACTTCTTTTTTTTAGTACCCAGTTAACTTCACGGAAACGCTGGAGTCGATCGAGTGCGATTAAAATTAGAAAAACTGATTTCGATGATTAAAAACTGATTTCATTTGAATTTCTGTCGCTAATTTTAAATCTAATTTAAATTTTCTGCGCGACGTCGCATTCCCAATTGACGTCACCGCCATTTGGAGGCAGTCGATGGGAGCGCCGCGTTGTCGTTTCTTTTTCATTTTTCAAATCATTTGTTTTTTTTAATCATTTTTTTGCATCTTTTTTTTGAATCTTTTTTTTTTCAGATTAATTTAAATTATTGTTTTACGTGATAAATTTTGTTTTTCTCTTTGAAATAAGAAAAAAAAAACAATTTCTATTTGAAAGCCGAGTCGAGACGAAAAATGAGAGATGTGTGCTTTCCGTGGGGTAGGCTAGTTTCCGCAACTTTTTTTGCGCAACAGGGTCATTTGCGCAACTGGGTCGTTTGCGCAACTCACCATAACTTTCTTCTAAGTGGGCCAATCTTTATGATTTTGATTTCATTTTGTTGCACTTATTGAGATCTACAAAATGAGACCACAAATCATAAAGATTGGTCCACTTAGAAGAAAGTTATGGTGAGTTGCGCAAATGATCCTGTTGCGGAAACTAGCCTACCCCCTTTCCGTCATTTCTGTGCGACGTCGCATTTCCAATTGACGTCAATTGACGTCACTCCAATCATTTGGAGGTAGTCGATGGGAGCACCGCGTTGTCGTTTCTTTTTCATTTTTCAAATCATTTGTTTTTTTTTTAGATTAATTGAAATTATTGTTTTACGCGATAAATTTTGTTTTTCTCTTTGAAATAAGAAAAAAAACATTTGAATTTCCATTTGAAAGCCGAGTGGAGAATCCGGAATTTCGCATAGCCTTTCGCAATGAAAGCCAAAGGTGATTGTTAGATCGTTTGCGGAGTTGAATGGAAACAACGAAAGCAAAGCACATTTCCTGGACCGTTACAAAACTCAGTAACCCAAATATAAAGAGCCAGCTCTTCGATTAGAAACATCATATTGTTGCTAAAAAAATTTAGAATGGCTAAATAGGCTCTTCTAGGCTTCTAGGCTTCTAGGCTTCTAGGCTTGGCTTCTAGGCTTCTAGGCTTCTAGGCTTGGCTTCTAGGCTTGGCTTCTAGGCTTGGCTTCTAGGCTTCTAGGCTTGGCTTCTAGGCTTCTAGGCTTGGCTTCTAGGCTTGGCTTCTAGGCTTCTAGGCTTCTAGGCTTGGCTTCTAGGCTTGGCTTCTAGGCTTGGCTTCTAGGCTTGGCTTCTAGGCTTTTAGGCTTCTAGGCTTGGCTTCTAGGCTTCTAGGCTTCTAGGCTTCTAGGCTTCTAGGCTTCTATGCTTCTAGAAATAGACTCTTCTATTAGAATCTTTACTATGTATAAAAGATAATCTATAAAACTCATTAATCTTTTTAAAAAAAACCGGATCAATCACCGAATTTTCGCGATGAGTCACTTCTTTTTTCTCTTCTTTTTTTCTCTTCTCTTTCCTCTTCTTTTTGTTTTGTCAATTTTCAGGTGTAATTCCTATTTCCCGAACTCAATCAACCGCTCGAAAATCCGACTTTTGTTGACTGACTGACTAGAAAGGATGACAAATTTGTACTTCAATTGTACCTGAGAATCATATTTATCGAAAACAGATGACTTTTCTGCTTTTCTGTGCTTTTCTTGTGCACTTAGCGACTGTTTATTCTTAAAAATTTCCCGATTACGACCTCGTAGCCGTTGGGGATCTGAAATCTTTTTCGGATTATCTTTTTCAAATTTTTATTTCTTTTCTCTATATTTTCTGATATTTTCTGATTAACCTTGAGAGAAAAAAAAAAGTGTTTTTTGTGCAATCAATCGATCACCTCCGTTTTCCCCATCTTTTTTCGCCTCTTTCCGCTTTTTTTTTTTCTTTTCTTTTATGATTTGTTTACAAAAATGATGGATTGCCGCAAAAAAAAATGGCTCAATTGACTTAAAAATCTAATAAATAAATTTAATTTTTATAAAAATTCTAAAGAAAAATGTCGGTTTTACCCTAAAATCTCGAAATTTGAAAATTTTTAGAAAAAGGAGAGACTTGCTTTTTTTGAACTAAAAACTTTACAGCATCGTCGCTTTGTCATTGATTTAGTCGAAACTTTCAAAATCCTCCGTTGTAAACAGATTAGCCCTTTGTTTATAGACTTTTTCAAATTTAAACCGCGGTCAGGGCCCAGAAGTGGCTCATTCCTTTTGCAAATTCCCTTTGCTTCCAATGCCTCTTTATCAAATTCATTTCCCGTTAGAGCCGCTAGATTATGGAACTTGCTCCCAAACGACATACGAGAAATTCAGTCGCTTTTCATATTCAAGAAACGTATCGATGCTTTAGATCTAGTGGCTCTTTGCCGTAAGTAATTGGCTTATTGATTTCAGTATGTATTGTATGATTAAGTATCACTGTGCATTTCTCTATCATTTCTTTCACTTTATCGGAATAAAGTATTATTATTAAAAAAAAAAACTTTCAAGTCAAGAAGACTTGATTGTTGGTTGATCGATTTGCTGCTTTTTCTCGTTATTCTTTGATCAACAAGACTTGCAAGTCTAACCTTTAGACTCACAGGTCAAGAAGACTTTTTTTCGTTTCAAATCTTTCGTTTCAAATCCTTCATTTTTCAATCAAAATTTCAATTTTTCAATTTTTATTGAATTTTTCAGTGAAATCATGAAGTTTCTATTGGTTTTTTGTGCCTTTTTGAGCATCGCTTTTGCTTGTAAATGCCAAGATTTATCGGCGAAAGACGCGTTTTGTCGAGCGACATGGGGCAAGTTTTTTTTTGTCGAAATTTTTTGACTTTTTGACTTTTTGACTTTTTGACTTTTTGACTTTTCTGAAAAACTGAAAATCAATTTTTCAATCAATTTCCGTAAACGAATAGATGAAATAGATGAAATAGACGATAAAATGTCTTCATTTTATGGTCTATTTCATAAGTAAATTTCTATTTCTCTTCCCGAATTCATCCATTCATCACATCCAATTCATTTAATCCACAATTCAATTTAATTTAATCAATTTAGCCCAGTGTTTAATCCAGTTTAGTCTTTTTTTTTTTTTTTTTGCAAACTTTTTTGCAGCTTTTGGTTCATTTTGTAAAAGAGAAATTTACGGTAATCGGTTAAGACGGTAAATAGGTATCAAAGAGGTATTATTGTAAATCGTAGTACCGTAAATACTGTAATAGTGCTGTAATAGTACTGTAATAGTATTGTAATAGTATTGTAATAGTACTGATCAACCCTCGTACAGAGGTATTAAATAGGTATTAAATAGCTGCTAAATAGTTGCCAAATAGGTATCAAATAGGTATCAAATAGTTATCAAGTAGGTATCAAGTAGCTATCAAGTAGCTATCAAGTAGCTATCAAGTAGCTATCAAGTAGCTATCAAGTAGCTATCAAGTAGGTATCTAGTAGCTATCAAGTAGCTATCAAGTAGCTATCAAGTAGCTATCAAGTAGGTATCAAGTAGCTATCAAGTAGGTATCAAATAGGTATCAAGTAGCTATCAAGTAGGTATCAAGTAGCTATCAAGTAGCTATCAAGTAGGTATCAAGTAGGTATCAAATCGTTACCAAATAGGTATCAAGTAGGTATTAAATAGTGACCAAATAGGTATGAAATAGTTGCCAAATCGTTACCAAATAGTCGATGCATTTTAGAAATGATCAAACAAAATTAAAGTATCAACTAAATTCGTAAATTGATTCCTTTTTCAATTTCTTTTTCAATTCCTTTTTCAATTTCAGTTTCTCACCTTAAAGTAAAGCTTCGAATAACGAAACAACCGCTGCCCGAGGGATCAACCCGGAAAGGACTCAACAATTTGCGATACGGTGTCGAGCATTTGCAAGTGTTCAAAGTGAGCACAACATTTATTTGATTATTACGATTTAAAACAGAAAAACAAGACTGGAATCTAGAAGAACTGGATTTTGGCATCTTTAGCAAACTTTTCAGTGTGAATTTCAATTAGCAATGATGTCCTCTTGAGTCATTCTTTTAGAAACCCTCGAATCTCAGCACTTTACCCAACGAGATCTTCACTCCAAGTGAGCCGCCAGCTTGCGGATTGATCGTTGAGGCTGGACGGGAATACCTTTTAGCTGGTAAAATGTTTTTGATGTTGAATTTCGCAAAATCTTAGAAACTAGATAGAAAAGAGCAGTGTCTTTCTGTTCATTTGTCTGTTCTCAGCCGTTCTCAGCCGTTCTCAGCCATTCTCAGCCATTCTCAGCCGTACTCCGCCGTCTTTTAACCAATAAACCTAAAACTTTGTTAGAAAACATTAGATTATATTGTAGTTGTACCATTTAAAATAAAAAACTAAAAACATGACAGCTCAGTATCACTAAGGGACTCGAACCCTGATCGTATGGCCTGCAGGGAACCGCCCTCCCGACCGCGCCACAGCTACACAAGCCCCCGGCCAGAAAAACCCGGCCTTAGACGAGACTTTTTGAAAAAAGCCTCTCCAGATCTGTTCGAGTTAGGTCAAAAGTCAAAAGTTCGCTATAACAGCGGGTTTTTTTGACTCTTTGCTTATGTCGAATGGCGCAGTCGGGAGCACGTTTCCCTGATGCCCGTACGTTCCGGGTTCGACCCCTCGTAGGTCATTTAAGTTCACTTTTTAGATTTTTGATAAAAACCTATCAAGATCTGGTCAAATCAAGCTAAACGATGGCTAGAAACAGATCAAATCCAACTAGAACTAAGTGATTTCATTTCGTATTAGGCTTGGATCAAGTCCACTCCAATTCTAGGCCATAGCCAGGCCAACCAGATTAAACTTGGGGTCATGATGCCTACTTTCTGAACATTCATAGTCCATTTTATACTAGATTCAGCTCAGAATTGATTCCACTACGAAAAGAAAGCTCAAGTGCACTAGAATCTTTGTGTTTACCAAGCAAAGTACAACTGAAAAGTGTGAAAGCCTTTGTCGACGTTTGTTGTTTGTGAAAGCCTTTGTCGACGTTTGTTTTCAGGTTCCCTAAACGGTGACGCTTTGTACACAGTACTTTGTGGACAGGTTGGCTTTTGAAAAAGCTTCTTAAAATCTAAGATTTTCTTAAAGTCTAAGCTTCTTTAAAGCTTCTTAAAATCTAAGCTTTTCAGATTCTCCCCGATAATAAACTCGGCGAAACGATCGAGTCGAGACTTGAATGGAAAAATGTATGGAAATTTGTGTTTTTTTAAATCCAGATCATGAATTCCAGATTCCCAACGGCTACGAGAAAGTGTTACAAGGATTTCAATGCTGAAAAATTGAAAAAATGATCAGATTTGAATGAATAAAGATTAAATAAAGATTGAATAAAGATTGAATAATGATTAAATAATGATTAAATAAAGATTAAACAAAGATTAAGCAACTATTGAACAACTTCTAAAGTAATTTAGCCAATTGAGAGGGTTTTTTTTTGATTGTATTGAGTGAAAGAATGAGGTAAATGAGGTAATGAGTAACGACTACGCGATTGTACGCTTAAAACGTCGTCGTCGAGAATCTATTGTAAAAAAAGCATCTTCCTGGAACGCAGGCTATGTAATAATTTGTTTAAAACATAAAGTTCATTATCGTATCTTTAGAGCTACCGTATACCTCAATGCTGTCATTACCGTATAGGCCCTAACTTCGTAAATCAAAAATCTGATTTCAACAAGTTCAAGTGTGCCTTCCAGATAAGCTAAAGAGAAATCAACGGCTTTGATCGTCGCTCGAATCTTCCAGAAATTCGTTAGACTAGAAATCCGTTAGACGATTGTACGTTAAAACGCCGTCGTCGAGAATCCATTATAAAAAAGCATCTTCCTGGAACGCAGGCTATATAATAATTTGTTTAAAATATAACTTTCATTATCGTATCTTTAGAGCTACCCTATACCTCAAAGGTGCCATTACCGTATAGGCCCTAACTTCGTAAATCAAAAATCTGATTTCAACAAGTTCAAGTGTGCCTTCCAGATAAGCTAAAAAGAAATCAACGGCTTTGATAGTCGCTCGAGTCTTCCAGAAATTCGTTAGACTAGATTTTTCCTAAAATACCTTACAAAAGATCTTCAAAGGTTACAAAAAATCTTTAAATTTTCGAATAAAGATTGAATAAAAAGTAATTAAGCAACTATTGAACAACTATTGAACAACTATTTCTAAAGTAATTTAGTGGGTTGAGAAGGTTTTTTGGTTGTATTGAGTGAAAGAATGAGGATTTTATTGAGTGAAAGAAAGAGAGGAGGTCGAGTGGATCTCTTCTCGATCAAGTTCTCTTCTCTTTCTCTGCTGAGGATCTGGGTCAGTCTCATTTTCTTTCAATCTTCTTTTCACCATACTTTTCCTTTTCTTTTTCTATTTCTTCGAATTCTTGCGGATTTGAAGATTTTAACCCGGAAAACCATTTTTTCAGCAGTTTTCCAACAAAATCTCCGTTTTTGTAGCCTTCAAACCTTTAAAAATTCGATTAAAACTCTAGAAATTGAGCTTAAAAGCTTAATAAATCGATCTAGTACTGTTTAAAGCTATCTAGTATTGTTTAACTCGATCTAGTACTGTTTAAAGTTGTCTAGTACAGTTTTTTACAGTTTAAATCGATCTAGTACTGTTTTAAGGCTATCTAGTACTGCTTAAAGCTATCTAGTACAGTTTAAAGCTATCTAGTACAGTTTAAAGCTATCTAGTACTGTTTAAAGCTATCTAGTACAGTTTAAAGCTATCTAGTACAGTTTTTTACAGTTTAAATCGATCTAGTACTGTTTTAAGGCTATCTAGTACTGTTTAAAGCTATCTAGTACTGTTTAACTCGATCTAGTACTGTTTAAAGCTATCTAGTACTGTTTAAATCTATCTAGTACTGTTTAAAGCTATCTAGTACTGTTTTAAGGCTATCTAGTACTGCTTAAAGCTATCTAGTACTGTTTAAAGCTGTCTAGTACTGTTTAAAGTTGTCTAGTACAGTTTTTTACAGTTTAAATCGATCTAGTACTGTTTTAAGGCTATCTAGTACTGTTTAAAGCTGTCTAGTACTGTGTTAAATCGATCTAGCACTGTTTAAATCAATATCTATCACCTCTTTTTTTCCGAAAATCAATACGATCATTTTTTTTGCTTTTCTCCTTACATTAGAGATTGTCGTTTTGCTGTGAAATGCTTCGTTTTGTTTTTTTAACAATTTTCAAATTCACAATCAATGAAATAGACATTTTTCTGTGTTTATTTTCAATCTTTTACTTCAATTTTGTTAATTTTTCAATTCAAATTACTTATAAAAGCTTTAAAAATTGCTTTTTTTCAGATGCGCGACTTTTATAAAGCTCCACAATTCACTCAATACTCTCGAATTTTGTTTGGTGATGAGCGAATCCATGAGAATATTCTTGTTAACGGTAAGTAAACGTACATTTTAAACGTTGGCTTAGAGTTTTGAAAAGTTTACAACACTTTTCTAAGTGCAAAGAATCGAACAAAAGCACAAATGACGTTTCAACAGCTTTTTCTTCGTCATTTTGCACAAAGTTCTCATTTTCTTTTTATTAGTTTTCAAAAGGAGATTTAAAGCTATCAAATGATTATAATAGTTTCGTTTTTTCTTTCGTTTTTCTTTCGATTTACACCCAAATAAACACCGAAACAGTAACGACTACGCGATTGTACGCTTAAAACGCCGTAGTCAAGAATCCATTGTAAAAAAGTATCTTCCTGGAACGCAGGCTATCCAATGATGTGTTTAAAATATAACTTTCATTATCGTATCTTTAGAGCTACCGTATACCTCAAAGCTGTCATTACCGTATAGGCCCAAACTTCCAAAATCAAAAATCTGATTTCAACAAGGTCAAGTGTGCCTTCCAGATAAGCTAAAGAGAAATCAACGGCTTTGATCGTCGCTCGAATTTTCCAGAAATTCGTTAGACTAGAAATCCGTTAGACGATTGTACGCTTAAAACGTCGTCGTCGAGAATCTATTGTAAAAAAGGATCTTCCTGGAACGCAGGCTATATAAAAATTTGTTTAAAATATAACTTTCATTATCGTATCTTTAGAGCTACCGTATACCTCAATGCTGTCATTACCGTATAGGCCCTAGCTTCGTAAATCAAAAATCTGATTTCAACAAGTTCAAGTGTGCCTTCCAGATAAGCTAAAGAGAAATCAACGGCTTTGATCGTCGCTCGAATTTTCCAGAAATTCGTTAGACTAGATTTTTCCTAAAATACCTCAAGGTTACAAAAGATCTCAAGATACAAAAGATTCAAATTTTAAAAAAATCCAGAGCCAATCACTGGTCCTCCATGCGGTACTGTAACGACGATGTGGGAGAATTTAAAGAGAACAACCGCCATTCATCCAGACGCTGATTTCCTCGGCGAAATCGGAAACGATGGGAGATATCATTTTAAAACTTATAAAGAGGTGAGTTATAGAAAACTAAAAGAAACGAGATCGAGATCTCAAGATCAGATGAGCTTTTGACTTGAAAAAGATTTGTGCTCAGACTCTAGCAGTCTTAGCTTTCCAATAGACGTTCTTTTGACGGTGTACGATAGGTGCGTTGATAGGTGTACGACGGACTGCTAGAGACGGAAATGTCGGATTTTATGTCTTAAGTCTGAATCTAGAGCTGAGCTCTTAGAGTTTTCATTGTTCAGGTGATGGAGATCGCAGAAACGATTGGATCGGCCGTTTACAATTTGGGGATTCAAACTGGGACGAGAGTCGGTTTGTCTTTGGTTAATCAGGCCAATGAACAGGTCAATGGACAGGCCAATGAACAGGCCAATGAACAGGCCAATGAACAGGTCAATGGACAGGCCAATGAACAGGCCAATGAACAGGCCAATGGACAGGCCAATGGACAGGCCAATGAACAGGCCAATGGACAGGCCAATGGACAGGCTGAAATTGTAGAAAAATTGTAGAACAATGAGTCAGATCACGTTGAGGAACAGAATCTAATCTAAGATATCAATTTGTTCCTGAATTCCTGAACTCCTAGGTCTTGCCGGGATCCACTCAGTCAACTATGAGGAAGCGATGTGGGGATTGATCTCACAGGGAATCGCTCTTGTTCCCCTCTATCACAACTCAAAAGATGATGCAATTTGGTTTGTCAAAGTTTGATATCCCGATTTAGACTTTATTGTGCTTTATTTATTGTAAGCTAAGCCTATAGCCTACGTTATTGTAATTAAAATTTATATATTTTAGAAAACGACTAAAGCAGTAAGGCTTGCTTTTTTGTTTAAAATAAGAACAAAACAATCGAAGGAAAGCTTTTGATTTTCTCGACATTTGAAATCCTTTTTTTTGTAGTCATCTATATGTTTTGGTTTAGCGAAATCGTTGCCTCTTGTCAGCTGGAGTTGATCTTTTGTGATACACCTGAACGAATTGTTGATTTCATTCAAAAACGTAAAGAAGGATTGATCGAGTCGGTTAAGGTAAAGAAAAATCAAAACTACGATGGAAATCCTTTTTAGATACTCGTTTTGTTAAATGGAAACCTCTCAGAGATCAGCACTGTTGAGGATTTAAAGGTTAGAAAAAGTAGAAAAGTAGAAAAGCTGTAGAAAAGCTGTAGACAGATCTGTAGATAGCTCTATAGACAGCTTTGTAGACAGCTTTGTAGAAAGCTCTATAGAAAAAGATTCAATTCAACTCCAAAACCAGATCCTTGTCTTTGCCGATTTCTTGAAACTTGGAGAAGAGAATCGAGTCAAGCCGAATCCACCAAAAGCCGATGATGTTTATATAATTTGTCACACATCAGGCACAACTGGTTGGTTCTCTAATTGACAAAATGACAAGGAAGACAAGACAAGAGAGACAAGACAAGAGAGACAAGACAAGACAAGGCAAGAGAGACAAGAGAGACAAGAGAGACAAGACAAGACAACAAGAGAGGACAAGACAAGGCAAGAGAGACAAGACAAGAGAGACAAGACAAGACAAGGCAAGAGAGACAAGACAAGAGAGACAAGACAAGACAAGGCAAGAGAGACAAGACAAGAGAGACAAGACAAGACAAGGCAAGAGAGACAAGACAAGAGAGACAAGACAAGACAAGGCAAGAGAGACAAGACAAGAGAGACAAGACAAGACAAGGCAAGAGAGACAAGACAAGAGAGACAAGACAAGACAAGGCAAGAGAGACAAGACAAGACAAGGCAAGAGAGACAAGACAAGAGAGACAAGACAAGACAAGGCAAGAGAGACAAGACAAGAGAGACAAGACAAGACAAGGCAAGAGAGACAAGACAAGAGAGACAAGACAAGACAAGGCAAGAGAGACAAGACAAGAGAGACAAGACAAGACAAGGCAAGAGAGACAAGACAAGAGAGACAAGACAAGACAAGGCAAGAGAGACAAGACAAGACAAGACAAGATGACAAGACAAGACAAGGCAAGAGAGACAAGACAAGATGACAAGAGAGACAAGAGAGACAAGACAAGACAAGACAAGCTGTCAACAACAAAACCCTATAACCAACTTGTGCAAGCAAACTGCTTTAAGAACTGTTCCGTCTTCAACTTCAAAAGCAATTACAACTCTCTAGCTTTCTAGGCAGACCGAAAGGAGTCCAACTAACACATAAAAACCTTCTCGCCGCCATGTCCGGCCTCTATATGCAATGGTTTGACTTATCTTTTCCCTAGTTTACTCAATTCTCAGGTGCCACCCACCACATGACTTCAAATTCGGCACCAATGACACTTATTTTTCATTCCTCTCACTAGCGCACATCTATGAGCATTTAATGCAGGTAGTTTTTTTTGAACAAAAACACTTTTACCTTTACCTTTACCCTATATTTTAGTCTTTCATCATTTACACTGGCGGCCGGGTGGGCGTCTACTCAGGCGATTTAAAGAAGCTAATCTTAGACATTCAAAATCTCAAGCCAACAATGATCAGCCTTGTCCCGAGAATCCTTAACAAGCTATATGATCAAGTTTGCAAAGTTTTTAGATAAACCAAAATTTCTTTAGGTTCATGCTAACATTGCCAAAGCGCCTTTCATTGCAAAAAAGCTGTTCGCTGCTGCGAAAAAGGCGAAACTTGAGCAGTTGCATCGTGGAATCAACAATCCGAACACGATTTGGGACAAGCTTGTGTTTGAGAAGGTTAGCCTTGAGATGATCCGGAGTTTTGGAATGCACGCTAGCCATTCCCTGGGTTAGCTATCCATTCCTGAGTTGAGGTTTAGATCCGACTAGTGATCGGTGGTCGAGTACGCTACTTGACGACAGGAGGAGCGCCGGTGACACCAGCTGTGCACGATTTCACGAGAATTGCTTTTGGATGTCCGCTCTTTGAGGGGTAAATATTATTTTCGACTGTTTCTCTATTTTTATTTAGTTATGGTCAAACTGAGTGCGGAGCTGCTGGAACGTTGAATCTCCCGGGCGACCTCACTGGTGGAACACATGTTGGTGCGCCTGCTCCCTGGGCACAAGTAAGGATTTGTTGTTATAGTTTTGATGGGTGGATTAGCTGCACGGGATTAGCTAGATTAGCTTGAATAGCTTGAATAGTTTGAATAGTTTGAATAGTTTGAATCAACTGGCCTCAACTTGCAATCAAATCCGAAAGAGACTCGCGTACTTGAATGGTATTGTTGTCATCCTTGTTGAACGGGTATTGTTGTCCGACGTGGAAATGAATGTCAACACAGTTGTCCAATGGCATCAATGGTTTCGAGACGTCTTAGTCGAAGCTAAGACGATAGCTAAGACGATAGCTAAAACAATAGCTAGGACGATAGCTAAGACGATAGCTAAGACGATACCTAAAACGATAGCTAAAACCATAGCTAAGACAATAGCTAAAACCATAGCTAAGACGATAGCTAAGACGATAGCTATCTCGATGCACCAGCGATTGGAGGACAAATACATTATTGACAGTTAGTATAGATGAAGCTAACGTTGCTAAAGAATAATGTCGGAGTTGTTCGCAAGGATTTGTTATTTGGAGAGATAGTGGAAGACACGAAGCAGGGCTATTGAATTGGTTGATGCTCAAAACCTTGATCATATCATCCAACATGTTCTACCGGACGTGCATACCGATTTAGCAAGTTACAATAACTTGACCAATCTCGGATAAATGCATAACAAAGTTACTCATTCAAACAATTTGACAACAAACAACAACAACAAACAACAACAACAAACAACAACAACAAACAACAACAAACAACAACAACAAACAACAACAACAACAACAACAAACAACAAACAACAACAACACACGCAACAAATTGAGCTAATTGAGCTAATTGAAAAGAGAAATCGAGATGAGAAATGGTGATCTATGAATTATTTCATTTCAAACAACAAAAGGGTAATTGTTGATGTGCTATGTGTAGTTTAAAAGGTAATTATTAATTATTAAATCCAAATTTATTTGTTTATTGTTTAGATCAAATTGGTTGATGTTCCAGAACTCGGCTACTTGTCTGCGAACGACAAGGGAGAGGTTAGCTTTTATTTAGTCATTTAAAATCAAATGTTCTTAGGTTTGCTTCCGTGGCGCTGCTGTAATGAAGGGATATTTTGGAGATGAAGAATTGTCAAAGAAAACGGTTGATGAGCAGGTAGGGTTTTTAGATGTTTGCTTGCTTGCTAAGCTTGCTTGCTTGCTAAGCTTGCTTGCTTGCTTGCTTGCTTGCTTGCTTGCTTGCTTGCTTGCTTGCTAAGCTTGCTTTAAATTCAATGTGTTATATTTCTTGTTGTCTGTTCTAGGGCTGGCTGCACACGGGTGATATTGGCGAGTGGCTGCCAGATGGTCGTTTAAAGATTATTGATCGAAAGAATGCTCTTTTCAAGTTAGCGCAAGGGATTTTGTCTCAGCTGAAGCGATTGAAAGCATTCTTGGCTTGAGTCCACTCGTGAATCAGGTTAGATCTTGAGTTAGTGTTATTTGAATGGCTAAATTGTTTAGATCTTTGTCACCGGTTTGAGTACTCGCTCGTTTTTGGTGGGAATTGTTGTTGTTGAAGTGGAAACATTGAAGAAAGAGATTGAGAAAAATGGGGATTCTGAGGTGAGAGTTCATCTTCGAAAGCTGTAAAGCAATCTTGTTTCAATCTCTCATTTTAGACAAAAGCTTGCTTATCTGCTGATGGGGAGGAGTTTCTGTGCAAGGAGCCGATCAAAAGGTTTGATGTTGGCTTTTCAAAATTCTAATCGATTCTAATCTAGGTTCATGACGCAATACTTGAGTGGATTCGGAAAATCGAAAGGCTTGCAAACGATCGAGACTCTGAGAAGAGTGTATCTTACCTTTGAAGTAATTTTTTTAAAAACAAATCTGCTAAGCCTTATAATTCTATAAGGCTCCATAATTCTTAGTTTTAGAATTCACTTATAGAATTCTTCAGTTTTGTGTAGCTTCAAAAATGTGATTCCTGCTTTAGGAGCTAACTGCTGAGTCTGGCTTGCTTACTCCAACTCTGAAGATTCGGCGCCAACCTTGCAGGGAAAAGTTCATGGCTGAGATCGATGCTATGTACGACGAGGAAACAGAGTTGTAATTTGATTTGAAACGACAAATAAAGCTTTACTGATGTGGAAAACATGCTAAATGTATTGCATTGCATTGCATTGAACATTGCATTGCATTGCACATTGAACATTGAACATTGCATTGCACATTGCACATTGCATTGAACATTGAACATTGCACATTGCATTGCGCATTAAACATTGAACCTTAAACATTGCAACTAGTTTCTCGAGCGTCAGCACTAGGATCGACTTCTAAATCTCATACTCTTTGCCTTCCAAAGCTCATCTTTTGAAGTAAATAGATATCCATGTAATCGTCGTTTTACATGACAAATGTTCAATCGGATTGCAATCAGGAGAATATAGCAGAAGAGAAAAATCATTGATGCAAAACGACACGGTACCCGGAAACCTTCACTTTCCAGTTCATCATCGATTCACAGAAGTTTTGGCTCGCTATTCTATTGGAATAGCCGCTCAGACTCCATATTTGTATGAATATAAGTAGACACTTATATATATGTTGTGTCCGATTTAGATTTCCGTCCGATTTAGATTCAATCTAAATCGGACGTCCGATTAGATTACAGTCTATATCGGACGTCCGATTTAGATTACAGTCTATATCGGACGTCTTATATAGATTGAACAATAATATAAACATTTAGATTGCAAAGGATCGATGGTGAGTTGTAGAAATTTGATAAAATAAACCAAAAACTATTGATTATTTGTTTTTGATAACTGAATATCATTTGATAACTTAATATCATTTAATTTTTATTAATATATTCTTTTCTAGGAATCGCTGTCTCAATCAATTCTTCAAGATCTCCCGGACAGTCCCCCGTTTGGACTTCCATTAGAATTGTGGACGGTAAGGGTTTCTTTTTCTAAATTCTGATGAATTTTAATTAATAAAGTTTCCTAATTTTAGAATTATAATCAATAAATTTCAGAATTTCGACGTCGCTTCATGGGGTCGTACAGTCTATATCGGACGTCTTATATAGATTGAACAATAATATAAACATGCTTAATATATGTTCTTAAGCGTTTTCTGTAGTTTTCTGCATTTTTCAAAGGTCTTTTATTGATTACAGTCTATATCGGACGTCCGATACAGATCGAACAATAATAAACGTGCTTAATATATGTTCTTAAGCGTTTTTTTGCAATTTTCTGCGCTTTTGAAAGAAATTTTATTGTCTTTTTTGAGAATTTTTTGTTTTCTTGTTTTCCTATTAAATGCTGCTTTTTTTACAGATGGGGGACCTTTTTGACGAAGAATTTGACGTGTTTTTACAAAAGGACAAATTCCAACCGCTGAAACCTACAATTTGATGGTTGAAACGCTCCACAATCATCGTGAAAACTCCGAGAAACCAAAACTACCACAAAACTACCACGAAAACAACTTGCTGAAAAGATTTGCGCTCGTAATTGAACAAAAGGGAGCGCAGCTTTATCATGTGGGCGAGAAAAATGGCAGCGGAGAGATGCCAGCACAACAACTTCTATTCTTCTATTCACGGGAAACAAGGTAAGTAACTATAACTTTATTTCATTTTTGTGTGTTCCATTAGGCCATAAACATTGCTTATGTGCTGGAAAATGCTCATCCAATCGATGTTCGTGCAAAAAGGATGGCCGACTCTGCAATTCAAGATGTCACAATAGCCTAAGCCTAAGCTGCAAAAATAAATAGAAATTTTTAACTCGTTCGTTGTTGTTGTTGGTTTTTTGTTGTCGTATGTTGTAATTTTGCATCTATTCTGCTAACGCTAATAAATTGTTTCATAGTTTGGTTTTCTTTTCAGAAAAAGACAGTAACAGACCTTTGAAAATGCAGAAAACTACAGAAAACGCTTAAGAACGTATATTAAACATGTTTATATTATTGTTCAATCTATATAAGACGTCCGATATAGACTGTAATCTAAATCGGACACAACATATATAATATAAGAGACACTATTCCAATAGAATAACGAGCCAAAACTTCTGTGAATCGATGATGAACTGGAAAGTGAAGGTTTCCTTTAATATTGCAGCATATCGAGACCTATATAGAACATTTCAATCCAAGTGAGAAACTTGAATGGTTTCGTGACTCTTAAGAAGAGTACTTCCTCTTCTTAAGAGAAGAGTCACTACTCTTCTCTTAAGAGTCAGTACTCTTCTCTTAAGAAGACATTTTTGCTCAAAAAAAAATCAAATTGAAACTTGAAAACATTTCGCTAAGAATTGAGAACTGATACTTGGAACTTGGAAAAATACTTGGAATTTGGAAAAGTACTTGGAAATTTTGCTAAAATGTAAACGAAAACTTGGAAAGATTTATTTTGATTGAAACAAACAAACAAAAAAAAAACAAAATGCATTGCAAATTTAAGAAAACCAAGTAAAGATCAAAAATTGTAAGTTATGATTGTTTACGAGTGACATCACTTGACAAAAATAAATTTCCGGGGCGTCACCCCCTTCTTGAGACTGAAAAATCACTTCTGTTTGCCCTAAAATACGAAAGGAAACGTTTTATTTACTCTTTTACTCTACAAATTTTTACGGCATTGAGAAAAGTTGTTGACGAAGTGAAAATTCTCTCGAGATGACTATTTAGGTTGAGGTACAAGGTGTGTAAGTCGGTTTAGATGACCGACTCGAAGAATTCTCAAGAAATTCTTACTTTTAAAATTTCCAAAGATTTTTTTTCACCTTTTTCATTTGTTCAGCAAACAGCATTACAAGCATTTTACAAGCATTACCGACACGAATTTTCTCAAAAGAACCCCCCGAATTTCATCGCTAAACTTGTAAAACCCGTTTCTCAAAAGAACCCGTCCTTCTTCGCTGTGCTTTATTTTATTCACTTTATTTTTGCGTTAATATATTGTTTGCTTATTTTTAATGCTGTTTGCTTTTTTTTATTTTCTTAATTTTAGAGCCATCAAAGATGTTGTTCGCATTGATATTCGGATCACTATTTCTACAAATCGTCTTCTCACAAGTCTATTATGAGCCAGAGAACAGTGCGCCAGCTGCGCAATTATCTTCAAGCTCATCAAACACCGCTGTTTCGCGATACACTGTCTTGTATCTTTGTGGAAACAATGGGAATTACTACTTGTCGAATACGCGTTAGTTTTAAACGTTAAATTAAGTGAGCGGTGAGCTAAAAGCAGTGAGCTAGAAGCAGGAAGCTAAAGCAGTAAGCTAAAGCAGTGAGCTAGAAGCAGGAAGCTAACGCAGTAAGCTAAAGCAGTGAGCTAGAAGCAGGAAGCTAAAGCAGTAAGCTAAAGCAGTGAGCTAGAAGCAGGAAGCTAAAGCAGTAAGCTAAAGCAGTGAGCTAGAAGCAGGAAGCTAAAGCAGTAAGCTAAAGCAGTGAGCTAGAAGCAGGAAGCTAAAGCAGTAAGCTAAAGCAGTGAGCTAGAAGCAGGAAGCTAACGCAGTAAGCTAAAAGCAGCAAGAGAAAGCAGCAAGCTAAAAGCAGCAAGCTAAAGCAGCAAGCTAAAGCAGTAAGCAGAAGCAGCAAGCTAAAGCAGTAAGCAGAAGCAGCAAACTAAAGCAGCAAGCTAAAAGCAGCAAGCTAAAGCAGCAAGAGAAAGCAGTAAGCTAAGTGTGCTAGTGAGAAAAGCGGAGCTTCTATTAGAGTAGTTATTTCCTTGTTCATTACTTGTGATTTAGCCTGTCAAACCTCGTATCGCAGTTGCAACTATATTTGTCGGACATCGAGCTGGTGCGCAAGCTTCAATAGAAATTGGTCATGTGTGAATAATTGTTGCAAGAATGGACGAGGACACACGACGAGTAAGTGTTATCTGTTAGTGCTAGAGTAAATGTGTAAATCCTACTTTAGCTCCATCTCCTCAACAACCGACATGCGGTGGTCGTGAAACATCTGGTGGCTTTTGTACATCTCCTGGTTATCGCTGTCCCTCAGGTTAGTCTGTTTATTTTGCTTTTAGCGGTTCATTAGCAATATTATCAATTAGCAATTAGCAAACCAATCCACAACATGACAAACTGTATTAGAAATGATAGCAAGTCTTGTTGCAAGCAACTCAATTCTTGTTGTTTTCAGGATTCACTTGCACTGTGAACGGAGTATGCTGTCGTTGTGCTTATGGAACAAGTGTTGGTGAGGATTTGGGCTTACTTTTTGCTTAGAAATCGATTCTTGTTGCTGTAGTTGCTGTAGTTTCTAACCACTCAACTTCAGGCCCATGTGTCAACAATCAATGCCCAGACACTTTCCGTTGTAACTCGAACAATGAGTGTTGTCCATATCAACTCACCGGGAAATAGTTTTGTATTAAATGCAATAAATCTTTTATCAAAACCAAATACAGTAATATCACAGTCAGATCAGCGTTCACCCAGTTTTGTGAAATTCGAATTCAAGAGACAAATAGCCATGAGTTGAGAGAAATGAGGGCGTTTTGTTAAAGAAGATTTAGAACTCTGGATCGGCTGACTCATCCTTGTCGTTGTTTTCCTAGAAATGAAGTCAATTAACAGAAAATTAATCGAGTTGTAAGCATGTAAAAGTTGTACTAATTGTACAAGTTCTAACAGCTTGTATAGCTTGTACAAGTTTAGAGCTTCTGATTGTAAATTGTAAGAATTGAAAATGATAAACCAACCATTCCCATCGGTCCTCTCTTATTCATCATTCCCCATTTCATATCTCCTTTTCCGCCTTTCATTGGTGATCCCCTTGGTCCCATCGGTCTCATTCCAACCATTGACATGAATTTAACGGCTCGAGCCAAATTGCGGTCAGTCATGTTACCAAAGAATTGCTAGAAAATCAACAATAACAAATAAACCTTATAACTCTACCATAATTTGGTCTCTTTCTTGAGCTTTTGTGAGCGACATATCATCTTGAATTGCTTGCAGGGTTTGGAGTTGCGCGGGCAATTGGTTGATAATGTTTGTCTGGTTTTGGCGAGACTCTTGCTTCCATCGGGTCATGTTGGCCTCGAATTCAGTGAACGAGGACTAAAGATTATTCTTTAAAAATCAAAGTCTTCCATTTGTCTAATCAATGTCTAATCAATAGATCTAATCAAATGAAAGAGTTTACTTGAACGGTTCCTCCAATGTTGGCAGCCCATTGCTCGGTTTGCGTCTTGATATCGGCTTTAGTTAAAGTCTGATTGCGCACGATGTTCATGAAATCGTTTTTCTGCTGATCGGTGGCATTCTGAAGGAATGGCAACATGCCTAAAAAAACAATAATTTGCTATAATTTAAAAGAGTAAAACCAAACCTTTGTGTCCTTTTCCTCTTTTTCCATCCATTCCACCCATTCCACTCTTGTTCCATCCCGGCCCGCAAATCACAAAACCGATCAAACAACTCAAAACGACAAGCTGATTCATCTTTATCTAAACAAATAACAGTTTTAAAGGTCACCAACAAATAATAAGAAATTTAGAATGATTGTCTAAGTCTAACCAAGCGGACTCTATAGTCTAACCAAGCTGACTTTTCGAGTCCAAGTGAAAATTTGATACTTCCTGCAAACTCGATGGGTATTTATCCTACTTTCCACTACTCCCTCCCCTAAATATTGGTGCTGATCGTTGCTGGGATGGAGTGTGGACAAAAGTCACAAAAGAGCTTCTCTTTTCAATCGAATGTCACAAAATAACCCCCATCGCACGAACAAATATAAGTAAAAAGGGGAAACAGACAGATGAGTAAATACGCGAAAAAATACGCGAAAATAAGCGGCTGACTCATTGCGAAAAGATCACGGGAAGAGCAAATCGGCAATCTGTTGTTGAAAGTGATGTGCATAAATTTTGATGACTCTGCGAGAAAAAATTGGTGACTTTATGGCATTTTTGGAACTTTTAACTCAGTTAAACTTCAAGAAAGCCCAATATTTCCGAGGATTCGAATGTTTTTTTCTGTAATTGTACTAAAATTTTGAGCATTTCATGAGATCAAAGAGTTTTTACGAAAGTTTTTGATTGGCATTTTCACATATTCGCAACCGAAAAATCGAACTTTCAATATTGAAACAGAACTACAGTTCACCTTGGAAAACTACAGTGAAATACAGGCGCTCTAAAAAAATACAGGAAGCTGGGCTCGGTTTCATCATCACTTATAACACTGTTATAACTCTTTATAACACTGTCATAACTTTATGACAGGGGCTATTCTTAGCGGGTGTTATAGCGGAAAAAAAATGCAGAATTACAGAAGCAAAATCATGAAAAACCAATTTTAGTTTCGAAATCTATAGGGAATGCGGAGAAAGTTTTGGGAGGCACGTTAAATTAATATCTCTTTCTCGTTAGCAAGCCTTTCTCGTTATCACCCTATTAGATACGAATTTGGAAACTAGAATTATTTTTCTGTTTATTTATCAAATTTTGGGTCAAAAAGAGACTCACTTTGTACAATTTACGGGCAACTTTTATGAAAGACCCTCGGTTTCGACATGTTGAAACTCCAAGGATTCTTTGGAGTTTCAACATGTCGATGAAACTGTCTATATCTCGACGCACAAGCATCAGATCGACTTACGGTTGGTTTTAAAAGAATCTTCATCAAATTTGGCTATAGAAAAGTACAATTTGTTTTGTACACTCACCTGTAAGAACATAGAGAAAAATTGCGTCAAAGTTGACCTGTAAATGCAAACATTTTGGTGAAATATAATAACTCTAGAAGTCTAAAAAAGTTGATTTTAAAACATTCTTGAAATCGATCCAGGCAAATTGACCTAAATGCATTGTTAGCAGAGAGAATCGACTTCCTGAGAGTTAATGAACAAAAGGTACTTCTTGGAGAAGTATAGACGCAAGAGCGTTTACAGAGAAAAATTTTGGGGACGCATTCGAGGGGTTTTTATGACTTAGCAATAATAATCCTTACTAAATTTGTTGAGCTTGCGTTGAACAGCTCGACTTGCATTGAGAAAAAATACAAAATTAGACACGCGAGCGGGGGAAGTAAAATGGCAAGTCGAGCTGTTCAACGCAAGCTCAACAAATTTAGTAAGGATTATTATTGCTAAGTCATAAAAACTTCAAATTTAGAAAAGGACGTCATCCAAAAAGGAATATGATCGTTAAAAATTCTATTACTACATATTATTAAAAGTTAAACGAACCTCTTTATTGTTATTTCTGCTGTTGTTTCGTTGTTGTTGTTGTTGTTTTCGTTGTTCCGTTAAAAGTTTTGGCGATTCGACATTTGTGTTCGTCCATCTCTCTATAAAAGTCATTAAAACAAAGCGAACCGTTGCAGAAAAAAATCAAAAGCACTTAACTCCTGTTATAGCAGTTGATCCTTGATGAATTTGCGATGAAATGGCAAAGAAAAACGGTGAAAAATGAATCAAAACAACGAAAAATGGCTTTAAGCAACGAAAAATGGCTTTAAGCAACGAAAAATGGCTTTAAGCACTGGAAAATGGCTTTAAGCACTGGAAAATGGCTTTAAGCAATGGAAAATGGCTTTAAGCAATGGAAAATGGCTTTAAGCAACGGAAAATGGCTTTAAGCAACGGAAAATGGCTTTAAGCAACGGAAAATGGCTTTAAGCAACGGAAAATGGCTTTAAGCAACGGAAAATGGCTTTAAGCAACGGAAAATGGCTTTAAGCAACGGAAAATGGCTTTAAGCAACGGAAAATGGCTTTAAGCACTGGAAAATGGCTTTAAGCACTGGAAAATGGCTTTAAGCACTGGAAAATGGCTTTAAGCACTGGAAAATGGCTTTAAGCACTGGAAAATGGCTTTAAGCAATGGAAAATGGCTTTAAGCAATGGAAAATGGCTTTAAGCAATGGAAAATGGCTTTAAGCAATGGAAAATGGCTTTAAGCAATGGAAAATGGCTTTAAGCAATGGAAAATGGCTTTAAGCAATGGAAAATGGCTTTAAGCAATGGAAAATGGCTTTAAGCAATGGAAAATGGCTTTAAGCAATGGAAAATGGCTTTAAGCAATGGAAAATGGCTTTAAGCAATGGAAAATGGCTTTAAGCAATGGAAAATGGCTTTAAGCAATGGAAAATGGCTTTAAGCAATGGAAAATGGCTTTAAGCAATGGAAAATGGCTTTAAGCAATGGAAAATGGCTTTAAGCAATGGAAAATGGCTTTAAGCAATGGAAAATGGCTTTAAGCAATGGAAAATGGCTTTAAGCAATGGAAAATGGCTTTAAGCAATGGAAAATGGCTTTAAGCAACGGAAAATGGCTTTAAGCAACGGAAAATGGCTTTAAGCAACGGAAAATGGCTTTAAGCACTGGAAAATGGCTTTAAGCACTGGAAAATGGCTTTAAGCACTGGAAAATGGCTTTAAGCACTGGAAAATGGCTTTAAGCACTGGAAAATGGCTTTAAGCACTGGAAAATGGCTTTAAGCAATGGAAAATGGCTTTAAGCAATGGAAAATGGCTTTTAAGCAATGGAAAATGGCTTTAAGCAATGGAAAATGGCTTTAAGCAATGGAAAATGGCTTTAAGCAATGGAAAATGGCTTTAAGCAATGGAAAATGGCTTTAAGCAATGGAAAATGGCTTTAAGCAATGGAAAATGGCTTTAAGCAATGGAAAATGGCTTTAAGCAATGGAAAATGGCTTTAAGCAATGGAAAATGGCTTTAAGCAATGGAAAATGGCTTTAAGCAATGGAAAATGGCTTTAAGCAATGGAAAATGGCTTTAAGCAATGGAAAATGGCTTTAAGCAATGGAAAATGGCTTTAAGCAATGGAAAATGGCTTTAAGCAATGGAAAATGGCTTTAAGCAATGGAAAATGGCTTTAAGCAATGGAAAATGGCTTTAAGCAATGGAAAATGGCTTTAAGCAATGGAAAATGGCTTTAAGCAATGGAAAATGGCTTTAAGCAATGGAAAATGGCTTTAAGCAATGGAAAATGGCTTTAAGCAATGGAGAAAGGCGGATTACGGTAGCTAGTGCATTTTAGAATGCGTCCCGAAAATTTTTCTCTGTAAACGCTCTTGCGTGAAGTACAGTACCCTAGGCAAAGTAAAGTTTCTACTCGGTCAATCATTCAAAGTCTACTAGTAAAGCTTTACTAGAACTAGTAAAGCAAAAGATATCAAAAAGTATTGGGAAAATTATAAAACTATGAAAAGTTCACGCAAAAATCCAAAATTCTTTTATTAAAGTTAAAGTTGGAATGCAAAACAATGAACTATATATAGTATTTAACTTGAGACTACTGTATCCCGACAATTTGACGCATTCTATTTTGCGCTTGTTTCGAGTTGTAAAAATTTTGTTGTTGCCAAAAATTGTTTCATTTGTAGAACTTTTTATTGTTGGATTTTTTTTTGCCCATTACCATTACTTGTTCTTTTTCTTGCGCATTTTCCCAACGTTACACGCACATTTTGTTATAGAAACGGCTGATATTTGAGCAATTCGATTAAATTTGAAGCGAAACCCTGAAAATCACTTTGAGCCGACATTTTTTCATGAAGTTCCAATGATTTTGCGCGTTTTGCTTGAAGTTTAGCACATGTTTTGAGAAGAATCCAAAGCTTTACCGGATTCGTTTCTTTTTTCTGACAATTGGCTGGCAATATCTTGTAAAAGTGGTCAAGTTTTGACGAAATTTTATTAATTTTGATAGATTTTATTGACCGCTTACTTATTTGATCTTCTCGCTTTCCCCAGAGCTCTTTAGTTCTATGTAGACTTTCAAATTTAATCAAACTTTGTATATATCACTGCTCTAATTTTACCTTTTTAGATGACTGAAGAGAAAATGGATACAAGCTCTCCTGCCGCAAGCTCGGCACCGGAGCTCTACACGCTTAAGTATGATCTGGGCTCAAAGGAAACGAAAATTGTGGATGTGTAAGTGATTTTGATTGGTTTATGAATCCCGCCGTTAATTACGACCTATGATTTCTTGTTTTTAGATTCAAGTCGACCGCCGATCGACGCAATATGGGAGAAACAACTCGACGAGTGACGGCTCTAGAGGCTCTTCAACTCACCATAGATGACTACAAGAAGATTGTCGCTGGACCGAATCATATCGTGTTTCTGTTGAAGGTTCGTTTATTCTTGCGCGGACTGGTTTACTTTTTCTTTAGGATGGTCGTGTGTTTCGGCTTGGTTATACAGTTACAAATCGTGCTGTTGGATCAACTTCTTCTACTACTACTACTACTACTACTACTGCTACTGCAGCTGCTGTTGCTGTCGTGCCAGCTGTTCCGCAACAATCGACCACTCGTCATCCAAAGGTTTGCTTTTGGCAAATGTTCAGCCAGGGTGCTTAGAATAACTCTTTGCACGTTGCATGCTTAAAGAGCACTTGAGCAGTATTATTTGCAGTTTGGGCTGTTTAGTATCGTCGCGTGATGGTTAGTTCTGCAAGACGTGGTGGCGGACCGAGGACTTCTTGGCTGATGGACAGAGGACGCCCAATGATTCCAGCTGCTGATGTTCCTGAAGATCTCGTCGCTCAAGCCCAAGTAGTGCTCCAAGGAAAGTCTCGTGATGTGATTGTTCGAGAATTACAAGTAACGTTATTCCTAGATCACTTAGATATTTTGCTTTAGAGAACAAATCTGAATGTGAATCAAGCTGTGAACAATCTGCTATCTCGAGATGATGATAATGAAGATGGTAATGTTTGCTAGATTTTAGGCAAGACCTTTTTGTTCAGATGATCTAGACGAAAGGGGAGAAATTCTGATTCCCGAGGAGCTAATCGCTGTTTTGGAGGCTCGTCATCAACACGGTGGTCCTACTTCGGACCTCACGCGCAATTTGGAAGCAATCTTTATGCCAGAGGAAGGACGAGTGCCGCGTGGCGAGAATCACGGAAAAAGTTTGCCTGATATCAATTTTGCTTGAACATTTACTTTAGAAGAAAGCAAAGGCGCCGATTCGTATGAGGAGTTTCTCTTCAAGGATCAAGTTGAATTCTGGCAAAATGAAACGATGGCGCAAGAAGAAAAGATGCTGTTGTATGAGATATTGTAAATTTATCTCTACCTCTATTCTTTAGATTCACCGACATTACCGCTTGTGCTACAGAAATTATTGGACTTGCAGATGGAAAAGCTTACGGATGGAAATGGTGTGATGCAAACGGAACCACTCAACTGCACCAACGAGCACGCGATGTGGCTGGAGGTATATATTTGTGTGCGATCAAAAAAAACGTTGACCTTTAGATTCAAAGATTGTCAGAATGTGTTCATCTTACCTTCGAGTGGCAGTTCTCTACGAAAAGCTAGAAGCAAACGGCGAAATGATTCGAGAGATTGGATCATGGGTCGACCCGACGGTCATTCCAGGCAAAGTCGGAATGGCCCTATCGGTGAGAGGCTATTTTGGTTGTAAACTATTCAAATTTTGCTTTAGCAAGTGATTCCACAACAACGCAGTATTGATTACTCGAAAGCTCGTGGTGACGCGCACTTTTTCTGCACGGATCTTTTATGCTGGATTCGTTACGCAAAGTGGTTGGATTCATTGGAGGTTAGCTAGAATCACAGGTGCACATAAATTCCACAAGTTTAGTGGCATCATTCCTCCATCAGAGAAAATCATCAACTTTGGAAAGGCACTGGCAAAGAAAGAAGCACAGGCAAAACAAGAGGGACGCGGCGAAAACGAGATATGCGTTGGAGCTGAAGTAACACCGAAGGCTTCGCCAATCTACGAAGCGGGAAGTGTTGCGGTGATGCTAAAAGATGGGGCCCTCAAGGTAGTTGACTTTGGAATTTTTTTGGTTTAACATGAAATGCTTTTATAGGTTGGAGTGCTAATGGAACGAGCATGGACGCTCACTGAATCATGCCGGTTTCGCATTGTCGACAAGAGTCAGTACGATTTGGATTTTAAAGATCTTTGTAAAGAGCAACCTATGGATACTGGTTGGTTTATTTACTTGTAAAACTCATTCAGTCAAGGTTTAGAGAAAGTTGGCGAAACTCGGAAGACGAAGGCGAATGACATTGAATTGCAACCGCAAGAAGAATGGTCAATCAGCGAAGCGGTCTTCATTTACGAGCAGCCGAATGTAAATCTGTGGACTGTTGTCATTGTATGTGGAAATTTAACCACTAAATTCATTGAAATCTTCAGCATGACCGAGATTCAAAGCAGTGTGTGGTTGTCAACCCACGAGAAGCTCCGTGGATCGATGTTCCTAGAAACGAAATCTCTGTTTCACACCCGAAGTTTCACGAGAGCAAGCTACAGTATCGGCTTTCGTTTTAGCATTCATTTTTCTTGTTTTCAGGATACGTCAAGTATCTCAACTGCAAGTAAAACAAGCTTCGTGGGATTGTACACAATTTCTCGACTCACCGAAAAGCATTGAAACGACAAGAGTCTCACTCAAAATGCCAATTGCTTATGACGTTTTGTCAAGTGTTGTCGCCGATGAAAAAGGTTATAAAGGTTTTAGTTTTCTTCTAATCTTTGCAAATTGTTTAGGTCTTCGTTGTCTTGTTTGTACAGACGGTTTCTACAGCATTCTACGGGTCTCGTTAAATGGACGCTTGCTCTCAAAACATCCGATGCCATTTGGCTCATTTTCGGTCAACGACAGCTCAAAGCAACTGGAAACATTGACGGAGCATCCTGATTTTCCATTATTTGTGAACTTTTCAAAAGTGAGCAGCTTTCCTTCTAACGGCTGATGATTTTAATTTTAGAAAGATGCCCTCTTTGTCCAAATAAAGCCGAATTCCATGATGCTGCCAATGCAACGAATGGGAGATGGAGGATTCAAGGAGCTGATGTCGTTTCAACAACCACTTTGTCCTTTGCAATCACTATGGATTGACTCCGTTTCTAACGACAAAGATCACAAGTGAGCTGCTGAGACAACGGACTTTCTAACCTTTTTAACTTTAGGAACACTGGCTCTGTCATCATTTTTGGTCTATCACCACCAACGACTGGCAACCTACTGCAAGCTGTTTTGGACTGTGATGTAAAAGCTGTGAGGAATGAACTGGGTCGATTGGCTGATGGTATGTTTATTGAATTTGTAGCCTCAACTTTCCTGACTTGTTTAAGTTTCTGAAGCAAAGCAAGCCGCATCTTTTGGAATTTCTACGGCACAGAATGAACAAGAAACGCTCGTCTTCAACGATCTTGGCGGGAATGTGCTTCATGCCGCGGTCCTCCTGGCAAGCTCAGCCTCGAACAAGAATCAAGCAGACAAACCTAAAGAAAGTATTGTAAAAAATTATGGGTGGCAAATATTTATTTTAGAAGTTGGACCTACCACCGAGAAACCGGAAGACCAAAAGTTGCCTCGACTCCGTTCTTCGCGCGCTAACCAAGAAGTAGTGGCTGCTCTTCGTGAGCCCGAAGTACCCGGTAACGATTGTGAATTAATTACATTGCCTATTTCGAGATTTTAGCCATGTCACCATCTTCGAATGAGCCAATGAGCAAGTTGAAGCAGCGACAGAAAGATGCCATGGAAATCGTCGCGCTACTGGTTGATGCGCCTTTTGTCAACAAACACTTCTTCGTCAACATTTTGAAGCAAAAAGTAAAAACATCTCTTTTATTAAAATTCAGTTGTATTTATAGGATTGCAATGGTCTGAATCCATTTGGTTGCGCCATTCAACAAAGAGCTTACTCAGCCGCCAAGGTCATCTGGGAAACAAGTCTTCGAAGAAAGGTCGATATCAATATCCTTCTTGCTCCACCACCGGATTGGGCATCATCGACCGATCACACCAAGAGCTGGGCTTTGTTTGCTTTGGCTATTGCTGACACTTGCTCATATACTTGGACCGGACAGACACGTGTGAAGATGGTTAGTCGAGTTTTGTTATTCTTTATGTTCTGCCTTAGGATGTTTACGAATGCCGCACTTGCAACTTGACCGGTTCGAGCTGTTGTTGCGCGGAATGTATCTTGACCTGCCATAAAGGACACTCAATGTGGGTAAAATATCTGGTTGTTTCTGTGATCGGCGCAATGTGACTTTTTTAGCTCCCTCAAAGAAACAAGCTCAGCTGCCTACTGTGATTGCTGGGAAAAATGCGCGTGCAAGGCTTTGGTTGGTTTGATCCTTTGAAAAATAATAAAAAAAAGCTTTATTAGGTTTCTGGAAACTTGGAAGCACGGATGTGGTTGTTCAAAGAAATTATTGCGAAGACCGACTACCATTGTTGTCCAAATGAGAAGTCCCAACATATCATCTACTTTTTGGCTCAAACTGTGGCTCGACAGAATGTTGAACAATCGGCCTATCGGAGGAAGTCGCATAGACATCCTCGCGAAGGTAATATGAAAAGTTTGATATTATCGTTAGCTTTTTTAGAAGCTCCACCAAATACACCCGAACAATGTTTGGATCCACCAGATTTTGCCACAAAGGCTTTGAGTGTTTGTTTGGGAAACTCAAAAGTTCTTCAGCAATTCGTGATGGAGGTTTTATAAATTTTAATCGCACTTTTGCACTACTTTAGGTGACCAACAATGACTTGAACCCTAACGAATTGGATAACGTGGGAAAAGAAGAGTGGCGCCAGCGCTTCAAGAGCGAGCAACTCGACGTGACGCTGTTTCTTTTGCTGACGAAGTATTGTGTTTTGAAAATTCATTGTATAATTTTTATTTAGATGTCCTTCTACTAATTTGGCTTGTTTGGTGGAGCTTTTGCAAAAAGGGATGAAAAGAAGACAGGACGCTGCGGGCCCAATCGTCGGTCGAATTATCCGAGCCATTCTGCGAATTTATGCTCTTCTTTGCTCATTGTCAACCACGGCGTCTATGGTGGCAACAAATGGAATCTTCACTAAAGTGTGTTTGATGGCTATATCCTTATGATTTTTTTTAGTTTCCGGTTACTATTGACAAAGATGACCAACTCGGGATCGGAATCTTTAACCTTCGCCGCTTGCTTACTGGTGGAAGTAAATCCGATGATCCGAAGCCAGACAAGTAACAAATATTTGAACAAAATTGTCACCTTATTGTTTTAGGATCATTTACGTGATGAACAGATGCCATGATGTTTTGAAAGCTTTTCGCCCATACACGAGTTTGGAAGCTGCACGTATGGCGAACGGACTGATTCATCCGGTCGTTGTGGGAAGAGCTGCTGCCATCATGCCGATCAACACGAAAATCGCGGATAGCGAGATTTTTGCGGTAACTTGGCTAGAAAATTTTCAGAAAGGGGAAATGTTTAGACGATTGAGAAAACACTGATGCGAAAGCCAGCTGCCAAGGCGCGGCCACATGGTGATGAAGAAGAAGACAAGCAGACTGGCGATGAAATGGACAGCGATCACAATTCGCTTGTCTCGTCAAGCACTTTTTCGATGAACGAAGAAGAAGAGCGCGAAGGTGAGGGTCTAGTTCTTAAATTAAAAAGTTTTTAATTGTTTAGATCAAGTCTCGGATGGAGATGAAAGCGCTGCTTCCTTTTTCAGCGATGAGGCTTCGGAGGTAAACTTTCTTTTTGCCTCGAATTTAAATCTAATGATTTAGGACGAGGATCATTATGATGAGGAGGAGAATCAGGAAGAGAACGGGCAAGACATGGAGCACGGAGACGAAAACCTGGTAGATTTAATTTGTTTTATGTATGTTTATATGTTTAGGAACGTATGCAGATTCTTGCCTTTGAAAGACTACTGAACGCTCGGGCAGAAGGCCGAAACCGACGTCACGAGAATCGCAACCATAGTCGTAGACAGGAAAGACAAGAAGCTGGTGAAACTTCCGCGAATCACGAGAGAGGTAGAATTTTACTTTGGTACTACTGTTACTAAATTATTTTAGTCGATGTCGTACCTGAAGGATATGCTGCTGCTCAAGAATCCGCTGCCGATTCTTCTTCGGAAGTTATGACAACTCTACCACGTAGGGATTCAGTGGTAAATTCATTCTACTTATTTTTCACTACCAACAATTCTAGGAAACTGCCAGTCGCCAGCCACCAAATCGATCGCCACAAGAAGCAGTCATGATATTTGCCACCGAGAATGTGGGCCAACCATTAACCGGTAAGTTTCTGGAGTTAGATGCTACTATGAATTATTTAAGCATCAGGGAATGTGACATTGGGTGAAGCAGGGGACAAGTCTACCGTTAATGATCATCACATGGTACGTTTTCTATCTATCTTGTAAACACATAATCTAAATTTAGAATGGTGACAGCATCCGTCATTTGTGCTCGTCTTTCTATATTATGGCACGACTTGCTTTGGAGATTGAACTTGAGAACTGGAAAAACGACGGTGGCCCTGATGGCTTGGTGAGCTTTATTTACGAATTCATATATCAACATGTAGTTAGAAACTTATCGAAGCGTCTCTGGGTCCAGCGTGGAAATGGCTTGCTGCAGCGCTTGATACGACTGAACAGAAAATCACACTCTCGAAGTCTCGACAAATTGACGTGAAACTTGAGGCGGGGTGAGCGCTCAAATCTTTTCGCACATGAGTGATATTCTAGGAATGTGCTGAAGGAGTTGAGTGAGGTGCCGACAATGTCGTCATCTGAGCTTTTGATCGATCTGATGCGCTCATCCGACGGAGAGTTCGGCGATCATCCACCAATTTTGAACGCTGGCCTCCTCAGACCATTGGCTCTACTGACAGATGTGTTTTTACTACGGTGCCGGGTGCTCGACACTGTTCGTTCAAGGAAAGTCACGCAACAGCCAACTATTGGTTCCTTTTTTGAGGTTTGAATGATACTTTATTTTATTGCATTATTTCATTCAGAGAGGCCTCAACTTCAGCTATCCTGGTGTTATTTTGAGTGAGAAAAGCTCCATTTTTGATGATCCGCTGAAATTGGCAACTTCGCCTCTACTCCTTCAGCCGACTTCCGCCAGACTCGATTACTTCAATCATCAAAGCGCAAAGATGTCATTGGAGAATTGGGACCAACTTTATGAGAAACAACTGGACCTCGAACTGAATGCCACTAGCAGGACCACTCCGGAAGAAAACCAACGCGTTGCTGCTCCATTCGAGAAAGACTCCACTCTTCAGTTGCTTGAAGTGGGTTTTGAATTGGTTATACGCAACAATCATTTTTAGGTTTTTATTTTATTTTAGCGCAATTATTTTAGGTTCGCGCAGAGTCAAGGTGGTCAAATGCATTAGAATGTTTGGCGAAAAACTTCCATGCGGAGATCTTTACTGTGTGCGGCCGCGAGGTTTGTTTAGAGTGGTCAATTTTAAGAATTTCGTTTTAGGTCAAGAAGTCTTTGTTGATCATCGGACATGCCAGCTACAATGTGAGGGCGCATTACTTCAACCAAAAGATTTTTGAATACAGTGGCCAAAATCCGAGCAAAAAGATTACTTTGGAGGTGACTTCTTGTCAATGGTTATTAAATCACTTGTTCTGTAGAATTTGTCACACAATGCCGAGAAGTTGATCAGGGATACGGCCTCTCAATTGGATGCTCAATTCTTGAAACGTCTGAGTCCAAGAGTGCCGCCTGGGCCAGTACTATTTGCATCCGAGGTGAAGACTTGATTGTATATCTAATTATATGCTCTAATATTTAGATGAAAGTCAGCTACGAAAACGAGCCAGGCGAAGGTCAGCAGTTGGTGGTGGACCTAAATTTGTTATCTTTAGGAAGTGGCGTGGTCCGAGCATTCTTTTTCATCATATGCGGAGGCCCTGATGACCTTACGGAAATTGCCACAAGGAACCTCTCTTCAAGAAAAACAAGATGACTTGACTGAGCCCAAGATTGATGACAACGCTCCTTTGTTTTACCAAGTTAGCCTGGCCTTAATTTTTTTCCAATCTTTTCATTCAGATGTCGACTGGCCAAAAAGTCTTCTCTATGTGCCCGGGCAACGGAACTCCCAAACGCTTGAGCAATTTCCGCAATGTTGGAAGGTTGGTAATTCAAGCGCAGATTTCAATAACTTGAATTCAGGGTCTTTGGCTTGGCTCTTGTCCAAAAACAAGTTCTACCACTCTCTTTGCCTCGCCATTTATGGAGAGCAATCGCCGCCGAAACCAGTTTTTTGCTTTCTTTCCACGATTTGGCTTTCGTGGATCACGAAGTAAGGGCAGCTATTTCCGAGTCAAAAAGTTTTTGATTTCAGCTTTATATGAGACTTCGGGAACTTATCATGGAGAAGAAAGACGAGAAGGCCCTCACAAAAAAATTAAATGATTTGGAACTGTACTTCACGTGTATGTTGCCAAAAGAAGAAACCGATGGAAAGGTGAGCTTTGTGGAAAAAAAAGTTCTTGATCTTGCTAATTAGACACCCCGAGAAGTCGAATTGTGCCCGGGAGGAAAAGAAATGCGTGTGACGAGCTCAAATCTTCCCCAATACGTTTACCAGCTGGTGAAATGCAGACTTGGCCGGCCAGAACTGCAGCAATGCTATGCGGTTTGTATCTTTTATTTGTCAATTTACCCTATTACAGTTATTTGCGCAAGGCATTCAAGACGTGGTTCCAGCTGGATTTTTGGCCCATTTGACTGCTGAAGATTTGGCCTTACTTGTCAATGGAGTTGCTGAAGTAATCTCGCTTCAGTATTATTTTTCAAGTTCAAATTTAGATTCCCATCGATCGCCTCAAAAAGTTAACGACTTTCCAAGAAGAGTGCCAAATCTCGCAATCGGATCTCAAAAAGTTGGAACGCTGGTTTTGGGAAATCGTGGATCGATTCAGCGACAAAGAGAAACAGGTACCTTTGTGAGGTGATGGGAAAATGAATGTTATGTTCAGGACTTGATTTACTTCTGGACGGGCTCTGCGACGCTTCCGGCACTGGACGAAATGTTTGTGGCACGACCGACGATTGTGATCAAGTAAGAGCCACTACTAAAAAGTACAACTATATCATATTTTGATTTAGAAACTTGTCGAATGATCACTTACCCTCTGCGAACACTTGTGTCTCTCGTCTCTACATGCCGCACTACACGTCGAAAAACACTATGTACCTCAAACTACGCCATGCCATCCAAATTAAAGTGTTTGGTTTTGTATAGATTGGCGTTATTATTATTATTTTTGCGTTTGAATTTATTGTTTTTAAAGAATGGAATGTTTCTCAAGTCAAGTATTGCATTGTTTTCAATAAATGTTTTCTATCAAAATCGTTAAAAGGCGCAAATGTTTAAATGAAAAAGCATTGATGTTATTTGAGTCCATTTTAAAGGACAATGGCGTTTTTAAAAGGATTTAATGGTTAAAACGTTTGCGTTGGTTGGGCTTTGAGCTTCAAATTTGAGCGTTAATGTGTCGATCGCTAACTCGTATCTTGCAACTTATCACTGTTGTCACTTTCTTTTTTCAGATGGCGTCCGCTTCCTCTACAGCGGTTTTGCGGTACCGGGTTGCGGTGGGGCTTTTTCAGCGATTGCGCAAATGGTGTGTGGACTTCTTCTGGATTACCCTGTTCTGCTTGATGGGATTTGTAGACGATGAGCGGCAAAAGTGCGCAACAAGCAAGCGAAACACTCTGTATCACAGGAGGAAATCAACGACTGAAAGGATGCGATCGCGAACCAAAGAAATCGCCGAGATCGAGATGAAACTGTTACGACATTTGATGAGCCCGCTGAATGAGATGATTCTATCGGTGCGAAAATCATCGAAGAAACGACCCATCGGAATGGTCTCTCGTCCACCATCGCCTCAACTATTCGATATCTGCGAGGAGACCGAGGAGACTTGACGTTGTCTCCCAATTACGAAGATGTACCCTGCAACAAAGTGAGACTTATCTAGGTCAGTCCACTTTACAATTGTATCTTTGTTGTGAATATCTTGCTTCCGCTAGTTATTAAGCTCTGGTTTCTTCACATTAATCTTTGTGACTCGTGTGTTTAGAGTCGAATTTTTCTTATGGTTAGAATATTATGATTTGTTTTTGATCGGGTAACTCGTAATCTCCTCATAAAACGGGTTCCTTTTTGCTTAAAAGATCATCTTTTATTATAATATATAATCTATGACTTTGGTATCACTCTTGTAAACTGCTAGTTTTTGAATTTACAATTTCATGTGTTTTCTTTGGCAAATGGTGAGAAATGAATTTGATGCAGATTTTCCAAAAGAAGCAAAACTAGTTTGAAATTTTATGCGGAAAGTTGACAAAATTTGTATGAAAATGTATGCTAATGAAATGGTCATTGTTCCAGCTGGAACAGCGCAGAAATCTCAGCTTTGAGTGCAAAAATGGTTTACTTCTCGAGTTGATCATTTTCTGTACTCTGTGCTTTATGAATGGGTAGACGCACTCAAATGACGTATTTTGATTTGGTAGATGTAAGTAAATTTGTCATTAACTGAAATCTTCGCAAAAGTGATCCGAGTGCGCCAGAAATTAGTAAATTTTGACTTCGAACCTCTGCGAAATTAGTGAAAAACAGCGGCGATTGGGGTTTTTTATGTTTTTTGGAGGTTTTGGAAACTTTCAAATCTGCTTCTACATCGCGATGAAGCACTGCCTCCGTTGCTTATGACAGAACCACAAGCGGCGATCCCTTTCACGCATCCAGCAGTTGGTACTCTTTGAGTCAAACCTGGACCAGATCAATCCCAAGCCAGCCTCCACCATTGACCGGGGTTCGGCAGTCTCACTTGGAGGTCAAAGGAAAATTCCTTTAATTTCATCTCTTTCTCGTAAAAAACTGATTAATTCTCGATTTAATCAACAAAAATATGAAAAATATTGACAAAAGACGTTTATCGAGATGGGAAAATGAGGAATTTTCATGGAAAATATAAGAAAATAAAACAATTTTAAGAATTCAATAAAAAACTTTGTTTTTTTTGCAGAAAAATCGATTTGTACTGGGAAAAAAAATGAATGAAAACACTAAAATGCCGATTATTTTGAACTTAAAATCGAGAAATGACGGAGTTTAAAGAAATTGAGCAAAGAATCTCGACGTTTCACCCATTTAACCACTTTCAACTGTGCCTCCATTCTCGGCAGCTCGTTGAGGAAATCTGAAAGAGAAATGGATTTAGATACATTTAAAGTCTTAGCTACCTTAGCAACATAACTTTTTTTCGACTTTAATGCACTGTAGCTTAGCTGTAGGATTGATTGGCATGGATTGTTTCGGGTTTAATGCGCTTTAGCTTGGCCTTTAATTGATTTGCTTGGATTGATTGGCTTTAAATTTGCCTAATCTCCCAAATTTCTGTAGTTTTCAATAGAAAAAATGGGAAAAATAAGGGATTACGATAGCCCTATACCCCCCGCTAAAGATCGGCTAATTGAAGAGTTCAAAGATTTATGCGCGCCCGGGATTCGAACCCCCGACCTCTCGCTTACCGAGCAACTCTGCTAGCCATTACACCACGCTGAACCTGATACTCCCTCACGCCAGAGGGGCTTAACTCGAATTCCAACTTCGTTTATCTTGCCGAAAATGGAACTACCAGCTGAAAAACTCGCTTAACAGCTTAAGGGCGAGTTTTTCTGTCCAAGTTTTATCTGTCGTCATGGCGCAGTCGGTAGCCCCCCCGTCTACAAGCCACGTGACCCGGGTTCGAACCCCCTTACTGCCCTCAATTGCTTCAATTTTGAGTTTTCTAATTTTGATTTGAAATGAAAAACTACAAGGTATTCTAAGGAAAGCAATTCTACAAAGGTATTTGAGTTTAAAGTTCGATTCTCGATGTTCAATCGTCGGAAACTCGATGAACTCACCGAGGAAAGCGTTCGCGTAGAATCTCTCCTCATTATATTGATTCTCCGCTCTGCATATCGGGCATCTCAATTGGTAAACGCTTGGCCACTCGTCGTCGTCGAATGGGAAAATGATACGTAACTTCTGCGAGCACTCCAAACAAATCGCATGACCGCAGAGGAGATCCATTGGCGAGAGTAAAGGGATCGACGTGTTTACTGGGAGATTTGTTGAAATTCAGAAATGAAATACGAGCACTTAGCTTAGCTTTATCTACGAGGACTTAGCTTAGCTTTACCTACGAGCACTTAGTCTAGCTTTATCTACGAGCACTTCGTTTAGCTTTACGACTTTGCTTTCTGCAAAATTGTAAAGCTTTTTTTTTTTCATGTTAATATCATTATTTTAAAGTCTAGAAGTGGTAGAATGATTGAAAATTGAAGGGAAAAATTCTTTGAGTCTCGTGGCCTTTTCAAATGATATAAATCCAACGCTGTGTTTTACGCTCATTTCAATGAGGTAGAAATGAGCTGCCAAAAAAAGGTGCGTAATGTTTAACTTGTTTTGTTTTGTTTTGAGAAATTTTGAGCCCCTCCTGTTAACCCGATTTTTTTTTCGACCCAAACTGTGGTTGAGTGGCTGAGTGCTGAGTGCTGATCAGTGGCTGAGTGCTCGTACAGAAAGCTTGGGGTCGAGACTTCAAAAGACCCGATCCGTCTCACTTTTTTCTTTCTTTCCTTTTTTTTTTTGATTCTACGTTCTTTTGTGTTCTTTTATGAGTCCACAGAAACGTTTTTTTTTTTTTTTTTTTGCGATCGATTGCGATTCGATTATCGTTTATCATTCTTGTTAAACGTTTAATTGCTTTTCAATGGATACAAAGTGATTGTATACAGAGTTTTCAATGGATACAGAGTTTTCAATGGATACAGAGTTGCTTTTCAATGTCTTACAGAGTTTTCAATGGATACAGAATTGCTTTTCAATGTCTTGCTTTCAATGACGAAATTTGCTTGCGCGAGATTTCATTTTTGACTTGTTACTTTTAAAATCGAAAAGAAAAAAAAAATCGTTTATGTGGACGCAAAAAGAAAACAGAAGAACGTAGAAAGGAAAAAAAAGGGAAAAAAAAATGAGACGGATCGGGTTTGTCTCGATCGGATGTCTCGATCGGATCGAGTCTCGACCCCAAACTTTTTCTGTACAAACCACTCTTCTAAACCACTCATGAACAGTTTGAATTGAAAAAAATCGCCTTAAAAGGAGAGGCTCAAAACTTCTTCGATACAAGTTAAACATTACGCACCGTTTTGGCAGTTAATTTTTACATCATTCGAATCAGCGGAAAATTCTGCGTCGAATGGTGTAGCTGTTTCGAATCCAACTAGGCGTTCGGATCTGATCCGGACGTCTGAATCAGACGAGAATGAGTGTCGGAGGTTTCGGAATCCGATCCGGGCGTCTGAATCCGGTCATTGATTATCTTGTGGTCGGATTAGGATGTCCGATACCGACCAAAAGATGATGAATGGCCATCCGGATCGGATTCGGATGGCCATTGACTATCTTGTGGTCGGTTTCGGACGTCTGTATCCGATACGGACATCTGAATCCGATACGGACGTCTGTATCAGATCCGGACGTCCGAATCCGGTCATTGATTATCTTGTGGTCGGATTAGGACGCCCGAATCCGATTCGGACGTCTGTATCCGATACGGACATCCGAATCCGATACAGACGTCCGAATCCGGTCATTGATTATCTTGTGGTCGGATTAGGACGCCCGAATCCGATTCGGACGTCTGTATCCGATACGGACATCCGAATCCGATACAGACGTCCGAATCCGGTCATTGATTATCTTGTGGTCGGATTAGGACGCCCGAATCCGATTCGGACGTCTGTATCCGATACGGACATCCGAATCCGATACAGACGTCCGAATCCGGTCATTGATTATCTTGTGGTCGGATTAGGACGCCCGAATCCGATTCGGACGTCTGTATCCGATACGGACATCCGAATCCGATACAGACGTCCGAATCCGGTCATTGATTATCTTGTGGTCGGATTACGACGTCCGAAACCGACCAAAGATAATGAATGGCCATCCGAATCCGATCCGGATGGCCATTCATTATCTTGTGGTCGGTTTCGGACGTCGTAATCCGGCCACACTCATTCTAATCTGTTTCAGACGTCTGGATCAGATCCGAACGCCTGGTCGGATTCAAACGTAACATATATATGATCGGAAAAGGCTACGGGACCCAATGATCTTTCTCTTGTTAGTTTGATAAAGTTAAACGTTATTCTGTAAAGAAAGTCGATCGATTTCTGATTGAAAAGCAATTTTTTGGTTTTGGTTGGTTTTGATCACCCAAATCGATCCAAATTCAAAAAAAAAGGATCAAAAGCTACATAGAAAAAGCCTTTGTATGCCAGAAAGCGAGCGTTTCACGCTAGTTCACGCTTTCTTTCTCAGTGCGTACTTTGTGCTCTTCAAAAATGGTAAACGCGCCTTTTCTGGCTTGAAATGAAATGGGAAATCGAGCCAGAAAGGCTGTGTTTACAGCTTTGACAGCTTTGACAAAACAAAGTACACCCGTACACCAAAAAGTACACCCGTACACAATACCGTAAAACTCACATTTTCTAATGCAAATCGGACACTCGGCAATGAAATCCTGCAAAAATTTACATGAAAGGGCTTTTATTTGACCAAAAACCTCAACTAAAACATAGCCACTCTTGTCGGATTTGAGGATCAGAGAAGCTTCGGTAAGGAGATCTGAAAAAAACTGTGCTTTTAAGCCTTTTATTTAGCTATCGTACATCTTGATCTTAGTTCTGCACCGAGTTCGCGATGATTCCAAGAAATTGAAAAGAGCTGCTTTATTTTAATTGCATTTTTTCTTCTATCTGGATATCACTCTACAATTTTTAGGATTTAGATTTTAAAATTTCAACAAAAAATTTGTACTGGATGGGCACGGCCAAGAGTTCGCGATAATTCCAAGAAATTGAAAAGAGCTACTTTAATTTAATTGTATTTTTTCTTCGATCTGGATATCACTCTACAATTTTTAGGATTCAGATTTTTGATTTTCAACAAAAAATTTGAACTTGACGTGCACTGCCGAGAGTTCGCGATGATTCCCAAAAACTGACAAGAGCTATTTTAATTTAATTGCGCTTTTTCTTCGATCTGGATATCACACTAGAATTTTTAAGATTTGGATTTTAAAATTTCAACAAAAAATTTGTACTGGATGTGCACTGCGAAAGAGTTCGCGATGATTCCCAAAAATTGACTAGCGCAATCTTATTTTAATTGCGCTTTTTCTTCTATCTGGATGTCACTCTAGAATTTTTAGGATTCAGATTTTTAATTTTCAACAAAAAAACATTTTTTGCCTTATCGTGTACTTGTTGTGCAAAAGTAGCCTGTCAAAAGCTAAAAAATCGGTTCAATTCTTTGGATACACTTCATTGAACAGTTATTTTATTGTAGAGTATCGTTTGAAGTTAAATTTCAACTTTAACAAACTCACTGATGAGATAAAAGGCGGGAATGATGGTTTCCGGGCAATGCTCACGGCCGCACCGATGAATGCGTTTTTCCGTCGACAAAAGCGCATCACATTCGAAGCATTGCTTGCAAATCTGAAAGCTGAATCTAGATTCCTTTCGAAATTTGGGAGGATTTCTGTTCTTGAGACTTGAGTTCTTGAGAGTTGAGTTCTTAAAGCTAAGCTCTTAAAGCTAAGTTCTTAAAGCTAAGTTCTTAAGGCTAAGCTCTTAAAGCTAAGCTCTTAAGGCTAAGCTCTTAAGGCTAAGCTCTTAAAGCTAAGCTCTTAAGGCTAAGCTCTTAAGGCTAAGCTCTTAAAGCTAAGCTCTTAAAGCTAGAAATCACTCACAGCACTACCGCAAAGCAAAGCGATTGGTGAAGATGGAGCTGTGTTGCTTGCAGTGACTGAAATGACTGAAATGACTGAAATCTATGAATTTTCGATTTTCGCTTTAAAATTCTTGTCTTTTCACTTAAAAATCATTTGGCAAATGAATAATTCAATATCGGAAAAGGATTTAAAAAGGAAAAATTTAAAAAGTCCTTCTGGCGAGAGAAGGATTCGAACTCGCGGACAAAAAAGCTGTGACCGGTTTCGTAGTCAAGCAGCCTAACCACTAGACCACAGGGGCAACCGCTCGCGGGTGGTGTGCCGGTGTTATAATAAGCTCGAAGAGCAAAATGAGCTCAAAATAAAAATGAAACCCTTAGATTTTCTCAGAGTGGAAACTACCGTAATCCCAAATACTCAGACATTGACTCAGACACAGACTCAGACAGACAGATTACGGTAACTTTTTCTGTCTAAAAAGTCATTTAAGAAATATAGAAATCAGTTTGCTAGTTAGGATTGAAAAAATTCAAGTATTTTGGAGATAAAATAGATATTTAGCTAGATAGATCTAGATAGATATTTAGCTACCGTAAATACTGTAACAGTACCCCACCGCCCTCGTACAGTCGCGTAGTCGCAAAAGTTTTCTAGTTTTCTAGTTTTCTAGTATTTCATTTTTTTTTTGATACCTAAGTAGTAACTTATTACAAAACTTGAGCATAGACTTTAGCAAAACAATTTCTTAATGATAAAAAGATATTTCAGATAAAAAGCATTCATCGAGGGCTCTCCGATTTTCGCGCGAACAACGGTCGTCTACCGAAGTTCATCTGAACCGAGGTACATCTTGATCTTAGTTCTGCATCGAGTTCGCGATGATTCCAAGAAATTGACAAGAGCTATCTTATTTTAATTGCATTTTTTTTCTTCGATCTGGATATCACACTAGAATTTTTAGGATTCAGATTTTTGATTTTCAACAAAAAATTTGTACTGGATGTGCAGTGTTAAGAGTTCGGGATGATTTCAAGAAATTGACAAAAGCTATTTGATTTTAATTGCGCTTTTTCTTCTATCTGGATATCACTCTAGAATTTTTAGGATTCAGATTTTAAAATTTCCACAAAAAATTTGTACTCGATATGCACTGCCGAGAGTTCGCGATGATTCCCAAAAATTGACTAGCGCAATCTTATTTTAATTGCATTTTTTCTTCTATCTGGATATCACACTAGAATTTTTAGGATTCGGATTTTTGATTTTCAACAAAAAATTTGTACTGGATGTGCAGTGTTAAGAGTTCGGGATGATTCCAAGAAATTAAAAAGGGCTATTTTAATTTAATTGCATTTTTTCTTCTATCTGGATATCACACTAGAATTTTTAGGATTCAGATTTTTAAATTTCAACAAAAAATTTAATAAACTTTAAATCTAGCCACCGCTAGGTATTGGCTAAGTTTAAAGAATAAAAGATGCTAAAGATTAAAAGCTTAAATATTAATGAACCCATCGTAAATACTATAGCATAAACGAGTGTCGGGAAAAACTCGTTCAAAGCTAGACGACGCAACACTCCGCACCGTCATTATGGGGGCTGGGGTACTATTACGGTATTTACGGTAGTTATTTAATCATAAGAATATATCTAAAGTTTACAAAGGAATCGAGTTATCTAATCGATTTTTTTAAAACACTTTAAAACCCTTACACGGTTTATTGCACGACGAGCAATTGAAGCATTTGAACGTCTCGATTTTGCTCGACCACGGGAAACCAATCTTTCCGAATAGATATTCGATGATCGAACAAAAAGAAGGCATTTGGGGGGGGAGAAATGAAATTTGATTTCCCGAAGTTTCGTCTTGCTTTTATATGCTAGAGAGATGCCAGTGGCTGTCATTTTTGCGAATCAATCGTTTTGGCAATATTTTCAGGGAATTTTCATCGATTTCCAGGCAATTTTGATCTTTTAATTGGCTTCAAATGGTCGAAATTGATTAATTTTTATACTATCAAAATCGTTAAAAGGCGCAAATGTTTAAATGAAAAAGCATTAATGTTATTTGAGTCCATTTTAAAGGACAATGGCGTTTTTAAAAGGATTTAATGGTTAAAACGTTTGCGTTGGTTGGGCTTTGAGCTTCAAATTTGAGCGTTAATGTGTCGATCGCTAACTCGTATCTTGCAACTTATCACTGTTGTCACTTTCTTTTTTTCAGATGGCGTCCGCTTCCTCTACAGCGGTTTTGCGGTACCGGGTTGCGGTGGGGCTTTTTCAGCGATTGCGCAAATGGTGTGTGGACTTCTTCTGGATTTTTGCTCATTTTTGCGAATCGATCGTTTTGGCAATATTTTCAGGGAATTTTGATATTTTAATTGACTTCAAGTGATCGAAATTGATTAATTTTTATTTCTTTTTCATTCCTACGGACAATTCATTCAATTTGATTTCAAAGAGTTCATTCATTTCATTCATTTCATTTGAATTTTTCATTTGAAAACGTAAAATGATCATACTTTTATTCAGATGATAAAGTGAAATTCAATAAATCGAGAAATCATAGAGAAATGCACAGATCATAAATATAGAGAGAAAAGAAAGATACGAAGATAAAAGATCGAATGGAAATGAAAATAATCAGATTACCTACGAGAGAGAGAGATCTAGAGTCTCTATTTTTTTCTTCAAGAATGGAAAGCGACTGAATTTCTTGTATGTAATTTGAGCAAGTTTCGTAATCTCTAACGCTTTCATAACCTAGCGGCTCTAAGTTTGAAATAAGTTAGAGCTGCAACGCTCAGAGGGCACTAATTTTGGAGTACATTTCATAACCTATCAGCTCTAACGGAAAATTTGATAAAGAAGCGCTAAAGGGAATCTGCAAAAAGGAATGAACCACTTCTAGACTCTGACATTGGGTTAGATTTTGAAAAAGTACGTCTAATAGTAGTGCACTTCGGCGAGTCGAGTTGATGACTATTTTACGCTTCTTTATCATTTCCCGTTAGGTTATGAAATGTTATGAAATGTTATGAAATGAAGTTGGTTATGAAATGCTGCTAGGTTATGAAATGTACTCCAAAATTAGTGCACTCTGAGCGTTGCCGAAATTTTCCAGACTTTCGCAGAAGCCAGAAGCAGAAGCTCAACACTTAAATCCTCCACAAGATCTCATCGTCAGCTACATTTTCCGACCCCACATCAATAGGTTCTCATAAGAATAAGATAAAAAGAATTATTTTTCAGAGATGAACAAACCCTAGCATTGCTTTGCTTTGCACTGGCACGCTTTAGAACTAGATTAGAAAAGTTTGCGAGTTTGATTTTATTCTATAAGGCTGTAAGTGTTAAATTTTTTGATGTTTTCACATGTTTTAGATGTTTGGTGCAATTACGAAAGAAAAAAAATAGCTTTTTTCTTTCTAAAAATTGACACGTTTTAAGGAAAATAGCCCTCGAAAAACAGATTGTGTTAAAGGGGGGGAGAGTATTAATCGCGGCCGGGTGACCATAAAAAAATTTTTACAGCAACCACCTGTTTTTTTTTTCATTTTAATATCGTTGATTTTATTATAAAAAGAATAAAAATCACCCGGCTAGAGTGATTTGATGGGTTTACAAATTTTTGGAGACACTGCAAAGCTCGCGTAGTTCATCTAAAAGGTAAGTGCGAAAGTAGTCAGGCATTATGTTTTCTTTTTGTTTTCTTTAGACTTTCGATCTACACTTTTGCTTTTTAACATCTCTAGATGCCTTTTTCAAGATGGAGATTTTATTTTTAGATAATGCAAAAGATCATTAAGCTAATCTAGCTTATGGTCTTCTAAGTACTCTTCTTTTTTCGAAAGCCAAAAAAAACTTATGTTACGAAACAAAAGAAAACCACAATCGAATGGAAAAAAAAAAGATCTAATTGCGTCAATCGAAGCGCTGAAGATGGAGGAGATCCAGTCATTCCTGCTGAGGATGCGCTGGAAATTGACTAAGATAGGCAGACGATTTGAGAAACTGCTGTACTTGAGCGAAAATGCAAGTGAGCAAGAGGAATAATTATGGATTAACAACTTATTTTTAATGTTTTTTGTGCTTTTTATTTTGTTTTTAAATTTATCTGCAACTAAAACGCAATCGATCTAGACTGTGCTGAGGTGTCTGATGAGTGACGATCTTGTTTTTTTCAAGTTTTGCAGCGTCTCCAAAAATTCGTAAACCCATCAAATCACTCTAGCCGCATGATTTTTATTCTTTTTATAATAAAATCAACGATATTAAAATAAAAAAACAGGTGGTTGCCGTAAAAAAAAAAATTTTTATGGTCACCCGGCCGCGATTAAAATACCCTTTAAAACAATTCATTGTCGAGAGCTTGTGATTTCATCAAATTCTTCAAGTACGTTTTTCTAATCGCTTTTTGAAACGTCGTCGAAACGTCGAAACGCTTTTCGCAATAAAGCGTGTCCTTTCTACCGTACTCCCCGCCGCGCGCCTCCTCTCCGCTTTCGGGGCGATTCTGGCGTTTATTGGCCGTTAACACACCCGGTGATATTTTCTTCGAAAATTTTCTTCTATTCGAATTTTTTCAAATTCTTAACTGATAATTTTAGGCTTTTAGCCGCAAAATTTCACATTAATGCGATGTTTTTAATGCGTAAATATGTTTTAATTGAAAATTTTTGACGTTTATTTGGCGCAAAGCTTTTTCCAACTTCATTTTTTAGTTCTAAAAGCTCTGGACTTAGATTTGACCTAGAAATATCTAATTTCAAGCTAAAGTTAGTGAAAAGCATTGCTTCAAAGTTTTAGAGCCTATAAAATTTGAAAAATCTTTCTGTATTGAAGATTTTAAAGCAAAATACATTATCGTACCTCTCTAGCCTTTGATAAGATGCAAGTTGTTGATTAGAAACGGTTGAAACAGTTAAAAATCTACAAGAAAGCTCTAGAAACAAAGAAAAATGCACTCCTTTTATACTTAGTTGCTCGCGAAATCTAAACAACGACTAACTATCATAAACCAGAGCCGACTAGCCGAAAAATTTTTTATCAAGCTGCCAAATGGGGAGCTGGTCAGCGCCACGGCAAAAATATCCCCCCGCGGTTAAGTTTCTTTATGTTTCTTATTCTTATTGGATGCAGAATAAAATTATCTACATTCTGCATACTTTAGGATCACTTAAAACAGAATTGGTGTCGAGAAAAGCTCAATTAACCTCTTTAAGCCCTTTTTTCTTTTTTTTTTGGGCATTTTCTCATTCCAGCTCTCATTCCAGATAGCTAATACATCTAATGAAAAGAAGAAACACAAAGAAACTTAACCGCAAACGCATTGGCTAGCACTGTTTTGACCAGCTCGAAATGTTAACCTAATAGCTTGTTAACTAACAAGCTATTAGGTTAACATTCTAAAGTCTTTTCGATCAAGTTGAAGTTGCATAGATGTGATCACTAGTATATTCTGTGATCACCAGTATATTCTGTGATCACCAGTATATTCTAAGCGTAAACACTAGCTTATCAAGTTGCATTCAAGCAAATTCACCTTTATGCCATATTCTTTCCAATTTCATCTCGTAACCCTTCCAATAGCCGATTCAATGGATCATTTTGACGTGATCATCCCTTACTTTATCTAATCCGAGTGACATTTGTTGACCTTCAGCTCCATTTTAACCTTTACGTTCCGCGGAAATCCTAATTTTTACGCAAATTTTTCACTTTCAAATGTTTTCTCTACATTTCATGCAGTTACTTCTTCAGCAAGTTGCAATTCATTTCTTTTTAGATCTCGATGTTGGTCGCTACGAGTGGACCGTCGTTAGCAGGGCCGGGTGGATCGGATGCATCCGAGAATGGACAACAAGATGGAAAAGATGAGGCATGAGCTTTTGATTTGAAAAGTTAGCTTGGTTGGTTGCTAGTTGCATTCGAAAAGTCTTATGTAGCAATTTACAGCGGCATAGATATCATCATCTTTTTGCAAATTCTAAGCGTACATTAATCTCTGATTTGGTTAAAATTTGTTGTTCTGAGCTAGATCCATAAAAAACCCCTTTGATATTATCTAGTTCAACTCAAAATCCTGCGAAATCCTTAAAATTGCTAAATTGCTAAGTACAGGTATAAAATTTTGCTAGAAACATGTTGATACTTGTTTTTGGGGGCTGAATCAAATAGCTAGTTGCGTTCATAACCTTAAGAACATAATCTATTCATAACTTTATACAATCTGTTCATTTTAGCGTCGGCCTCCCTACACGATGCATGGCGTGTTGCACTTCGTTCAACACGAGTGGGGCCGCTACGAGATGGAACGAGCAAAATGGGAGATGGAACGCGCCGAGCTGCAGGTACGACTGGATTGGAATTTGTCGGATGAGTGGAAGCTCTGGATTGGAGCTAGGACAGGACACGCAAACTTTTGGCACAGCGAAAAATATGGGTTTAGCAAGTATCCCAAAGGCCTATAAAATCGTGTTGTTTGTTTACCCCTATAAAATCGTTTTGTTTTTTGTTATTCATTGAAGGCTTGCAGCCTGAGAATAGCACGCTTTCGTAGTGTAGAGATATGTCAAATCAAAATTTGATACCAAAGAAACATTAAAGCTGGACCATTAAAATACCGTGAGCAGGCGATTTTTTAAGAAGATACGTTCAGTTTTTGCGAACGAGATTACGATGTAGTAGCACCAGTATGATTAACTTATGTTTGTTAACGTTTATCTTTTTCAGGCTCGAATCTCATTTCTACAAGGCGAGCGCAAAGGCCAGGAGAACCTCCGTCACGATTTGGTGCGACGAATCAAGATGCTTGAGTACTGCTTGAAACAGGAGCGGTATGCTTTGAACACATCAGTCCTTCATAATTCCTATTTTAGAGCCAAGTGCTACCGTTTGAGCCACAATGGAGAAGAGCCACCCGAAATGGACTACAGGGATGAGGAAGAGGCTAACAAAGGTTCAACTCATTGTCGCGTAGTTAATAACATTTTGTCTAACTAGATGCTCCTACTGCTACAGCCACCACGGAGGTCGATCCCTTTCCTCCAAATCTTCACGGATTCAAAGCCGGCCGCCTTCTACTTAAACAATATTTGGAGGTGAGGACTTTGGTGTGATCATTGGAAGCTAGCTCTAATTCAAAAGTTACTAAAATGCTAAAACATGGTGCTATTTATCCTCCCGCCAATCCACGGACAAACATTTTCTTTAAGAATTTGATTAATGCTTGTAAACAATTAGGTTGTTGGGTTTTGAATTCGAATTTTTCGCAAAAATACTTTTTCCAAGAGAACGAAGCTATTAGAATTGGTCCTGTGTTCTACATTAAGCTTTTCAGCGATTTTGAAAAGCTTTTGTTTTTGGGATTTTTCGGGGGCCCAAAAGGCAAGTAGATAAACGATAAAGATAGAGGTAGATAAGTAGATAAACGTTTATCATTCTGACGATTCTGATATTCGTCAAAAATTGAAACTCGCCGACAACTACCTATTTTGCGGAATCGATTTGGAATGTTTTTACTCGAACTTTTGAACAACTCGTTTTGCACATGTCAGCAAATTTTCAGCCAAATCCTTTCAGCCGTTTTTTCAGAATGTTTCTTTGAAGAATGAATTAAAATAAGCGTGTTTGCTCATTTGAGAGACCTTCGAACAAATTTGAAACATTTAGAAAAAACGGATGGACGGATTTGGCTGAAAATTTGACTGAAAATGTATAAAGGCTTGGTCTTTCATTTGAGCAAAAATCAATGCTAACTTTCCATCGAAAAATTTCCCAACTAAACTATTTTTAACGATTTTCACGACTTGTCTTTGGATCCCGGAAAAATTGCCATAACTGAAGCTTTTCAAAAACGCTGAAAAGCCCAAGGTAGAACACAGATTGGCCTTTCTAATGGTAAAAACCTAACTAATTTTAATAACTTCGTTCTCTTGGAAAAAATTGATTTGCGAAAAATTCGCGTTCAAAACCCCGCCAACCCAATACTAAACTAAACTGTCTTTTAAACTATTAAAGGGCACAAAGCTTACTGCTGCGTCTATTAAATTGACTTTTTTTAGAGCGACGAATACCCCTTATGGATGAAAGAGGCTAGAAAGCGGAAAATACAAACTAAGGTGTAGAATTAGGGGAGTTTTTGATTTTAAATTTGATGCTGAAACTTTTCAATGACTTGACTTAAGGCATTCTAATGCGTATTTAAACAAAAGCTACCCTTGTTCTACAATTTAGTCAAACTTGAAGTTTTATGACGAAGTAATTGGTTTGTATCTAGGAAATCGGCTACTCAGAGGCAGTGATGGATGTCCGCGCGTTCCGAATGAAAAATCTCGTCAACTTGATGCAACAAACAGACGAAGACGCAGATGTAAAACGGAAAAAGGCAAAGGAGAGGAGTGACAGGTGAAATTTAATGCTGAAATTATTTAGTAGCTATACAAACTCTCAAATACCACAAATTGCAAAGATTTAAGACAAAATTTAGTCACTAAACCAGCTTGAGCATAAACGCGAGAAAGTTTGTGAAAAACTTAGTCAAGTTCTCAGCAAACCCCCACTTTGTTGACTAATAACATGTTTTGGTGGCGTATAAACTTTGGAGAAAAAAATTATATTCTAACTTTTGGTTTTAGTGACTCGGACAACGATGAACAACGCCAGGAGTTGGATATGGAGACGGCCGATGCATTGCACGAGTTCAACTTTCTTGAGGTTTTGCTAATTTAACGGCCTTTCATTTTTTTTCCTTTTAGAAGAGTGACGACAATTGGGATGGGAATGTGAATGCTGGGCAGTTGGAGGCGAAAATTGAACGCTACAGGTAATTTGGTTAGCTTATTCACTTAACCGTCAATGTGTAGGAATGAGAAGCGCTCAAAGCGAAACTCGGGTGGAAGCGGAGGGCCGAACGATGAAACAAGGGGATCCAAGGACTTCAATGACCAATCAATTGAAGAACTAGGTACGGGACAACCTTTGACTGGACTTTATCATCCTCAGATGCATTTATCTATTTCTTTTAGATGGACACCATAGTGAGAAGCTAGCCTTCAAGGGAAAAAGCAAGGGCGAATTCGCCGACATCAACGAGGCCCTCGGATTGGTCGATGATGCCATTGATATCAAGGACAACTTTGCCGGAGAGGTATAGTTCAGGTTTAATAATACTATATCGTTGTTTTTTAGGATGACGATATGCGACAGACACCAAAGTGGAACCTCGCGTTGACGCTCCGATCGCATTTAGATTCAGTTAGAGCCATGCAGGTTTGAATTTTTTGTCTTGCACGTCTAGTTCTTTTTAGTTTCACCCAGTTGAGCCGGTTCTCTTCACCACATCGGAGGACAGTACGTGCAAAATGTGGAATTTGGACATGAAAACGAAGGAAGATAAATACGGTATGCTATCGCAAAACTATAATATTGCTTATTTTGTATTTTTAGTGGAGATCGAGCCGGCCTACACATTCCGTGGCCATTACGGACCATCGCTGTGCTTGGACTTATCGCCGACGGGAGATCATTTGTACACGGGTGGATTTGATGGCGTTATTTGCTGCTGGAGCATCCCGTTGAACATCAGCGACGTCTACGACAAATATGGTTGGTGATTTAAAAAAGAAGAGATGTCAATATCTTATTAAGATTCGGCTGTGCTTGTTGAGCGCCTGGTTGGCCACACAGATGCGGTTTGGTCGGTCGCCTATCATTCTTCGGATACGCGCTTGGTTTCGGCGTCTGCCGACAAAACGATTCGAGTTTGGGAGCCGGGTATTTCGTTAAAAGTTTAACATTTCATTTTCTTATGTTTTAGGCATGTTCGGTGACTCGCCTCTCCTCAAGACGTATACTGGCTGGGTGGAAAATTCGACGCCAACATCGCTCGATTTTGTTTCAACGGAGACCCAACAACTGCTCACCGCGTTCAAGTCGAATATCGCCGGAATCCTTGACATCGAGACTGGACAAAACGTCGTGAAGTTTGACTTTGGCGAAGGTTTGGTAATTTTATTGTATTCCGATAACTTTGTACTTTAGATGCAACAAATGGCTCCGATGTGAACAAGATTTTATCGCATCCAACAATGCCCATGACAATCACTGGAGGAGAGGACAGGAAGCTGCGATACTTTGACAACAGAACAGGTTAGTTGTGGACTCTTGTTTCAAATTGAACGGATGCTTAGGCGAATTGGTTCATGCGGCTATCGCTCATGTGGAATCGATCTCATCACTTGCGGTTGATCCAAATGGTCTCTACTTGCTCTCGGGAAGTCACGATGGATCACTACGACTATGGAACATGGAAAAGCGAGTCTGCTTGCAAGTAAGACTTTGATTCGATAAAAGTTACCTAGCACTACGACCAACTTTCAAAACTTTTCATAACTTTGCAAGTTATAAAAATGTCTTTTCTTTAGGAAGTGGCAGCTCACCGAAAGAAGTTGGACGCCTCCGTGAACACCGTGGCTTTTCATCCTTCTCGACCGTATATTGGATCTGCTGGTGCCGATGCCCTCGCCAAGGTAATTTTGCCAAACTTTCAACCATTTAATCCTTTACTTCAGGTTTTCACAACGTCTTCCATATCGTCATCTGATTAATTGCTCACATCCATGAAATTTCTCTCGTTTATCCGGTGATTATATTTGTCTGTGTGTTTAGATCATTTTATCCGTTCAGATTTTATTCTTGATATTCTTTGAGTTGTAGTTTGTATGCCTATTTGAACAATTTCTGGAGCCAAATTGTCTCAAATAATTTTCCCAGATTGTGCCAAAAGTAGCGTGTTGTTTTCCCAACATCTGCCATTGAGATAGGCTTATTTATTCATTGACTCTGTTTTTTTTGTGTCCTCTGTCAAATTGCGTCTTTTATCAAGTGAGGTAAACGCTTATGCTCTTTACTTTACCAGAGATCAATCAGGCCAATCCAATCGATTTTGATTTTAGTTGAATCTGTTGTTCCTCCATTTTGAAGCGGTCGACCACTCAGCACTCAGTTCCTCTATTGGATATTTTTTGTACGGTCGTTTTGTCATGAATGATCTCTCAACTGGCTTAGCAATCACGAGAAATCACTCAGCACTCACCTATTCTTGTACTCCTTTGTCGTTCGGGTGTGTTCGAGGTGTGATCTTTTACAAAGGACATCTTTGGGGTTCCTCGAGCACTCCATCCATTCTTCCTCAAATGGCGTTGTGTATTTCCAATTTTCTCCTAATGTCATAGGTTTTTCTCTCGAAGTTTGTTTCTTGTTTTAAGTATTTTATCTTGTAGAGCACCCTGTACAAATCTTCAATTTGAGAGCGTGTTTGCCGGCCCAAGTCAATCTAGTAGCTTACCCCTTCTCAAATATGCCCATCTTCTTTTTGACGGTAGAGAAATTTTTATCTACGGTTATTTTTATGTTCTCTGGCGGTAACTCTTTTGATTTTATTTCTTCTCTTTGTATGTCCTGTACGTTTCTTGATCTTCTAGTGTGTGAAAAGATTTTTTCGATTTACCGCCGCTTTAATATTATTTTGAGTTTCATATATACTTTACAGTCAATAAATTTTTATTGATTACTAAAAGTGCTTTTTGTTGTTTTGAAAAGGATTGGTTTTAAACCGACTTTATACTTGAAAGTATTATATTTCGTAACCTTTCGATTTTCGCAAGTGTTCCAATTATCAAATATTTATTTAGGTTCGAGGACCCGATCATCGATCAAATGAACTACGGACAAAATGGAATAGCATTTCAGCAAAGTAAGTTCGTTGGCAAGTAAAAATTTACGATACTAGATCATTGGACAGGTTTATGTTAAATTTTGAAGTATCTCAACTGTATTAATTTGTTACTTTTAGTAGAAATGGACACCGATGTGAAGAACGTCGAATTGGCCTCGTCGATGACCGCTTCATCTTCAACGCCTGTGCCACCACCACCGCAAGTGGCGGCGACTACATACTATCCGATGCACTCAGCGCCCACTCCAAACATTCCAATGCCGTTTCTTCAGCAAGCTGGAGAGGTGAGTAAAAGCCATTTCTAGTCTAAGCTTTGTTCATTGGGATTAATGACAAGATTTTTTAGGTTTACGTTGGTCCCGGTGCACAAAAAGAGGCTGGACTCGTCGGATTGGGTTTGAAAAAGTTGCGGTCAAGAGATAAGGTCAGTTAAATTTTTAATTTCCTTGACTCTCTTTGTTTAGGATCGACTCTACGATGCAAAACGATACGCCATGGACATCTCAATTAAACAAATCATGCTTCGACAACAACAAGTTCATCAACAGAATGTTAGTTTCAAAATTTTGGTTCTAAGATCTTTCTTTTCAGCAACAAAAGCAGCAAATGTACGCCCAAGCGTTGTCGTTGATGGCTCGTGTTTACGTGGGATCGATATCTTTTGAGGTGACACTTGCAAAAGCATACTAACTTATAAAACAATGTTTAGATTCGCGAAGATATGCTGAGAAAAGCGATGGAACCGTTTGGACCGATCAAGACGCTGAACATGAGTTGGGATGCTGGAAGCGGAGTGAGTTATTAGATTTGCAAATAGGCAACGTAAACGCTGAGATTTAAACTGTCAATAAAACTTAATCTAAACATCTTTTTAGCACCACAAAGGATTCGCCTTCTTGGAGTACGAGGTCCCCGAAGCGGCATCACTGGCCCAGGAACAAATGAATGGCTTGCTGATGGGCGGACGAAATCTCAAGGTGCTTCCCACTCGGCTCTTCAATCAGAATCAGGTCGGTGTTCGAAAAAACGAGAACCAATCACGTTGTATCAAGTCGGAAATGAAATGTGTCCAGTTGAGACATCTTTATCCAATGTTTTAAACTAAGACTTGATATGGCGTGATGTTGTTGTGTGGTGTCCTTGCGTGTACTTTCCTCTCCTCGTTCGTGTGCATGCCCTTTTTGTTGTTGTTGTTTTGCAGTACTTCACTCACGGAACTAATGGGAATCAAATTCGATAAAAAACCCTCTGGAGCTCGGGGATTCTTCACACGCAAGGCGCTGGACGCGACACGGCAATCGTTTTTTCAGGGCACTCGACCGACTTCTGATGAGATGTGTTAAAAATTTGAGGAACTGAAAAAGTGTTAGAAGATGCTGTAACAAGGTGTAAGCAATTTTTCCCTTAAAAACTCGGCCTGGTCTGCAAAAAAACTTTGGGTTCTTTCAGTGCCAAAGACCCGCCTTCTTGTCCCAATCACCAATGGTATGGCAAAAAAAGAGGCGATGTGGTTAGGGAAGTTACGGCATCTTTTGGCAAAATTGTTGTTTTAACGTGTTTGCATGTAAATGTGTTATGCGATTTCATTGGCATCAAAGAATTTTCAATTTTAGATGGGCCGAACCACACCATCCACTCCTCAAGCTCAACCCATTATCGACATGGTGATGACAGAAGCAAAGAAGTATTACAGGTAAGCTGACTTTTTGGGCTAATAAAATGCTCTAAACGCTATTGAAATCATTCATTCTTTTAGAGTCTACGTGGCCTCCGTGCATCCGGACCTCTCTGAAACTGACGTGAAGAGCGTGTTTGAGGCATTCGGCGAGGTGGTCAGCTGCAGATTGGCACGCAATGCGGTGAAAGGAGGTCATAGGTGAGGATTTGCCTTAAATTGTAATGTATCTTTTTCAATTTTAGGGGTTTCGGCTACATCGAGTTTAATAACGCGACGTCGATGACTGAAGCGGTCGCGGGGATGAACATGTTCGACTTAGGAGGGCAATTTCTGAGGGTGAGCACAAATGTCAAAGTGTTAACTTTATTTCTTTTTAGGTAGGTCGATGTGTAACTCCACCCGAAGCTCTAAACTACATTGTTCCGGCAGCACCGGTCGGTTTTTTGGATTCAACATAAAATATCTTTCTTCAATCTCTCATAAACATTTTCTTTTCAGTCAGCTCTTCCCCAATCGACGGCAATGGCGTTAGCGGCGGCGACGGCCAAAGTGCAAGCACTCGAAGCAACACAGGTTAGTCAACCAGCGATATCGGCAACTAGAGTTAAGTCTTTTCGTGAAATCTTTACTGAATTATGTCCCCTTAACTCTAGTTGTTCATCATTCATTGATTCTTGGGTATTCGTTAAGGAAAATCAAAAAGAAAATATCGGTCAAACAAGTTTGGGGAGCTTTCTCTCATTGTTTTCAAGTAAGGGTGCGTGCCTTTCAGGGCAGCAGCAGTCCAAGCGGCTCATCGCAAATGAATCCATTCAACTCATCGACTCCACCAGGCGGATACTCTGCCACCTCCTACTATTCTCCTTTGCCTGGTTTTTAAAAACACATTTGATTTGTCGGGTTTTCTAGAATATCATAATTTTAGATCGAAATTTTGAGCGATTCACCCATTTTGACAGATCAAAACACCACGAAAACCCGGCCAAGTTCTGTCTCGTTTGTTTGATTGTTTATATGGCGTTTGCGTTTTTCAGAGAAATATCTTTACTTATGGTCTCTCTTTGGGTATATGTATATTTATGAAATCTTCTTGAAGGTAAAAGTTCTGATTTGAGCGTCTTACCAAAGCCTCTTACTATCAAATTTTAGGTATCTATTCTCTTTTTTTTTTGTTGTTGGGCCACGCACGTAATTGTTAGATCCTTTCTTTCATTCCGGAGTATGGCAGGTACTACTAAAAATGTTTGCTTCCTTATTTTTTTCTCGTATTTTTTTAGGGACTTTTGGCGAATTATCGATTGTAACTTTTGTGTTTTTTTCAGGTTTTTATTTTTGTGTGATATACATTTGATTTCATTCATTGTACCCTCTCAACACTCATTTTGTGATCTACAATGTTAGCTTGTAATTCTTCTTGGTTAAAATTCTTATTTGTTGGGTTCTTAGGCGTATTTGAAATCGGCTTATAAAAGCATTCCTTACTTGGCCAAAAATTGCATTGCAATAGAAAGTTTGGGGTCAAAGAAGCGAAAAAATTTTGAGAAATCGTCAAAAATCGACTAATCTTTCTAATTTTCAGCCAAAGTCTAATGGATCAGCAGGTGCCGCGTCACCGTCAACGTCGACTCTGTTTGGGCAACGTGACGCTTCCCCGGTTTTCGCATCTCCAAAGGCTGCTTCACCCGCCCCTCCTCCACCACCGCCACCACCACCAGTTGCTGCAAATCCGACTTCTCTGGCTCCACCAAGTCCTGTTCCACCACCACAGCCACCAATAGCTGCATTTGGTGAGTTTAATTTTGGCCAACTACCAGGTTAAGATTACTAAAATTCCTTTGAATCATATAATTTTTGTTTTAGCTGAGCCAATAGCGCCTCCATTGCCACCACCTTCTCCGGAGCCAGCTCCAGTCGAGGATGATAGACCGGCTTGGGAACGTTTCATGAAGGTTTCCTCTTTTTTTCATTTAACTTATTCACTCAATTTAGAAGGATCCTGAACCTCGTTCTAGAGCTGAAGTCCCCATGGAAGTCGATGACGTGAAGCCGGATGTGAAGCCGATTCCACCGAAAGCTGCTGCCAATATTCCACCACCTGGATTATTGAAGGTTTGTACTAGGCCGGATTGCATTCATTTTTAAACTTTAGGTTCCACAACCGACCGTCGTTGTACCAAGATTGTCAACTGGCCAAACAGCCAAACCACCTCCGCCGACTCCTTCACCAGCAAAGTCACAGGGAGGCACTCCAAAGAAAAAAACGAAAGAGTCAAAGTCGATCTTCGATCGGATTAAAGTTCATGCGGTGAGTTTATTGAATTGAGAGTTTAAATTTATTAGAGATGGTTGAACTTTAAAATTCTTTATTTTAGACACTTAATCCCGGTGAAATAGCTACTTTTGGACCCACCGAGAGCAGTGGCGCATTAGAAGAAGATGAGGATGATGAAACTGGTTTGTGAATGTTTTGAAAGATGAAACTTTTGATTTTTTAGGTCCACTTGCGATCACTTCTGGCTCCTCTGGGAAAGGTGACATCCAATCGCTCGCACTGACAATTATGGACGGTGGAAGTCAAGTACAATTGATAAAGGTTGGGAATGTTTAACGAACGACCTCAATGTTTGTTATTTAAGGCTAAAGCTGAGAAGGATGCTGCCTACAAAGAAGCAGCAAAGAAAGCGGCAAAGATCAAGAGGAAAACAAAGCCTGTGAAAGCGTCGAACACAAAAGGGCCAAAGGTTTGTACTCTTGGAGATGTAGAAACCATTATGTATGTAAAATAAAGCTATATCTAGAAAATAGCTCGTGCTTAATTTTAATCATCATTTTATTTTAGTTGAACAGCGATGCCGCTTTGGCAGCCGCCGAGAAAGCTGGTGCAATGAGTGATCAAATTATCGACAAAGAAGTGAACAAGGATGAAGCAACTCTCGCATCACAGGAAGGTTTAGAAATACGGTTGGTGTTTATGCTTAAGCTATCCTAACCTCTAATAAGTTTATTTTCAAAGTTTCATGAAAGTTTTTTTAGTGGAAACGACTCGAGACACTTGTTGATGACAAAGTTGATGCGCGTGAATCGATCGCAAATATTGATGCTAAAGAATATGGTGAGCGCTGAAGAGATCGATGACTTATTGGAAGATGAAATAAAAGAAGAGTGCTCGAAATATGGAGACGTTGAGGACGTAAGTTGATTCGAAGTTATGTTTACATTTCCGATTCTAGGTGTTGATTGTAAACGACGAGGCAAATGATGTGGTCAAGATATTTGTCAAGTTCTCAACGACGAACCAGGTATGCGGTTTTTCTCAAATATTCAAGTATTAGTGTATTGTGGCCTAAAGCTCGCAATTTATATAACTTTTATTACTACTACACGCTAAAATACCTAACTCTGCGTTTATAATCTTCTTTTTTGCAGGTAGATGATGCAAAGAAGGCGTTGGATGGACGTTTCTTCGGCGGTCGAACGATTTCCGCTTCAGTCTACGATCAAGCATTATTCGATCATGAAGATTATTCCGGTTACTAGGTTTTCCATGCGGTTTTTTGGTATTATTATATTTTGTCTATTTCTCAAACCCGTATGTTTAGTAAGTGATCGAAAAGTTATTTGTTCCTATTTTGCGCTAATCTGGTGACTTTTTTCGATTTCGTTTTAAGTTTTCTTTTGTCGCAATAAATGTTTTCAGAAAAACCCGTCAACCTTCGCAAAGACACGTCCGTAATCACGCTTGGAAAGTACTTTCGAAAGTTTATTTTGTGATATTCTTCTTTTTGTGTCTCTGTACTGACGGGTCTATTTGATCACTCACAAACCCACGCTCCGACCGATTACAAAGGAGATTATTTTGTGGGGGGAAAGGGAGAATTGATAGTTTCGATGGCAATCGGCATTTTTGTGTATAATGTTGGCTCTCTATCTCTAAATTCTGGGTTAAACTTAACTTTCTCCATAATGGGAGTAAAGTTTTGTCCGCAATCGTTCCAATATTTGAAAACGAACCCCAAATGGATTTTATTGGCCCGTCAGCCATAACCATTTCATATGCTCTGAAAAATTGGGATATTTCGGTGAATTTTTGCTGATTGTTCCGTAAAAATTTATACATTCAACCTTTTGTGTTCTGAAAAATAGGTTAAGACGAGTTTTTTTGTGGATTGATCCATAAAACTCATTCAGGATTCGTTTCCGCAAATATTTTTGCCGCTTTTCTCCCTCTTTTGTTCACTCCCCCGGCAAGCTCCCAAATTTTTATGTCCTCCTCGAGGGGCTAATTTTCCGCACGCGTGTGCTGTTTACTTCGTTTTCCTTTTATATGCCGTCTTTCTTCATTGAACGTATTGATTCGGTGAAAAAGAATCCTTTGAATTGCTTTCAATTTAACTTAATTCTTAATTTAACTTTATCGAAATCGATAGAATTTTGAAAAATTTGCAAAAACTTCGATATGCATAGATTTCTTCGTTTGTTTATAGAGAACTATCGATAGAGAACTGCTCTTTTTTTCCCCGTCTTATCAATTTACTCATTTCTTCTTTTGCCCCCCTTTCTTTCGCTTGTTTTTCGGGAATTCTCTATTGACCAAGCTATCCTTAGCTACTCAAAAAAACATGGATATTTGGTATTCACTACTTGGGGCTATTCCAATAGCTTTGAGCGTTTATTATCTGTACAGGTATCTCTTATTTTTATGCAAATTTAAGGTCTTTGAACTCACGATTGTCTTGTTCTTATTTTTCAATACCAATAATTTCTTGATCAAATCACGTTTTCTTCATTTAAGGACCATGAACGCGGTGCCCGGCTGCATCTTCTGCGACATCATCCATGGCAATGGCAAGAGGGATCTTCAGTTGGCAATGAATGACAAGGTGGATTGAAAGGGCTGTGTTCTGGATGGACTTTTGTACTTTTGACCTAAGAAAACCTTCTAGGTTAGCTTGGGTTGATCCAAAAAGTCGTGACTAATCAAGCCGAGTTAAACGCCAAGGATTGGCTTGGCTTGACCTAGAAAATTTGGCATAGAACAACTTTCCCTTTCATTTTAACGAGATTTAAAAGATTGAAAGTATGCCTGACAAATTTCTTAAGATAATTCATAACAATCAAAATCAAAATAGTTTAATTTAGTGTGTCGTGATTAAAGACCACAAGCCCCAGGTGCCCCATCACTACCTGGTCCTCTCGCATGCGCATATCAATCGACCCACCGATCTCACCTTTGCCGACATTCCGTTGAGTGAGTTTTAAAGTGTTATTTGCCGAACTTTACCATACATGACATACAACTTATCACGCTGTTTTTTCAAGTTATAATGTTGTTTGTTTTTTAGTTCGCGAGATGGAGAAAACCGGTCGTGAGGTGCTACGATTGGATCTGAAAGCGAAAGGCGAAGCGGACACGGTTGGGGATTTGATTCTTTAAAGAAAAAAAAGTCGTACTTTTAGTATCTAACTCACCTAAAACTTGCAACTCTGAGCTAAAGTTGACAATATTTTTCTTTTTCCAGGTCGAAGACATGCTTCGTATCGGTTTTCACTGGCCGCCAATGATTCGCGTCAATCACTTGCACATGCACATTCTCTATCCGGTTAAAGATGTACGTTTTTTAAAGTTAAACGTGATATTTTGAGAATCTAAACTTGGTTTTACTTCAGCTTGGCTTCTTCTCGAAAATGTTGATCTTCAAGCCAGGAAAAGTCTTCCGTGAAACGTCTCGCGTTATACAGGTTTGTTGTTTGTCTGAATTACAATTCTTATCAAGGATCAATGGATCAATGGAACTGAATGGAACTGAATGGAACTTGATCCAGGAAATTTTAATACACTCAAGTTTAATGGCGAATTTCTCGAAAATCTTGTTTATAACGAAGATCGTTGTGCTAATCACTAAATACTTATCCAAAAATTAGCGTTTACCAGTGTCTAGTAGTTGATCTGTAAGAAAAACGTTAACTGTAGCATGTAACAACTCAGTACTCGTTGCCAGTAAACTATTTTTTTTTCAGGAACTTGAGGAGAAAGCCGGACTTCAAAAGGGTGAGAGCAGCAATCCGGCGAAAGAGGACGAATTCGAGACGTTACCGGCGCACGCAATCGCAAATTGAGAACGATTTTTGGTGGATTCAAGTTTGACTAAAGTGCATTATACGTTTCGATCTTGTAAACTCTAGCAATCAGTTTGTGATTTTTGTACTTTTCATGTAAATATCACGCACCATTTTAACGAAATTCTGGTGCTTTTTGTGGAGCTTTTAGCTTTTTTTTTTCGTTTTTGAAATTTACGACATAACCCTTCAAAGTGCTAAACTAAGCTAAAGAGATTTGCTTTAAAATCGAATTCAACACCAAAAATTTTGAGACTTTCTTTTGGTTTGTAGAAATGAGAAAATTGACGCTTTTTGGCTAAATTCAAAATTGTTTATTGTGATTTTTGTTCTTTGTTTTATTGCCCGAAATCTTGCGAACCGTTTCTCCCATGACTACATGAAAAAAGAAAGACATCGAATGCGCATTCCCGCGAGTAAAATTTGACCGCAACATCTTGAAATTTCAAAGAATTTTTGTTCAAAGGGCGTTTTTGTCCGCTTAGCTCGATCCATCCAAAATTTTCAAGCGTCTCCCCCATTTTTTTTCGATCCGTTTCAGTGTAAAAATTTGTGATATTTTCGGCATTTCTTGTCGTGCTTTTTGTTCTTTTTTTTGTAAAATCTCTTATTTTTCGTCAAAATTGTAACAAAATAAACGTTTATTTCTGTAGACCAATTTAGTGACGAAGATAAAAAAAAGTTCAATTGGGCCAAAAAAGTGAGATCACAAAGTGAGACTGTAGGGAGAAATCGCTTTGAGGGGGCTTCTACGGGCTATTTTACTCAATAATATCCATATGGAAGCATGTAGCCATCCAGAGAGCGCTTGTAGAGGTACGGGGAATCGTAATATCTGAAATAGAACATTGTTGATCGTTGAGAAAAAAAGCATAGTTCGAAACTTTTTTTTTTTTCTACGTAACTTTTCCCCATAAACTTTTCCCCATTTCCGTATCCCCCTGGGGAACGATGAGACGAGAATACGCCCACGATTGCGAATGCGATGCGAAAAAGAAGATATGGATGTCATGTGACTGCGCGAGGAAAAACGATGATGATGTTTTGGAAAGGGAAATCGGAGTTTTTTTATGGAGTAGGATTTTGTTTTGGTTTTGTTCAGATAAACGATTAACGATCCATGTGCTTTCGTCAATTGCAATAGACGCAAATTGAAAATGATTTTTTCTTCAGCAAAAATTTTTTGCAATTTTTGACAAAGCACATTATTGAAAGTTATGCTTGCAAAACAACGAGTCAGCGGTCGGTGGAAAAGGGAAACCGGAGTTTTTTTTTTTTATGGAGTAGGATTTTGTTCACATTTGTTCAGAGATTAAACGTGATAAAGATAAAGCTTAGAAAATGGTCAAGATTTATTGTTTTTTTTTTTTTTTTTGCAAAAAAATCTGTTTCGGTTTACAGCCTGGAAAACGAAAATTTTAATTTTTCTTTGTCTTAAGAATGGTTTTCTCGCTTTTTCTCGCTTTCTCGCACAATAAACCAATGGGCGGTACGCTAGAAAAGCGGTGTTTACGAAAGCACAAAGTTGATCGGGTTTATTGGGTTTTGCTTTTTTTTGTTTTTAAGATTTTTGAAGATTTTTGAAGATTTTTTTTGTGTCAACTTGTTTTTAAGGATTTGTTATTGATTTTGCAAAAAATCCTTGGTAATTTGATGCTAGTTTTAATAGAGGAGATTTAGAGCTATCGAATGAGTATAATAACTTCGTTTAGCGTTGAATTTACGCGAAGTTATCAGTGAAAGAATTATCGACTACACGACTGTACGCCTATCAGCGGCGATCAAGGCTCGGCGATTCAGGCCATCAGCGATGGGTTAACCGAGTTTCCAGGCACCCCCACCAACTGCCTCTATGGCTCAGTGGCTAGCGCGCCGGTTTCCTGGTCCGATGCTCGCTGGTTCGAAACTTTTCGAAACTCGAACTCGAAACGAACTCGAAATAAAACGCGTTCTCTTGTAATCGTTCTCTGATCTTTTTAAAATCGATATCTTCTTCGAGAAGACTACGTGACTGTACGCCTATCAGCGTTAATCGGCGATCAAGGCCATCAGCGTTGGGTTAACCGAGTTTCCAGGCACCCCCACCAACTGCCTCTGTGGCTCAGTGGCTAGCGCGCCGGTTTCTTGGTCCGATGCTCGCTGGTTCGAAACTTTTCGAAGCTTTTTCGAACTTTTCGAAGCTCGAAGAAACGAACTTGAAACGAAACGCGTTCTCTTGTAATCGTTCTCTGATCTTTTTAAATTCGATATCTTCTTCCAGAAGACTACGTGACTGTACGTTTAAAGACATTATGAATTTGTTAAAGCTGTCGTGCTCGACAAAAGGTTTACGATACGACAAAGCCGACAAAGAAAGATCTTTCAATCTTTCAATCTTTCAATCAATTCATTCATTCTCCTTTCCCCATTACCTTCCCAAAGCGTCACTCCAATCACCGGCGAAAGCACGTCCACCACCACGACGTTCCAGTCTGCAAAAAGGGGAATGCAATAAGAAACAGAGCTTTGCAAATTGGCAAATTGGCTTTGCAAAAAAGCAAATTGGCAAGCACACAAGCTTTTAGAAAGATTCGTATTTGATTTACCGTAAATGCTGTTATCTATAGGACCATCTATAGGAGTGTCGGGTAGTCGAAGTTTAGACTCAAAGAACCGCTCATAACTCGGCGCGCAGACATTTCTTTCTACTGGTTTAGGTATCAAATTAAACTAGAGAAAATGGGTGTTTTTTTGAGATATAAAACAAATTCCTAGCATTAACCAGCGCTTAGAAAAAATGATTCAAAAATGATGAAAAATCGACTTTTTTTTGTCACTTTTCAATGCCTTTTTCTAAGCGCTGGTTAATGCTAGGAATTTGTTTTATATCGCAAAAAAACACCCATTTTCTCTAGTTTAATTTGATACCTAAACCAGTAAAAACAAATGTCTGCGCGCCGAGTTATGAGCGGTCCTTTGAGTCTAAATTATCGACTACCCGACGCTCCTATAGATGGTCACTGGATAAAAAAATTTGCGGTAAATGATGACAAAATTTAATGAATATTTTTCACAAAACTCTTTTTTCGAAAGGCTAGCTTGGGTCAAAGATGCATATGCAAATTTCTGATCGAGTACACTCACCGGAAACCACCAAATCCTTGACCAGCCCACGGGTTTCGTTGCGCCGAATGGAATGCTCGTCCGCCGCCGCGTTTATCCATCAAGAAATACGGGGATCCGCCTGAACATCCGTAATTATATGAGTTTTTTTTTTTTTTGTTTTTTCTAGATCTACCTAGATTTCTTGCTAGATTTTTAGCTAAACTTTCATTTAAAAATTCAAAAAAAAACATCGATTCAATAGTTTTTTTTTAGTTTTTCTTTTTTGATCTTTTTTTAAACCCCCCTTGCTTTTAAAAACTAAATCTTTTAAATCAAAAAATAGCCCTGAATTTCAGCTATTTTTTGAGATCTTTACGCGCATTTTCACTTAAACGAGTCGAGAGAAAAACGCGTTTAAAGCTTGACACGCTTGGCAACAAATTATTGACGGTTGGGTACGATTGCTGGTCGTGGAAAACTAGATCTGGTGAATGTTATAATGGGTTTTCCTTAGTGAAACAGGGCTTAGGTTCACGGGATTTTATGCACCCCTGTTTCCCTTGCTTACAACTCACCGGAAAGTCGCTTTGCTGATGGGATGAATGAGGAGAAACCGCGGAATGCTCGAGCTCCGCCACGCTTGTCAACGCTGAAATTGGGGAAGGATTGGATTGGTGGGTAGTTGATGGTTGGTGTCAATTTTCTATTGTAGTTGTATTGTAATTGGATTGTAGTTGTAGTTGTAATTGTAGTTGTAATTGTAATTGTATTGTAGCTGTAATTGTAATTGTATTGTAGTTGTAATTGTAGTTGGATTGTAGTTGTAGTTGTAATTGTATTGTAGTTGTAGTTGTAATTGTAGTTGTAATTGTAGTTGTAATTGTAGTTGTATTGTAGCTGTAATTGTAGTTGTAATTGTAGTTGTATTGTAGCTGTAATTGTAGTTGTAATTGTAATTGTATTGTAGTTGTAATTGTAATCGTAATTGTATTGTAAATTGTAAAACAAATTTAGAACAAAATCTCCACAAATAACTTCAATTTTGGCATTGGTTTCCTTGTTGCAAAAGATTCAATCAAAAATCTTTCCTAAATCTCTTTCCTTCTACAACGAACAAATTCAACTGTTCCCTCTCCTCCAAAAACGAATGACGTTAAAAAGAGCGTCGACTCTTTTTACTGATTGCTGAGATTTCTTCGAGATTCCCCCCCCCCCTTTTTTTGAAACCTTTTCTCAACAATGACGCCTTTCCGCTTTCCGTTTAGCGCTTTAATGCCCCCCGGAAAAAGTGAGTTATCAATGTCATTCACTGATCAAATGCCGCTATTTTTAGTGTATCCATTTTTCTAAAGTCCATAGAGTATAGAGCTTTATCGAGCTTTATCGAGCTTCTTCGAGCTTCTTTGAGCTTCTTCAAGCTTTATCGAGCTTTATCGAGCTCTCCGAACGAGTAGAGCAAAGAAGAATTGTTTGACAAGGCTCTAAATCAACTCTTGAAACGATTAGAGAGACAAAAATCTGTCCGTTTGCTGGAAAACTGTTCACAATGTGATTCTTCGTTCACCCATTCACCCGCGGGAACCGATGAAGGAAACTCTGAGTCTTACAGAGCAGCACAAGGTCGAGTGTGTTCGCGCAACGGAATCAGAACATCGATTGGACAAAGGTTTTGTTAATGCTTGTTTCTTAAAAATTTAAGTTTAGATCATTTGGAGTAAGGAAAAAAAAAAGGTTCAACTTGAATGGTTCAAATGGTTTTTGAGGATACTGGAGAGATTTTGTGCAAGGAGTCAAGGCTTTACAAGCTTCAGTACAAAAAAAAACTTCAGTACAACTTTAGAGGTGAAAGCTGTATGGTATGGGGTGCATTCCGAGATGGCGAGAGGGATTTATTTCAACGCGGATGAATTCTTTGGACAACATGGACTACCAAAATGTGCTAGACAGTCTAGTCCACTATTTTTGACGAAATCCTGGTAACAACTTGAGATTTATGACTTCGGACTTTGATTCACGCTAGCTGTTCGACAAAGCAGATCAGGAGCAGAGCTAAGAAGCCGCTTGGATAGCTGCTAAGGAGATTCCGGTGTTGGCATGATGTTCGACAAGATGTTCGACAAGATGTTTGACAAGCTGTTTGACAAGCTGTTCGACAAGATGTCCGGCAAGCTGTTCGGCAAGCTGTTCGGCAAGATGTCCGGCAAGCTGTTCGGCAAGCTGTCTGGCAAGATGTCTGGCAAGATGTTCGACAAGATGTCCGGCAAGCTGTTCGGCCAGCTGTCCGGCAAGCTGTCTGGCAAGCTGTCCGGCATGCAATCCTGATCTCAATCCCATCGAAAATCCCTAAGGACTTCTTGTTCACAATGTTCACGATGTTCACAATGTTTACAAGAATAACACAAAGTATTCTACCGTGAACGCTTTCAAAATTCAGTAGTGTCTGTCTCTCTGTGCGGGCATTTTCTCGGCTGTGCCACCAAAAAAAGCAAAAATTATCCTAATGATTATATTGTAATGACTAGTGAGTAAACTCTTTTTTGGCTACTCAAGAGTGTCTCTTAGTTTCTGGGAAATGAATTTCCTCTTGATTTACTCACCCGTCCTCAATCTCGAATTGTGTTTGATCGACGGGCGCCGGCTGTGGAGCGGATAACGCTGAAAATCAAGCTTTTGAACTTTTTAAATCAAATTTTATCAGAATCATTCGTCAACACAAGATTGGTAAGACTGGCTGTACTTTACTTTCTTTTAGACTGGTTTTACTTTCTTTTTCTGCCCTTTTTTGTGAAACAAGCGAGCCAGAAAGAGATCGTTTACGCATTTTCATAAAGTACAAAGTAAATCAGGAAGAATATTTTCACTTGCGAACTCGGAAAGCCAATCTTGCGTTCTACCTGGAACCGTATTGGAACCGTATTGGAATCGTATTGGAATAATATTGGAATCATATTGGAACCGTATTGGAATCATATTGTAATCATATTGGAATCGTATTGGAACCTTATCGGAATCGTATTGGAATCATATTGGAACCGTATTAGATCAAAATAGGAACCTTATTGGAATCATATTGGAATCATATTGGAATCATATTGGAATCATATTGGAATCATATTGGAATCATATTGGAACCGTATTGGAACCTTTTTCTGGCCCTTTTTGTGAAACAAGCGAGCCAGAAAGAGATCGTTTACGCATTTTCATAAAGTACAAAGTAAATCAGGAAGAATTTTCCACTTGCGAACTCTCAAAGAAGTGTACTTGAACACTTGAGAAGTGAAAGCTTCTCGTTGCTCATTCACAAGTGGGGGGTCTTTCGTGCTTGGTGATTACAAAGACTTTCAGAGTTGTGCAAAGTTGTGCCTTTGCTCAAAAAATGCTTCCAAACTCTTTTCTAGTTTTTTTAAGTGTTCTTAAGTCCACTTTTTCCCTTTTCTCTTTCACTTTTTTTAATCAAATCTATTCATTTTTATATATTTAAATATCTTTTGTAAACCCGCAAAGAATCAGCTTAAAAAGTGAAGAGATTTGATAAAAATTGAGACAAGATTACGGTAATTTTGAAAAAGACAAAATTACGGTAGTTCTGAAAAAAGACAAGATTACGGTAGTTTTGAAAAAAGACAAGATTACGGTAATTTTAAAAAAAGACAAAATTACGGTAATTTTAAAAAAAGACAAAATTACGGTAATTTTAAAAAGACAAGATTACGGTAATTTTAAAAAAAGACAAATTACGGTAATTTAAAAAAAGACAAAATTACGGTAATTTTGAAAAAAAGACAAAATTACGGTAATTTTAAAAAGACAAAATTACGGTAATTTTAAAAAAAGACAAAATTACGGTAATTTTAAAAAAAGACAAAATTACGGTAATTTTAAAAAAAGACAAAATTACGGTAATTTTAAAAAAAGACAAAATTACGGTAGTTTTGAAAAAGGTACGTTTTAGAAAACAGATTTGAAGAGACAGCAAGTGGAAAATTTGGCTTCAATTTAATTTGGCTTCAATTTAAACCCTTTTTCAAGCTCACCCTCACGTTGCTCTCATAGCTCAGTGGCTAGTACTACGGTCTCTCGCTCAAAAGGTTGCTCATGACCTCGCGGGTTCGAGTCCCCGGGCTGCATTTCGATTTTTATCCAATCTATTCACTTTTTTTTTCTTTAGATATCCTTTAGAAAACTGCATAGAATGAGCTGAAAAATGAATAGATTTGATGAATAGACAATAGGGAAAGAGAGAGGGAAAGAGAGAGGGAAAGAGAGAGGGAAAGAGAGAGGGAAAGAGAGAGGGAAAGAGAGAGGGAAAGAGAGAGGGAAAGAGAGAGGGAAAGAGACAAGGTTGAAAGAGAGAAAAGACGCCGCGATTACAATCTCTAATCAATCGCGAAACGATCACCAATTCTTAGAAAAAAGGTTTCAAATTGAATTTTTCCATTTAGCGCATGAGAAAAACCAAAACCGCTTTAAGCCGGGTTTAAGCCGGGTTTAAAAAGGGTTTAAAAAAAGGTTTAAAGAGTTTAAAAGAGTTTTAAAATTTAGATCTCATTTGCCGGAATAAAGATTTTTAGCCAATTAGCCGAAAGCTTGTTTACGATAAAAAACGCTGAATTCTCAGTGATTTGTGATAAAGAATCGAGTTGAAAAGTTGCGAAAAAGGAAATGGAAAAGCAAAAAGCAAAATGAAAATGAAAAAAAGGAAAAAAAAAATGAAAAAAGCAAAATCTAGAAATTGTCAAAATCGGGGGTGGGACAAATGCGACCTTTTTTTTGCGCACCTTGACATTTGCGCACCTTTTTTTTGCTTGAAAAGGCCTTAGGAAAAGTCGTAGAGCTTCAAAAATGTTTCCAGACTGGGGAATCGTATGCGTAGATTCAGAATTTCGACAAATCAAAGCAAATCACACCTCGCTGACACGTCAAATTTGAGGTAAAAGGCAGAAACTACGCAACTTAACGCTTTTCCACAGTTTTTGCCTTTTAGCCCAAATTTGACGTGTCAGCGAGGTCTGATTTGTCGAAATTCGGAATCTACGCATACGATTCCCCAGTCTGGAAACATTTTTGAAGCTCTACGGCCTTGCCTAAGGCCTTTTCAAGCAAAAAAAGGTGCGCAAATGTCGAGATGCGCAAATGTCGAGATGCGCAAATGTCGAGGTGCGCAAAAAAAGGTCGCATTTGTCCCACATTTGTCCCATCAAAATCACAAAAAACGAATTAAAAATCGACGAAATTATGCTTTCAAAAAAGGTCACTTAAAATCTCTTTAAGCCTTTAAGTCTGCTTTTTTCGCAAACCGGTCAGCTGCGTTCGTGGTGTAATGGTTAGCATGGATGCCTTCGAAGCATTCGACGGGGGTTCGATTCCCCCCGAAGGCAAAAGTTTTTGCAAAAAAATGGAAATTTTCGCTGAAAAAGTTTGAATTTGAAAATTTGAATGTTTTGAATGTTTTGAAGGGTTTGAAGGGTTTGATATTGGGTTGGGGAGAATGAGTCGGCGCCAAACTTTAAAGGGACTTTTTGCACACATAAAGCCTTCTTTAAATATACGTTTGGTTTCATCAAAAGGATCCACTATTTCTCTAGAAAATGACTTTTGAGAGATTCCACAAAGCTTTTCTTTCGTGGAGTTTATGAACTTCGAAACGCAGCTGGTTAAAATGGCAAAGAGTCCGACTCATCATTTGAACAGTTTCTTTCACATAAACCTTCTTTGGTGTTTATATAAAAAAGATAGAGCACATTCAATTACTTAAGTTGCCAAATTTGCAGGAAGATCCCACCAATGGTTTTTTCTGGATCACAGTTTGTAGTTTTTGTGAAAAAATGGCTTTTTCTTGAGCGGAGGCGCTGTTTGAATTTTCTTTTAAATGTGATTTTGTAGAGAATTCGTTAACCATTCTACTCATATCAAACGCATATTATTTGACGAAGTTGAATAGAAGTTTTAGACATTTTTTTGATTTTCGGCGCCGACTCATTCTCCCCCAACCCAATAGCTTTGATAGCTCTGATAGCTCTGATAGCTTTGAAGGGCTTGAAAGCTTTGAAACCTTTGATAGCTTTGATTTTCCCTGACACTCACCCTGTGAAAAGAAAGCCGTCAAACAGACGATCATCAAAAGAAATGGGAAACTCGGCGAGCAATTCGTCGATCTCATTTGTGTGCCGAGTGAACTACCTGGAAGGAATCGGGTTTTAAAAAAAGCTTAAAATAAAGCTCTCTCTCGCTTCAAAATTGAATAAGACTTTAAAAAGAGCAATTTTAAATAAAAAAAAAATCAATTTCAAAAGAAAACATTGAAAAAAAGATGAAAAAGAAAAATGAAAATGAAAAAAAATTAGAATTTTCTCAATTTTCCCCCTTTAGCCAGAGTTTTTTGAAGTTTTGAGGCTTTCTTTTGCCAAAAAAAACTTTCTCACACGTGTAATTGGATGATTTTAGAGTGAAATCAGATCCGCAAAAAAACTACTAAAACTTTGATACAAAAGAATTTAAGCGAATAAGAAATTCACACGCCATTTTTGCTCAAAAAGCCCCCCCGAATTGTTGCTCTTTTTTTGCCCACGCAAAGCATTCTTTTTCGTCTGTTTAGTTTTCAATACTTCTTTTTCTTCTGTTTAGTTTGGAATACTTAAATATTCACCCAAGGAAACCGGAAACGAAGAGCCTTTTCTGAGAAGAAATCGATTTTTTAGAAAACAAAAGGGCCGAGCCGGGGTCGAACCAGGGACGGTGCAATGGATGGCCCGATTGAAAAATTAGCGCGCTAACCACTCGGCCATGATAGTAGCTAGATCGGCGCCTTGGAAACTTGCTTAAGTCATCGGCATTGAGCGAATTTTTTTAAAAAACAAACAAAAGTTTCGAACCAGCGAGGATCGGATTGGGAAACCATCTAGCTAACCACTGGGCCATGACGGCACCTGAGCGACAATCTGGAAACTCGTTTAAGACATCGCTATTGAGCAAAGCTTTCATTTTTTTTTAAAAACACACAAAAGTTTCGAACGATCGAGGGTCGAACCGAGATTCCGAATAAGCGACCAGCGACAAACGAGACAAACGATAAAGTGACATCCAGAACGGCCGAAAAGTTTGGAAATTTTACAAAAATCAAACATTTTCCCCATTTTTTGCTTGAGATCTCATTTTTGGCTTAAAATCCCATTTTTTAAGCGAATTTTTAAGCGAACCAGCGCGCTAGCCACTAGGCCATGACGACAACTGCAACAGCCAATTGGAAACTCCCTTAACACATCGCCATTAAGCAAATCTTTCATTTTCTCGATTTTTTGCTAACAAGAGACAAATTTTGAACTTTTTAAAGAGTTTTGAAAACTTTAAATAAACAAAAGGCTAGTTAAGGCTAATAAAAGCTTAATGGCAATGGGAAAGTAGATGAAAAGCTGTTAAGGTTTTGTAGAACTGGGAAATCGAATTCTTAGATCAAGGAACAAAGGTTGAAATTCGAAAAAAAAAACATTTTTTTTCTTAAACAACAAAAAATGATTCGAAAACTTTCACAAACGATAAAGTGACATCCAGAACGGCCGAAAAGTTTGGAAATTTTACAAAAATCAAACATTTTCCCCATTTTTTGCTTGAGATCTCATTTTTCGCTTAAAATCCCGCTTTTTTTAAGCAAATTTCGGCTAAAAATAAGCTAAACTGGCTAAAAATAAGCTAAAACATAATATTGATGCAATTTGATGGATTTAATTCGATGAATTCGATGAATTTCGAACTTTTCCCCAAAAAAACCTTGATTTCTGATGTTCTGGAATTATTTTATGAAAATTTGATGTAAATTTGACGAATACAATGCCCAAATGTACATTCTTAATGTGTTCCGATAGGGGAAAAGGCGAACAAAAAGAAAAAAAAGAGAAATTCTGAAAAAAAAAACGCAAAAAAATCGAAAACGTGTCGAATTTCGAGGAAAAATTTCAAAATTTACACTTTAAAAAAAAAATTTTTTTTCTTTGTACAAATTTTAAAAAACATCATTTTTAAATAATGAAGTGACATCCAGGATCGCTGAAAATTATGAAAATTTCGCGAAAATCAAACATTTTCCCCATTTTTCATTTGAGATCTCGTTTCCCCCCAAAAAATTTTCTGATTTTCGGCTTTGTTTACATAAAAAATCCCGAATTTTTGCAAAATTTCTACTCGAATTTGAAGGTTTCCCAGTTTTTTTGGCGAAATCGATCAAATTTCTACTACAATTTATTGGAAATGATAGTGAAGTTGGGAAAAAAAAAAGCGAAAATGCATTTTAAATCGAATTTTCAAAGTGGAATTGAAAAAAAATGGGAATTCGATTTCGAAAATGCAATTCTTTTCTGGAATTCTTTGGATTTTGAGTCAAGCTTTTTTGGCAATTGATGGACAGACGGACAGACGGATTGACAGACAGACAGATAGACAGACGGACAGGCGGACAGACTGACGGACTGACGGACAGACAGACAGATAGACAGACGGACGGACAGGCGGACAGACGGACAGGCAGATAGACAGTCAGTAAATTTTTTTTCGCCGAATTCTGTGACAGCCTTAAGTTGCTTCGTAACGAGCGCCAACGTCTAATGCAAATTTCACGCTCGCTTCGCTCGTCTTCCGCACCACAGCCTTTATATTTGTCTACAAATACCGTAAACCCATACCGTGAGTATGGGAGGAGGTGAGTTGCTTCTGACCATGGCCAAGTGGCGTCCCATATTCCTTAAGACGGACAGACAGACAGACGGACAGACGGACGGACAGACAGATAGACGGACAGACTGATGGACAGACGAATCGACAGACGGATAGACGGATAGACGAACAGACAGACGGATAGACGGACAGACGAACAGACAGACGGACAGACAGACAGACTGACAGACAGACTGACAGACTGACAGACGGACAGACGGACAGACAGATAGACAGACAGACTGACAGACTGACAGACGGACAGACTGACAGACGGATAGACGGATAGACTGACAGACTGACAGACAGATAGACCCACGGACAGACGGATGGACAGACAGACGGATAGACAGACAGATAGACAGACAGACAGACAAACGGACAGACAAACAGACGGATAGACGGACAGACGAACGGACGAAGGGCCGGACAGACAAGCAGACGAACAAACGAATAGCTATCTCTTTACCTTTACAAACAATAAAATGACATCCAGAATCGCGAAAAGTTTCAAAGATTTCACAAAAATAGAACTTTTTAACCGTTTTTTGCCTTAAGATCAGTGTAAATGAGTGTAAATGGTTCTAGTGAATTTGAATTTGCATTTAAAAGGGTGAAAAGTGAATTTGCATTTAAAAGGGCAAAGAGACCGGTGGAAAAGCTAGTTTTTTTTTGATTTTTGCAAATTTTTACCTTTTTCCTGTTTAAATCGAAAAAAAAGATGCTAAATGGGTGTTTTTTTGGATCGAAAATAGAGAAAATAGAGATCACAATGCACAATGAAGTGTTCATTCAGCTTCTCCTTATTCCTTCTCCGTTCTCTTTTCTTTTCTTTACGATCAGGATTTGCTACAAGTTCTTTTTTCGCAAAAATTGCGTTGTGGTTCCCGGAAGAGGCCCTTCCAACCACGTAATATCCCAAAAAATCCCAAGAATCCCAAAAACTCTCTCTGAACTCAAAAAAAGAATCGAAACTCAATGATCCCATTCAAGTGAGTTTCTAGCTTTTTATTTAGAAAGCAGTAGAAAAGCGATTTTGGGTAGAAAAGGGATGGGGAAGAGATTTTGAGTGGAAAGAGGGGTAGATTGATTTTGACTCGAGTTCTTGCCAGCTAGTCAGCTAAGAATGCTAGAATGAAACAATAGCCTAAGCTAGCTCAGTTCTGGATCAGCTATTGTTTAAAGTAATGTCAGAACGAGCTGGGTTCTTGGATTCTTGGGTTCTTGGGTTCTTGGGTTCTTGGGTTCTTGGGTTCTTGGACTCTTTGGCTCTTCGGCTCTTGGGTTCTTGGGTTCTTTAAAATTAGCTTGCAGGATTAGGCTTAGATTTTGATGGAGCCTCTTAGAGCCTGATGGAGCCTATTAAAGCCTGATTCTAGATCTTGAGCTAAAAGTAAATCAAATAAAGTGAGAAAGAAGCCAGAAAGAAGTCACGTCAGAAATCAAGAATAGCTGAGGATTCAGCTAAGAAAAGCACAAAAAAGATTGGAAAAGATGGGAAAAATGGGCGGTGAAGCGGGTGGAAATCCCCGGGGGAAAAGATGGGGGAAAGGAGAACAATCGCCAAGATAAAGGCTCTTCCAAAAGCTTCGATTTTTCGAGAAGAGAATTTGAACAATGTGAGCTCACAAAATGGCTGACTTTTGGTGAGGATATAGTGGAGTTACGCTTACGAGAAGCTCTTTCAAAGCTCATTAAACTTAACGTAGCAGAGTTAGGTTGATAATAGAAATCCAGCCATGCCATAGAGATGCTAGAATAAAATATCCGGACTAGGCAAGAGACGAGGTTGTCAGAGATCAGAGACACAAGGCCTGGCAATCTGGGCCTGGCAACCTGGGCCTGGCAGTCTGGCCCTAACAGCCTGGCCCTAACAGCCTAAGCCTGGCAAAGACCCAAGCTATGGCTGACTCACAAACCTGCTAGGAGGTCGACCTGAGTCATTCCTTCAGCTTCAGTCCTTCAACTTCAGTCTGTAGGTTTTGAAGCGTCTTTAAGCCAGATCAGGGCCAGACCAGGGCCAGACCAGGGCGAGATCTGGCTCCTGGACCTACTCGGGTCAGGCCGCTTGCAGGAAAGCCAAGTTTGCTGTAAAGCCCAGTGAAGCCCAGTGAAGCCCAGTAAAGCCCAGTAAGGCCCAGTAAAGCCCCGTAAAGCCAAGTAAAGCCCCGCAAAGCCAAGTAAAGCCCAGTAAGGCCCAGTAAAGCCCAAAGCCCAGTAAAGCCCAGTAAAGCCCCGTAAAGCCCAGTAAAGCCCCGTAAAGCCCAGTAAAGCCCCGTAAAGCCCAGTAAAGCCCCGTAAAGCCAAGTAAAGCCCCGTAAAGCCCAGTAAAGCCCAAAGCCCAGTAAAGCCCAGTAAAGCCAAGCTAAACAAAACCAGAAAATAAACCAAAGGCGGTATGCTGCCAGCAAATTCTCACGGGAATTTGCTGACAAAGTATTCCTTACTTTCCCGTCCAAAGTATTCCCGTGGAGCCGAGATTTCTATAAAAAATTATTGGATTTCAGAAAAGTACACTTCGTGGGGATGCATTGTCAGTTTAGAAGTTGAAAAACAAAAAAAAACAATCAATCTAGACTCCTAACTCTCATCAAAAACAAGAAAATGATTGTAAATAGAGATGACAAAACAGAAAGATGCGTATGAAGCGAACAGAAAGATGCGTATGAAGAAACGCGAAGAAATCGGTGACGTTACTTTTTCCGCTTTTCTCTTTTTTGGTTTTTTAGTATTCCCGAATATCTGAAGCTCCACCCATTTTCTTTTTTTCTTTTTCTTCTCAACAATCTCTCTTTTTCACTTTATTCAAGTCAAAGATGCGTCCGAAAATCCGATTTTCTTTTCTAGAGATTTCTGACGAAAGACGAAAGGCAATGCTTCACAACAATGCCTTTTCTTAGGTTCTTTCAAAAGTATAGACAAAAAAAAAGAAGAATCCGGATGTGCTTTTTTAAAAGAAAGTAACGTCTAGCACCTGAATATTTCAGTGTTTAGGCGGATTTGAAATGGAAATGAACTGGATCGGAAAGAAATGGGGAAGAAATGGGAAACGAACGGGAAACAAATCAGCCCTAAGAACTGAATAGGAAACAAATCAGCCTTAAATAGAACCGGGTTGGAAACAAATCAGCCCTAAGAACCGAATGGGGAAAGAAAGCAGCCCTAAGAACTGAATAGGAATAAAGCAGCCCTAAGAACCGAATGGGGAAAGAAAGCAGCCCTAAGAACCGAATAGGAATAAAGCAGCCCTAAGAACCGAATGGGGAAAGAAAGCAGCCCTAAGAACTGAATAGGAATAAAGCAGCCCTAAGAACCGAATGGGGAAAGAAAGCAGCCCTAAGAACCGAATAGGAATAAAGCAGCCCTAAGAACCGAATGGGGAAAGAAAGCAGCCCTAAGAACTGAATAGGAAACAAATCAGCCTTAAATAAGAACCGGGTTGGAAACAAATCAGCCCTAAGAACTGAATGGGGAAACAAATCAGCCTTAAGAACCGAATAGGAAACAAATCAGCCTTAAGAATCGAATGTGATCCGAATAGGAAACAAATCAGCTCTAAGAACCAAATAGGAAACAAATCATCTCTAAATAAGAACCCAATCAAATCCGAATCAGAAACAAATCAACCCCAAACAAGAACGATTTCCTATGTCTAGTAGAAGTCTCAATTTTATGGCATAAATCTCATGATCGTGGAAGACATGGTGGCTCAAAAATTTCATGTATATTGTCGTAGGTGATGAATTTCAGCTGACTATGAGAATGCGTGGATCTAGGCCCGTCCAATCATCAAGTATCTACTATCATTCAACGCAAAAACATTCATAATTATGTTAAATTTTTGAAATTAGAAAGCTGAAGTTGATCATCAGCTGGAATTGATCATCAGCTCATCGCCAGCTCAACTCCATCCCCAGCTCAACTCCATGATCAGCTCAAGCCCATCACCAGCTCAACTCCATCCCCAGCTGCAACTCCATCCCCAGCTCAACTCCATGATCAGCTCAAGCCCATCACCAGCTCAACTCCATCCCCAGCTGCAACTCCATCCCCAGCTCAACTCCATGATCAGCTCAAGCCCATCACCAGCTCAACTCCATCCCCAGCTCAACTCCATCCCCAGCTCAACTCCATGATCAGCTCAAGCCGCTGTGCTGACTTTTTGAAACGCCTTCAAGTTTATCTTTGAATTTAACACCGAATTAGTAAAAAAAGCTATCGACTACGCGACTGTACGCCTAAAGAATGTTGTCGTAAATGTGGCTAAACCTCTTTAAACTCTTCAATCACCCCTACAATTAGCCTTTTCCAATTCTGACACTTTTCCGTTTTTTCACTTTTCCCAAACGATTATCTTTCTCTCTCTTTTTTTTTTTTTTTTTTTTTTTGAAAAGAATTCTCAATCACCTTTCTCATCTAATCGTTTAATTTCTTACTTTCTTTTCGTTATTTGTTTAAATCTTTCATCAAGACACTCTCAAATGACAAAAATCAACTAAATCAATCAACTAAACTTGCACAAAAAAAAAACTATTCTAATTCGTTGAGCACTAACATTGACATTAAATATTTTCGAATAAGCTCTGAAAAGAGTCATTAAAAATACCGACTGGGGCTACTAGTGGTGAATTTATCGCATACACGAAATATATCAATCACAATACTAGGCTAGATCTTAACTTAACCCACGTCATGACAGACGGCTCCCTAATCCTAAGCTCAATGGGGAAATAAATAGCTTTTTTTTGGTGGTGAAGGGAAGATGACGATGAAGGAGTGGCTTGTCACTTTAAAGAACTGGGGCCACAACCACCAGACTGCCCTCCAGAAAACCTCTCAACTCGAAGGGAAAGGAAATCCGAAGGGGGTGACCATGTCGCATGTGGGGTTCGAACCCTCGACCTTCCGATTAAGATAAAAGACACTTAGCCAGTCAGCCACACGTGCTCCTTATGTTGTAATGTTTAAAATTTGGCGCATTCACAGAAAAGAAAAAAAGAGAGAGAACGGATTTGAACCAGAAATCAACAAAAAAAAAAACGCAAACTAGCACATTCCCCAACACAGTTTCTAGCTATTTTTGTGAATATTTGATCAGACACTTAAACATTCGCTAAATCTATGCTGGTTGAGACAAGCAGTGTAAAGAAAACTAATAAACTCTAAGCTCTAGACACTAAACTTTAATAGACTCTAGAATTTAATAAGCTCTAATCCCTAGACGCTAGACTCTAATAAGCTCTAATCCCTAGAAGCTAAACTTTAATAGACTCTAAACCCTAGACGCTAGACTCTAATAAGCTCTAATCCCTAGAAGCTAAACTTTAATAGACTCTAAACCCTAGACGCTAGACTCTAATAAGCTCTAATCCCTAGAAGCTAAACTTTAATAGACTCCAAACCCTGGACGCTAGACTCTAATAAGCTCTAATCCCTAGATACTAAACTCTAATAGACTCTAGAATTTAATAAGCTCTAATCCCTAGACGCTAGACTCTAATAAGCTCTAAACTTTAATAAACTCTAATCTCTAGACACTAAACTTTAGCCTTGTTGGCATTGTTCCAGAGCTGGATTCCTGGGTCGCAGAGTTTCCAAAAAAAAGTCAACCAGAGCACTAAAAGTACTGTTCTTTGTGCACTTTGGTTTTCTCGACAAATGAGCCTAAGCCTAAGCCTGTAGGCTCTCGACAAATGAGCCTAAGTCTAAGCCTAACCAAAAAACGGGGGTTCAGCCCAAACCCAAATAGACTTAGTGCTAGGCGCTAGCCGCTAGCCTTCGCACTAAGTCCAAGCCTAAGCCTAAGCCTAAGCATGTAGACCCATTTGCCGAGAACCTACAGCCAAACCAAAGTGCACAAAGATCTCGTCTCTAAAAGTCAACCTTTAAACCAAGATTTGATTTTCTCTATTTTCGTCGGCTCCACGAAAAAAGAAGTATAAAATTCTTTCTTTCAAATCTCTATTTTTAGGCGAGAAATAGGCGAGAAATCGCTATTTTTCTTGTTGATTTTTTCTCTATTTAAGTCTATAAATCTTTGATTCTTTGAAAAACAAAAAGTACAAAAAAAAAATAAATAGCGTCATTTTGAGCGTCTTCTCGCAATTTTAGGAGTCCACAATTTGATAAATAGCTTCAAGGAAAGCGAGGGATTCAGGAGATTTGTGTCAGGGAGTTGTTTTTTTAAACGATTTTCTTTTCTAATATTGTTAGCATTGAGGCGCTTCTTCGAAACGTTCACTATTTAGGGGATAAAGTGGGTTGATTGGCTGGCTGGTTGGTTTGTTGGTTTGTTGGATGGTTGGCTGGTTTGTTGGTTTGTTGGTTGGTTGGTTGGTTGATTGGTTGATTGGTTGGTTGGTTGGTTGGTTCGATCTTTACTTTAGGCGATAAATTTGGTTCGTTCTTTGCTTCTTAAAACGGATCTATGAATGAACTTTTAAAAGAAACGACTTTTTACTTTGTGCTAAAAACCCAAAATTTCTGCTAAAAAACCCAAAATTTCTGATGCAAATTCGATTTTCGCTTTTCGGAAACATAATCGAACGGAATTTGGTTATTCAAAAAGGGTTTTAATAAAGAAAAATCTGTCAATCTGTCAAAAATCTGTCAAAAAAAGCTATCGATAAGCCGTTTCGCCAGAAATCGTTTGTTTATTGTTTATTTAAAGCTTGGAAAGCAAAAAGTACACCATTAAAGCAATAAAAAGCTAAAAATTGCTTGAAAAGCAGCTACGATAAAGAGAAGAAAAAAAAACACAAAAAACACAAAAAAAAGTTGCGTAATTGATTCAAAATCACCTCAGCCATAGTCGGATTGTAAAAAGACTAATTTCAACCAAAAAACCGCACGAATTTTGAGCGCTTTCCAACCAAAATGAACGAAAATGAACGAAAATGAACGAAAATGAATGAAAACTCCGAAATATTATGACGAAATAGATATTCAGCCATTCAATTGAATACCCATCTCATCTGAAAAAGAAGTGTTCCTCGTTTTTCCCCCAAAATCGCCCCTCTTTTTCCATCCCCAATCGAGTTTTGAATGATGAGGCCGAACAAATTCCCTTTTTTTTTCTTTTTCCCCTCAGCCCTCCTCAACCGAATATTCTTTTCTTTAAGGGATTTTTAAAGTTTTTCAATATCATGAAAAGAAAGGTAGGAAAAAAATTTGCCGTCAAGCGGAATCGAACCACAGCTTCGCAGCCGAGCGAGCAGATCGACAGTCAATCCCTTTATCCACTCGGCCATTCAGTCATCGAGACAGGTCGATGTTTTTTCCCTTAACTCCCTCACAGATCAATCTTTTTCATTTTCTATGTTTGATGACATGAAAAGACGGTTCTGAAAAAAAAAGCTGGAAAAAGTTTGTCCCTAAGCGGAATCGAACTAGTCGCTGCCAGCCGAGCGAGCAGATCGGCAGCCAAGCCCTTTACCCACTCGGCTATCCAGTCATTCTGACAGGTCGATGCTTTTTCCCTTAACTCCCTTCATGAAAAGAAAGTTCTGAAAAAAGTTTGGAGTTCGTGGAATCGTGGAAGTGGAATCGAACCAGTGACTCCCAGTCGAGCGATCAGATCGGTAGTCAAGCCCCTTATCCACTCGGCCATTCAGTCATCGTGACCGGTAGATGTTTTTTCCCTTAACTCCCTTCAGATCAACTTTTATCTATCAAATAAAAAGATGATTTTACATTAAAAATCAAGATTTTCAACAATTTCTATTTTTCTTTTATTTTTATTTTATTTTCAGTTTCATTTTTTCATTTTAATGCCACGGTAATTTTCATGTCGAAGTCGGTGTCGGTGTCGGTGTCGAAGTCGAATCGGCGCCGAAGAAGAGTGAGCAAATTCGGGGATATACACATAAATACATTTAGCAGCTTCACCGAAACACCTTTTCCGCTTTTTTTTTACTTAATAAATGAGCGTCTTTATGGACAAAAAAGGAAGTGAAAAAACGTCGTTTGAAAAAAACAAATTTATTAACTTTAAATCGAGGTCTACAAAATTTCTTATGATACCCGTTTATACAATAATAATAATAATAATAATAAAGTCGATCTCTTTTTAACACGTTGACGAAATTGTCACCTGATGCTGTCTGACACATATTCGTTCGCCTGGGACATTGTCACCTGATGTCAGGTGACATTTTTTGTCGAAAAAAAACAACGTTGTCCCATGCGATTGTTTGTGCAAAAACGCCAATGTCGTCAACGTGTTAAAAGCTTAAACCCTTGGAATCGGATGGTATTCCATTGTGTTCCTGGTGACAAAACGGTGATTTAAAATCGGGAAAAAATGCGGAAACATTTTCGACGAGTTGAAGCCGACTCCATCGAACAATTTTCGATTCAATAAACCCAGCCTGGAATCCTTTTTTGATTTCTTTCAGCTTTCCCCCAACACTTAAACTAAAGCCCTCTCGAGTTACCGTAACCCTGAGCTTGTTCAGAAGCCAATTTCAACAGTCTAGAGCCAATTCCAATAGTCTAGAGCCAATTACAACAGTCTAGAGCCTAAGCTGGCGCCTATTCGAATCATTTTCCAAAACCAATTCAACCCAAGACCTTTTCTTTTAAGGCATAATGGTTAGCGCTTTGGTTTTCGGCTTAAAAAGCTCGCTGATTCGATGCTGAATCCAGCTGAATCACCAAAAACCCAGCTAGACTTACGGTAACTAGAGCAAATCTTTGTTTTTCATATTTCCCCGAAAAAATCTCTCACCGATTGCCGCTTAATCCCATCAAAAACTCATAATATCCACTCCGTAACGAATGCGGTTCGATCGCTGCCACAAAAAGCACATATCCTGTGGCCAGTGTGTACAAAAGCGTCGCTCCATGCGGGATTTTTGGAAGATATCCCTTTGAGAGTAAATCCTCGAAAAGATGCTGAATAAAAAAGGTAATTCGATTTTGAAACGATGATTATGGATCAAACGATGGATCAAACGATGATCCAACTCACCGAGATCGCTTTCCATAGCATGTACATTGCGATAGTGACATTCGGGAAAGCACGCATCGCCACCCCGGATACCAAGCCGGCTACCGTTTTTCTGAATTGCAATTTACGAGCTTCATGAGTTTCTGCAATCATTTTTTTCGTCCTTAACAACAATCGACAAAGCTTTAATCCAGGAGAAAGGCAAGTCAATCAAGCCAGCCAAGCCAAGCCAAGCCAGCCAAGCCAGCCAAGCCAAGCCAGCCAAGCCAAGGCTTAATCTCTCTTGTGATCTGTCTAAGTCAAAGAAAAATGTCTTAAAAAAAAGAAAAAAGTTTAAGAGTTCAAGAGTGCCTGTAGAAACATTTTTCTTTAAAAAAAGAAAAAACTCACCTCGTCGTTTCCCAATTTTCCCCAGGAATCCATCGTCGTAAACCACAATTCATCGTCTAAAATCGTTAAATCGTCAAATTTTCAAATTCTCAATTCAAATTCTCATTTCAAATTCTCAATTCAAATTCTCAATTCAAATTCTCAATTCAAATTGATTCAAATTCCCACTCACATTATACAAAAATGGCATCAACGCGATAAAAGCCGGGATTCGGAAATTATTTTTGCTTAACAATGTGAAGAGAATCTAAAAATTTGGTAAGAAAAAAAGAAATTTTAATGATTTCAAAGACCTTTAATGGTTGTTTCTTCAATGTTTTAAGATTTCTCAAAATCGTTAAACAACTCGACACACCAAAACCGATCACAAAATTGCGTAGAGATGGCTGAAAAGCAAATTTTTTTTTTTTAAATTCTCGAATTTTTGCCCATTTTACCGTATCTCTTCGAATAGAAGACCGGCTAAAGAGTATGATCGCGTACTCCTGCGTAGCAGCCCTTTTTAAACTTTCTTTTCTGCATAAAAGCTTTCAATCAAGTGCTATAGGGTTGGAAAATGACTCAAAAATACCACATGAGCTAACAGATTTTTGAGCCATTTTCCAGCTCTATAGCACTTGATTGAAAGCTTTTATGCAGAAAAGAAATTTTAAAAAGGGCTGCTATGCAGGAGTACGCGATCATACTCTTTACCCGGTCTTCTATTCGAAGAAATACCGTAATAGATTTGATCAAAAAAAAGATTACGGTAATTTTCACAAAAGTCCACCATTTAGAAAACGATTTGAAGGACTATTCAAATGGAAGCAATTTCCGAGTTCGTTCGTATTTCAATTATTTTTCGAGCCGCCCCCCTAAAGCCCCTTCATGGTCTAATGGATAACGCTCTGGTCTCTCGCTCGAAACCTCGATGGTTCGATGCGAGCAGTCGTCAAAAATCCTTTTCTTATATTTTTTAATCGATAATATCGATAGATCTTTTTGTAATTAGCTAAACGAAGCTCTTGCTCCACCTCGACTACGGCCGATGCACATGAAAACTCGTGTCCGCACTCATCCCCTTTGTCTCCTTTTCTCAGCTCAATCAAATATTCCCTCAATTTTGTCGGCAACTTTGTCCACAACCAGCTGGGCAAAACTGCGTGCTCGTCGATGCCCTGGATCTTTCTGAAAATGATTTCTGATCAATTTTGATCAATCTGGATCAATCTGGATCAATTTCGATCAATTTCGATCAATTTCGATCAATTTCGATCAATTTCTGATCAATTTTGATCAATTTTGATCAATTTGGATTAATTTGGGTCAATTTCGATCAATTTCGATCAATTTCGATCAATTTTGATCAATTTGGATCAATTTGGGTCAATTTCGATCAATTTCGATCAATTTGGATCAATTTCGATCAATCACCCAACTCTTTTGGAAGTCATCTCTCGTACTCTGTGCTCTTAAAATTGAAAACACAGCTTTTCTGGCACACTCAGTTTTCTCCAGCTTTCTTGAGTCAAATCTCACGAATATTTGAGTGCTGTGTGCGCCAGATCGCGCGTTTTTACAATTTTCGAAGAGCACAAAGAATACCCAAAGCTATAAGTGCTCAATTTGCGAAATCAAAAAAAAGATTCGAGTGTTTTGTGTGCCAGATGGGGTGCGTTTACAGTTTTTTTTGTTTACATTTCTCCTAAGGTAAAGCCAAAGAAAGAACGCTAAACTTACTCTAAACTTACTCTCTTAAACTTACGTTAAACTTACTCTCGTAAACTTACTCTAAAAGCCCTCCACCACCAGACGCCTCGAGTCTTCCCTCGCCTTTCAACCAATAATACAGCCCGAGGCCAAGCGAGAAAACCTAAATGAATCAATTCGTTTTTAAAGAGAAAATCCAAGAAATCGAAGAAAATCCGATCATTCTAGATTCCAGATTACGGTATTTCCTTTCAAACCTCTACAGTAGCTCTGAGAAGGTATAGGAGAAGGTATACACTAAGAATTTCCCAGTGTAAACGTCAATAGGTTTCCAACGCAAAAAAAGGCTATATTTTCACTAAAATTTCACTCTATCTTTGTTTTCAATCAATAGAAAATGAAATTCTGCATCAATTGATATCAAAAGGAAAAAGATCAAAGTGAAATTCGCCAAGATATCACATTTTTCTTTTGAATACCTATTGACGTTTACGTCGAAAATTCTCAGATTTCTCTACAGTAACCAGATGAATACGGTAGCCACATTACAAATACAGTAGCCAGCCTAGAAGCCAGCCTAGAAATGATCGTCTCTCATTTCGAGCACTTCAGTAAACGAGTGCTGTCATTTGTCAGTTCGATTGTCAACAAGAAAACACGAGTTTTGTCGGCGCACTTTAACGATTAATTTTTCTGGATTTCTGGAGTAAAGATAGCATTTTTCAAGTGTTATCTTTTGGCTTAAAAAAAACCCTAAAAAAAAGTAGCCAACCATTGAAGCCTCATGCCTAAAAAAGGCACCCCTGAAAAAGTAGGGCAAATCCTGTTGATAAAAACACCTGTTGATAGTGGGCAAATCTCGTTTACCAATTGACAATCTCACTAGACAATTGAACAACAGAGAACATTTTAAATCGACACTCACAATCCATTGTCCTTTTGGGATGAAACGTAAATACCCATGGCTGACCGCTTGTCGATAGGCTGTCTCGGAGGCCTGAAAATGAAAATTTCGTAATTTCGTCATTTTTTAGTAAACTTTTATCATAAAAACCTACAATAATCTAAAGTGAAAAAGTGAAAAAGAGAAAAGTAACAGCTAACAGTAAACAATCGCATTTTTAAAACTGTTAATTAGAATTCTTTTTCTAAGATTATCAAGATCTCAATAAGGCTTTATCGAGAGTTTATCAATCTCAAGATCCTCTCAAGTAATCCATTTTCTAAAATGGAAAACATCTATTTAAGAAAACTATTGTAGTTAAACTTTTCGATTTTACAAAATTCGCTCAATTTTTCTATCGTTTAATGAGGACTACAATTACATTACAATTACATTACAATTACATTACAATTACAATTACTACAATTACAATTACAATAGTTACAATCGTTACAATCGTTACAATAGTTACAATTACTACAATTACTACAATTACTACAATTAAATTACAATTACTACAATTACTACCATACAATTACTACAATACAATTACTACAATACAATTACTACCATACAATTACTACCATACAATTACTACAATACAATTACTACAATACAATTACTACCATACAATTACTACAATACAATTACTACAATACAATTACTACCATACAATTACTACCATACAATTACTACAATTACTACAATTACTACAATTACATTACAGTTACAATTACAATTACACTTACAATTACAAGTTCAAAGCTCAAGCAATGCTATCCAAAAGCAAATACTTCACTAGCTAATTCAATGCACTGCGTGTGAATGTAAAAATTCTAGACGCTAGTTTTCAAAAATATAGTTATTTTTACTGATAGCAGACTAAAATCGTAAATTCTATTAGAGTTTTCTCCAAATACCAACCAAATTCGTCAAATATAATGCCAAAGCGGGTCGCCGTGCCGGTTTCTCAATCAGAATCGCTGTGAATGACGAAAGAAGTCCGTTCGTTAAACCAAGTGTTGGCCACGTCCAGAAGCCCATCAAATTTCTAGAAAAAAATCAAACTAAATTAAACTCAAAAACATCGTTTTACCGAATTCTGCACATATACCACAAATACATCACTAAATTCGTCGTCAAAAAAAGCGATGAACGAGAAATCGCTGCGAGCAAGCGCTTCCATCGGATTTTCCTTGGATCACCCTTCGTCGAGACGAGTTCGCCTAGCTGCAAAAAGATTTTGTGTACTTTGAGCTTTTTCTGTAAACGCCTCGCCTCTAGTGTACTTCAGTATCAACTGAAAAGTGTATTAGAACACTTTTAAAACTTTTAAAAGCTAGATTTCAGAAAAAAAAGAAAACCCTAGAAAACTTTGAGCTTAACTTTGAGCATTCGTAAACACATCTTTTCTAGCGTACCGGAATCTGCTTAAAGTAGGTTTAGAAAGCTCAAAATCAAAATACAGCTGACAAGTTTCAACTGTGTCCAAGCTCTTCTGTAAACACACCGCTTATGATGAACCGATTTCAACAAAGACGCTTTGAGTATCCCAGAAAGGGTGTGTTTAGACGTTTTTGAGTATAAAGTACTTAAAAATAGATAAATCTCAATAAAAAGCTCACCGCATAAAAAATCGCATACGTTCGCAGGCTGAAGAGAAGCGCCTCAGGGACGGCTGCCTAAAATTTCGAGATGACATTGTTTTAGAGTTGACTGTTTTAGGACAGACTTGGAGCATAGTTCCTAAGCCTGAGCTAAAGCTAAGCCTAAGTCTAAGTCTAAGTCTAAGCCTAAGCCTAAGCCTAAGCCTAAGCCAAGCCTAAGCCAGCCTAAGCCAGCCTAAGCCTAAGCCTAAGCTAAGCTAAGCTAAGCTAAGCCAGCTAAGCCAAGCCTAAGCCCAAGTCTAAGTCTAAATCAAGTCTGGCTTAGGCTTCAGATCAGCTTCAGATAAAGCTAATTGGCTTCAGATCAGCTCCACAGACTCAAGCCATGTTTTCCATAAAGCCAAACTATTTTCTGGATAAGGAATAATAAAATGAGTCGCTAAATCAACGCGAAGTCTGTACAAAGCTAAAGTCCCAGAAGAATCGCTTCTCAAAAAAAAAAAAACGCTGATCTATGTGAATCTTTGAATTTAGTTGATTCACCTGAATAGCTTTCGTGCAATCGGGTTCCCATGTGTGACACGTCTCGTAGCAATTCGTCGTCAGCACCTTCATGCCGAGTGTGCCAGCGACAAATTTGCTCAACACAGTCATTCTGAATTCTTCACAAAGATTTTCATCATTTTTGAGTATTTTCAAGAAAAATCTCTCTTATACAATAAGCTTAAAAATAAGAATAAAAAATAAAAATAACAATAAGAAATTAGAGGTAAATGGTAAATGGTAAATGTGTAAAAAAAAAGAAAAAATTTCTTTTCACAAGAATTTTTGAGTGTGTGTGTAGTTCAAAAAGAAAATGGTTTAGGCAATCGAATGAAAGAAAAGAAAAGAAAGACATTATCAATTTCTTCTCCCGTTTTTCCCCACAAGGGAGAGAGTTTCTAAAAAAAAAGAGCGACGGTTTGATACTAGACTACAAACACCAGAGCCCATTTTGCCGTGTCAAAGCTGAAAATTTCCAAGGTTTTCCAAGATTTCCTTATGCATTTTTTCGATTTCCCCTAATCTGCCTAATTTTTCTGATTGAATCCAAGTAAGAAAGTCAAAATCGTGCAGAATCGATCCAAAGATAGATCAACTCAAAGTCATCTCTTTATTCATCAAATAAGAACAGCGAATTCACTCAATAAATATCAATAAGAATCATCGTTTAAAGAGTAGGAAATAAAAAGAAAAAAAAGACAAACGAATGTGCATTGGTGTGTGTAAGGAAAAGAGGAAAAGAGGAAAAGAGGAAAAGAGGAAAAGAAGTGAAGAAGAAAGAACGCAAAAAAAAGAAGTATCACAGTTCTCAGCTCGGAAAAACAAATAAATAAACAAAAAAAAGTACGGCTTAAAAGATGAAAAGCTGGTTAAATCGGGCATAAATCTTCGAAAAAAGGTCTCTAGATTATGCACATTTTAAAAAAAAGCCCAAAAAGCAATTAAACACCACACTAAAAGCAGGAGAATCCCGGAAAGTCCCGAAAAAGAAAAAAGGCACATAGAAAAAGGGGAAAAATGAAGTGAAATGAGAATTATCGACTGTTTTAGAATGAAATATGTAATTCACATTTTAGACTACTTATTCGTAAATTGGTGAAGCTTAAAAAGGATATCGGTCAGGATTACGGTAGCTTTCCGATATCGGATATCACTCAGGATTACGGTAGCTTTCCGATATCGGATATCAGTCAGGATTACGGTAGCTTTCCCCCGAAAAAGAAGCGCATCTTTTAGGCAGAAAACGGAAAGAACACAGCCAAATGATAATGACGTAGGAATTAAAATGACAAGAAACAGAATAAATAGAACGATACAGAAGAAGGAAGGAAATCATCATCATCATCATCATCACCGTCATCATCTTCATCATCACCCGCACATCATTCCCTCTAGAAATCCTCCCAGCCATCAGTGGAAGCATTGTTAGCGGCTGGCGGTGTTTTCGTTGGAACCTAAATGCAATTCAATCATAATCAAAATCAAGCTCTATTTTGTCTCATGCAAAAGCCTAAAGTATCCTCTATAAAGCTGACGATAGTTTTTCTCTCTAAACAAAGTTATGGACCTTCAAAGCGCGGCTACGCATTCAAAATTTTCCCTTAGCCTACTAGAGTCAAAGTTGTATTTGATCAGTTAAGCCGAAAGCTTTTGATAAGATTTCCGGTGTTAAGTGTGCCCATTTTGTCAGCCACTTATAGCTTTTTTAGCTTTACCTAATTTATGCTCATAAAAAATTGAAATTGAATGGCTGGTGACTAGAGTTGAAAACAACTTGTCAATACCATCCATCATAACAAATTATCCTATCCATTCAACTCCAAAAAAGCCCACCTTTCCTCCTCCAATTCCCTTTTGTTGTTGTGCTCTTTTCTCGGCAATTTCCCTCCGCTTTGCCTCATTTTTTGCGGCAATCTCGGCGCGTCGAGCCTCGCGATTTGCTGAAAAACGAAAAACACAGTATTCATATACAAATTAAAATCCGAATCACTGCTTTAAAACATCAAAAATAAACTTTCTACCTTGCAAAGAAGCCGACGAAGAAACGGCTGGCGGTGGCGCGAGTTTGGGAGGAGCTAAAGAAAAAAGAAGAATAATGGCATACTCGACAATAGAATGTTTTTGGTTCTGTTTTGATTCTTTAACCTTAAAATTGACCTCAAATTTATATTTCACTAAACTGACCCTTTGTCATCACCGTAGTGCTTCCCCACTCATCAAAATCGTTGTTCCCGATCGGATCGTCGTCGATTTCCCAGCTACCACCGGCTAAAAAACCCTTTGTATCAAAAGAATCATAGCTTTCTCAAGCGCAAGACTTAAATCAAAAGAAACTCAGAAGAACTAAAGGACAAGCAATTTTGAGGAGAAACCGAAAAAACCCCCAACCAGAAGTAGCAGCAGTATTGCTGGTTGTCGCTTTCTTTCCGGCCGTTTTCGTCGACAAATCCCTCGGCGTGTTGGTGATACCGAGTAAAAAGTCGAGATCCTGATTGTCTAAAAAGAAAAGCAAATGAAAGGGGTAGCAAAAAAAGAGCTCTAAACTAAAAGCTAGCTAGTTGAACGCTAAAAGAATTTGTCCCAATGAAAGGTGCCCAAATGAAGAAGGAAACCCTGTATAGGCTGCGAAGAAACAAAAGAAAACGCATTGAACGTGTTAAATTTTTTTTAATTCAAAGCAAAAGCCTATTTTCTTTTGTCGACTTTCTCTTTAGAGTTGAACTAATGGTTTCGAAATTTGATCAGCTAGACTGGCTAATTGTAATTCAAGCTAAAAGTCAGAGACTTGTCCTGCCTAAAGCATCCAAAGCACTCACCCAATTCTTTTCCCTTCAATGCCATCTTGTCTTGTCCACTTCCGCCACCCAACTTCAAGCCACCTCCTCCACCGCCAGTTGTTGTTGTTGCTGTCATCTTCGACTTTATCGGTTTCTTCAGTGCCGGAGCGGTGCTGGTGGTCTAAAATAAAGATTTAAGCTTCTAACGGCTTCTCTACATCAACCAACCGTTGCTCTGTTGAGCTCGATTCCCGACAAGCCGCTCGACATCTCTTTTTCCCATCTAAAGCAAAAATACTCCACTTATCCACGGTGCAAGAAAGCAGCAGTGCTTACCCAGTTCCCCAATCGTCATCATTGTCCTCATTTCCATTCTTGTTGTTGTCGTTATTCTGTTTTTTCCCGTGCTGACTGATCGATTCGCGAGCGTCCGTGTACACATCCGAGTCATCATTTTCTAAAAACAATCATTTACAATAGCTAATTTTTAAACTAAAAGTAAATAGACCAACTATTGTATCCTAAACGTTTATACTGGTATTACGGCGTTATGCCAAAAAAATCTTCATCACACACCCTCATCCTCATCCTCAAAGCTTCCCCATCCTTCGGCATCTCGCGTCGGCTCCAAAACTTTTGGCTTCAGTGCGCTCGACGCTTGCAGCGTGGCGCCCGACTCGACATTTGGTTGAGCTAAAAATTTAGACATTAGAGGCTTTAAACAACAAAGAAAAACCCGGTACCTTGCGCACTATCGTCGTCTTTTGCCGCCGTTCCTGTTGTGGTGTTGGTGGGTGGTGGGGCACCTTTGTAGAATTTCCCAGACAACGACTTTAACGCCCACGATGCCCATTGTGGAACCTGGAAATTACGAGTACGATTTTTAAAGTTGACAACAAAAACAACTCACCTTATCCGAATCGAGGAAACCCCGGCCACCGGCTTTCACCTAGAAATAAATTATGATAACTTTTTCTAAAAAATAACCAACTTGTGCTTCCAATTCGGGGATGATCTCCGGATTCTCGCTGGCTTTCTCCAATTTCTCCAAAAAACCCTTTATCGACTTGAAAGCCTGGTCACGGACCTGTAAAAAACAAAAAAAGAATAAATAAGGCGCGAAAAAGTGTTCACCTGCTTCTCTGGATCACACGTCATCGGTCCCAACGCCGGCACGATTCGATTGGCCACCTGAAAAGAATACAATGGAATGAGAAGTACTTGCCTCACAAGTCTAACAAGGGAATGATACCGCTCAACGTTAAGAACGAACAATTCGTGTGAGGCAGTTCATCTTATAGAACTTTTCATTAGTTAGATAGATGCACTTCGTCACTCGAATCGCTTGTTGTTTTGAGCGATGAGCGTTCCTTTGTCGATCTAACCGAAATGATCGCCTCATAAACCGAACCTCAACCAACGAGTAGAATTGTTGTGTAGCAGATAAAGCCAAAACGGCGGCCATTCTCGCCGGCGGAAACGGATCTTTGAGGCCTCTGAAAGAAAGAAAAATGTAAGCAATGTTTCGAATCGTGTTCGCCAAGGAACTAATTTGGTTTCAAATTACATGAAATGATGCACATTAGCGTAAAAAAAAGGCAACCCTCACCTCGTGAAAGCTCCAATCAAAATCTTTTGTCGATTCGACGGCTCCAAAAAGCCTCCGATTTTCCCAAGGCAAATTGTTGTGTTCGTTCGAATTCCACCGTGTTCATCAGTTCCTAGAAACAAAAGCCAATAATGATGTTTTACTAGACTTTACAATACATCTAAATCTTTACATTATACGCCAAATTTGAATAGGGTTACCAAATCAAAGCAGCATTATCATACTTTTTCTATCATTTATCTATAACTATTCTTGTCATGTCCTCCAATTTTCGACATTCTTCATCTGTCCGAAATCTACCTTGTAATCGTGCCAAATGTTTCATCAGCTCCGTGTTCAAATTGTGCACATTCAACTTCTCTGCCAGCGACACCATCGCTTTGACCGTCGTCTCACGCACCGCCGGCGACGTGTCCATGAAGCCAGTGGCGAGATTGCTAAAAGAAAAACAATTTTCCTTCAGAATTCGCTTGATCACTAAACACAAATGAACAAATAAACTCACGCAAAGATTTTCTCGTTCACAACTTGTGGAGTGAGATGCGAGGCGAATTCGTCGATTCGCTCCAGCAATTTCACGCGAGTCGTTCGATCGGGAGAGCTGAAATGATAAAATGACGGCTTAGGCTTAGGCTTAGCTTAAAGTTTTACTTAAAGATAAAACAGTCCACCAAACGCACCTAAACAATTTCACCAAACACGGTACGATCTTTCGCTGATACTCCTGTTCATCCAACAAATGACCGAGCTTGAAGAGCGGGATGAGAATATTCGGGCCGGCATCACCAAATTCGTAAGACTAAAAAGAAGAATTCTTTTAAGCAACCAGATTTTCAATCAATCAAGATACTTTGAAAAAACCCTACCAGAATCAACTTCGGTAAAATCTTGTATTTGGCCACTCCATCAGGGAAAATCGCGAGATGATCGCGAAGATTCGTGAAAAACGCCTGCTTCTCGTGAGCCTCCTGAAAAAAAGAAACAAAAACAACTTAAAACACACAAATTTCCAATACCTTTAGCTGAAATTCCTCCAAGAACAGCAGCGTGTCGACAAAGCGATTCTTGAAGAACCCGCCCGTATTCCGTGACTCTGGAAAGTTTAATGTTAGAGATTTCCTGAGAAAAAAAATATTAGATCAAATATAATCAAATTGATCAAAAAAAGTCTCAAATTGATCAAAAAAAGTATCAAATTGAAAAGTTTTTCAGATATTTGACAAAATAGTTAAGATACATTCGAACAAAAGAAACCTTAATTATCAAATCAGATCAGAAAAAAACGCTCACCCCGAATCAACTCCTCAGCGCCATACTTTTCCACTTGTGCGGTCGCCATTTTCTTGTACAAATCATGGAGTCGTTTCGGCATTCTGAAAAAGAAATCTTTATATAGACAACTAAGCTATTTCTTGCCGATTTTTTTGCAGACAACTAAGCCATTTTTGTATCCAAACCTAAAGAAACTAACCTTCCAGGTGGCTCGGGCTTGCTAATGTCATCTTTAAAGCCGTTGAATACCTCCCACATCGCGATCGCCAGCTGGTTAAGATCGGTTCTACAAGATCTAAAAAGATGGGATTGAAATTATTTGTCATAAACAACAAGCTATTTAACGAGCTAAACACATTGCCAATTGGTATTGTTTAATTCTTAAAACTCAAGTTTCTGAAGTCTTAAAAGTCTGAAGTTAAAGTCTGAAGTTTTGATAAAAACTCACTTAAAATTCCCCGAGCTGCCCATATTGCCTAATTTCCAGTCGCCTGCCGGTGTCACGTAGATACTCATTCTCACCATCTCGTGTGAAACGTTCGCCTGGTGGAGAAACTTCAGCGTCGACTGAAAAAAAAGAAATATCGAACTTGAACGAACGAACGAAATTTTGCATTAAATAATTAAGCCAGTTGAGCTAAATGTTTCAAAAGCTATTTAAAGTTTCAAGCCTAGATTACAGTTCAGCTGTTGCCTAGATTACAGTTCAACTTTCAACAATTGTAAGCTTTGTCAAGAACTCTTAACTACTAGGCTTAATTCGTCAATGTTTTAGAGCTGTCCGTGTAAACTCAATCACTCACCAATACTTGATACACTCCCCAACTGACGATGAACTCTTTTTGCTCGGCGTTTATCGACGTGTCGTCAAAATATGCGCTAAGGGGAAGGCACGGCTCGGTGACCAAGTAGAATTTCCCATCAATCTAAAAAACAGGTATAGGTATGGACTAATGAAATGAAAAAAGGCTAGAGTAGCTTTAGAAATAGAGGGTGCGCATTAGTTTTGTGCCTCCCTATTTAAAAGACTCTCAGCTAGAAATGTGTATTAACAAACACAATCTTTTTTGACAAAGCAGCATTCTCTTTAAACTTTTGACAAGGAGAATCATTAATTTACTGTATCGTATGAGCATATTAACGTAATTTATTGTTAAATCTTTTTCCACGAATTAAAGCTAAAGCCAAACTAAAGCCAGGAATTTGGCAGGCGCGTGGGTACCCGCCACCAAGTTGGTGCCAGACTTCCGCGAGGATTGTTGCTAAGAAACTTAAACTCCCATAAACAGATTATTGAAACTATAGTCTTTAATATTGAATTAACAAGAAAGCCCAAAACATTTAAGGTCACCAACTCTGAACGCCCAAGAAATCAAAGCGAAACCTCAATAAAACACTTTCTTCTCAATAAAACACTTTTCACTTATTAACAAACACAATCTTTTTGACAAAGCAGCATTCTCTTTAAACTTTTGACAAGGAGAATCATTAATTTACTGTATAGTATGAGCATATTAACGTAATTTACTGCTAAATCTTTTTCAAAGGCCAGGAATTTGGCAGGCGCGTAAGTAAGTAAGTAAGTAACTAAGTAACCGCCACCAAGTTGGTGCCAGACTTCCGCGAGGATTGTTGCTAAGAAACTTAAACTCCCATAAACAGATTATTGAAACTATAGTCTTTAATATTGAATTAACAAGAAAGCCCAAAACATTTAAGGTCACCAACTGTGAACGCCAAAGAAATCAAAGCGAAACCTCAAAAAAACACTTTCTTCTGGGTGTCTTGCACAAGAATTGCTTGTGAGCGAAAGCAAAAGATGCTATTAATGAAACTTTTTGTGGAATAAACCTTAACTAGTTTAACAATATATATCTGTAAAAGATTGAAGATTTAAAAACAATGGCAATAGGGATTTTTCTTGGCGTCTATTAAGCGGCCCATAATTAATGCGTCCTCTGTAAATTTTTTTGCTCGCTTTAGAAAAACGAAAGTCATTTTGACAATCGATAATAACTCTAGCATAAACGAGAAGAAAATCTACCTCAGCACTCTCGATAAACGTCAAAATCCCAGGATGTCGCATCGTTTTCAGCTTTTGCGCGTGCAACTTCAGTGACGAAGCGGCCAAATCGGTGATGTTCGCAGCGAAAAGTGTCACCTTTTCCTCGATTTCGCCCTTAAATGAAAATAAATAAATGTATATGTCGTAGCCGATTATCAATGAAATTTTTTGGTAAATCTTTCTAGTAGAGCAACCCTTTAATGTATGAGGACAATATTATATCATCCTGTAGCGAATTAAATTCTGCGTCGATTGGTACCAAATTTGTGAGTTTAGGTTAAAAATTACCGGCGCTTAAAAATAAAAATTACAACGTTTCATTCAAAATCGGCGGAACCCCCGTAGCCGATTATGAATGAGTGGGTTAGGAGCGTCCAACCATCAAGTCTTTGGTATCATTCAACGCAGAATCATTAATAATTATGTTAAATTTTTTAAATTAGAAAGATTTGATAAAAAGAAAAAAAAATTAGAGCAAAAAACTGTTTGTTCAAGAGGAAACTTTGAGGCCCCATAATTTTTTTCTTTTTATCCAATCTTTCTAATTTTAAAAATTTAACATAATTATTAATGATTCTGCGTTGAATGATACCAAAGACTTGATGGTTGGACGCTCCTAAACCCACTCATTCATAATCGGCTACGACATATACATATTGATTTTATCTAAATTTGGCTAGCAAAGAAGTCCTGTAGATCTCGTAGATCTCGTAGATAAATTTCTTTCTAGCTAGTAAGATCCATTATCACTAGTTGTAAGCTTTTCAAGATATTACGGGCAAACCAGCACAACTTTTTAACTAAAAGCTTCAAAAGACTAATCAGCAAGGTCGAAAGAAGAAATCCCCAAACCTTTTTATGACTTTTGCACATCGATATCCCATTGTTCGTGTGAAACGGCGGTGCTGTGAGGTCGAAAGGGAATTGCGGGCGCGAGTCGCGCGAGAAAAACGAGCTCAACATCGACGTCATTCGAATCTAGAATAAAACAAAAGATTAGAGTCGAGTTCTGAAACGAATAGATTAGCTTGATCACTTGAAACTTAGCTTTTTGATAGTAAAAACGGTTCCCAAAAGGTTTCCATGAAAATTTTAACAATTTGGCTTTAACAATCTGGCTTACAAGCGAAGGTCACAAAATGAAGGTGGTCAATCGAAATTTGACCTAGACCATCCGATGCAGAATTTTACGCTGATTCCGAATCTGCTGTCCGTTTTTGCTAAATAGGTCGGAATTGCAATGAATTTGGCAAACAAGTTTTTCGCCTCTCTTATAACACTTGCGCGCGGGCGACGAAACAATGGTTACGTAGTGTAGCGGATAACGTATCTGTAGGATACGTAGGAGCTGTAGGATGTAGGACGAAAGCAAAGCTGTAGGTCGATGGTTCGACTTCCTTTAAGTTTTTCTTTTTTTAAACAGCTTTTTTTTTTGCTTCAAAGTGGACAATCGAATGTGCAAAGCTATGAATTGAAGCAAAAAACGAATAGCAGATTCGGAATCAGCGTAAAATTGTGCATCGGATGGTCTAGGTCAAATTTCGATTGACCACCTTCATTTTGTGACGATCCCTTGTTAGTTAAAAAAAAAAGCTGAAGCAGTTTCTAGGTAATCTAGACGAACTTCTTAGCAAGAAAGTTAAATTCTCCAATCGAAACTCGTAAAATCATCAATGATTCGGTATTTTCTTTAAAACACACACACACACACACACACACACACACACAAAATCGTCTAGGTCTCATTTCGATTGGAGAATTGGAGGTGGCCACCTTGTTTCGTGACGATCCCTTGTTAGTTAAAAAAAGCTGAAGTAGTTTCTAGGTAATCTAGACGAACTTCTTAGCAAGAACGTTAAATTTTCCAATCGAAACTCGTAAAATCATCAATGATTCGGTATTTTCTTTAAAACACACACACACACAAAATCATCTAGGTCTCATTTCGATTGGCCACCTTGTTTCGTGACGATCCCTTGTTAGTTAAAAAAAAAGCTGAAGCAGTTTCTAGGTAATCTAGACGAACTAACAAGAAAGTCAAATTTTCCAATCGAAACTCGATTTCAACAAAAACCATCAATGATTCACTATTTTCTTTAAAACACACACACACACAAAATCGTTTACCTTTGTCTCTCGGGCGTGCTCTTTCACTCCGCCGGCGAGTTTTTGTTGAAATCTCTGTAAAATGCAATAAATATTAGACATCGAAACGATTAGAAATAATTAGAAATAATTAGAAATAATCAAATTAAACCTTAAAAAGAAAAGAAACAAAAAGCAACATTTCCAACATTTTAAAGGATAAATTTTAGCCAAAAAAAAATTGAATTTTGAATTTTGAATTTCTGATGTGTTTAGAGCTTTTGAAAAGGCTGTTTTTGCTTGAAAAGGCTAAAAACTTAAAAACTAAAAAATTTCCGAATATTTTCATCAAAGGGTTTTTTTAAAAAAGAAAATTTTCATTTTTCAGAAAATTTCAGAAAACAAAATTCAAAACAGAACTCAATTCCGAGTTTTTGCCCCCGGTTTTGTTTTCAGTTTCATTTGTCGGCTCAGTTTCAGAAAAACCGGCTCTCCTGTGAAGTTTATGCATTACGTTTCCAACTATTCACCGTTTAGACTACGGTAAAATGGGTGTAAATAGCAAAAACACTTTCTTTAACCAAACTCGAACAGGGAAAACCAAAAAAAAAAAAGAAAAGAAACCCACTTTCATCAAACGAAAACGCGGCAAAATAAATTAAATTAATAAATAAAGCAAAATTTTTTTTAAAGCAAAGAAAAATTCATGCTTTAAATGTAAATATAAATTTAAATTATATGCAGATTTGACTCACGAAACTCTAATGGTTGAAAACTTTAAAAAAAACTCGATTCTCTTGAAATCAACAAGTATTAATAAGCTTACGAAAATCACAATCAAAATCACAAAAATTTCATCACAACAACAGCTTTGAGCAGAAATTGAAATTTATTCCCACTTATACCTATAAGTAGGGATGAATTTCAATATCCGATCAAAGCTTTCATCTTGTTTCTGTTTTTCTTCCATGACGCAAATGGGGGGGGGGAGCGGAAAAACGCCTCAAAATCTTACTTGTTGTACGCATTTTGTCCATCATCGAAGCACTCTGTGATATGAAAGATGCACATCGGCGACGAAACGATTCCCAGGGTTAGTGCTGCTCGTCGACCAGATACCCACCAGAAAATCAGCAACAACTTCAGCAACAGCAGCAACGACAACAACAACAACACGATTTCTTTTTTATTCAAATAGTTAGATGTTCACATCAAAGTTTTATGTGCTGGCGAGTTGACCTGTTTACTTTTTCACTCATTTGAAAAATCTCGTGTGGCTTACGTAAATGTATTTTGTGTATCGGTTTTTTTCCTCAGCAATTACCTTGAAGAATTGTTTTTTGTGATACACTGAACAATTTGTGTGAATTTTATGACTATAACAACGAAATAACAAGAACAAAATAAAAAACGAAAAAAACTGGTCATACGTTTGTGCCCTTTTCATCGATGTGGCAACTTGCCTAAAAAAGAATTATATAGGTAACTATGGACATGATTAATAGCTCAATCTTTTCAATTCCTAGTACTTCACATAATCTAGTCACCCACTAGGTCAGGTACGTCCTGAAACCTGTGTTGAATTTCAGAGGATCAGTTTACAGCTTACTTGAAAGCCGGCTTTCACCGAATTCACCGATCCTTTCGCCTTGGGCTTGGGTCCCCAGTTTTTCCCTCTGTTACACTGGAAGCGGACCTGAAATTGGAAAAATAATGAGACATCCTTCAGTTAACGAATTAATTTCAAAGCTAGCGGCTAAACTTACCAATTGATCGAGTTTCGCTCGTGATTCGGCACCCTTATGCAGCTTGAAGTCTATCGTACTCCTAAAAGCTACAAGTCAAAGATAAAATTCCAAAAAAACCCGATCGGCTTTTGAAGAATCTTCTTTCCCGGTAGGTCGTCCTTCATTTTCTCCACCTTCACATTCGATTCTTTGGCCTAAAATGAAAAATTAAAAAGTGGCTACCAACTCGAGAAAGTTCAGCTTGGCAACAAGTTTCTGATAGATTTGCTTGATTAAAAGCTTAATGCCTTAAAGTTTTAGAATCGTTGATTTTTAAAATGTGCTCAATTTCAGAAGGCGTCAAATTTCTCAGTCAGAAAGTTCACAGTAAGAAACTGGATTGATAAAGTTTCTTCAGTGAATTTGAAGAAAAAAGTTATGACTTTTGCTAAATGAACTATCTCTCGATTTTATGGGGTTGATTAAAAGGTGGAAAGTTAATCAATTTATTGCAAAGAGTAGCCATAGTGAAGCAGTTGAAACCCACCACATAGCGGCAAATATCCCAGAGGAGACTCGTCGGCGCATCGGTTTTGATGGCACGCGGATTCGCGTGAGAGCCGGAAACCTGAATGAAAATGTTAATCGCTATCCTGATTATTGATCATCTATGCCAATTTGTGAAACTTTTACTAAACCACCTACACAACTCTTAAACTTATTCCCAAAATATCCTTTGATTGGTTTGTAATGATAATGAGCTATTTGTTTGCTTAAAAAGCAAAAAAAATGAGAAAATTCGTAAAAAATTGCGTCAAAAATAGCCCTAATCACCACCCCCGCCACTAACACTACTCTGGGGAATTGACAAATTAATGGAAATTGATTAGGAATTACCGTAAATTATCATAGTCTGTTTCAAAAACTATTCATTAATATTTTTTCTGCAAAATCGAATCTATCAAGTTCTTACCCTGTAGCCAGCGTTCAGAATCGCCGAACGTACGTTCACAATCTTCGGCACCACACATTTCACGACGTTCGACATTTGATCGTGATGGTAGTACAACGAGACATCGGGTAACTCCTAAAAATTGCAATTTTCTAAGAAACTTTGTTGCTTTCTCTTTCATTTAGCCAATTAACTTTGGGAGTTTCTGAAAAAAACGTCATTTTTCAGAGACGCGCAGGTGCAAGTGTAAAGCTCAAGGGGCTCAAGCTGAAACAGCGGCCATTTTCGACTTTCTATAGAAAGTTGCCGGGAAAATTAATTGTTTCGGGTGTATCATTTCAAGAACATGTCCATTATCGATTTCCTCGAGCTACTGTATGTGGCTTTTTTGACTTTTTGTACGACGAGACTGTCCAATTCGCTTCGCGCCATCTTCAAGTCGGCCTATTTCGATGTGTACACGACGTCGCGTGGGTGTTACAGTAATACAGGCGATTCAGTGTTGTTTATAGGCCAAAATTATCAGGTCAAGCCAAGTCAAGCCAGGTCAGGTCAACCTAGGCCAAAACAGCCATTTTTGGTCAAAATGTTCAGCCATGAGCAAATGAAAAGACGAAGCTTGACTTTTTGACCTTTGGAACATCCCTGACTCTAAAAGTTCCGATTTTTGAATGAAACTCTTGCTTGAGGTCCACCAAAACACTATTTTGTACTTGCATAAACTTAAAATCCCCTCTTCTACATGTACTAATTGTTTCATGTAGTGAATGTAGTGAAATTGTTCAATCAAAAAATTCCTCGCATTTCAGTCATTTTCGAGTGCATCCATCTAGTCGCCGAGTTCGTCACTCGCCTTATTCTCATCGGCGATTTCCCGCCGTGGACCCAACCAATGTACATCTACACGGCGATGCTTGCCGATAACGCCTCACTAGCCATGCTATTGTCACAACTGGTATTGCTCTTTTTAAAAGTCCGGGAAGTACTCCAAGGCTTTGCTTTATCCACATTTCAAAATCAACTTCCAGGTCTTATCATTCAATCGCTATACAGCCGTTGCATGGTTTTTTGAGTATCGGGTGCTTTGGTCGAGCAGTGTGGTCAGACTTTGAAGTTTTGTCTATAGTTTAGGGAACCCAATGAACCATACTGCCCCTCCAAAAAAACACCGCATTCAGGTTCGAACCACGAAATTGGCGCTGTGGATCGTCACAGCTTCCTCCCATTTCTACATGCTCCTGTGGGGTGATCTCCAATATAAGGACGGATTTCTGATCGGATACGGCACAACGATCACACTAGTAGAGCAATCGTGTCGGTTCACGTTAACTTTACTGTTTAAGGTGACCCAGTGGTACTCGATTTGCGCAAATATCATCATCGGCGTGCCATCGCTGGTGCTCGACACGTTGACGATTCTCACCTTGAGGTTAATGTTTATGCTTACAGTTTGATATGCAACCAAAGCTACACTGCCGAACGACAAACATGACTACAAAAGCTAAATTTGCTCTCAAATTTTGCAGGGACATGCGCCACGAATACGGTTTCCTGGCTTGGCACAACATTATCAAGAACATTGCCCTCGTTCCCAGCACAATCTATCACGTGTCAACAATCATGCAAAGTTATTGCATCAATTGCCAAATCTTCGTCGACATCGCAAGATATCTGGTATATAAAAAGTGACACCTTGTTTACAATGAGACTAATTCCAGCGCTGGGTCGAAGCGTTCGGCCCACACACATCAATCTTTGTGATGCTGGCCTTTTCGCATGATGTTCGACTTGAGGTTTTCAACTGGAAAACCCAAAGGCCAAGTGGAAAGGTGATTTTCTTTAGAAAAAACAACACTTTTACACCAAAAGGCCATATTTACATCAAACAAAGCTTTAGATCCAGACGGTTTCCTCGTTGCGAACGCGCAGCTCGACGAGTCCTGAGTTGCGAAACTCGCTCGAAGCGCATAAAGCCAAGCAACCCTACCAAGACGAGCAAACAAAAACCACTGAAGTTTAAGCAAACCTCTATATTTACTGTATTTGTGTGCTGTATAAAACTTACTTCCGAAGCCTCGGTGAGAATTCCAAGTAGTCGATCATGTGTTCCCAAACGATCACCCTCAGCGGTTGAAGTCAAACTAAAGGCAAACCTTTACAAAAATCACATCTATCACCTACTCATCAAGGATCCCTCGAAGAAATTCCTGATTGTGAATCGGTCCCGTGTAGATCGGGCCACCCTCATGAAGTGGACTTTCGCAATGAACACATTTTTGATCATGAGACATCTAGAGTCATGTTATTATTACGATACTCAGCTACAGCTGACTACTTACCAAATCGCTTTTTGCAATGGCCGGAGTGAATCTGAGACTTGCTCCCTCTTGAAATTTCCGAATGATTGGCAATACTTCGAACGAGTGGCACCCCGAACAACACAAGATCCGACCGACGTTCCTGAAGAAACAATATTTAGGAGTCAATGGTTGGTTAGCTTTGTTGACAAGTCTACATTAAGTTTTTTTAAAAACTCACACTGCCGAATTTTTTGCCTCTCGAGCTCCAGTGTGCATCCTAACGAACACGCGCACATAAAAGTCGACCGAGATCGACACGAGTGGCTCGATGTAACGGGCATAACGATTCGCATGAGTCTCGATCGCTCGCAACAGGATTCGAAGTGCCTAAAAAGTAGATTTAACCCAAAATTTATCACTCACAAACCATTTCATGACAACTCTTCATCCGAATCGGAATCGAATCATACTTGTTGAAGCACGCTTCGGGCGTATTCCCACATAAAACGGCCATATCCGTGCATGTTACCATCAGCATTCCTATAAACGAAAGGTTTCACAGAATTGACTAGTTAACAATTGCCAGAACACTCAATTTTTAAAGCCAAATTTTGGATTTCCATACCTCTATCAGCCACCGATTGAACAGCCGCATCCAGAAATTGACTCGCCGAACCTAAATTTAATTCAATAAAAATATTTACAAAGCTTTATCTCACCATATGGATCCAGATCAACACAATGAAAGCGTTTGTCGATTCCCCGATGTTCCATCATTGTCATTCTAAACAAATCATACTTGTTATCCCTCAAGAAAATGAATTCTTACGTTGCGTCCCCAAAATGTGGCGTCACCAAATGCTGCAATCCGTTTAATTCCACATTCTTCTTGATGCTTTCGACGGCATTTTCTAAAACAATTTTCAAATTTGATATTCTAATCGATCGATTACCAGAAAAGTCATTAGCCGTAATTGAAGCAATGCACGGGACCTAAATCAAACAATAACTTTTAGATCAAAACACCAAAACCTCTTTTGAGAAGCGAATCGCCCTAAGCCCGGTGGCCGACAGAGCATCCAAGATGCGGATCGAGCCATCCTGAAAGAAATTCGTTAAAAATTAAACCTTTTCTTTGCAAACCTCTTCCTCTATTTGTATTTTCTTTTTCTTTGGTGCTGGTTCGGCGGCCTTCGCGACGTTTTCTTCTTGATCTTTCAACTAAACTTTCAAGCTGCTTGCTTTCAAATCAATTTCAAATAACTACTTCGTTTCTTTTGGCTCTTTCCGCCAACCGAGCTCGCACAAATTGCCGAAGTGCGGATACACTAAAATATCACAGATTTATAAAATACTATCCTCCTTACGTGAGATCCCGGTTGAATTCCTGGACGGGATTGTAGAAAGTCGGTCCACAAAAAGCAATGATCGCTTTTCCCTCCTAAAGAAAAAAATTTACAAAAGCACAGGGAAAGAAAGTTTTCTTCGATAGTGAAAATGACAATATGTGATCCGTAACAATATTCCCAAAAATTTCGATGCGTATGTACGGTGAGATTCTTAACAACACGCATCTTAATCCTCACCTTTATCGTACTCTTTTCAGGCTCGTTTTCCGTCTTATTTTCGTCGCTTTTATCCATTTTGTGAGGCTGATCCTCTTCTTTCATTGCACACTATAAAGTTTTTTTTCCTTTTTACATTTACTTTACAAAAATTCTAAATAAAACACGCCAAAAAAAGCTAGTTTTTTTTTCGAATCTTTGATATTAAAAAGATTTATTCACGGTGGATATCACAAAAACAAATCAAGGTACCCATACAAACAACCCCAATACAAGAAAACTCGTTAAAATTTCATGGATTATACCAATCGATGAACAAAAGCGCAAAAGTGATCACGATGATGCAAAAAAGGACGATCACTCGACGGCTTGCGCTATCCGATATTGCCTAAAAAAAACGAAAAATTGTACAAGTTGAAAATTAATACAAGCTTTTTGAGTTATAAAATAGGTCAAACCTCCCGAATCCATTCATTTCCATCTCGTAAATTCTCGGTTGTATGAACGGCGATCTCATGCACGTGGTCAATGTCTTTCTCTTGTTCCAATAACTAAAAGCTATCATTGTTTCCAATATCATACTTCAAATAAACACCCGTTCAGCGAAAGTCGCCTGCAAATGTTGAATCTCGCTGATTTGCGTCTCGAGGTGATCAATCTCGACATTGGCCTAAAGAAAATTTCCAATGGTGCCTTTGATCTTGAATTAGTCTTTGACTTTCACTTCCATAACAAATTTGCCAGCAACACTCCAATTTACCTGCGAAAATTTAGCATACATCTGCTCATTTTCGAGGGTAAGCTGCGTTCGCTCCTTGTCACTCAAATCTCGCATATCGGGCAACTCAGGCTAAAATTAGAATTAGAATACAACAAATCAACGCCAAAAAACCTTATTGTCCTCCTCGAAATTGTTTCCATTTTGTTTCCTCTTCCGAAGCACAGACGATTCTTCTTCTCGCTTGTTAGAAGTTGGGACATCAGTCTGAAACAAGATGTCAACACTTAACCAAGAACCATTTCAAAACCTTGTCACTCGTTGTGTCCTCTTTCCACGTCCAAGTGTCTAACACATCATTGTCTAAAAGCAAAAAAATGACACGACTTTGATTAAAAACAAACCTAACAAAGCCGCTTTCTCATCATTCTGAAGTTTCCAAGTGGATTCCTCGTTGTCACCAGCGGGAGTTAAATCTAAAACGTCAAATTATATTAATCATAAATTGCAACTGATTAAAGAAATCTATCAGCACCTTTTCTCATTAGATTAGCATTTTTTGGCTCCAGCTCGATTCCTCTTGCTCTAGCATGTTCAGCCAATCCACGCAGGCTTCCAAAAGTTCGTCGATTCGTCACATGTTTCAGCCGATTTTTTCTAAATATGAAAAAATTTAAAATACTAATTGTCTAATGTTTGTTGTGAGACATACAACAACCAAAAAAACTACCTCATCGTGGTGATCTGATTCGCTAAATGTTTCAATTGTTCCCGAACGATGCTCACCACATGGCTTAAATGTTCGTAGCCCTAAACAAATTTAATTAGAATTTTCCAGCAGACAACCTGTGCCAATTTCTTCAGCTCTTTATCAGCCACAACCGCTTGACTCGTCGACGAGAGCAGTGTTTTCATTTGTTTAAGAGCCTAAATATCTGCGTTGTTGTAGAAAAAAACTTCAACTCTACCTTTTCCGTGTCGGCGTCAAATTTGTCGCGTTCCTTATCGGTGGTGTGCGTGAATGGAGAGTTGAACGACAAATAGCCGGGTTGTTTGGCGCGGACAAGTTGATGAAATTCTAAAAGTTAAGGTCAAGCTCAATAATATCGAATCAATTTACCCAATAAATTTTTGGCCAACTGCTTGAGCGTGTTCGAGTAGTGAAGATAGTTTTCGCGGGCCGTCAAAAATAGTTGTGCTTCTGAAAGTGAAAAGATTAATTCAAGTAAAGATTTGTAAAATTTTTAACATATTTATATCCACTCAATTATATTTTGATGGTTTATGATCAAAATCAGCTAAAGACTTGAGCGATTTAGTGCATAAACAAGTAAATCTCTCACCAGAATGTCCGGATCGCTCGTGTTGTCCAAGTCGAGCCGCCAGCAGCTTCGTGCGCGCCTTGAAGTAGGGTGTGTTGTCGTAGGGCATCTAAAAACAAACAATCATCTCAAACTCGAGAAAAGAATTGAATAATCAACCTCAAGAACAATAATCAAAGATAGACTCCGCAAATATGTATCTAGTAAGTCTATTTATAACTTGCCAGTACAACGATTCGTACTTATTAAGCTTTTAATGGTAGTGGGATTAATCAATCTTGCACAATATTCTTTGATCGCTAACTTTAAACAAGAAATTTATGAGACCTGCCGCCAAATCGCAGCTTTTTGTGACTTTTCTTCAAAGTAAACTTGGTAGGTATCCGACTCTTTTGACCCATCTTGCGCGTTTTCTCAACTTCACAGTATTTTAATCGATTTATTAACACTTTGTATATAATATTCAGACAAATGGTCCTAAAACACAAGAGACGCGGAACTTGGAAAAAGAGAATACACACACTCTAATAAAATCAGACAATATGAACAAAATAAATATTGTGTGTTTGGAGGAAAAAGAGTTGACGAATTGAACAAAACACAGAAAGGTTTGGGAATGAATTGAACCGGATGACGATCTTGAAATAATTTAGCATACAATGAAGCGAATAGAGCAAATAAAAACCGATGTTACTTTCGAGAAAGCGTCGTGCGTCACTCGCTTATTTTCCACCGGCCCAGATCACGATGATAATGATGAGAACGGTGACGATGGCGCACATAATGATGATCATCTTGATATTCTTCCACCAATATTTGCGCTTGAGCGTGGCGGCTGACTTCTCAAATTGAGAGGCACCTTCCTGAAAAGAGAAAAGTTAAAAACGTTTGATGAACAACTTTATGCGTATTCCATTAAATGAAATGCCAAGTCCATTTAAACTAAACTTAATATTAGCGTAATATTGTTTGTAGAAAAGTCTTTCTCTAGCTGTTCCACTTCTTTAAAAGAAATCATGGGGCAAAAGCTGAAGATAGTTCCAAAATGCTTTCACTATTTCGATCTAATTTTTGAAAACCAAATTTTCATACCTGAAGAGCATCAGCGCGGTCATCCAACTGCGAAAGTTTCTGATCTCGCTCAAGCACCTTCTCCACGTTGACCTAAATAAAACAATATCATTGATTTTAAAGTATTCAAATGTCTTATAGAAATTTTTCCCCTATCAAAATACTTATTTTTTGCATACACATAAATAAAATGTTTGTTGATCTCATCCATGAATTATTTACACATGTTAAAAGACGGGAAAACGGGACGGGAAAACTTGTAAAACCGCACATGTCTCAAATTTCTCAACTAACAAGATAGAAGAGCTCTAGAGGTTTCAAATTCAAACTTTGAACCAACAAACGCCTTTGCAAATGGGTTCCCGAAGTGTCTGGGTATATTAAATCATCAGGCATAAAGGCTATTTTTTGTTAAAACCATATCTGCTAGCTTCTATCTGGCAATTAAGATAAAAAGCCGAAGATTGTCTGGCTTAGAATTGGCTTAAATTTGACTCTTTGCAAATTTTCAAGACGTCTAGTCGTTAAAGACATTTTTAAATTTCTCAAACCATTAAAATGCATACCTTCATGATGCCAACAACCTCATCGACTTGCGCTTGCGTTTGTTGAAGTCGTTTGTTGGATGGACGGGGTCCTTGGCTTCCTCCGGCTGCACCACCATCACCTCCTGGAGCTAAAAGTTCAATAGAAAAACAAGTTTAGTGGTATTTCAAAATTTTGCCGATAAAGTTAACGCTATCTAGACACGACTTTGACTAAAGAATCTTTTGATTTATGAAAGATCGGTTGAAATTAGACCGTATCGAGCTCTGATTTGGCTAGTAAAATGCTACTAGCCCGAAATCCATGTTATCAACTGCCAGTTTTAGCCACTTAGGTTTGTTAAAACGAATCAAACAATACCTCCTTCCATTTCGCGAGTTGTATTGAGTGGATGGTGATCGGTGAAGCTTCCTGAAAGAAAAAAAAATGATTACATCAGTCGGGAAAAAAGAAAACAAAGACAAATGAAAGGCGAGTGGTTCTAAAAAATGAGTAATTCTTTACTAAACGATCGTTTTGAGGTAACTCCGCCTATTCATCGAATAAAATCATCAAAATCGGTAAGAATTTTAAAGAATCGATATACAATTTCCTCCTAAAACTGTCATCGGGCTAAAATCGATAAAAATGGGAAAGTTTGGGGCCACAAAGTGTTAATCGGATGAAACGGAGCTGTTTTTTTCTGGACCCAAATGATAAAACATGAGTGACACAGTGCAAAGAAGCAAACGACACACAAAAATCAATAGAGAGAAAAAGAGAAAGAGGGGGGTTCGTCTCTTTTTCTTTAAGCAATCACGAATCTTTTTCTCTTTTCTCCCGCATAGCGTCGCGCCCTATTTTGTGCTCAAAATCGATGTGCGAATTTCATAACACACGAAGGGAAATGGATGTGAAAGATTCGATACGTCGATGACTAGGACAGTTCCGTAAAATGTGAAATAAAAAAGCCAGCCCCAATGTCATCCAATGCATCCTTTGAAAGACTCGGAAAATAATACTATTGGATATTCAGGCAAAAAGCTGGCTATGCTCTCGTAAAGTTTAGGCAAGTGGGAAGAATAGAAAGTTGAAAAAGCTTGGGAACTTGAATTTGTTTTTGAATCTACATATACTATGTACTATGTACTATGATTAGAATCTGCACATCATTTGTTTCTATTCGATTTCTATTTTTGAATAAATGCTAGTTTATTTTCAACAAATTGCTCTCAACAAACAAACAAATTGCAACAAACTAAAACAACAAAATAGTGTGGGAAATTCCCATAGAAGTGCGCGGAGTCAAAAAAATATTACAAATTGGGCAATTTCGGTAACCCAAACTTAGGCCAACTTAGGTCAACTTAGGTCAACTTAGGCCAACTTAGGTCAACTTAGCTCAAGGTCAAGATCAAGATCAAGCTCAAGGTCAAGATCAAGCTCAAGGTCAAGATCAAGCTCAAGATCAACCAATCAAGATCAATTTCGAATCTAGTAGAGAGAAATCAATTGGATAATTAGGCAATTACAAGCAAGACTGCGTAATAGCGTAAATTGATAATGAGATGACCTCCTCAAAGTCTTTAGAACCCGAATTAGATGATCGAGAGCAATTACAACTCGTTGAGAACAAAAAAAATGAAGCGACAACCCAATCAAATGATTTGTCCGAAATAAATTTGATAGCCAAAAAAAGGGCGGAAAGCAGGAAGGAGAAGCAAGAGCTGAAGAAAAAAACGGAGACGACCGGGCCCGCTTCCTGGATCGATGCGAGTGATGCAAGGAGAGTGGGAGGTACCCAGAGAGGCACAAGGCCCTATAAGGTGCCCTCGGGAGGCCAACCAGCGCAGTGGAGCCGAGAAGGCTGAAGGGCGGCTGCCTAACCTTCATTTAAAGAAAAGGGCCCCCTGAGGCTGCATCCAGGAACAATAATCGATACAACGAGGCCACCACCCAAAAAAAAACGACCAAAGAGGATCCCGAAAAAAGAGCTGCCGCTTTCCCGCACTACACACGCTGTGGCCATTCACGAAGCCTCGAGCCAATTCGCAAAGGTGAACCACTGAGGATTTTCTCTCCCCCAAAAAGCTACGATTGATGATTTCAAAAGGGTCAAGAGATAAGGATTTTTGCTATATGGGCAAATCTCTAAACGTCTTGAAATCAAAAAAAATAATATGCACATGATAACACTAAAATAACAGAACACAAGAAAAAAATAATTGCACACGCGTATTAAAAGATCTAAAAATTTTTTTTTTTACCACTCCCGTTACTCCAGTTGTTCAGATTCAAGCCATCAATGATGCCTTTTTCTTGATCGGAAAGTCTTTTTCCTTTACCTATATCTAAAAGATGACATGTAAGCATTTAAAAAATGAAAAAAGATGCATTAAAAGTACAAAATAAATGATTTAAGGCAAAATTGTTAACTTTTTTCAAATGCCTTTAAAATTATGATCACTTGCCAGGGGAGTGGGACAAATGCGACCTTTTTTTTGCGCACCCGGACATTTGCGCACCTTTTTTTCCGCACTTAGCTCATTTGCGCACCTTTTTTCCGGACTTAGCCCATTAGCGCACCTTTTTTCGCGTTTTAAAAAAGCTCTAAAAGCTGATATTAACCAATTTCTATTCCAAAAGTTGTTTTTCTAGGTAATTTTAGGGTGTAGAATCGAAATTTTGGCATATCAGAGCTTGTGGAAGCGAACGGACGGAGTTATACAAAGAGAAAAATCAACAATTTTCTGTAATTTGACCTAGCCCGTTTTGTCTTTCAAATTGGTTCCACACGCTCTGTTATGTCAAAATTTCGATTCTACGCCCTAAAATTACCTAAAAAAACAACTTTTAGAATAGAAATTGGTTAATATTAGCTTTTTAGAGCTTTTTTAAAGCGCGAAAAAAGGTGCGCTAATGGGCTAAGTGCGGAAAAAAAGGTGTGCAAATGTCCGGGTGCGCAAAAAAAAGGTCGCATTTGTCCCACTCCCGTTGCCAGAGGCCCTTTCTGAATAAATTTGGTTTGTCTTTAAAAGTTCCAATACGGTTCCAATATGGTTCCGATACGGTTCCTATTTTGTTTTAATAATTTGAATACGGTTCCAATACGTTTCCAATACGGTTCCTTTTTTGATCTAATACGGTTCCAATACGGTTCATTGCTCTACAAGAAAGGCTTTTCTTTTGTGGAAAGTTGACACAGTTGTGGAAAGTTCCGATACGGTTCCTATTTTGTTTTAATAATTTCAATACGGTTCCAATACGGTTCCTATTTTCCTATCATCTGCTGGATTTTTCCAGTTAAAGATGTAAAATTATGATAGTAATGATGTTTAAAAGACAATTTTATTGGATATTCGAGATTTTCAAAAAAAAAATCGTAAAAATTCGACTGCCTTTAAAATTATGTCCAACAGTGTAGAAAAATATTGAGCTTTTTTTAGAGAAACTGTTCCGCTGAACACCAACAACACTTTAATCTAAACATGTGAATCGCAAATAAAACTGGCAAATTAATTCAAGGTCTTAGCGATTTCAACAAGGAATCCCATCGGATCGACAAGTGTGACACGACATCAGAGTAGCGCTCGGTGTTTTAGGGCTAACGCATAGTTTGAGCTCTCGAGTTCCTCCCCCCTTCCCTCGTGCTCTCCCGAGATAGCTCTCGAGTTCCTCCTCCCCTTCCCTCCTGCTCCCCTGTAACAATACTGGGATCGATCTCTTAATCATTTGAAGCAATATCGGGACCAACCCTGATACCTCCAAAGCACGACCGACATCTAAACCGGGAGGCTCGGCACAACTAGCGTATAACAATAACAACTAACAAAGCCTATTGGAGGTCCATCAATACCCTGCCTTTTTGTTCTCTTAAATATTTGTTTGTTCTTTAAATCATCACCACTATTTTTTTGTTTATGGATGACCCCGTCTTACGGAGATTTGTGTCAATTAGATGAGAAGGCTGCTATTCTCTTCTGTGTGCTATTCTGCTATTCTCTTCTCAATTCCATTGGGAATTTTGCCGATGTACTGAGAAGAAAGTCACGTCACAAGGAGCAACAAGAGGAAAATTGTATCTCGAATTGGCTCCGAGCAAGCCATCTTCTGGTGATCCCGATTTTGAAACTTGTTTTTTTTGTGGGCTGACAATCAAATGAAACAATGAAAGCGTTCAAAGTCGACAAAGAAACGGTTGTCGAGTGGGAACTTTTTATCTCTGTCAAGTGTGTGCCTGGCGTGTAGCCAATAACAACTAACAAAGCCTATTGTTAGTTGGGTCCAGAATTAACTGTGGAAATCGATGAATGAAGATGAATGGTCTTCTTGGTGAAAGGAAAAATCACAAAGGATAAAGTCCACGCGAAAAGTGGCCATTCGGTGGAGTCTGTAGAGAAACCCACGAAAAGTTTGCCGTTTTGTTTCCAAATCGCTCTTCTGCCACCATGATTGGTTTTATTGAGAAGTTCATTGCACTTGCAAGCAAGATCGTTGGGGAGCATATCAGCAACTCGCAGGCCATCCAAACTACACATTCAATTGGGTTGATCATACAACTAACTTTGTGAACCTACTGGACTCAACGGTTATTAAATCGATGTGGCGGCCGTACAAAGCTGCAAATCGCCAACACAATGGCACTGCCGGCCAGATGATATAGTTCTACGTGGCTGAAGGATTATGGAGATCGTCTCTCGCTCCAGGAAAAGATGTCTTTGAAGCCATCTTGGAGGATATCACACTCTTCTGGTCGCCCAATACGGACATCGATACAATCTTGTTTTTAAATTAATCTTTTTGTTGTTTTATCCAAAATTGATAAATCGTTGAAAATTTTGTAAACACCGGGCTTATCACTCTGTACAAACTAATAGATTATGTGCTACATCGCAGAAGAATTATTTGGATGAGAAGGTCGTGCCCAAAAAGAGCCAGCGGAAAGCTTAAATTATCTTTTGTCCTGTTTGGGTGCACAGCCAGCCAGACTCTCGCTCGGGCCAGCGCGAACTAGATTAACCGTTAGTTCTACTAATATCATTTTTATTGAACTATGAAAAACAATGAAAGAGTACATAGAAACATTTATCACTCCTAGCTAAAAACAATCAATTTGAAACGTTGAATAAGAGACATAAATTACAGGAGGAGAGAGAACAAAAACTACGGGTCGAGTGGATAAGAGCGTATTCGGTTGGGAGAATCATCTCGCTCGTTTAAGCAGCATGGGTCTTGGCGAGCTGAAAATAAACAATGTTTCAGTGTTTGGCGACAAAACAATTACCTCATCAGCCTTCTTGAACACATCGTCGATTCCTCCTTGCATGTAGAAGGCAACTTCTGGAAGGTGGTCGAGCTCTCCTAAAATTATACAATTAGCACAGATTTGAACGTTCAGCTCGAGCTCTAATTCCAGTTATTCAAACTCTCACCTTTCAAGATCATTTGGAATCCGCGGATGGTCTCCTCTAAGCTGACGAACTTTCCAATGTGTCCAGTGAAAACCTAGATTTAATGATTACAGAAAAATAACTAGACAATTTCAGACCTCGGCGACTTGGAATGGTTGAGAGAGGAAACGTTGGATTTTTCGGGCTCGAGACACAGTCAACTTGTCATCCTCAGACAACTCGTCCATACCGAGAATGGCAATGATGTCCTGGAGTGATTTGTAGTCTTGAAGGATCTTCTGCACTCCACGGGCAATATCGTAGTGTTTCTGTCCGACGACGTTGGGGTCCATGATACGAGAAGTCGAATCCAGTGGATCCACAGCAGGGTAGATGGCCAATTCAGCAATGCCACGAGACAACACAGTGGTGGCGTCCAAGTGAGCGAAGGTGGTGGCCTAAAATTAAATTTATGACTAGAAATCGACTAAAGTACAGAATGTAAATCTAATTTTAACGCCGTAACTATTCTATTCACTCTTTTCCTTTCGTAAACATGTATCGTCATAGGTGGTATTTTAAAGTTTTCAAACTTTCTTCTTAATTCTAATTCTTAAAGATCTTTAAATCTAAGACTCACTGGAGCTGGATCCGTGAGATCGTCAGCGGGCACGTAGATGGCTTGCACGGAAGTGATGGATCCCTTCTTGGTGGTAGTGATTCGCTCCTGCATTTGACCTAAAATAAAAGCAATTGTGAGTGTCGATGAAGCAATAACTCGCGATCATTGAATTAATTTAATCACGATTGTACTAATCAACTAAAAGTGCTTACCCATGTCAGTGGCAAGGGTTGGTTGGTAACCGACAGCAGATGGGATACCTGAAAATTTACAAAATAAACTTTTATGACAAATCCACATTCACATTCTACACGTCCTAACTCGTGTATCATGCAGATTTTTATAATTTATAATTTTTTTTGTGCTTACGTCCGAGAAGAGCAGACACTTCAGAACCGGCTTGAGTGAAACGGAAAATGTTGTCGATGAAGAGAAGCACATCTTGTCCCTAAAACAGCATGATTTAAAAGAGAAACCATAAGATCATACCTCTTGATCACGGAAATACTCGGCCACTGTCAATCCAGTCAAGCACACACGGGCACGGGCGCCTGGGGGCTCGCTAAATTATAAAAATTATATAAATCTGCTCAAAATCAAAGCCGACTTTTTCTTCTATAAACACTCAGCCGGAAAAAAAACGCCTAACGGCGGGTTTTTTCGGCTGATACATAATATTATTTGTAAAATATCATGATATAATATGAAACTTGCTTCATCTGACCGAAGACAAGCGACACTTTTGAGTTGGTTCCCTTGAGATCAATGACACCTCCAGCAATCATTTCATGGTAGAGATCGTTTCCTTCACGGGTTCGCTCACCGACTCCGGCGAACACAGAGTAACCTACAAAATTTAACATTTAAAACATTCCCATATTAAAAAGGTACCTCCGTGAGCCTTGGCGATGTTGTTGATCAACTCCATGATAAGCACAGTCTTTCCGACACCAGCACCTCCGAAGAGTCCAATCTTTCCTCCCTTGGCGTATGGGGCAAGCAAGTCGACGACCTTAAAAAGATATTCAATTTGGAAAATGGAAAAAAGTAACCTTAATTCCAGTGACGAGGATTTCTTGCTCGACGGACATGTCCACGAATTCTGGAGCCTCGGCGTGAATGGCGGCGAAATGCTTTGCTCCGATTGGTCCACATTCATCGATGGGCTCTCCGATGACGTTCATGATTCTTCCAAGCGTTTCTGGTCCAACTGGGATCTTGATCGCACTTCCGGTGTCGACGACTTCCTGGCCTCGCACAAGTCCTTCAGTTCCGTCCATAGCAATGCATCGCACGACATTGTTTCCTAAACAATGTTAATGTTGAAAAAGACCACCTACAAAAAAAAATAACTCTGCAAGTTTCCTTTGTTTCTAAGTTTTAAAAGCAATTGGGTCACTCACCCAAGTGTTGGGAGACCTCAAGGATGAGACGTGGCTTGCGCCCGGTGACTTCGAGTCCGTTCAAGATTGGTGGAAGGTTCTCATCGAATTGCACGTCGACGACGGCACCAATGACAGCCACAATGCGTCCCTTCGAGTTGCTGGCGGTTGCGCGAGCTGGAGCCTAAAAAAAAGCTGTTAAAACGGATCATTCGATCGCAATTACCTTCTGTGCTTCGGCGGAGACGGTGGTTGTTGTGTGGAGCGCCTTTTGGTCTGAAGTGGTCGACACACCGCGAACTAAAAAAACTAATTATTGACTCAGGAAAACAATCTTGGAAAAATATTGCTTGATTCTTGTATAGACTTTCAGCAAAACCAGTAAGGGTTTTCATCAGGGAAACATGAAAACGTATGTTTTCACTAAAAATTTTTTTACAAGAATCAAACTCCGCCTCAATAAGCTCTATGAATCTATGTCAAACCTATTATCAACATACCAAAATAAGAAGCTACTTAATCATATATCATATTTCAAGACAAAACAACCCCTTACCGCTTTGCTGAAGAGTCGGGGTGACACGAGCGGCACTGAGTGGAGTCGTAAGCCGGCTCGCTCCTCGGCGACTGATGATCACAAGCGAACGAGATGCCATCGCTTTATTACCTGAAAGCAAAAAAGTAGATCATTTTTAAAAACACCAACAAGTAAAACAAAAAGAATCGACAAAATCTAGAGCATTCAAAGTGCTACAACTAAAAGTAAAATTTGATTAAATAAATCAAAGGGGCATTAGAAGTAATCGATACAATTTACTTTGAATAGGCCCGACTAGGAGGGGAAATTTGTGCAGTTCCCTATCAAAAGCAAGAATGTTTGATGCGGCGCACAAAAGCAACGACCCGCCCGGCGGGACCATTTTTCTTTGAGCAGCCCGTTCAAAAGGAATCGTAGTCAAAAGAGGGGGCGAGAGCGTCACATAGAATTGCACTAGTTGACCAAGAAATGGAAAGGTTTTAAAGCGATGACTGGAAAATGTAAAAAAGTTTGCAGTGCTGTAGGAAAAGCAAGCTTTTTTTTTCGATTCGAAGCAATTCGAAAAGGTTAGGGTAAATGATCAAGACAGCTTCGAGTCAAGAACTGGCACGTTTTAAGGGAAAAGTTAGCAGGAACAGCTAAAAAATATCAATACCTACCTACCTTATTTATTCTAATGGAAGCCATTTTGTGGAATGATTCACAAATAGAAGCGCAGCCTTCAATAGAGGCAATAGCTATGAATATTCAGCTTAGTAGACTGAATACTTTGAGTTTTGAGCCTTTAAGGGTATTAACCGATTTCCTTGAGAAAAATGCATTCATCATGGCAGTGGGACAAATGCGACCTTTTTTTTGCGCACCCGGACATTTGCACACCTTTTTTTCCGCACTTAGCCCATTAGCGCACCTTTTTTCGCGTTTTAAAAAAGCTCTAAAAGCTAATATTAACCAATTTCTATTTCAAAAGTTGTTTTTTTAGGTAATTTGAGGGTGTCGAATTCAAATTTTGACATAACAGAGCGTGTGGAACCAATTTGAAAGACAAAACGGCTAGATCAAATTACAATTGTTGCGTAGAATTACAATTGTTGATTTTTCTCTTTGTATAACTCCGTCCGTTCGCTTCCACAAGCTCTGATATGCCAAAATTTCGATTCTACGCCCGAAAATTACCTAAAAAAAACAACTTTTGGAATAGAAATTGGTTAATATCAGCTTTTAGAGTCTTTTTAAAACGCGAAAAAAGGTGCGCTAATGGGCTAAGTCCGGAGAAAAAAGGTGCAAAAACTTTAAAGTTTTTTTTGTGTTTTTCTCAGCATCAACCCTTCGATTTTCACTATTTTGACTATCATTTGATGCAGAATAAAATTGCGCATCGAATGATACCAAAATTAACTCAAAATATAATATCCACAAAAAGTTATTGGCTAAAAACCTGAAACCCCACCCATTATGATCGGAATTTTACCTTTTGCCTCATAACTTTCCATGGACATTGACAATATACTGGCGATATATCAAGGGAAATATTTAATTCCATCCCGTAATACCTCTAATAGTAGCGTCCCCTCTATAATGACGGTTGAAGCATCGCGTAGTCTAGCTTTGAACGAGTTTTTCTCGTCACCTGTTTATGCTACAGTTTTCGTTTAAGTATCAGATGAAAGCTGAAATTCAGGGCTATTTTTTGATATTTAAACGAGCATTGTAGCTTAAACCAGTGTCGAGAAAAACGCGTTCAAAGCTAGACTACGCAACACTCCGCACCGTCATTATGGGGGTGGGGTACTATTACAGTATTTACGGTTGGTAATTAAATTCTGTTAAGCTTAAGATTATGCCATAAAATTCTCACAACTTTAAACATTTTGACGTTTGATATTTTTGTATTCAATCCTTTAGCAAAAAATCTTTCTTGCTAATTGTTAGTTCTTTCTTAGATTCTTTCTTCTTGAACTGCTGAAAAATCATTTTGAAAGTTCATTATTGCTTAATCAGTAGCTTTTTTTTTCATTTTCTTGCATTGATAATGAAATCTCAATTGAATTCGGTGACTCTAACAGTAATGAAATTTAACAATAAAATCGAGAATAATACTTTTTTTTTTGACAATGAATTGTTTTTAATTGGTTTTCCTAAAGAAAACTTAAAGGTTTTCTTTAGGACTACTTCATCAATTACTACTTCATCAATTTTTAGTCATTGAAAAATAGAAGCGCAGCGAATAGAAGCAATTTTTGGAATGATTTACTATATATAAAGCAGAAGAGATGTCTGTCTCATGTCTGTGCGCAAAAGCGACGCTCGAAATTCCGGGGGCGCCATCGGTGGCATCGTTAACGGTGCCATCGGTAAACAAGGGGCGGAGTTTAGCCCTCAAGGGTTTTGCGCCTATGGGGAATGCGATTTTGATCTTTATTTTCGAAAAAGGGCGCGGCTTAGGCGGGTAAACGGTAATTTTTGATCTGCTCTTTCGATTTTGTTCCCTAGCGGAAAAGGCGAACAATAGTGAGCCGCTGGTTGAAAAATATTGGGTTGATCGAAAAGTCCTTTCCGATTTTTTGGGAGAGTACCTTAAATTTGTCCAATTTCGACGTTTTATAGCTCATCCTAAAGCTGAATTTAAAACGGATCGATTGGTAAAAACCGTTTTGAGATATCTCTTTTCTAAAAGTTTTTACAGCTATTTTAGTAAAGGGCGGCAGAGCCAAAAATGGCTGTTTTCACGTCGTTTCGTTAGTTTTCCGTGCAGAAACCTAGGCTAAAAACATGTGTTTCGTGATCGGCGTCAAAAATAACCCCTAGACACGCATTTTCAGAATCTTAGCAAAAAATTTTTGAAAAATATTGTCACCGGTGGAAGTCGAAACCAGCGACCCTCAGATCAATAGCCTTTCCGCCACTTTTCGCGGTTTTCCTTCGTTTTTCTCGTTTTTTTTTTTTTGTTTTATCATTTTTTTTGATGTTGTTAGAAGGCTTTTTTCAGGAATGTCGTGTCAATGTTGAATCGGAGGAGCACCAGCGACACCTGTTTTTGAGCGACACCTGTATGCATTCAACCGAAAACTCAATGCCGCACAGGCTCATCGAGAGATTACTAACGTTTATGGATCTAATACGGTTCCAATACGGTTCCAGTACGGGTCCTATTTTGATTTCGTAAAGGAAATTTCCATCAACCCAATAAAAGCGCAGCCTTCAATAGAAGCAATTTTTTGGGGAGGTAGTCAAATGAGCGCCAAAAATTGAGCGCCAATCATTTCAGCGCCAATCATTTCAGCGCCAATCATTTTAGCGCGCGTTCATTTCAGCGCGCGTTCATTTCAGCGCCGCACCAAAAATGACTGGAAAACATTCATTTCAGCGCCGAATCAGCCCATTCTGTATATGCATGTTATTTTTGCATTTTCTGCATGATCTCAAAGTTTTTACTGTATGTTTTTATCTAAATCATCTAAAGATAAAAATAATTCTTGACAGCAAAATAAACCAAAATAAATCATGAACAAAACGTTACTTTGACTCAGAGTGTTCCTTTGTCTCGCCACTTCTTGCGCAGTTCACGAGCATAAGCAAAGAACTATGTTAACTGTAAGCAAATTGTAAACGAAAACGGCAAGAAACGGTGAAAAAGCATGCTATTGGGGGAAAATATCATACAACTAGCAAATTTACACATTTTCATCAAAAAAACCTTAAATACGAGCTAATCTAACAATTTTTTCCGCGCATTTGGTACCTACTGCCGTACCCTAGGTCAAATGAGTGAAAAAAGTGTAAAAACCGAAGCAAAACCCTAAAAAACATGCAAAAGCAGCGTAGAAAGCAAAAATATTAAAATTTAGTCGCGCTGAAATGAACGTTTTCCAGTCATTTTTGGCCCGGCGCTTAAATGAACGTTTTTAGGCCTTTTTAATTTGGCGCTCAAATGATTGTTTTCCAGTCATTTTTGGCACGGCGCTCAAATGAGTGGCGCTGAAATAAGCGTGCGCCAAATCGTTGGCGCTGAAATGATTGGCGCCCAATTGTTGGCGCTCATTTGACTACCTCCCATTTTTTGGAATGATTGAAAAATAGCTTTTATGAAAAATAGCTTTAAAAATAAATACAGCATTTTGAAAAATGAAGAAAAAAATGAAATTTTCGCAAAAATTTTGTAATTCCGAAAAGGAGCACCTTTTAGTTTCCGTCGTAATTTGCGCCAGTCGCTACTGTACTACTGTACTACTGTCGCTAGAGTCTGACACTTTCTGCTTGCTTGCTTGTTTGCTTTTGCGTTTTTCTTTAACCTTAAAGGTTTATTTCTTTGTTTATTCGGTATTCGGTGATACTTTTAAAGCTGCAAATAAGTTTGATGAGAAGAAAAAAAAAGCAAAAACTGTACACCAATATCAACGAAAAGTTTACTGAAGAGAAAAAAGGTAAAAGTTTGATTTAATTTCGCTCCGTTTGAAGCTTGATGAGTTGCTGAGCGATTGGCGCCTAAATTTTATGTTTGTTGTTTGTTTTAGACTCTTATTACGGTCAAATCAAGGGGAAAACTCTTGGCTTTAACTAGACTGGCTTTACTAGCTTGGCTTTACTAGCTTGGCTTTACTAGCTTGGCTTTACTAGCTTTACTAGACTTGATTTGACTAGACTTGATTTGACTAGACTTGATTTGACTTGACTTGATTTGACTAGCCTTGACTTGACCTTAGCTTTTTCAGTCTTGCCTGCCCTAACCCTAATCCGTTTTTTCATCCTTAATCTCTACACTGCAATAGATTTTCTTTTTTTAACGAAAAATCTGCAAGTACAGATGACTACCTACATTAGTATTTAAGTTTTTAAACGAGATCAAGCTTCTTTTTCGGCTTTTTCGGCTAAACGAGGCTTTTCTTTTCATTCAAACCTTTCCATTTTTAATTAACGCGTCGGTCATTGGGCCAACCCAATTGAGTTTTGTTTTGAGAATCTCGATCAGCACATCCATTTGACTGTGCGGCGATTGCTAGACAAGGAGTTTTTGAAAGGAATTGCTTTTTTCTCTTACTTGATCATAAACTTTGCTCATCTCGAATGACTGGAGAACTCGTCGAGCCACCAAGATTGGCACTACATCCTAGAAATTGAAACGAGTTGAATGGGTGACTGTGAATTTGATCTATTTGCAGGCTTGCTGCTATGTAGGTAGTCAACTGCTGAAACTGCTGTTTAATCTCGAAAATTGTCCCCAATTTTGTTACACAAGCTTTAAAAGCACCTACCGTAATATCTCTAATCGTAGCGCCCCCGTATGGTCGCTTAAAAACAAAAAGCAAAAGATTTTGGCAGCAAGGGGATTCGAACCCGCGAGGTTTCGAGCCGCAACCGAGCGCACTATCCATTGCGCCAAACCTTAAAAGTTGCCCTTGAGCCTTAAAAATGTAAAATTTAGTTCCCGTGACTTCCAGATTGACTAAAAATTGATTCCATTTCCAAAAATCATTTCAGTTTCAAGAGAAATTGAGTTGAACTTGATATCGAGCCATTTGCTTGCTATCTAACTACACTAGGCATACTGTAACGAAGTGAAGGGTAAAAGCTGGATGTCACAGAAGATCTTGAGCTATTTTTTGAATCATTTTAAACACTTTTCATGATGGCCGAGTGGTTAGCGCGGTCGGCTCCGAGGCGAAGCATCGCCGGTTCGAGTCCGCTTGCTACCAGAAATTTTTTACTTTTTTGTTTTTCAAGGAAAAAATGTAAAATTTAGTTCCCGTGACTTCCAGATTGACTAAAAATTGACTCCATTTCCAAAAATCATTTCAGTTTCAAGAGGTCGCGTAGTCTCAAAAATTTTTTACTAAATCATTTTTTTCTAAGCGTCCATAATCTCTAAAAATACAAGTTTAGTATCAAAAAATAGCTGAAATTCAGGGCTATTTTTTGATACCAAAGATAATGACGGTGCGGAGTGTTGCGTAGTCTAGCTTTGAACGCATTTTTCTCGACACTCGTTTAAGCTACAATGCTCGTTTAAATATCAAAAAATAGCCCTGAATTTCAGCTTTCATCTGATACTTAAACGAACACTGTAGCATAAAAAGGTGGCGAGAAAAACGCCTCCAAAGCTAGACTACGCGATGCTTCAACCGTCATTATAGAGGGGACGCTACTATTAGAGGTATTACGGGATGGAATTAAATATTTCCCTTGATATATCGCCAGTATATTGTCAATGTCCATGGAAAGTTATGAGGCAAAAGGTAAAATTCCGCTCATAATGGGTGGGGTTTTAGGTTTTTAGCCAATAACTTTTTGTGGATATTACATTTCGAGCTAATTTTGGTATCATTCGATGCGCAATTTTATTCTGCATCAAATGATAGTCAAAATAGTGAAAATCGAAGGGTTGATGCTGAGAAAAACACAAAAAAAAACTTGTCTTTAACTTTAAATTGTCAACAGCAAAAAGGGCAAACAGATGTTGTTCGTTTAAAGTCTATTGAACACCCTTTAGAATTGAACAGTCTATTGAACACCCTTTAGAAAGCGCATTGCACTCAAGAAGGATATTTTAACTGTATCTTTTCTAGTTAAAATTAAATATTTATCTAAAACTTTGTTATTTGTAAAAGCTTCTCCCACCTTTGCATCGACTTCTCTCAGCGATTCTTTCATTCGATCTAAATGATCAGCTTGTGCGGCTCGCATATCAGCCAGTGATGGAGAACACGTTACAGAAGTCATTTTTGTGAAGCTGAAATTATAAAATCAATTGGATCATCAATTGGATAAATGAATTGGATCAATCAACTGGATCAATGAGCTGGATCAATCAATTGAAGCAATCAGCTGGATCAATCAGCTGGATCAATCAATTGGATCAATTGGATCAATCAATTGGATCAATCAATTGGATCAATCAATTGGATCAATCAACTGGATCAATCAATTGGATCAATCAATTGGATCAATCAACTGGATCAATCAATTGGATCAATCAATTGGATCAATCAACTGGATCAATGAGCTGGATCAATCAATTGAAGCAATCAGCTGGATCAATCAGCTGGATCAATCAATTGGATCAATCAACTGGATCAATCAATTGGATCAATCAATTGGATCAATCAATTGGATCAATCAATAGGAGCAATCAGCTAGATCAATCAATTGGATCAACCAATCGGATCAAAAAATCAATTCGAAATAGCACAAATTTGATAAGAGTACATTGAATAAAGGAAAATAAAAACATCAAAGAAATGAACAGAAATGAAACATTTGAAGGCTAAGATGTGGTGGGTTTTCTATTCACTATTTTATAAAAACATTAACAATCAATCTAATCTATTGAGTATCTTTTGATTTTAAACTTCCAAATCTTTCTCTAAAGATCGGCTAACTCTAGTCGGTCTAAGTGAACTCTAGTCGGCTAAGTGAAGTCGGCTAGCTAATTTTTCTTCCAGAATACTGGAATAAGAGAAAGTAAATGAATCTCAAAAATTTGAGTTGAATGAATCTTTCAAAAATCAAGCACCACGATCCTCTGTGCAATCCAGGATTTCCGATTCCTTGAAAAAAATCACAAAGATCTATCTTGGAAAAGGAAATATCGGTGAGAAAAGGTTTTCGAGTGTTTAGTACACAGAAAATGATATTTAAAGAGATTTTCTAAAAGAAAAACGGAATGATTTGGCAATTTAGAAAAAAAAGAATTCAAAAAAGAACTCAAAAACAAATTTCTAAGCTTTTCTCAGCTTTTTGACGAGGAAATTTGTTTATTTTAAAGGCCGATTTGTGTCAAAGTCGGATGGATTATTTGCCCAGAATGCCAAAATGTACATAGAAATGAGGGGGTTTTTTCTTTTTTTCCTTGCTGAAATCGGCTTTGTTTTTAGGAAAATCCATTTAAAATGGATCAATGATTTTTTTTTTTGAACTTGAAATTAGAGGCTCCAAATTTCGACTATTTTCCCACCAACCTAATACTTCATTAGTTTTTAGTCATTGAAAAATAGAAGCGCAGCGAATAGAAGCAATTTTTGGAATGATTTACTATATATAAAGCAGAAGAGATGTCTGTCTCATGTCTGTGCGCAAAAGCGACGCTCGAAATTCCGGGGGCGCCATCGGTGGCATCGTTAACGGTGCCATCAGTAAACAAGGGGCGGAGTTTAGCCCTCAAGGGTTTTGCGCCTATGGGGAATGCGATTTTGATCTTTATTTTCAAAAAAGGGCGCGGCTTAGGCGGGTAAACGGTAATTTTTGGTCTGCTCTTTCGATTTTGTTCCCTAGCTGAAAAGGCGAACAATAGTGAGCCGCTGGTTGAAAAATATTGGGTTGGTGGAAAAGTCCTTTCCGTTTTTTTTGGGAGAGTACCTTAAATTTGTCGAATTTTGACGTTTTATAGCTCATCCTAAAGCTGAATTCAAGACGGATCGATTGGTAAAAACCGAATGTTGAAGAATGCTGGCAGCTGACTCACCTTCCGAAAGAACGGAGTATGCTTTGCCAAGTTTCGATCTTTGGGGACAAATCTTTGAAAGATGCAGAGGGCTGTGGAGCGGCACCCCAACTGGATGTTTTCAAATTATTCGAACTCATTACCAACGATCATCGGGTATCATCGCGTGAATTGGGAGAAGAGTTAGGGGTTGATCATGCTACAGTGCTAAGGCATCTGCATACCCTTGGAGCTTGGAGAAATCGAAGCTTGGAGCTTGGGTGCCCCATGGCCTCAATAACCCCCAGAAGTGGGAGCACGCCTCGATCAGTGCCGTCCATCTCTCACAATACAAAAGGAAATCTTTTCTCTCTCGAATTGTGATAGGAGATGAGAAATGGGTTTTATCTGTGAACTTTCAGAGGAAGTGGCAATGGGCGCGAAAATGCGTTTTCTATAGGATTTTTCTGGGAGTACCTTTTTTAGATGCGGAAAATTGTGCTGATTCCGAATCTGAAGGAATTTTCCAAATCCCTCTGACAGAAATTTTTTAAATTCAGTTTTAGCAGTTTTTTTGGTCATTTTGTATGGGAAATTTTGTGGTACCCTGCAGTTTGGAGCTCGTAACTCGACAACGAGGGTCTAGAACCAAAAACGAAGGAGTAGGTCTTATTCTAGAGATTCTTACGAACATTTTGATGCAAAAATCATCAAATTTGCTCAACTCTACAAAAAGTTATAACATCTTTAAAGAAATTTTGCAAAATACACTAAAAACATCAGGGGAAACCGTGGCCGAGTGGTCTAAGGCGCGCGACGTCAATCCAGCGCAAAAGTACGGGGGTTTTTGGTTCGACTCTCCCGCGCACTTCAGTCATTATTTTGCATATTCCTTAATTGTTTTGAGTGAATACGATACATAGCTACATTGTTCTTTTGAACAAAACAATTGTGCAATAGAGAATTTTTTTAATTTCCTCATTTCTTCTTTAAAAAATGTTATAACTTTTTGTAGAGTTGAGCAAATTTGATGATTTTTGCATCAAAATATTCGTAAGAATCTCTAGAATAAGACCTACTCCTTCGTTTTTGGTTCTAGACCCTCGTTGTCGAGTTACGAGCTCCAAACTGCAGGGTACCACAAAATTTCCCATACAAAATCACCAAAAAAACTGCTAAAACTCAATTTAAAAAATTTCTGTCAGAGGGATTTGGAAAATTCCTTCAGATTCGGAATCAGCACAATTTTCCGCATCTAAAAAAGGTACTCCCAGAAAAATCCTATAGAAAACGCATTTTTGCCTTATTTCGCGCCGATGTGGGTGGGGCCAGGCGAGAAACCCGAAAGTGACCCTAGTGACCCTGTTACAAAACTGACTAGCTCTAAAATAAATAGCCTTGTTTGCGAACACATTCCCCATGCAGTCCGGACTTTGTCCCTTCTGATTACTATTTATTTGATTACTATTCCGGATGATGAGTAATGAGCTTGCGGGAGAACACTTCGATTCGGAAGAAGCAGTCAAAAATTGGCTTTAAAAGTTTTTCGATTCAAAACCAAGTCAAAACCAATCCTACCACGAAAGAGGAATCCGCAAATTGCCTGTAAAATGGGCAGAAGTCGTCAATAATAATGGAAATTATTTGGAATGAACTGATGGTTTTATTTTGAATCAATTTTAGTTCAAAGTCCGGCAGTTTTCAATTCACCAACCCAATAATTTGAATCGGTGCAAATTAATTTACTAAAAACTTTACTTTATTAAAGCCTACTGTCTAAAAGATTATTGTGTAGAAGGCTACTGTCTAGAAGCCTATTGTCCAGAAGGCTACTGTCTAGAAGCCTATTGTCCAGAAGGCTACTGTCTAGAAGCCTATTGTCCAGAAGGCTACTGTCTAGAAGCCTTTTGTCTAGAAGCCTATTTTCTAGAAGCCTATTGTCCAGAAGGCTACTGTCTAGAAGCCTATTGTCCAGAAGGCTACTGTCTAGAAGCCTATTGTCCAGAAGGCTACTGTCTAGAAGCCTATTGTCTAGAAGCCTATTGTCTAGAAGGCTACTGTCTAGAAGCCTTTTGTCTAGAAGCCTATTGTCCAGAAGGCTACTGTCTAGAAGCCTATTGTCCAGAAGGCTACTGTCTAGAAGCCTATTGTCCAGAAGGCTACTGTCTAGAAGCCTATTGTCCAGAAGGCTACTGTCAGAAGCCTATTGTCAGAAGCCTATTGTCTAGAAGGCTACTGTCTAGAAGCCTTTTGTCTAGAAGCCTATTGTCCAGAAGGCTACTGTCTAGAAGCCTATTGTCTAGAAGCCTATTGTCTAGAAGGCTACTGTCTAGAAGCCTTTTGTCTAGAAGCCTATTGTCCAGAAGGCTACTGTCTAGAAGCCTATTGTCCAGAAGGCTACTGTCTAGAAGCCTATTGTCCAGAAGGCTACTGTCTAGAAGCCTATTGTCCAGAAGGCTACTGTCTAGAAGCCTATTGTCTAGAAGCCTATTGTCTAGAAGGCTACTGTCTAGAAGCCTTTTGTCTAGAAGCCTATTGTCCAGAAGGCTACTGTCTAGAAGCCTATTGTCCAGAAGGCTACTGTCTAGAAGCCTATTGTCCAGAAGGCTACTGTCTAGAAGCCTATTGTCCAGAAGGCTACTGTCTAGAAGCCTATTGTCCAGAAGGCTACTGTCTAGAAGCCTATTGTCCAGAAGGCTACTGTCTAGAAGCCTATTGTCCAGAAGGCTACTGTCTAGAAGCCTATTGTCCAGAAGGCTACTGTCTAGAAGCCTATTGTCCAGAAGGCTACTGTCTAGAAGCCTATTGTCTCAAAGCCTACTATCTAAGCCTACTTTCGATAGTTTCTATCAGAATTCAAGTGTTTCTGTCTACATTTCTGTTTCCGTCTACATTTCAAAGTATGCAGTAAAGCAATTGACGCCTAAAAAAGATACCAGAAAAGGTGGATTCCAATTTTCAAAAAGCACAAAGCACAATCGAAAGCCAAACTTGGTTTTACAGAAGAAAAGGTTTACCAAATGAGGCAAATATTGGTGTCTTGGTGTGGGCCAAGTGAAAAGGGAAAAGCAGTCAAATTTGCATATATTGAGCACACGAAAAACGAGTGAAGAAAAGGGGATTTGTTCACTTTTCGAGAATCGCTCCCAAGAGAGGACCCCTTCTAATTAAGGGAAGGGAAATTATTCAAATTTCAAAACTGACCCATGATTTGGAGTTAGACAAATGAGTTTCAAATATAAATAAGACAAATAATCTAAATAACACTAAATAAACGTTAATAAGCTTTACCGTATTCTCTCTAATAGTAGTGCACTTTAGCGAGCCGAGTTTATGACTATTTTACGGCTTCGAAGGTTTTCACAGAAGCTCAACACTCAAATCCCCCACTAGATCGCCTCGTCAGCTACATTTTCCGACCCCACATCGATAGGTTCTGATAAGCGCTTTTCGAGATTTCAAGCAATTTCGGCAACGCTCAGAGTGCACTACTATTAGAGAGCTTTTTAAGGCTAAGCATACGAAAACTTGGCTTTTAACTATGGAAGGTTAGAAGGCAAGATCTAGTTTTCGGCTGGATTCTGCGAAATTGCTTTTAGAACAACTCTGATGGAAAAATCGCTTTCTACAAAGACTTTTTTCTATTTTTCTTTATTCTATATTCTATATTCTATATTCTACAATTTTTCTGGGCTTGTAACAAGCGAAAAAGCCAGGTATTCTCTCTAATAGTAGTGCAACCCGTCGAGCCGAGTTGATGCCTATTTTATCGTGCCTAAGTTTTCGCAGAAGCTCAACACTCAAATCCCCCACAAGATCTCATCGTTAGCTACATTTTCCGACCGCACATCGATAGGTTCTGATAAACCGGTTTCGAGATTTCAAGCAATTTCGGCAACGCTCGGGGTGCACTAGTATTAGAAAGAATATGGTATAAATTAGAGTCAAATTTAAATCAAAAATCTGTTATCTGAGATATTGTTTTGGACAAACAAGTGTTTTAAAAGCAACAAAAAGGACATAGATAAAAAAGTGCAAAAAATTTGCACTTTTTTTGAGTACTTGAAAACTTTTTTCAGCGAAAACATTGAAATTTCGATCAAATTTTGTAAAAGTTTTTAATTTTTAAAGAAATTTGGACATATTTAAATGGATTTTATTTTAAGATAGTATGCTTAGATAGTAGGCTTAGATAGTAGGCTTAGATAGTATGGTTAGATAGTAGGCTTAGATAGTATGGTTAGATAGTAGGCTTAGATAGTATGGTTAGATAGTATGGTTAGATAGTATGCTTAGATAGTAGGCTTAGATAGTATGCTTAGATGGTAGGCTTAGATAGTAGGCTTAGATAGTAGACTTTGGGACAATAGGCTTCTAGACAATAGGCTTCTAGACAGTATGCTTAGATAGTAGGCTTAGATAGCAAGCTTAGATAGTAGGCCTTTAGAAAATAGGCTTTTAGACAGTAGCCTTAGATAGTAGGCTTTTAGATACTAGCCTTAGATACTAGCCTTAGATAGTAGGCTTTTAGATACTAGCCTTAGATACTAGCCTTAGATAGTAGGCTTTTAGATACTAGCCTTCGATACTAGCCTTGGATAGTAGGCTTAGACAGCAGACTTTTAGATAGTTAGCAAAAGTTTTCCGTTAACAAAAGGAAATCTTGGATAGAAGAATTTACAAAAAAAATGACTGAATTTTTAAATTCAAAATCCTCTAAAAGGAAGTGTTCAAAATTTGGATTTAATTTTGTGAAATGAATGGGAAAATTTTTATGCAATTGAGAAAGGGATTGGAAGGGAAAGGCAATCCTTTCTTATTGAAAATGAATTAATAAGAAAAAGATGGAGATGATGAAGGGGGTTTCGAAAGGGAAATCAAATCTCGATTCAGGAAATGAAATAAAGTTGAAATAAAGTTGTGTGCTGTTCTGTGCTTATTTTTGGACAAAGAGACAAGCATTTCCACATTCATTGGTCGAGCAAAAAGTGATCAGAAACGAATTCTCAAAACTTACTCTCAAAACTTACTCCCAATTTTCAAAGTAACCAAAAAAAAGAATTTTCTGCTTGAGTGCTTTCTTGGAAGTTTTTAAACAAAAAGAAGCTGAGAATATGAAAATAAGTGTGGAGAAAAAGGTGTAAAGAAAATGATGTTGAAAAAACGATCCTATTTCAGAAAAGCAGTCTTATTTAAGTTCAAAATTCAAATTCAAGAGATTTCGACTCGTTCACTATCCATTTTGTTTGTGCATTTTATATAAAATTTGCGATTTGTAAAGAGAAAATGTTTCAGAAAAATTAAAAATTAATAAATAAAATTTAAAAATCCCCTTTTAAGTACTCTAAAGTCTTTATAAACATTCTTTATAGTCTTTAGAACATTATAAACATTCTTTATAGTCTTTAGAACATTATAAACATTCTTTATAGTCTTTAGAACATTATAAACATTATAAACATTCTTTATAGTCTTTACAAACATTATAAACATTCTTTATAGTCTTTACAAACATTATAAACATTCTTTATAGTCTTTAGAACATTATAAACATTATAAACATTCTTTAGACTCTTTATAAACATTATAAACAGTCTTTATAAACATTATAAACATTCTTTATAGTCTTTAGAACATTATAAACATTCTTTATAGTCTTTACAAACATTATAAACATTTTTTATAGTCTTTAGAACATTATAAACATTATAAACATTCTTTATAGTCTTTATAAACATTATAAACATTCTTTAGACTCTTTATAAACATTATAAACAGTCTTTATAAACATCTCTATTAACATTCATTAACAATATTTAATTTGTAAGAAATGAAATTATATTAGGTAAATGCATAAGAAATGAGGATTTCAACATTTTCATAAATTTCCAATTTCCAATTTCCAATGATAGAAACCAAAGATAGAATGATATCGATGAATGTTAAATATTAGGTTGTTCGGATATAAACGAGCGTTTGCACTGCTTAACGCGTGAGGAAGCCATTTCCCGCATCAGATCGTCTTTCCAATGACGTGGAGATGCTCATCAATAGTAGAATTTCGGGTTCACGGCCGAATTTGGCCGTTCTCCTAGCCAATGCTCTCCTAGCCTAGCCAATGCCGTTTTCGAATAGTATTCTTTTCCTAAGTTGAAATCCGCAGTTCTTATGCATTTACTTAATCCATTTACCTAATTAAAGCATTCCGAAAAACATAGAAAACTCGAAAAAAAAAAGCCGAAACACATCCAATTCGTTTTAGGTAGGTTGATTGTCGATCGTTCTGAACGACTACTTTAACCTCTACCCTCATTCTTTCCCATTCCCATCTTCAAACATCACACAAGGGAAAGCCAATATCCTTCCCGATCTCTTTCCTCTTTCGCATTTTCTTTTCTTTCTTTCCCAATCTACTCATTTCCAATTCGAGTAGTTATTCTATCATTCATGAGATCGGAAATCGACACTGAGCCACACTGAACGCGACTGAACGCGACTGAATGCGAATAGGAAAAGAAATTGAGAAAAAAAAGAATTGACAACATAAAGGAAGATGTCAAGAATGCAGGAATTTTTGAGATAAACAGTAGACTGATTAATGAAAAAAAACAGTAGATTGAATGAGAAATTAGAGTCGAGAATTGGTGCAAAAAATTTGCTTTCTATTGTTTGAGTTGAGAGGAATTCGATTCCACTTTACTGATTGGGGGAAATGTTGAATGAATTGAGACATCGAATTTCATTTGAAACAAGCAACAACTAGAAAAACAAACCTCTCAGCAAAAGTACAAAACAAATTCTCGACTCTAATTTCTCATTCAACAAACAAACCTCTCAGCGATTGTGTTTTTGGCAAAAGATACTGAAATTCCGAGAAATTTAGCTGATTTTTCCCTGATCAGAGCAGACCCCAAACAAAAGACCATGGGTTCGTCAGAAGTCAGGCTTAGCTTGGCCGAGTTTACAGGCCACTAGGGTCCGGTTGGAAGATCCATCCATGGAAGAAGATCCTGGAATCCTGGAATCCTGGAATCCTGGAATCCTGGAATCCTGGAATCCTGGAATCCTGGAATCCTGGAATCCTGGAATCCTGGACTCCTGGACTCCTGGACTCCTGGAATCCTGGACTCCTGGAATCCTGGAATCCTGGGATCCTGGAATCCTGGGATCCTGGAATCCTGGGATCCTGGAATCCTGGGATCCTGGAATCCTGGGATCCTGGAATCCTGGGATCCTGGAATCCTGGGATCCTGGAATACAACGTGATCTAGCCAAGGATTTCATTTGATTTGTAGTCAGAAACTAGGCTTGTTCAACCTCTATGTCGAAAGCTGGACCAAGACTTGGCAAGGTTTGGTTCGACTTCTAAAGAAGTTGGAGCACTTCTGCTCAAATAGAGCGATCTTGGGCAACAACAACAACAACAGCAACAGCAGCAACAGCAACAACAACAACAACAGCAACAGCAACAACAACATCAACAACAACAACAACAGCAGCAACAGCAACAAAAGAGTAACAAATCGTGAGTAATTTAGCGGATCCGGAAAATCTCGAGCAAATCCGCAATCTCAGGAACATAAGAAGAGCCGGATGAATTGCCTGAATCTCCCCAAATGTGTACTTTCTGATACACTTGACTTCAAGCACTCATTTGTTCGACAATTACATCCAAAAATTTAAATCTACTGGCATAAACGTGGAAAGACTGAAATTGAAATAAAAAGACTGAAATTGACAAGCTCAATCTTTTACTTACTTTTAAAATTTCAATTGATTAATGCACTTTTTAAATAAAAGCGATGTTAACGCACTTTTTGATTATATTTCGTGGTTCTTGAATCAAAAAGAGAGACGAAAATTAGCAAAGACAAAGCTTTGTAAAGACAAAGCTTTGCAAAGAGCACAAATACTAATAAAGAACAAAAAGAATGAAGAGAAAAGAAAGGGGATTTTGGGGAAAATTCTGGGAAAAATGCGAAAATCCATTCATCCACTTAAAGGGAAACCAAAACGAGAAAAAAGCTTTGCTTTGCTTTGCTTTTAAGAAACGAAAGAAAAGAAAGCGGAGAATAAACGGCAATTCGATATTTCTTTTCCGAAATTTGATCGACCTCAGGCCATGCGGGTAAGCTCTTGATTTAGGAATTCGAATTCATATCTTGGATTGGATTTCAATGAGTTTTCAAGTGACGTGGGCAATCAATTTCACTCAGCGGTAGGGCTCAGATTAAGGAAAATGTAGTGGGTGTCGCTTGGCGTATGAGTGATCTCGAAATATCCGGCACTGCCGCCAGGTAAGGAAAAGCCGAGAGGGAGGACCTTATCTTCGACAAACATCAAGATTGGACGAGGCCGATGATTGGACGAGGTTATGGTTGCTTTAAAGCCAGTCAAAAGCTATGTCAGCTATAATCGTAACCTCGCCTTGGCTGTCTTGACGTTAGTTTTTTTGAAAGCCAATGAAAAGCCAACGTGAAATTGGCAAAAAAATTTGTGTCAACACCAGCTTTCTAACAATTTTCGGTTAACACTCATTTCGGCCCTTTAGAGCAACTGATTTGAGGAAATGAAGAGCTGAAGAGCTGAAGAGCTGAAGAGCTAAAGAGCTGAAGAGCTGAAGAGCTGAAGAGCTGAAGAGTTGGACTTGAAGAGTTGGCTTGGTTGAGTTGAGTTGAGCTGAAGAGTAGGCTTCGTCGTCCGTTCGTTCGTTCTCTCTAATACTAGTGCACCCTGAGCGTTGCCTAAATTCTTCGAAATCTCGAGAACCAGAGCCTATCGATGAGCCTATCAGAGCCTATCGATCAGAGGAAAATGTAGCTGACGATGCGAACTCGTAGCTGGTTTGAGCGTTGAGCTTCTGCGAAAACTTTGGAAGCCGTAAAATAGTCATAAACTCGGCTCGCCGAAGTGCACTACTATAGAGAAAATCCAGTAGTGTATATAGTATCCAGATCTGATTCGATTCAAATCCCCGATCCGGATTCTTTTCCATTTCTGATGATAAAAGCTAATGAAGCACTCTTTGCTTGAGTGTAAAAGCTTAAAGATGTGTTTAATAAAATGAGAGTTACTTTTAAAAAGTGGGGATAAGTGATGAGAAAAGGAAAAGGGAAAGGAAAAGGCAAAGAAAAGCCGTAAAGCTAAATTTCTTTGTGGTCATTAGCGGCTTTTTCTCGTGTAAGTAGAGGAGAGAGATTCGAGTGTGTGGTGTAAAAGAATGAAAAAAGAAGAGAAATAGAAAAAAGACGTAAACAAAATGAACAAAATTTTGTTTTTTTCTGATAGAATACTAATTAGTTAATGATTTCCAATAAAAAGAGACTAGGTTAATGCAAATGAAATTTCGCTTGGTATAAAATATTATTCGTTCCTAGGTATAAACGGATGTGGACTAGAATTTGGGTTAAGTTAAAGAGAGTGGGTCCCTTTTAATATCCCACCATCTCTAACACCCCGACAACCCAACTCAACTCCTCCAACGTATTAGAGGGGAGTCCCTGTGAAATGGCCGACCTGTACTGCAGTTGCATAGACCCGGAAGATATGTATCTTTATTTACAGTAGATAATAAGACGAATAGATTACAAATAAGTGTAAGGGGAAGGGGGGGGACTCCAAATGAGAGTCTCACTTGTCCCACAGTCTCACTTGTCCTCCTAGGCTCCTCACTGTCCTCCTAGGCTCCTCACTGTCCTTCTAGGCTCCTCACTGTCCTCCTAGGCTCCTCACTGTCCTCCTAGGCTCCTCACTGTCCTCCTAGGCTCCTCACTGTCCTCCTAGGCTCCTCACTGTCCTTCTAGGCTCATCACTGTCCTTCTAGGCTCCTCACTGTCCTTCTAGGCTCCTCACTGTCCTCCTAGGCAATCCCAAGGATCGCCCCTTCTCGGCAATAAAAGGGATCAGCACAGGGGAGGACACATTTGCATAAGAATAGACAAATCACTCAATAATAACAATAGTAACTAAAATATCAGTTTGGCTCGGAGCTGACAATATTCTATTTTCTTAATTTGATAAATCTTTATTAGAGACAATGATGGTGCTTATTTTTTTTTTTTGGAATAAATTGTTACCTAAAGAAATTTGAATTGAATTTAATGTTTGTAAAAAAAAGCGGAGTTTCATTTGCATCAACATAGTACAATGATTTCCAATAAAATTCATCACAATTTTTGAGTTAAAAGGAATTCAATGTGCTACAATCTGTCAAAAAATTCAATGTGCTACTTTGTGCTACAATCTGTCAAAAAATTATAGACGCACCCTGTTTTTTGCTAGTTTAGAGCCGGACATAAGGGCTAGTCCAGTGAAAAGTATTTTTTTTAGTTTTTTTTAATGTAAAAAACAACCCATGCAAAATTTCAAGTCATTTCACTCATCCAAAGTACTTTATCGTACAAAAAAACGTTTTATCAGCTGTCTTTTTGTCAAAAAATTATAGACGCACTTTTATTTTATCAAGAAAAAGTTAACAGAAATAAAAGTAACAACACAAACCAAATAAATTAATAATGTGTGACCTCTCCTTGCTTTAGTCCAACTTCAAAAAGACGTCTCGGCATCGAAGAGACAAGGTCTGGAGTGCTCTTGGCTGAAGCTTCAGGCTACTTGAATGGCTTTCTTGAGTTCAGTTACGCTCAAATATTGCTTGTTTCCGTTGTAGACATCTCGAACAACTGTCCCCCACACATTTGCAAAATGACACCCATGCAAATGACACCCATGCAAAATTTCAAGTCATTTCACTCATCCAAAGTACTTTATCGTACAAAAAAACGTTTTATCAGCTGTCAAAAAATTATAGACGCAACCTTAAATTTGATGATTTATTCTATCGATAATTGTTAGTTTTTTCTCATTTTTTTTTGCTTATTAGTTATGTTTATAAATGTTTTTTTCATTTTCAGATATGCCACTTGGAAACCAACTGGATGTGGTGGAAAAAACGCGTATCGATGCGCTCCACACGCTTGGTCACTCAAACAGGAACATTGCTCGTCGCATCGGACGTTCTGAGAGGTGTATCTCAAGACCAAAGTGACTCCTAAGAAGAAAGAAACACGGGGTCAGAAGAAAAGTTGACCGATCAAGACGAACGCGCAATTACGAGACGTCTTTCCAACATGACGACATCACTCGAAGAGGGTCGCAAGGAGATGAGGCTTTCGGTCACTCGCATTCCGGAAAAAGAAAAAAAATAACAATTATCGATAGAATAAATCATCAATTTTAAGGTTGCGTCTATAATTTTTTGACAGCTGATAAAACGTTTTTTTGTACGATAAAGTACTTTGGATGAGTGAAATGACTTGAAATTTTGCATGGGTGTCATTTGCATGGGTGTCATTTTGCAAATGTGTGGGGGACAGTTGTTCGAGATGTCTACAACGGAAACAAGCAATATTTGAGCGTAACTGAACTCAAGAAAACCATTCAAGTAGCCTGGAGCCGGCTTCAGCCAACAGCACTCCAGACCTTGTCTCTTCGATGCCGAGACGTCTTTTTGAAGTTGGACTAAAGCAAGGAGGGGCCACACATTATTCATTTATTTGGTTTTTGTTGTTACTTTTATTTCTGTTAACTTGTTCTTGATAAAATAAAAGTGCGTCTATAATTTTTTGACAGCTGATAAAACGTTTTTTTTGTACGATAAAGTACTTTGGATGAGTGAAATGACTTGAAATTTTGCATGGGTTGTTTTTTACATTAAAAAAACTTAAAAAAATACTTTTCACTGGACTAGCCTTTATGTCCGGCTCTAAACTAGCAAAAAACATGGTGCGTCTATAATTTTTTGACAGATTGTATGACTCAAAACATTCCTTTTTAGCCTACTACATTTTACTGTTTATATTTAGTATATTAATACTTCCTTCCTAACTTAATTTCACTAAAGAAAACTGAAAGTTTCAATGCATTAAAAACGGTGCGTTTAGCTTTAGAGAGCTCAAAGTATGCCAAAGAAAAGTTGTAAATAAAGCGTAAAGATTTGAAAAAGAACGGGGAAAAAAAGGAAAAGAAGTGGAAGAGATTGTGGCCAATTTTTACACCCTTTTTGTTCCTTAAGCGCTTCTCTCTAGCTCACAGAAGGGTAAGTGAATGAGTGAGTGAGTGAGAAGTGATTTGGAAAGGAAAGGAAAGAAAAGAAAAGGAAAGGAATAGAAAGGAAAGGAAAGGAAAGGAATAGAAAGGAAAGGAAAGGAAAGGAAAGGAAAGGAAAGGAATAGAAAGGAAAGAAAAGGAAAGGAATAGAAAGGAAAGGAAAATCTCGTAAAATAGACTTTTTCCAGTTATTCGATACACAAAAACACGAAAATTTTCTAATTTTTCAATAAATCATATCAAATTTCGGATTTTAGAGTTTTTTTGAGTTTTCTTGAGCATTTGATCAGCAGAGTTTTAAACTTTTTCTTGAAATTGATCACTTGAATACAGATTTTCAATATTTATTTATTGATCGATTCACCAAAGCCGGGCATGGTCTTCAGCACGAGGAACTTTGGAGGTGGATCATGTACATGGCATGGGGAGCCTTTTCGAGACGGTGAGCTGGTCGGCTTAGAGTTTATTTCGACCCGGATGACATCGCTTGATTATCAACAACTATTTATTGATCGATTCACCAAAGCCGGGCATGGTCTTTAGCACGAGGAACTTTGGAGGTGGATCATGTACGGCATGGGGAGCCTTTCGAGATGGTGAGCTGGTCGGCTTAGAGTTTATTTCGACCCGGATGACATCGCTTGATTATCAGCAACTTTTTCTCGAAATTGATCACTTGAATACAGGTTTTCAATATTTATTTATTGAAAACTGATGATTTATTGAAAACTGATGATTTATTGAAAAGATCAGTTTGAATTATTGAAAATATCAGTTTGAAAAACAACATAGGTTTGTGAAAAACTCAATTGCAATTCGATATTTATTGCAATTCGATATTTATTGCTTTTCATAAGAGTTTCTAGACAAACATCAACGCGAAAGCGAATCATTTTGAAAAAAAAAGTGACTTAAACTTGTTAAAGTAGATGTTTAATATATTTGTTTCTTTTTTAACATTAGATTTATAAAAAAACGAGCTTTAAATCTAGTGATCTATTGATTTTTTAAACTTTCGAGCTTGAATTACAGTTAAATTTCTAATTCTACATCAAATTTGTCATCTTTCATGGCTTTTTTTAGAGAAACTTTTGTTTAAAACAGAAAATTTATTAGAAAATTCCAATATGTTTCCAATACGGTTCCAATATGGTTTGAATATGGTTCCAATATGGTTCGGATACCGTTCCAATACGGTTTCAATATGGTTCCAATATGGTTCCAATATGGTTCGGATACCGTTCCAATACTGTTTCAATATGGTTCCAATATGGTTCGGATACCGTTCCAATACGGTTCCAATATGGTTCCAATATGGTTCGGATACCGTTCCAATATGGTTCCAATATGGTTCCAATACGGTTCCAATACGGTTCCAATATGGTTCCAATATGGTTCCAATATGGTTCCAATATGGTTCCAATACGGTTCCAATACGGTTCCAATATGGTTCCAATATGGTTCCAATACGGTTCCAATATGGTTCCAATATGGTTCCAATATGGTTCGGATACCGTTCCAATATGGTTCGGATACAGTTCCAATATGGTTTCAATATGGTTCCAATATGGTTCGGATACGGTTCCAATATGGTTCCATAGTTCCATAATTCTTTATGTTTTAGATCAGTTTATTATCAATTTATTATCAGTTTATTATCAATTTATTATCAATTTATTATCAATTTCTGATCAATCGCTGATCAATTTCTGATCAATTTCTGATCAATTTAGATAACTTTTGGTGGTAGAAGTCTTTCCAAAGCGAGCATCGCATTGCCGAACAATGGAACAATCATCATCAACTGAAAAAGATATTAGAAATCGTTGTCCATATCTGTCTTCAATCGTTTTCACTCACTTTATGTGGTAAGCGTTGATCCATCAGAAACATTTGCAAGACGATGATCTTTAAATCGTCACTTTCCGCTCGTTTTGCCATTGATAAAGCCAGTGTTGTCAGTTTTTCGTCTTTTTGTGCCCAAATCTGTTGATCGTATAGGAGAATTGTTGGTGCTTTGGCGATCTGAAATTGCTTTGGTGCTTTGGCGATCTGAAAGTCTCTTTCTTTTTCGTTTGTGGTTAATGAGCACAAAGTGTCAACGCTGTAGTGCTCAGCTATCAGTTTTTATTTTTCGATTAGACTGCTATTAGCAGTAGGACCAGCTGCGCTTGATATCAATCGTTGTATAAAATAAATTTTCTATCAAATGAAAGTAAATTGAAGATTTTACAAAGAAAAAAGGCTAGATTACGAACAAAATTCGTCGATTGTCAACGGGAAACGAAAGTAAAAAGTGATGGAGTTAACATGGTTGAGTTGAAAGGAGAGCTGAGCTTCCCGGTGGACATTCTTGGACATTCTTGAACATTCTTGGTCATTCTTGGCTATTCTTGACCATTCTTGACCTCTTTACGCCATTCTTTTTAACACTTTCTTCTTGGTTATTCAATGTTAAGCCGATTGTTTTTTGTGTTTAAACGGTACTCTACCTTCTTTTGCAATTTTTGTGGTACGAGTAGAAGGAGTACCATGATTCCACCAGCAATCACCATATATCCCACATTTAACCACGTAAATGCTGGCGACATTTCTTCTCGATGACCCATCAATAAGAAGATGCCATTCACCTAGAAGTATTGGTACGATATCGTTTTCCCCTCAAAGATTAGCATCTAATAGCATTTAGCAGACTTTAATAGCATTTAGTAGCATTTAAGAGACGTTTAAAAGCATCTAGCAGACTTTAATAGCATTTAGCAGACTTTACTATCATAAAGAGACATTTAAGAGCATTTAGCAGACTTTAATAGTATTTAAGAGACATTTAAAAGCATTTAGCAGACTTTACTATCATAAAGAGACGTTTAAAAGGATTTAGCAGACTTTAATATCATTTAAGAGACACTTAATATCATTTAAGAGACGTTTAATATCATTTGAGAGACGTTTAAAAGCATTTAGCAGACTTTACTATCATAAGGAGACATTTAAGAGCAATTTAATAGCATCTAGCAGACTTTAATAGCATCTAGCAGACTTTAATATCATCTAGCAGACATTTAATAGCATTTAGTAGACTTTAATAGCATTTAGTAGGCATTTAGCAGACTTTAATAGCATCTAGTCGATTTTAATTTAAGTGTCTGCCGATCTCTAAAGAAAGTTCAATGATTTACGGGATTCAAATGCATTTTGTCAATTCATTTTTATCATTTCTAGCAATAAATCTAACAAATAAACACAAAATAAAAGAATTTTCTTTGAAAAAAAACCTTTTTTAATGAGAAAAAGGTTATTGTTTTGCCTTTTTTTGAGGTTTTTAACACCAAATCCTAGCTAATTCCTGCAAAAAACTGCTCCAGTACAAAAACTACGCACAAAAAACTCTTTTATAAAGAATAATCCTTTAAAAAACCCTCTCTTCAACTCATCAAAAAGAATTGAAAGAAAATTTTGAATCAAACCTGCATGAGAATCCCGCCAACGAGACCGAATGATGTGAGTTTTCCGATATTTTTGTGAACATATTTGACCACACTCAGCACCTCTTGCTGTCTTGTGGAAAACGAGGTGAGTGTGACGATGTCCTAAAAGATTTTTGGTTCGATTTGTCGACTTTTTCTTTGTCGATTTGTCGTTTACCCCTAATTTTCCGATATCCGAAGCTTCAGCGAGGTCTTTATTGAAAGCTTTAAGCTTTCGGCTGACCGCGTGAATCGAGATTACATAAATTGCCAGCGAAATGCACAAGATGAGACCTGGAAAAGGGGAAAATTTAAGTGAAATCCCGAATTCCTGCATTTCAAGTACGAGTTGGCAAGTTTCCAAGCCGTGAATTCTAAAATGCACCTAAACTACCGTACTCGAGACGGCGTCGCCGACCATTCCATCAAAATTCATTCTTTTAAATTCATTTGTTGCCTAGTTTACCGCTTTTGGCGCGTTTTTCTTTGTTTATTATGTTTCCCTTTCTCTATTCGCTATAAGATTACCGTAAATACTGTAATAGTACCCCACCGCCCTCGTACAGTCGCGTAGTCGCAAAAGTTTTTTTAGTATTTCATTTTTTGCAAAGCACCCGTACTTTCAAAAAATGCGTCTTTGGTATCAAAAAATAGCTGAAATTCAGGGCTATTTTTTGATACCAAAGATAATGACGGTGCGGAGTGTTGCGTAGTCTAGCTTTGAACGCATTTTTCTCGACACTCGTTTAAGCTACAATGCTCGTTTAAATACAGTGGTCCACAAATGTATTGTCCCATTGCCATCCAAAAGTTTCTTTCGTATGAAAATCTTGCAAAATAACGATATTCCCAAAAAGTGTAGGGTATTTTGCTTACCCATAATACTCTACTTTTCAGGATTATAAGATTTATCCGTATACATTGCAGAAAAATTTAAGTATAAAACAAAAACAATAAGTTACTTAACAAATAGCTCCACAAAAGTAATGTCCCATTGATGTTTTCCTTGATTACTCTTTTTATTTCCGCGTTCTATGAACATTAAATGTATTTTATTTTATTATTTAGATGGCTGGCAAGAAAAACCTTGACACTCCGAATCGCCAAGGCCCGGGAAAATGGGATGCGGGGAAAGGATGTGGCCAACCTCTTTAATTGCTCGAGAAGGACGGTGTGCCGCATTCTTTCTCAATCAAAAGTCGACCGAAACCTTCATCGAGGCCTCAAGGGTGGCCGACGACCAATCACAACCACAAAAGAAGATCGAGCCGTGATCCAAATGGTGAAAAACGATCCTAACAAAACACCAACCGATGGAAGCCAAATGATGAGGGATCAATTTAACAGGGTTGTATCGCCGGAAACGATCAGATGACGATTAAATCAAGCTGGATTATATGCAAGAAGGGCTGCCCGTAAATCTCTGATAAAATCTAAGCACCGGAAGCAGCGCCTTGACTTTGCACGGACCTACCGAAGTTGGACGACACGTCTTTAGGCGAAAGTGCTATTTACCGATGAGACAAAAATCAATTTATTTCACGCGGATGGAAACCATCTTATTCGGCGACCGACTGGAAAGCGATACGCACTCAAGTACATTCGGCCTACCGTGAAATTCAACGGTGGAAACATAACGTGTTGGGGTAAGAACCTTTTTAGTATTTTGTCACCTGACTGTTTTTCTTTAGGAGCGATGTCACGAACTTCAGTAGGTCCATTAGTTCACGTCAACTCAACGATGGATGCTGTGGCCTACAAGAACATTATGGAGACTCAAATGCTTCCTTTTGCAACTCAAACCATGCCTCCTGGATGGATGCTCTACCAGGACAACGACCCGAAACACAAGTCGAGACTGATGATGGGACGGCTGGTGACACTTCAAAATGGTACCAGAGCTCGTCTGCCCGGATGGTTTGCGGCAAATCGTGTTAAATTGATCAATCCACCTCCCTACTCACCGGATCTCAATCCAATTGAACATTTGTGGTCATTTGTGAAGTCGCGCCTCAAGGGAAAGAAATTCGATTCGAAGGCCGCCTTATGGGTTCACATTCAACGTCTTTGGGCCACCATCCGCCCAAGTCTTTTGAAAAATCTCGTGGATTCCATGCCGGATCGACTCAATGAAGCGATAAAAGCAAAAGGAGGACCAGGCAAATATCAATTTTTTGGAAAAATTGTTAATTCTTTGCAAATGGGACATTACTTTTGTGGAGCTATTTGTTAAGTAACTTATTGTTTTTGTTTTATACTTAAATTTTTCTGCAATGTATACGGATAAATCTTATAATCCTGAAAAGTAGAGTATTATGGGTAAGCAAAATACCCTACACTTTTTGGGAATATCGTTATTTTGCAAGATTTTCATACGAAAGAAACTTTTGGATGGCAATGGGACAATACATTTGTGGACCACTGTATCAAAAAATAGCTGAAATTCAGGGCTATTTTTTGATATTTAAACGAGCATTGTAGCATAAACCAGTGTCGAGAAAAACTCGTTCAAAGCTAGACTACGCAACACTCCGCACCGTCATTATGGGGCTGGGGTACTATTACAGTATTTACGGTATGTTTATTGTTGAAATTTGTCTCCACGGTGCTATAGTAGTTGGGGGACAGTGTACATTCATCTCTATTGAGCCAAAGCGCACTAATTTTTGCTTCTACGGTTTTTAATGACCTAGATTCTTAATTTGCTATTTATTTTGGGGAAAAATTGGTCCAGTTTTTTTTAGAACCTCGGCGACTCACAATATAATGATACTCGGGAAAGATATTCAGTCGTGTTTGCCTGACTATTTGTTTGTTGAATTTATTGCATTTAACGGGCTTTGAGCTAGCTTTAGCTTTTAGTTTACAATCAACCGATCAACTCACCGACAAGCCCTCTCACGAGCGGCTCGGCACCCCAGAAATTCCCGAAGTTCAACTGGAGTTCACTGGAATGCCCAAGTGTTCAATGAAATTCATTTATCCACCCACCCAACCGTTCCATTTACTTCTCGAACCCAGATGAAATCCCTGCCCGAATGCGCTAAAATGCCCGTCAAACAAATGATCGAGAAGATGAACGCTTTGATGTGAGTTCTCGAGAAACTCTCTTCCGAACGGACTGGGCCCTGTAGTGTAAATGATTAGAAATCGGGGCTTTTGAAGATATTTTTTCACTGACTAACATCAGCCACTCTAAAGGTAATGTTTCCGGCTAGATCAAAGCAGGTCAAGCACGGCTGATAACCAGGCTAAGGCAAAACCAGATCAGACGCCAGGCTTGGACTTCTAGAATCTAAGCCAGACCAGACCTGACTTGGTAAGGTAGTTGAAAAATGGGTTATCGAACATTTGATATGCGTCCCGCCCCTTTTGCCATCGGGAATCTAACTTTGAGCTGAAATATCTTGGCGTTGGACTGTCTAATTTAAATATTTTTGATACCATTAGATACGCCAAGTCTTTCTCTATCGATTGGTATAAAAAAAATATTTAAATTGAACGACCCAACACAAAGAAATTTAAGCTCAAAGTTAGCCAATGGCAAGCGCGTTCCTTCGTTCCAATACGGTTCCCTTTAAGGTCCGAATACGGTTCCAATACGGTTCCAATACGGATCCAATACGGTTCTAATACGGTTCCTTTTAAGGTCCGAATACGGTTCCAATACGGTTCCAAAGGGACAGGGCAACGAACCTTCGTAAAAGGTTCGTTGCCCTGTCCCTTTGCCAGTGGCAATCTGACTTTGAGCTTAAATTTCTTGGTGTTGGGTCGTCCAATTTAAATAGTTTTTGTACCAATCGATAGAGAAAGACTTGGCGCATCTAATGATACCAAGAAGATTGAAATGGAATAGCCCAACACCAAGAAATTTCAGCTCAAAGTTGAATTGCCATTGGCAAAGGGACCAGGCATGTATAAAAGGTCCCACAATCGAAAAAATTAGTCCATTTACGTATATTCTCTTGCAGTCTAGCTATTCTCACCTCCTCTAATGCATCGAGTTTCTCGTGGAACACTCTAAAGTACTGTGCGTGTGTCCAAATGCCTAAACAGATAGCGGCAGCGATTGCGAACAGGAAAACCCCCGTTTCCATGTTCGATTCAGCCCAGATCACGGTGAATGCCTGGAAATTTGTTTCTTGCATAGTCAACGTCTTGCTGGCAAAAAAAACGACCGTAAATACTGTAATAGTACCCCACAGCCTATAATGACGGTGCGGAGTGTTGCGTAGTCTAGCTTTGAACGAGTTTTTCTCGACACTGGTTTATGCTACAGTGCTCGTTTAAATATCAAAAAATAGCCCTGAATTTCAGCTTTTATTTGATACTTAAACGAACACTGTAGCATAAACCAGTGTCGAGAAAAACGCGCTCAAAGCTATACTACGCGATGCTTCAACCGTCATTGTGGGGGTGGGGTACTATTACAGTATTTACGGTAAATCTTTAAGCTCACTTTAGCATCATTGCTCATAATATAGAAGAATTTGGCGAAGAAAACGACGAGCACAAGGACGAAGAGAAGCGTTGAGATGACGGCCCTGCCGGTGGCGCCGCGCTTTCGGCTTTCGGCCCAGCTGAGAAAAACTTTTTGCTAATTCTATTGCTAATTCTATTGCTATTTATTGCTTTTTTGCTTTTTTGCTTTCATTAAGTTTATTTTGAGATTTTTACCTAAAAATGGACTCCTGTAAATCGCATCCACTCAAACGGACCATTTGCTCGAATGGGCCAAACACGTGAACCCTCGGCCGGAATTTCCCGTCCATCATTGGGGATTCTAAAATATTGCAAAGTTAGCACTATTTTCGAGTCTTTTCGTGTCTTTTCGAGTCTTTTCGATACTTTTCTTTATGTTTTCCCCAATTTCCCCAATTTTTTGTGCATTTTGTGCATTTTAGCGCTTAACTCAGGATTTTTTTGTACATTTTAGCGATTAACTTGCTTAACTCGTTTAACTCGTTAAGCAACTCGCTTAAATTAAACAAAATTCACCTGGTGACTCCATTTCGTCAAATGTTTAAGGTGATTGAATGGAGAAAGCTTGTAATTAGTGCTTACAAAAAAAGCTAATAGATATAGATTGATTTATGAATAGATATTCTGTAAATTAAACAGTAAAACGGGTAGCTCTTTCTATTGAAAAGATCAATTTTAGTTCGAGAATCGTTAGATCTTTATCGAAGAGCGTTTTTTTTTTTTTTTTGATCGAACAGACACTCAAATATCTCAATTTTCTTTTGACTAACAAGTTTAAAAAACGATTTTTGAGTTTATAAAGGCAAATTTAGCTTGGATTGAAAAGAAATTTCGTAGAGAAGTTTGGTGATTTCTCAAAGACTAAATCTATTGGGTTGGTGAATTGAAAACTGCGGGCTATTGTCATATGTGACAGTTTGAGCACTTTCTTCAAAAGAAACCCATTTTGGTGTCAATGGAAAAGTTGTAGAGAATCAAAAAACAAGCCTATATCCAAATATTCAGAACGATTCAAAAACTGGTTTTCAAGAAATACCAAATTTACGAATTTTCACAGATGAAACGACGGAAAAGGAGGGGGGGGGGGGGGTTACGGTATCTGTCTGTCTTTCTGTCTGTCTTTCTGTCTGTCTTTCTGTCTGTCTTTCTGTCTGTCTTTCTGTCTGTCTTTCTGTCTGTCTTTCTGTCTGTCTTTCTGTCTGTCTTTCTGTCTGTCTTTCTGTCTGTCTTTCTGTCTGTCTTTCTGTCTGTCTTTCTGTCTGTCTTTCTGTATGTCTTTCTGTCTGTCTTTCTGTCTGTCTTTCTGTCTGTCTTTCTGTCTGTCTTTCTGCCTTACTGTACGGCTCTTTTTTTTCATTTTTTCAGCCGTATTTTGACCAATATTTGATTTTGCATGAATATTATATTTTAAGTTGTTTTTGGTGTCATTCGATGCGTTATTTCATCCTTCATCAAATGATCGTTAAAATAGTCGATATATTGGGTTGGTGAATTGAAAACTGCGGGCCATTGTCATATGTGACAGTTTGAGCACTTTCTTCAAAAGAAACCCATTTTGGTGTCAATGGAAAAGTTGTAGAGAACCAAAAATCAAGCTTATATCCAGGTTTCCAAAAAGATACACTTAGTAGTTTCGCTTAAAATTTGTGTGTTCTGTGTGTTCTTTATACGGCCGCGTAATCGCTCGTCGTCTGGCGTAGGGCTTTTACATAACCCCCTTCCCTCTGCATTTGCCAAACTAATCTGGCCGGCTTCGAATCCTCAAATTGGACATTGACTTCTCCTCAAATCAAGGCTAATCTCAATCTATTGGATACGAAAACTACTGGAGACGCAAAAATGGAGGACTGGAGATGTCCCAGTGTCCCGGTTTGGCCCAAGATGTCCCAGTGTCCCAGTTTGAGCTCCAGGTGTCCCAGTCTTCAAAAGAAACCCATTTTGGTGTCAATGTAAAAGTTGTAGAGAATCAAAAATCAAACTTATATCCAAATTTTCAGAATGATTCAAAAACTGGTTTTCAAGAAATGCCAAATTTACGAAACTTTCAAAAAACTTGCATTTTAAACGAAACTACTAAGTGTATCTTTTTGGAAATTTGGCTATAAGCCTAATTTTTGATTCTCTACAACTTTTCTATTGACACCAAAATGGGTTTCTTTTGAAGAAAGTGCCCAAACTGGGACCTCTCCAGTCCTATTTTAGTTCAAAGTTCCGCAGTTTTCAATTCACCAACCCAATAAATCTAAACTAATCCAATTCCTATCCTATAGCCTCGAAAAATCATTTTACTGACTTTTAAACAAAGCAAAAATCAAAAACATACCAAGTTTAAGCTTCATTTCAAAGAAAAACAATAAAGTTATCAAGATAAAGAAAACGATTGAGCACATGAGATGGCTTTAGGTGGAAATGGCGTTGATCTGGAGGGGAACAATGACTGGATTCGGAAGAGGAAAGAGGGAAAAAGAAGAGAAGAGAAATAACCAGTATTCACACATAAGCAAAAGGGGAACAAGGGGGGAAAGAGTCAGACAATATACTTACAGATACTTTAGAAGAAGTATCCGTGTATGCATTTATGAATGTGTTTGCGTTGAATTGGCAAAACTGTTTGCAGAAAAGCGACCAATTATCGAGTTTTTGATCATCTTTGTTCTTTAAGAGTTAAAATTTAGTTTTTTTGAAGTCAAAGATAAGTCAATTCTGACTATTAGTGATAAAAAAGCATGCAAAATGATTCTAGAAGCTTATTACAATATAAAAATGATTCTAGAGGCTTATTACAATATAAAAATGATTCTAGAAGCTTATTACAATACAAAGATGGCTCTAGAGGCTTATTACAATACAAAAATTGTTCTAGAAGCTCATTACAATATAAAAATGATTCTAGAGGCTTATTACAATATAAAAATGATTCTAGAAGCTTATTACAATATAAAAATGATTCTAGAGGCTTATTACAATACAAAAGTTGTTCTAGAAGCTCATTACAATACAGAAATTGTTCTAGAGGGTCACTACGATACAAAAGTTGTTCTAAAGGCTTACTACAATACAAAAGTTGTTCTAGAAGCTCATTACAATACAAAAATCATCCTAGAGGCTTATTACAATACAAAAATGATTCTAGAGACAATTTTTCGGACCAAGCTTAGGCTAGATTCTATCGGTTTTATTAATCTGACTACTAATACTAATCTCTTTCACTACTACTAATCTCTCGGATCCCTTTCAAACCCATCAAAATCCCTAGTAAACATTTGAAACAAAGATTCCCAAAAACTCACCGGGAATTTTGATCTCTCTCGACAACTCTTTCAGCGATCCTTCTCGAGTCACCGAGAAAAGATTCGACGTGTCGTAGTTGGTAGACATAAATGAGAAATGAGAGTGAAGAAGGGTTTAGTTTCGAATGTTTGAATGGATGGGCAAATCTGACAACAAGATTCGATTGACAAGTACAGTCAAAGTGGTAAACAGAGAGAAAATATAGAACCTTAATCTTTAGGCAATCGTTTTTACAATAGATACAATAGATAAAAGATGGGTGATAGGGTTTTGAGGTTGAAAAGATGATAAGGAATTTCCTAAACATTCAAATGTTTAGAAAATCAATAAGTTTAGGGGATTTAGAATGATTTAAAAGAAGAATGGTTTAAACAAAAAGAAAAGTGATTTAAACAAAAAGAAGAATGGTTTAAACAAAAAGAAGAATGATTTAAACAAAAAGAAGAATGGTTTAAACAAAAAGAAGAATGGTTTAAATCAAAAGAAGAATGGTTTAAATCAAAAGAAGAATGGTTTAAACAAAAAGAAGAATGGTTTAAATCAAAAGAAGAATGGTTTAAATCAAGAGAATGATTTAAAAAAGGAATGGTTTAAATCAAAAGAAGAATGGTTTAAATCAAAAGAAGAATGGTTTAAACAAAAAAAGGATGGTTTAAACCAAAAGAAGAATGGTTTTTACGAGTTAGAATAGAATAGAAATCGTTTCAGAGTTCAAGTTCGGTTAGAAATCGGTTTTTAAATCAATCAACGACACTAGATTTGCCTTTTGTCGTGTCGTTGTCGTGTTTTTGCCTACAAAACGGTTAAACGGTGCCTACAAAACGGTTAAACGTACTCTTTTTAGCGAGTAGAGTAGCTTTCCATTTTCAAAAGCAAAAAGCACAAAGCAAATTACAAGCTGCGTGACTGTTTGAGCTAAATGTCTTTGAGATCGGAAAGAAAAAAGTACAAAGAATCTTGAGAGATCTCTTTGAGACATTCTAGCACAAGAAATGACATCCTTTTTTTTTTCTTTTAGTCGGCCTTTTTTTCTAGAATGAGTCCACAAAAGGATGTGCAATAGAAAGAAAAAAAAATGGTTTTGTGTTGAAATCACTCAACATAATGCTTTAAAATTGATAAACAAGATAAATTCATTTAGAATTTACGCAAACGAGCAAACGAGTAAACGAGTAAACGCAAATTTTCTAACAAAGGAATGATAAGTGGGCAAGGTGGCCAAATGACATCACCAATGAACAGGATTTCCAAAGTTACCCCCCAAAATGATACAATCGAACAATCGAATTTTTACGAATCACTTCTTTATATGAGATTTCAAAAATCATCTTACTAACAATGTTAATAGTTTAAAAGTAAACATTTCTTTGAGAAGTAGCTTTAAAAAGATTTTCATTTGAAATGGAGACATTTGAAATGGAGATCAATCTAGAAAGAGCTTGATCTAAAAAGAGATTGATCTAGAAAGAGCTTGATCTAGAAAGAGCTTGATCTAAAAATAGCTTGATCTAGAAAGAGCTTGATCTAGAAAGAGATTGATCTAGAAAGAGATTGATCTAGAAAGAGATTGATCTAGAAAGAGCTTTATCTAGAAAGTGCTTGATCTAGAAAGTGCTTGATCTAGAAAGAGCTTGATCTAAAAATAGCTTGATCTAGAAAGAGATTGATCTAGAAAGTGCTTGATCTAGAAAAAGATTGATCTAGAAAGAGATTGATCTAGAAAGTGGTTGATCTAGAAAGAGCTTGATCTAAAAAGAGATTGATCTAGAAAGAGATTGATCTAGAAAGAGATTGATTAAGGTGAAAAGAAAATCAAGGTGTGAACTCAAAATGGAGATGATTTCCCTCGTATTCTAACCGACTCGGTCATCATTGCTCGTTGAAGACCATTTGGAAATATGCGTATAAAGTTAGGATGATTTTTCAAATCTCATACAAAACTCGCTTATAACTTTTGATATCCAAAAGGTTTATGGCCAAGTTGACAGACTATTAGTACAATTGAACAGTTGTTAAAGTTTCAAATTCACCTTCAGAGCTACAATAAAGCTACAATAAGGTTGAGCTCACTTACCAGTGATCGACCAATTTCTTTTGCTTATTCGTCATTGATTGGAAACTTTTGTCCATAAGCTCTCGTACTTACAAGGGAAAATCAACTAGTACAACTAGTACTTGTACTATCAAGTGAGCAAGGTGGTTAAATGAAATGAGCCATAAACTAGAAACTCGCATAAACTTGACGCAGAATTTTGCGCTGATCCCGAATCTTCTTTCCATTTCTGCTATGCCGAATTCGGCGATCAATTCTGCCAATTCTGCCAATTCTGCGAGCAGGTCAGCGTCGCTCTTAAATATTGCTTCAGATTGAAGCCGGCGTCGGGGTGCCTCCGCCGGTGTCCGAGTCGTGTGTCATCATGACCCATGACCCATACCCATGACCCTCATACCCATACCCATGACCCTAATAGTTAATAAACTTTTGAAACTATTCTAAACTGGTAAAACTGATAAAACTGATAATAAGGAAAATAGTAAAAAAGAAAATCCTCGAATTCGGAAAGGAATTTGTGAGGATGATGACAGAAGAAAGATGAAAGAATTGAAAAAAAAGTGATGGACATGATTTGGAAGAGAAAGAAATGAAAGAAATGAAAGAAAATCGAGGAAAAGAGGGAAGAGATTGTTTGTCGAATCTTCTGTTTCGAGGGGAAAAGCCTTAAGGCTGATGGGAAAATCCCCGTTGAAGGGGAGGACAGGGTAATCGCTGAGGAATCGATCAGACGTCAGCTTTAGCTTAGAATTATGACAGTCGACTCTCTCTATGATTGAAGAGACGAGAAAAAATGTTTCCGTTATATAGAGCTTTCGTTCTATAGAGTTTTATATAGCTTAGTGTCGACCGGGACGAAAATTGCATTTCGTTGTATAGAGTGTTTTGAACAAGTACTTCTGTCAAGTACAACTACGTACGAGTACAAGTACAAGAACAAGTACAACTAGTACAAGTACAAGTACAAGAACAAGTACAACTAGTACAAGTACAGCTAGTACAAGTACAGCTAGTACAAGTACAGCTAGTAGAAGTACAAGAACAAGTACAACTAGTACAAGTACAACAAGAACAAGTACAACTAGTACAAGTACAAGAGCAAGTACAACTAGTACAAGTACTGAGTACTGGACAATGAAATATCATTATTGAGTACTGGACAATGAGCCTAAGCCTAAGCGTCAAAAAATACCGTATTTCAAAATATTAATATTATCATTGTGTAGCCCTCAAAAAGAGCTTTCAGAAAATGTATAACACTGACAATGGAGACAAATGACAATGGAGTTACAGCGCGCGAAAGTGACGATCGTTTTTCAAATATGTCCATATTTCATTTTCCAGTACTTTATATAGAGTTTCTTTATAGATAGAGAGTCAAATTTTATGATAAAATCAACGATCTAAAGCTTTTTGTTTAATAAATCCATCTCTGAGTCATGCTAAAACATTTTTAGTTAAGGAGAAAACGGAAATCCTTCGGTCGTTTTGCCAAAAATTTATTTTGAACTTTAGAAATCGATAAAGTTCAAAAGGAATTTCAAAACTATTTTCTTTATTCAATCAATCAAATAATCAAAATCAATGAAATAATCAAGAAGTAAAGATATTAGAGTTTGAATAAATGAATTCTGAGATCTCTTGATCTCTTGAAGATCTCTTGAATGAGATGGGATCGCTGGGAAATCCGGAAGGATAAGGGAAATCTTTCTCAAAGAGTTGCAAATCCGAAAGGATATGGAAAATCCTTCTCAAAGAGTTGCAAATCCAAAAAAAGCACCTTTTCTCAAAGTTTTGCTTATTTGAAAAAACAAAAAAATGCTAGCATTCTCAAATTCGTTAAAACCTACTTTTAGAAAATCAATAAATCTTTTAAATGATAAAATTTAAGGTAATTTAATTGAAGCACTAGTTATTTATGAAAAGAGCAAAGAGAAAGTGATACAAGGCAGAGAAACTCAACAAATAATACTCTAATCTAAATGCTTCAATTTACCCAAGAAAAGCTCGGGGGCACTCCCATCACTCGAGAGAAAGATTGGAGACAAGTTGGTGGTGACAGTCCCGATGTCCCATCAGGATATGGACAACGGACCAAGGAACGGAACTCGACGACAAAGCTCAAGCCTCCGACTCTGCACTTTCAACGCCAGGACAGCCGCCTCGCAAGACGATAAGACATCCATGAGATGAGCAAGAAGATCAAATTAGACAGCACCGCCCTTCAAGAAAAGGTCAAAGATGACTACACGAAGACACAGGCGAACGGCGACCTGCTCATACTCGGCCACAAAGTCACCAACAAGAACATCGGAGGAGTAGGCTTCCTCGTCAACAAGGACATCGTGCCCCTCGTTGATAGCGATGAGATCATCTCTCCACGACTCGCAGTCCTCCACCTCAAGCCATCGAGAAACCAGAGCTTTTCTTGGGTAAATTGAAGCATTTAGATTCGAGTATTATTTGTTGAGTTTCTCTGCCTTGCATCACTTTCTCTTTGCTCTTTTCATAAACAACGATGTCCTTGTTGACCAGAAAGCCTACTCCTCCGAAATCGCCGTCTACAGCTGCTACGCTACCTCCGAAGCCGAGGAAGACGAACGAGAAGCCTTCTACGAAGACCTCGATGCAACACTCAAGACAGGAGCTTTTAGAAAATCAATAAATCTTTTAAATGGTAAAATTTAAGGGAATTTAAAAGAAGCACTTGAAAGATGAAAGAAAAAGAAGTTGTTTATGAAAAGAGCAAAGAGAAAGTGATACAAGGCAGAGAAAGTCAACAAATAATACTCGAATCTAAATGCTTCAGTTACCCAAGAAAAGCTCGGGGGCACTCCCATCACTCGAGAGAAAGATCGGAGACAAGTTGGTGGTGACAGTCCCGATGTGGACGGTTCTCCTTGTTCCAATCCTCGGGTGTCAATTGTGCGAGAATCAACAAGAGAACGAGAACAAGAGAACGAGAACAAGAGAACGAGAACAAGAGAACGAGAACAAGAGAACGAGAACAAGAGAACGAGAACAAGAGAACGAGAACAAGAGAACGAGAACAAGAGAACGAGAACAAGAGACGAGAACAAGAGCGAGAACAAGAGAACGGAACAAGGGAACGAGAACAAGAGAACGAGAACAAGAGAACGGAACAAGAGAACGAGAACAAGAGAACGGAACAAGAGAACGGAACAAGGAACGGACAAGGACGAGAACAAGAGAACAGAACAAGGAACGAGAACAAGAGAACGAGAACAAGAGAACGAGAACAAGAGAACGAGAACAAGAGAACGAGAACAAGAGAACGAGAACAAGAGAACGAGAACAAGAGAACAGAATAGAAGAAAAGAGAGCTTTTTTCTCGTATTCTTGTTGATCTTTTCATCCAAGAATGGGAAAAAATCAATAAAAATATGAAAAAAATGATGGAAACTTTAAAAAAATAATTTCTAAGTTGTTTTCTATAAAAAAGCCTTTTTATACAGCCTCTAAAAGTTTGAAATTAAAAGAAACAAATGACAAAAAAAGAGTAAATGAATAAATTCAGTAATTCAGATGAATTCAAGAGGAAATTTGAATAGAAAATCTAAATTTCAACATTTAACGCCAAAAATAAGTCATTGTCTGGTCGGATTTGTCATTTTTAAAGTCAATTGTGCAAAATTGAGGGATTTTTTGGGGGTTTTCCGGGATAATTGGAGTCCATTTATCGCTTTTTGATGTTTTTTCGGATATGAACATCGTTTTTGATGCTTTCAATGAGTAATTGTTGATAGAATTGGAGTAGAGTTTGCGAAAAAAGATTTCCAGCATAGAACCGACGTTTTAACCGTTTTTAATCAATCAATTGAACAACCAATCGATCAATCAATCGATCAATCAATTGAACAATCAATTGAACAATCAATCGAACAATCATTGATCAACCAATTGAACAACCAATCGATCAACCAATTGATCAACCAATTGATCAAGCAATTGATCAAGCAATTGATCAATCAATTAATCAATCAATTAATCAACCAATTAATCAACCAATTAATCAACCAATCGATCAATCAATTGATCAATCAATCGACCAACCAATTGATCAAGCAATTAATCAACCAATTGAACAATCAATCGATCAACCAATTGAACAACCAATCGATCAACCAATTGATCAAGCAATTGATCAATCAATTAATCAATCAATTAATCAACCAATTAATCAACCAATTGAACAATCAATCAATCAATCCATTTTCTTAAAAACATGTAAAAAAAGATTATCAAGAAGGAAAAAAACTGGTTCTCTTGCTTTTCGATCATTAAAAAGTGAAATTTTCGCGAGATAACTTGATAAAGAATTGAAAAAGAGGATTTTTATGAAAAAGAACAAAAAAACAAACAGTTTTTTCAAGTTTTCTCAATTTTTCTCAAGCTTTAACTTTAAAGGGAAGGCATTAATCGTCTCCTACATCGTCTCCCAGATCATCTCCAACATCGTCTCCTACATCGTCTCCCAGATCATCTCCAACATCGTCTCCTACATCGTCTCCTACATCGCCTCCTACATCGTCTCCTACATCGCCTCCTACATCGTCCCATCCTCACAAACGATAGAATATTCCCTAGGTCTTAATATGTAAATTGTGATTATCCATGTGCAAAAAATATCACCAGTAACCCCGATCTACATTAAGATGAAGAGAAAGTTTAGGTTTCATTGACAAAAAAAAACATTTAAAACAGTTGACATTCGAAAGTAAAAAACGCGAAATGAAAAAGAAAATAAGCGCAAATTTTGGCTCTTAAAACATTATTAGAAATTGAAAAAGCAAATAAGTGATGAATAAAAGTATTGAGTTAGGTTGAATATGCAAAAAAAAGTCGTGATTTTATCAGTCAAGCTTTTAAAAGTCAAAAGCTCGTCATTCGAGTTTTTGGGATTGAATCAAATTTCAAATCAAATCAAATTGAATCAAAAAATCAATCGTAAACGGGCTGCTGGCTGCGTAAACGGGCTGCTGGCTGCGGAAATGGGCTGCTGGCTGCGTTAACGAGCTGCTGGCTGCGTTAACGGGCTACTGGCTGCGTAAACGGGCTGCTGGCTGCGTTAACGAGCTGCTGGCTGCGTTAACGGGCTACTGGCTGCGTAAACGGGCTGCTGGCTGCGGAAATGGGCTGCTGGCTGCGGAAATGGGCTGCTGGCTGCGGAAATGGGCTGCTGGCTGCGGAAATGGGCTGCTGGCTGCGGAAATGGGCTGCTGGCTGCGGAAATGGGCTGCTGGCTGCGTTAACGAGCTGCTGGCTGCGTAAACGGGCTGCTGGCTGCGGAAATGGGCTGCTGGCTGCGGAAATGGGCTGCTGGCTGCGGAAATGGGCTGCTGGCTGCGTTAACGGGCTACTGGCTGCGTAAACGGGCTGCTGGCTGCGGAAATGGGCTGCTGGCTGCGTTAACGAGCTGCTGGCTGCGTTAACGGGCTACTGGCTGCGTAAACGGGCTGCTGGCTGCGTTAACGAGCTGCTGGCTGCGTTAACGGGCTACTGGCTGCGTAAACGGGCTGCTGGCTGCGGAAATGGGCTGCTGGCTGCGGAAATGGGCTGCTGGCTGCGGAAATGGGCTGCTGGCTGCGGAAATGGGCTGCTGGCTGCGGAAATGGGCTGCTGGCTGCGGAAATGGGCTGCTGGCTGCGGAAATGGGCTGCTGGCTGCGTTAACGAGCTGCTGGCTGCGTTAACGAGCTGCTGGCTGCGTTAACGAACTGCTGGCTGCGTTAACGAACTGCTGGCTGCGTTAACGGGCTACTGGCTGCGTAAACGGGCTGCTGGCTGCGTTAACGAGCTGCTGGCTGCGTTAACGGGCTACTGGCTGCGTAAACGGGCTGCTGGCTGCGGAAATGGGCTGCTGGCTGCGGAAATGGGCTGCTGGCTGCGGAAATGGGCTGCTGGCTGCGGAAATGGGCTGCTGGCTGCGGAAATGGGCTGCTGGCTGCGTTAACGAGCTGCTGGCTGCGTAAACGGGCTGCTGGCTGCGGAAATGGGCTGCTGGCTGCGGAAATGGGCTGCTGGCTGCGGAAATGGGCTGCTGGCTGCGTTAACGGGCTACTGGCTGCGTAAACGGGCTGCTGGCTGCGGAAATGGGCTGCTGGCTGCGGAAATGGGCTGCTGGCTGCGGAAATGGGCTGCTGGCTGCGGAAATGGGCTGCTGGCTGCGGAAATGGGCTGCTGGCTGCGTTAACGAGCTGCTGGCTGCGTTAACGAGCTGCTGGCTGCGTTAACGAACTGCTGGCTGCGTTAACGGGCTACTGGCTGCGTAAACGGGCTGCTGGCTGACTTTTGATGCTAGAGCACTTGGCCAAAGTGCTCTAGCACTTGAGATTCAAAAAAATTCCACGTTAAGGTTAAATTTAATACTGTAGGAACATTTTGAACGATTTAAAATCGAAATTTGATAATTTGAACTAAATGTTTTGGGTAAAATAGGGTAAATTGATGAGGCGTGCTTTGAATTGCTTCGAATTTGAATTGGATTGCTTTGAATTGCTTCGAATTTGCTCAAAAGACAAAGTTTTCTCAAATTTTATCATAATTTAGTGAAAATAATTCAAACTTTTCGTGGTTTTGTAGATTTAAAATCAAATTTCCACATTAATTATGTGATTTTTTCAAATTTACAACTTTCAATCGAATTTCCCATCGAAAAACTCACGGCTTTGGTCATCGATCGGGTGCTGCATAGCGTCTGAAAAGCTTCGTCTGCTCATTGTTTGTCGAAATTGATGTTTGTCAAATTTTTTAGAAGAAATCTATTGGATTTGAATAAAAATCGAGAATTTTTCAGCTTTTCTGGGTTTTCTAGGTTTTGTAATGAAAATTGTAATGAAAATTCGCTCAATTGTAGTCAAATTTCTTCAATTCGCCCAATTGTAATCAAATTTCTTCGACAGGAAATAGGGAAATTGGGGATTTTAAATGGACAAAATCCTCTTAAATGGAAAATGATTCTAGAAATTTTTGAAATAAACCTGAATTCGCTTTGTTTCTTGGCATTTTCGCAAGGAATTTTCACTCTTCTTTTCGCAGAAATATTTGCTCTCCTTTCTGTTTCGTATTGCAAATGAAATTTGACCCAAAATAATAAACGAGTGAGCTGAATTGGCTGCTGAAAAGCTGCTGCTGAAATATGCTGCTGAAAGCTGCTGCTGAAAGCTGATAGATACAAACATGAAAAGATGGAAAAAAGAAATAAATACTAGAAATAATCCATTAAATCCATTAAATCCAAAAAGAATGATGATGCAATTTTGGGAAACATGAAGCATTGATAAGAAGCTGGCTGGCTTTCTCAGAGATCTCTTCTAGAAGCTGGCTAGGAACAGGAAAAAGCTGGCTATGATTTGGCAAAAGCAGTAATTGAATTATAGAAGAGATCTCTGAGAAAAGCTTTCGATAACCAATTAACCGATAACCTATTTTGATAACCAATTTCGATAACCAAGCCTTCGATAACCAATTAACCGATAACCAATTTGGATAACCAATTTGGATAACCAATTAACCGATAACCAATTTGGATAACCAATTTCGATAACCAATTAACCGATAACCAATTAACCGATAACCAATTTGGATAACCAATTAACCGATAACCAATTTGGATAACCAATTAACCGATAACCAATTTGGATAACCAATTTGGATAACCAATTAACCGATAACCTATTAACCGATAACCAATTTGAATAACCAATTAACCGATAACCAATTTTGATAACCAAGCCTTCGATAACCAAGCTTTCGATATTCAATTAGAAAAGAAAGAGAAGATAAAGAAAAGATTTTCAATTAAACAAACGAATTTCCTAGTTTTCTGTAGCCTTTTTTAATTCAAGACTAGATCTGCTTAACGAGTGCGAGCAAAATTTTCAGACACTTTGCCTCGCTCTTCGTTTTTCTTACTACCCAAAGCTTCTTCAAGCATGAAACCCAGTTCCCCCGCAAGCCCATATTCTAGGCTTCATTTTGATACTAAACATTGCTAGGTTCTTTTTTGCTATTCTTTAGATTTCGATCAATTTTTCGCCGGACTCGATAACCTTAACGAATCCAGAAAATTTTTGATCTAAAATGATCGAAATCTAAAGAATGGCAAGACAGAATCTAGCCATGTTTAGTATCAAAATGAAGCTTAGAATAAGGGCTTGCGGGGGAACTGGGTTTCATACTCGAAAGAGCTTTGGGCAATAAAAAAACGAGGCAAAGGCAAAGTGTCAGAAAATTTTGCTCGGACTCGTTAAGCAGTTGAGTGGGTTTTCCTTTTTCTAATCCATTCTAGTGTCTCTTTTCTTCGACTATCGTAAGCTTGTGTCTGTTTTTGATCGAATCTATTCACTTTTTTGGTTTGTACCGGTACAGAAAGATCAAAAAGAGACAAAAAGAGACAAGATTACGGTAGAAAAGAAAACAAATTTTAGAAAACGGTTTCTGGAGAAGGGAATTTTGTTGTTTTGAATGAAATGGCTTTTTAGATAAATGAAGATTCTATTTTGGATTCGATTTTGGATTCTATTTTGGTAAAAAAGTGCATCTAGCTTCTAGAAGAAGATTTTCAAAACAAGAAATGATCAATTCTGAAACCATAACGACTCGCTTGAAGAATTATTCAACAATCATTCCTCAGACAATCCTAGAAAGCACAAGATAACAGAAGAGAACAGAAAAGAACACAAAAAAAGACTTGAAATGGAAAAAATTTCGAAAAAACCCAGATCTATCAAAATGAAATCACCAAAAATCTGTGTTTCAACCAAGTTTTTGCCAAAAATAGACCCCGACACGGCAAAATTAAATTTTAACGGTCACACAAAGTTTTTTTATGCGCCTTTTGCCTTTTCTCGCTTTTGAAGTGAAAAGCAAATAGAGAACTGCAGAGAAATGCTTGGCTTATGCCGCTTTTTGCTTGAAAGAAGAGAAAAATAGAAAGATTTTGGTGCGGTTGAGCGCTGGAATGAGTCGACAAATACAGAAATCACAAAAATTGCTGAGAAATTTGATGGCGGACATCAAAAAATTCGATATTTTCGTGATTCATTCGATGGTTTTGAAAGCTGAAAGTTCAAAACTATCAATAGAACAATTTTCGTTACCACTTTTCTATCGAATATGTAATCCGGTAGATTGTCGAATTCTAAATAGCACACTAACCATCGTACCGTGCCGCCTGACTGCCCTGTTGCCGCCTGATCTGAAGATCTAAGCAAATACAGAAAACAGAAAAGTGATAGAGTTTTGGACGCGTGTTTTTCGGGAGGCAATCATTTGAGCGTCAAAAATTGAGTGGCAACGATTCGCCAAAAATTGGAAAACGATTGGAAAACGTTCATTTCAGTGCGACTAAATTTTAATATTTTTGCATTCTAGGCTAACAACTCGCGTTTTGTGTGAGCTTGGCTCGGCAAGTTGTAATTGGATTCGAAGCTAAGTTGCGATTGCTTTTTTTGCTATGCTTGCGGAATTTTTGTCTTCTACTACCCTAAAGTCGCGAGTATAAGTTCATCCGAATATAAGTTCTGAATTTACATTTAAAGGGCATTTAAAGGGATGGAAAATTTTCTTCTTTCTTTAATTTTTATTGTTTTTTTGTTTTTTTTGTTTTTTATTGTTTTTTTTGTTTTTTTTTTATTTTTTATTTTACTAACGTTTTTTCATTTTAGATACGATGAGGAGAAAGTCGTACACCGCCGAAACGAAGCTCGAAGCGGTCAAATTTGCGAGGATATTTGGAACGAACGCGGCTGCGATCGAATTTGAAGTCGCCGAACAGATGATTAACCGCTGGAAACAAGCTGAGCCGGCACTGATGACTTCACCAAAAAATAATCGAGCTTAGCGAGGATTGAAGGCAAAATGACCGGATGTGGAGAAAGATCGATATTGTTTCCAACCGAACAGTCGAAGTAATAGGAAAGGGTGATATTTCAATTGCTTCAACGGGAAATGAGAAGACGAATTCCACAGTTGTGCTCGGAATTCTAGCCGATGGATCGAAACTCCCACCGATGCTCATTTTCAAGCACAAGACTCTTCCTAAAGGAATTTTTCCCGGTGTGATCATCAGTTTCGAAGCTAAGCACAGAATTCTTTTTTATGTCGCTTTAATTGCTTTGAATTTCTTTTTGTTGGGTTTTTATACATTTTTATTGTTATATAAACTTTTATTATTGTTCTTGGAGCGCGGGATACTACAGGGTGACAGCCTATCACCATTGCTATTTGTTATGTGCATGGATACATCCAGACGATAGTGTTGAAGAAGACGCTGGAAAGCATCTCTTTCGACCGTCGACGTGGACTTTGGCCGGATGAAGAGGCCAGGGAGGGATCCATAAGACTGAGCACCGGAGAGGAGCAGGGCGGACGCGCCGAGCCACGCCCGGAGCAACAAATAACAGCATAAAATTGCTATAACCCTCAATAAATTTACTTCTATTGTTCTTAAAAAGCAAAAAAGTTATGCTGCAGCGGGATTCGAACCCTCGACACACCGTCAATTTGCATACAGCCGTCAATTTGCATGCGAAAACCAGACAGAACTTATACTCGCGACTTTAGGGTAAATACTTTCTGACTTTTTCTACACAATCTATGAAAAAACGAGCTGCCACGAAATCCGAGAGTCCTAGAATTCTGAGCGTTTGCCCTAGTGCTCCCTAGTGATCTTGTTCCTCAAAATTTAGTAATATTCTTTTTTTTCCAGAAAGGAAGGACGAATTCAAGCACGGCGCTTTTTCGTTTTGCAAAAATTTGGGCACGACGGTCGAGCGGATTCCGGTCGTCGAGAAAGAGCACGAAAAAGGAGAGAAACGGACGGGACAAGCCGTCAAATTGACAATTATGACAAGTACGCTAGCCATTGCACGAATCCCCAAGTACAATTTGATATTGTACTTGAGGATTCGTGCAATGATTAGCGTACTTTGAAAGCATTTAACCTAGCTGAATATATTTTACCTTTTGAGGGATTTTTGAAACATGGTTTTACTTGAAACGTCTTTAAAAATTAAGGGAAGTAGTTGCATGAGCACGAAAAATTCGGCGCCGCTCATTTAAGCGCCAACGGTTCGGCACGTGCTCATTTCAGCGTCGTGCCAAAAATGACTGGAAAACGTTCATTTCAGTGCGACTAGATTTTAATATTTTTGCACTCTAGGCTGCTTTTGCATGTTTTTTTTAGGGTTTGCTTCTGTTTTTACACTTTTTACTTTACTTTTTACACTTTTTTCACAAGTTTGATTTAGAGCACGGCGGTAGGCACCAAATGCGCGAAAAAATTTCTTGGATTAGCTCGTATTTAAGGTTTTTCTGATGGAAATGTGTAAATTTGCTAGCTTTATGATATCTTTCCTCCAATAGTATGCTTTTTTCATCGTTCCTTGCCATTTTCGTCTATAATTTGCTTACAGTTAACATATTTCTTTGTTTAGGCTCGTGAATTGCGCAAGAAGCGGCGACACGACGCAACATCCGGAGTCAAAGAGGTAGTCAAATGAATGGTCAACACTGGTCAACGAATCAAGCGAGATAATGTTTTATTCTTCATTTTCTAGGCGTTTTTATCTGTTTTTATAATTGCATATGCCAATTTACGCTATCAAACCAAACGCTTGGTTCATTGACCAGTGTTGTCAAGGAATTTTCGATCGTGTGCATTGGCGTGTGCACGAAGCAGTGCCCCAAGCTCGCGCCTCTCTTGTTTAATGAGTGAACTTGTGAGCAGCTCGAGAATCTCATAGTCTGCCTGATATCAATCCTTGATCTTCTCATAAAAATCATGCAAACTTGCAAAAAAAATGCTAGCGGCAATCACAAATGCTTTTTGTTGCTAAAAAGTTTACGGGAGGATTAAGCCTTAAGATTAAGAGAGATTAAACTTATTAAGACGACTAAGATAAGCTAGTTTTTACTCTTTTCTGCAAAATTTTTGTTTCTCAACATTTTTCTGTAGGGATGTCGCTATCTCAGAAAGATGGAGTGCTACTTTACGATGAAGATGTCCACGAGTATCGGAAGGACAAAACAATCCGAAAAGGGGTAGCTACAACTTATCGGTAATTTTTTTTACTATTTCCTTTGTATATTTTTCGTTGAATATTTTTAAGTTTTCTTTCAGTTGTACCAAAAAAAACTGCTAGGGAAGGATGCATAAAGATGAAACGACTGGAGTCCTTTCTGTCACCAACGAGCACGCTACGACCTGCCTGCAATTAAAAGAAACACAAGAGGTACTTATTGTTTTGTTTAACTTATTGCTGCTTGTTTATATTTTTAGATACGTGAGATACACTGTAGCGCCGTCAACGGTTTTTATGGCAGTCCACGGCAATCCAGCAATCATCCATTTCTGTTTTTTTCATTTCTTCAAGGCCGTCTTCCACAAAATTAAGGTTATTAAACTTTTGTTTTTATAATATTTATCTTTTCTTTTAGGAGAAAAAACTACAAGACATTTATTGTGATTCAAATACGTTTGTCTATGTGAAAGGATTGCTTGCACTAACATTCATAAAACCTGTTGATGTCTTGTGATATTTTCGTGCACTTCGAGATGAAGCCTTCAAACAAATGCCCTCCGTTATTAACGATTTTCAAAGTTTGTTTTTTATCTTTGTTATAGATTTAATTTTTTAAATTAGGCTTATATTCGTACTTCAAAAAGTCTTTTGTTGGATTTGTTCAAAATAGTCTCTTCGTTCGACCGACACACTCCATTGAAACATGAAACTCTGTATGATACAATCTATCGTGGTGAACAACTTGGCAACTCGTCTCAGGAATCTTACAATTCTTTTCTAAAAGTTTGTGTTTTTAAAGTTTAGTCAATGTTAAAGATTTAGAGATTGCTTCACGATGTTCTGCTCGCTATGCTGCTCAAAAGCTACCAGATGAATAAAAATCTACTATTTTACTTGAGAATGCCGAAAAAACTAAAGCTTTTATCGAAAACCTTAGAAAACGGAAACCTTAAAAGAGCCTTGGTTAATCTGCATTAAAGTCTTTAAATTTGGCGCTGCAGCGCGCTGTTTTGTTTTGTTTCAAAAAAGCGCACTGTTTTGAACGGCGTTGTTTTGCCAAACGATATTTTCTTGTTCACCACAAAAAATGTTGATATTTATGAAAAAAGTGAGCAACTCGTCTCAGGAATCTTACAATTCTTTTCTAAAAGTTTGTGTTTTTAGAGTTTAGTTAATGTTAAAGATTTAGGCTTTTACTTCACGATGTTCTGCTCGCTATGCTGCTCAAAAGCTACCAGATGTTCAAGAAGGCTTCCGTCTTGATGCGGCTACATCTCGACACATGACTCTACCTCAATCATCACCTCAATCTTTGAAAGTTCTTCACGGCCAGCGTGTAAGAAATTATTTGATTTTTTTTATAAGAACATTTCTCGTACCCAAGCGGTTTTTCAACTCCAGAATCACAAACATTCTGGTTTTGCATCACAAGCATTCCAGTACGAGGCACGTTTTTCGAAAAATCATCACTCTAGGTCATTTTGTTGGCACTTTCGCGGTTCATAAATAGTCAGAGATAAGGAAAATTCCCGTGGAATTTGCTCAAGAAAGCTTTGCAAAGAATAACTATATTGTTCGATGAGTGCAAATATGTTGTTCTTTTTCATTTTCGGATTTATATTTGGTGTAGCAACTGCTGATTATTGCCCACCTTACTATACGGCGGTACCCGACCAAGGGATTTGTGTTGTTGTTGATATTCCCACCGTAAAGTGAGTAGATTTTGGAACATATATAAACAAGAATTTGATCGAATTTGTTCGAATTTGATCGAATCTGCGAGTTCTCAGAAGCTGAAAGGTTTCCTTCTGGTAGTTTTATGTCTAAGGTCATCCCCACCCTGATCAGGGCTTAGAAATGGAACTTTCATACTCTCGAATTTAACGAACCCTACACCAGAACACTACTAGAGCCCTGATACAGAATGATAGTATAGCTTTCTCGGATTTGTTTTAGGCTGTGCTATGTTTTACGGTCCTTTCCACCTAATAACGCAAATATTGTACGCAATAGTTTAAGCGCTAGGGAACTAAAAGAACGTGACTTATCTTTTCCAGTGATGGTTCCTTTGATTCGGCTTCTCACCAATGTGCCATGAATGGAGCTTTTCTGCCGAATATCTCAAACGTCTTCGTCAACAATGTTTTTGCCTCATTTGCCAACAAATGTGAGTAAGCTCCGTAAAAGCCGATCAGGTCGTTTAGTGGGTCAAACATCGGACTTTTTCATCGGTGTCGTCAAGAATGATGCGGGTGTTTGGACGTATTCGGATGGGAGTACGCTGATCTATTCTCGATGGGCAGTAGGTGAGTCAGCTTACAGTAATCCTACAGAGCTGAGCATGAACTGATGCTGACTTAAAGAGCCTGGACTAGCCTGAGCTGTCTTTGATCCTGATCTAGCCTGACTCCAGTGACCTGGCTTTGAACCTGATCTAGCCTGACCTAGCTCTAAACTTATCTGACTTGGCTCTGACCCTGGTCAGCCTGAGCAAATCTTGAGCTGCTGGACCAGAAAATATTAACTCAATTCTTTAGGAGAGCCAAACAATCAATACTCGTGCGCGATCATGAACAACTCAACGTATTGGTACGCGAGGGATTGTCACCAATCGACGAGCTATGCCTGCATGACGTGTGAGTTGTTTTTTGATCTTTAATTGCTCCTGGTTCTCAATGTGCTTTGTAAACAAGTGTAAACGCACCTTTCTGCTGCACTGCTCTCCATTTCAGATCTTCAATCGAATCCGCCGAATTGTCCGTCGAATTGGGTGCCTTTCGGAGATTCGTGCTACTATTTAAAGGTTTGAAAGCAAAACTGAAGTTTTACAATTTACAATTCTCAGCCAATTCAATTGAACGATGATGGAAATTGGATTCTCTACAATTTCACGGACGCTCAAGAGAACTGTGTCGAAATGGGCTCACAATTGGCATCGATTCACTCGAAAGCCGAAAGTGATTTCGTGTACGGTAAGGCTTTTGTAATCATTCCATTTTAGAGAATATCATTGTTGTTTAAAATTTCAGATTTGGTCTACGCTCAATTCGTTAACGAGACAGATCCCGGCTACAATAGGCCGTGCGATTGGGGATGGACGTGGATTGGTTGGTGGATTGATTAGAAATAAAATAGACGTAAAGAAAGGCTTTTTAAGCTGTTTTTAAGCCTTTTAAGCTTAGAAACAAACCCTCCTTAAACTTATTTTAAACATTTAAAAATCTCATTATATTACTAATCAGTTTCTCTTCAGGACTTGCCCATTCACCGTCGCCAAACACGACTTATTGGCTTGATGGGACTTCGTTGGATTACTGTGACTTTGGCACGGGTGATTGCGTGATTGCTGAGATGTACAATTGTGGATTTGAGGTAAATGATAAAGCTGGAGGAACTGAGTGCATCAGAAAGCGTTTGTTTCCATTCTAAAGTAGGTAAATGATAAAGCTGGAGGAACTAAGTGCATCAGAAAGCGTTTTAGATCGAGAAAAATCGTCTTTGCCCAATCCACATAATTATACCCTTACTTAAATGAAACTTTATTATCAAAAAAGGAGTAAAAGAATAACATTTAATAATCAATTGAACCTCTATTTTGGCGAATAAGCGGCAAAAATCCTATCATCCAAGAACAAATAAAAAAAGCTGCTTTTGGTCAACCTGGTTGAAAGATACGAGATCGATCTGTATTTTGAGATTTTTTACAAAATTCCCAGTGTAATCTGCTATTATCTTGTGTAATTCTTCTGGTTTGATCATAAAAAGTGCTTGGAACAATAGTCTATCGCAGATCTCGCGTCAGAAACGTTGTCGAAGTCGCACTTTTGGAATGAGAAACCGACTTTGACGCCTTCTGATCGCATTTTAGCCCACTCAAACAGATTCTCGTCAAGGGTTTCTGATTGGAAATTGTAGAAAAGAGTCTAGGGTTTATTTTGATACCTTGTATGGGCTGATCTGAACATCTTTGACTGAGCTACAGTGTTTTAAATTTCAGGAGACGAAAATTAAGCATTACCTTGTGTTTAAAGGGTTATTTTCTGAGCTTTTTCGGTATTTTTTCGAAAAGTTATTCAAGCTATTCAATTTTACTTGTTTTCTGTTCAAATTCACCGTATCTCTTCGAATAGAAGACCGGGTAAAGAGTATCATTGCGTACTCCTGCGTAGCAGCCCTTTTTAAAATTTCTTTTCCGCATAAAAGCTTTCAATCAAGTGCTATAGAGCTGGAAAATGGCTCAAAAATCTGTTAGCTCATGTGGTATTTTTGAGTCATTTTCCAGCCCTATAGCACTTCATTGAAAGCTTTTATGCGGAAAAGAAATTTTAAAAAGGGCTGCTACGCAGGAGTACGCGATCATACTCTTTAGCCGGTCTTCTATTCGAAGAAATACGGTAGTACTTATACAAATTTTAGTATTAACATTTAACACATTTCCTCTTCAGCAACTTGAGAAAAAACTTTTGTTTTTGACAAAAATTATTTGGTCAGGGTATAGTTATGTGGATGTGGATGGGTGCTTTGTGTTAGTTTTGATGATTTGATAGATGTTTACAGATCTGTTAGCAGATCTGCTAACAGATTAAGCATTGTACTTTATTTTGCAGATTCACAACGATGCCACTTGTTACCCGGAAAAGCCGAAAACGTGGGGATGGTGGTTGGCCGGATTTCACTATTCGAGATATCTCTGCAAAAAGTCGATGAAATTGATTTAAATAATCTAGGAAAGAAAAGACGACTCTTCTATCGACTTAAAGTAGTTCTATTAGGTTTTTTATTGGGTTTTCTATTGTTTTCTATTCGGTTTTCTATAAGGTTTTCTATTAAGTTGTAAAAGAAAGTTCTCGGAAAAAGTTTGACGGGAATTTCTTCAAAACAAATCCATCAATTCAAGAAGATTATATTCTATTATTTACAAGTTGACTCAAAGAAATTACTCGCAAAAAAATGAGTCCAGCTTTTCAATAAAGTTTTCGAGATTTTAAAAGAAATTTCTTATTTTCCAGCTTAAATGCAGCTCACTTTTTTGCACGAAAAAAACGATTCTTTATAAAGAAATAGAGAAATCGAGAAAATAAGAGATTATAGAGAGTATTGCTTATTTATGTTAGCTTTAATTTAAAAGCTTTTAAAGTTAGCATGGTCACTTTTTGAGTGACCAACCTTTAGACAAGTTTTTAATTGGTTAACGAATAAGCAATGGGTCCCATTCAAAACCATTAAATGAGACCAATTGCCTATTCATTAACCAATTAAAACCAATTAAAAGAAATTAAAAGAGATTAAAACCAATTAAAACCAATTAAAGACAATTAAAACCGATTAAAACCAATTAAAACCAATTAAAACCAATTAAAACCAATTAAACTTGTCTAAAGGTTGACCACTTAAAAAGTGTCACAAATAGCTTCAGCTGAAGAAATCTCTTTGTTTTTTACCTAAAGCCCACTCGGATTTTTTTTGTCAAAAACTTTTTTTGAAATATAGTCAAGTTTATCAGAGAAATTTGGAAAGAATTTCCTGGATTGGTTTTTGAGAAATCACTGTGCAAACTTTTGTCTACGAACTTTCTTATCAAACTAATATTTAAATTGATTTAAAGAAACGAATTTGTATGTATGTACATAATAAATCGGTGAAAGATTGTCTTTGTCTTTGTCTTTGTCTTTATCTTTATCTTTATCTTTGCCTTTTAACGCCATTGATTGATAGGTTATCTACACCAAATTTACGGATCTCATTCTTCTTTCCGGATCTCAAAATCCATTCTCCTTTCACTTGATTTGAATGATAGTGAAATTTATGAAAGAGAGATTTTCAAAAGGAAATTTTAACTTATTTTTGTTTGCTTTTTGCTTGTTTGCTTCTTTCTTTACTTCTTTCTTTGCTTCTTTCTTAGCTTCTTTCTTTACTTCTTTCTTTACTTCTTTCTTTACTTCTTTCTTTACCTCTTTCTTTACCTCTTTCTTTACCTCTTTCTTTACTTCTTTCTTTACTTCTTTCTTTACTTCTTTCTTTGCTTCTTTGCTTCTTTGCTTCTTTGCTTCTTTCTTTACTTCTTTCTTCTTTCTTTGCTTCTTTCTTCGCTCCTTTCTTCGCTTCTTTCTTAGCTCCTTTCTTCCCTTCTTTCTTCCCTTCTTTCTTCCCTTCTTTCTTCCCTTCTTTCTTCCCTTCTTTCTTCCCTTCTTTCTTTAATTCTTTAGCCTAATAGTTAAGCTTTTTGTTTTTTATAAATCAAATATTTTATCTTTAGCGAGTTTTCTTAAAGGCTAAATATCACATGATTTTTTAGGGATTCAACTAGGGGACATAACTCGGAAACCAGTAGTTTCCGAACAACTAGTTTCCGAGTTATGCTGATCACTTGAGACTATTCGTTGACCCAAAATCTATATCTAAAAGTTCAAACACTTAGAAATTATCTTAAAGTTCAAAATAAAATACTTAGCCTGAAAGGCGATTGATCAGACTTCTTTTAAACTATTTTCAAATTGAATTTTGGATGAAATCCTGACGATTCTCAATGATTTTTTGATTAATTCATGAAGTTAAAGGAAAAAAAGTTTACAAAAGATTTGTTTTAGTGTTTTTAGTCCTTTTTAGTTACTGTTACTGTATTTCGATGCGTTTTAAACTTATGCTAAGAGTTAAACTCAATTGTTGCCACAAAATCCGTTTCCATTCGGAGAACTACACGTAAACGGTTAGCACAAAGCTTTTGATTCACCCTAGGGATGTTTTTCCCCGCAAAAGTTTCTGCGCAAAAGTGTCCGATACAAAATTCGCGTGTATGTCCTGTTTGTCATCGAATCGAGAGAAAGAAAAAGGTGTAAAAGAAGAACCGCATCCGCGCGAAAATCCAGTCGATTCGCGAGATTTCCCGCTTTTCTCACTCGATCCATCGACACATAAACGGCGACAAAATACAAACAAACAAGCAAACAATTTTGTGGACTTGTGAAAAGAAAGAGCTTCTTTTAAGACGAAAATCCTATTGATTTTGTTTCTGCGAATGAAATCCTAGACCCGATCTTTATCCTAGACCCGATCTTCAGCCTAGACCCGATCTTCATCCTAGACTCCCAATTCTTGGACTTGAAACTTCTTTTCTGTACTTTATTCGATCTTGACCGATATGCGAAACTCTTTTCCCATAGATTCTAGCCATTTTTGCTCATTTTCTAAATCTTAAAGCTCTACCAGAGCTCTGTAAAAACTTCAAAAACCTATTAGGTTGGTGAATTGAAAACTGTGGGACTTTGAACTAAAATTTAGTCAACATAAAACCATCAATTCGTTCCAAATAATTTCCATTACTATTGACGACTTCTGCCCATTTTACAGGCAATTTGTGGATTCCTCTTTCGTAGTAGGATTTTGGCTTGTGTGTGAGACAAGTGTGAGACTCAAAAATGGAGGACTGGAGAGGTCCCAGTTTGGGCACTTTCTTCAAAAGAAACCCATTTTGGTGTCAATAGAAAAGTTGTAGAGAAACAAAAATTAGGCTTATAGCCAAATTTCCAAAAAGATACACTTAGTAGTTTCGCTTAAAATGCAAGTTTTGTGAAAGTTTCGTAAATTGGCATTTCTTGAAAACCAGTTTTTGAATCATTCTGAAAATTTGGATATAAGTTTGATTTTTGATTCTCTACAACTTTTACATTGACACCAAAATGGGTTTCTTTTGAAGACTGGGACATCTGGAGCTCAAACTGGAACACTGGGACATCTTGGGACAAACCGGGACACTGGGACATCTCCAGTCCTCCATTTTTGCGTCTCCAGTAGTTTTCGTATCCAATAGATTGAGATTAGCCTTGATTTGAGGAGAAGTCAATGTCCAATTTGAGGATTCGAAGCCGGCCAGATTAGTTTGGGAAAGGCAGAGGGAAGGGGGTTATGTAAAAGCCCTGCGCCAGACGACGAGCGACTACGCGGCCGCACGAAGAACACACAGAACACACAAATTTTTAGCGAAACTACCAAGTGTATCTTTTTGGAAACCTGGATATAAGCTTGATTTTTGATTCTCTACAACTTTTCCATTGACACCAAAATGGGTTTCTTTTGAAGAAAATGCTCAAACTGTCACATATGACAATGGCCCGCAGTTTTCAATTCACCAACCCAATATTTTTGTAGCGACCAGTAGCTAGAATCTGTTTGATTTTAATTGCAAAACAATCTTTTATCTAAAAAGTCAGAACTAAAATATTATATTGTTGATTTATATGAAAAGATATTGTTTAAACAAGAAAAAATGATGATTAAAGTGCTCACTTTTCCGCTTTTTTTCCCTTTTTTCACTAACGAGGGTCCGTTCTATTCACTTTTTTTTTTGCTGAATTTTTGCTGAATTTTTGTTGAATATTTCTCGTCATCCCAAAAAAGTCTACCCAAAAATTTGATTATATATAGATACTTTATTCAGGAAATGAAATAAAGTGCGCTAGATTTAAGATTACGCTAGATAAACATCAATTCATAACACATAACACGAAAAGGGCCGATAAAAAGCAACACGATATAGTGGATGGATTGTATAGATAGTATAGATAAAGTCAAGAATCCATTAGAGCTTCAAGAACAAGATCATCTACAGATTATTTAAAGCATTCGATGCTTAAATGCTTAAAGTGTCAATAAAATCAATTTAAATATTAGGTAAATGCATAAGGATCCATTAGAGCTTCAAGAACAAGATCATCTACAGATTATTTAAAGATTACGAGTCTATTGGACTCTCTCAAAACTCTGGGGAGTCGATTCCGAATTCTGGCAGTCCAAATCCAAATATTATATACATTATATCGTGTTGCTTTTTGTGTTTGTGTGTACCCTAAAGTCTCGAGTATTCTATGCAGATGATCTTTTGCTTGTCGTGTTCCTCGTATTTGGAATAAGTTACCTTGTGATATTTTTTCGTCTCTGAACTATTTTAAATCCTCAATATATAAGCTCGATCTTGTAGCTCTGTCAATTTTAAATTAGTTTTTAATGTCATATATACACGTGTCTAATTGTAGTTGTGTTTGTATATCAATTATCTTTCTTCGTCTACGCTGTTCAATCTGTTTGCATTGTCACTTTTCCTTGTCGGATAAAGTATATATATATAATATATATATATATATATGAGTATAAGTTCATCCGAGTATAAGTTCTGCCTTAATTTACATTCGCTTTAATTGCTTTGAATTTCTTTTTGTTGGGTTTTTATACATTTTTATTGTTATATAAACTTTTATTATTGTTCTCGGAGCGCGGGATACTACAGGGTGACAGCCTATCGCCATTGCTATTTGTTATGGATACATCCAGACGATAGTGTTGAAGAAGACGCTGGAAAGCATCTCTTTCGACCGTCGACGTGGACTTTGACCGGATGAAGAGACCAGGGACGGACCAGGGAACGGATGAAGAGGCCAGGGAGGGATCCATAAGACTAAGCACTGGAGAGGAGCAGGGCGCCCGGAGCCGGGCCACGGCCAGGGCCAGGGCCGAGCCACGCCCGGAGCAACAAACAAACAACAACAACAAACAGCATAAAATTGCTATAACCCTCAATAAATTTACTTCTATTATTGTTCTTAAAAAGCAAAAAAGTTATGCTGCAGCGGGGTTCGAACCCTCGACACACCGCACCGGAGACAGCCGTCAATTTGCATGCGAAAACCAAACAGAACTTATACTCGCGACTTTAGGGTAATATAGAAATCAAATCTTGATACTTTATTCAGGAAATGAATTCTTCCATCGAAATCAATCTTTTCTTCAATTTCTTCGAAATCAATCAATCAATCAATCAATCAATCTTTAAATCTTCAATTTTGGGAAGCTAACTCTATTTTGAGCACACTTCAACTTTTCCCTAAAGTGACTCGATTCCTTTTTTTGGTCACTCGCATTTCGCCCTCGAAATTTCTTCAATGCTTCGATGCAATTGAAACACGTTTTAGTCTATTTTGTAAAGGAGATTTACAACTTTTAAATAGTTTTAAACATTCATCGATATCAGATTTCTATCGTTGGAAATTTATGAAGGTTGAAGAAAAGGTTGAAATGAAATGAAATGAAATGAAAATGAAATGAAAATGAAAACCTAATCGAGACTGAATACCTTAATCTAGACTAAATACCGTAATCCAGCTAATGTAGACTGAATACCTTATTCTCTTCTATCGTTAGAAATTTATGAAAAGGTTGAAATGAAATGAAATGAAAATGTTAAAATGAAAATGTTAAAATAAAAATGAAATTGTGAAATCCGCATTTCTTATGCATTTACCTAATATTTAAATTGATTTTATTGACACTTTAAGCATTTAAGCATCGAATCCTTTAAATAATCTGTAGATGATCTTGATCTTGAAGCTCTAGTGGATTCTTGACGTTATCTAAGCTATCCATACAATCCATCCATTATATCGTGTTGCTAAATTGGACCCCCAGAGTTTTGAGAGAGTCCAATAGACTCGGAATCTTTAAATAATCTGTAGATGATCTTGATCTTGAAGCTCTAGTGGATTCTTGACGTTATCTATACTATCTATACAATCCATCCATTATATCGTGTTGCTAAATTGGACCCCCCAGAGTTTTGAGAGAGTCCAATAGACTCGGAATCTTTAACCCATTCGAAACCGCGGCGTTTTTTCTTTTTTTTTGTCTACGGACCAAGCCCTTTTTTGACATTTTTGACTCCAAAGCAGTTTATTTATGGTTGGAAAGATGTAAGAGAGTCTCCTACACCATTTATTTTTGATGAAGAACGAATTGGATTTGACTTCAGTACTTTTCAAGATCCTATCGATTATTGTTCTTATTTTATCGACGACAAATTAATCAATATGTTAGTAGGCGAATCTAATAAACATGGAAAAAGGAAAACAAACTGGCGGGATTCCGATGCAAAATCTTTCAAGCTCTTCGTGGCTTCAAATGGGAATCGTCAAATTACCGAGGATTCGTGACTACTGGAGTAGCAGGCCTGGATTAGGAGGATTTTCCCAAATGTCCCACATTATGTCAAGAGCAAAATTTGAATCTATTCTTCGCAACCTGCGTTTTTGTGATAATGAACTGGATCCTGCAGGAGATCGGCTTTATAAGATTAGAGCTATTATGGAACATTTGCATGCAAAACCAGAGACTGCATTGATTCCGGGTAAATATGAAACATCTTTTTTGCCCACGTAATTTGTAGATCTGCTACAATTGGAATATACATGTAATGCTGAAAAACAGCAAAAAAAAAAGCAATTAATTGAATGAAAATAGCTCAATTAGCGCTGCAGCGAATAATCGCTGCAGCGGTCCGTTCCTGAGTTTTTGCTGCAGTATTGGAACCGTATTGGAACCGTATTAGATCAAAAAAAGAACCGTATTGGAACCGTATTGGAACCGTATTAGATCAAAAAAAGAACCGTATTGGAACCGTATTAGAACCGTATATTGGAACCGTATTAGATCAAAAAAAGAACCGTATTAGAACCGTATTGGAACCGTATTAGATCAAAAAAAGAACCGTATTGGAACCGTATTAGAACCGTATATTGGAACCGTATTAGATCAAAAAAAGAACCGTATTAGAACCGTATTGGAACCGTATTAGAACCGTATATTGGAACCGTATTAGATCAAAAAAAGAACCGTATTGGAACCGTATTAGAACCGTATATTGGAACCGTATTAGATCAAAAAAAGAACCGTATTGGAACCAAAAACTCAGGAACGGACCGCTGCAGCGAATAATCGCTGCAGCGGTCCGTTCCTGAGTTTTTGCTGCAGCGATTATTCGCTGCAGAAGTTTCGAATGGGTTAAGATAATCTGTAGATGATCTTGTTCTTGAAGCTCTAGTGGATCCTTATGCATTTACCTAATATTTAAATTGATTTTATTGACACTTTAAGCATTTAAGCATCGAATCCTTTAAGCAAATGTTTTAAACGCTTTTTATAAACAATAATTTACAATAATGCAAACAATTACAATATTATCTCAAATATTGTTAATATAGAAGAATATTAACAATATTTGAGATGTAAGAAATGAAATTGCTAGCATTACCATAAGAATAGATCCAAAAAGATCACTGGCTTGCAACACTTTACGATGCAAAAGCTTTTTTAAGTTCAAATCTTGAAATTCTTCAAATTTCTTAGACTTCAAATGTTCTGTGACTCCCAATTCATCTCAAAGTCTGCTCGATTTCACCCCCGAACCCCCCCTTTCCCGTGATAAACCGATCAACTCCTCTTCACCCCGAAAGCTATTCAGAGTCTCAGTTCCATTTCACTGATCACACATGAATAGACTATTTCCATCCCAATTCAATCACTTTTTCTCCGTTTTCATTTTTATTGCTTGTTTTTGATCTTTACTTAACCTTTTTTAGATGTTTAGATGTTCGCTTTTGAACGAGTTCGAGCTAGAAACATTGCTAGTTCTCATATAAAATAATTACAATAATGCTCAAATGTTTGGGACTAATTCTTGCCTTAAATCCTAATTATAAGCGAGAGAGAGAGTATTTGTGTCTGTTTTATTAGATTGGAAAGAAAGTTCTCGGAAAAAGTTTACACGGTGATTTCTCAAAAACCTTGGATGTGCTTGGATGTGCTTGGATGGACTTGGATGTGCTTGGATGTGCTTGGGTGTGCTTGGGTGTGCTTGGATGTATTTGGATGGACTTGGATGTGCTTGGATGTGCTTGGGTGTGCTTGGGTGTGCTTGGATGTGCTTGGGTGTGCTTGGATGGACTTGGATGTGCTTGGATGTGCTTGGATGTACTTGGATGGACTTGGATGGACTTTGATGTGCTTGGATGGACTTGGATGTGCTTGGATGTGCTTGGATGTATTTGGATGGACTTGGATGTGCTTGGGTGTGCTTGGGTGTGCTTGCATGGGCTTGGATGGACTTGGATGGACTTGGATAGGCTTGGATGTGCTTGGATGTGCTTGGATGTACTTGGATCTACTTGGATCTACTTGGATGTGCTTGGATGTGCTTGGATGTGCTTGGATGTGCTTGGAAAGCGTTCCAAAAACATATTGCAGCAGCAGACCGACTACAAAAGTTGAAATCGACGAATCGTTGTTGGCAAATCACATAAGCGACAAATTCTTGCGGAAAAATCCCTTTTTAGTGGGTTATGCGGAGAGCCATTTGCTTATTTGCCTTATTTGCCTTATTTGCCATTTGCTGCTCACAATTTGCCCATTTTTAAATCTCTGCTGAATTTTGTACCCTTTAAACTTCTTCAGTAAACTCTCTTTTCGAAAAAAAAACCCTTTTTCTACTCATCCCATTGTGGGCGGCTCAAAAATTTGGAAAATTTCGAAAATTGGACTTCTTTGTTCGCGCAGGAACAAATGAGGGAAAAGAGAGGCCAAAAAAAACTCTCCCTAGTCGTTTTTAAGCAAAAAAAAAAATCGCTCGGGTGTGGGTAACCCGTTTTGGGCGTTTTTTTCGCGTTCTCTCTTTGTTTCCCGTTTTGGCAAATTGCTTAAATTCTTAAATTTTCAGCAAAAATCTAGCAAAAGCCTACTTTTTTAATATTTCTACTTTTTCATGCATTCAGTTTTGCGTCGAAATGATTGCAAACTTTTGCATAGCGAAATAGATACGTCATCAGTCACCCAGTGCTAACACCACCTTCTCATCGATCTCTTGTACTTGACTTGTCTTCTTAAAAAGACAAAAAAAAGCTTTCACAAGTTTTTGTTGTCAAAGAGCAGACAAACGTGATGGTGAAGAATTGAATGAATGAGGTGAAAAGGAGAGGAGAAGTGGATGGATAGATCGACGGAATTCTTTGGGACTTCTTTGGGACTTCTTCCTCTTCTCTTCCTCTTCTCTTCCTCTTCTCTTCTCTTCCTCTCTTCTTCCTCTCTTCTTCTTCCTCTTCTCTTCCTCTTCTCTTCCTCTTCTTCTTCCTCTTCTCTTCCTCTTCTCTTCCTCTTCTCTTCCTCTTCTCTTCCTCTTCTCTTCCTCTTCTCTTCCTCTTTCCCACTCTTTTGTGTGACCGGTCCTCTACGGTTTTCTCTGTTTTTCTTCAATTTCTCTTCAATTTCTCTTTACTACCTGCTTTATCAAAACTTATATACTGTATAGAGGCCTGTAGCCATACTTTAACCATTTCTAAAAGATTTAAACATGCAAAGAGGCAAAAATGCCCTTTTGGCTTGCAAAATTGTTTGCGAAATCCTTTTGGCTTGCGTTTGGAAATTTAGCAAAGATGTTTGTCAAATCCATCATTACCCTTTATCAACCTATACTTTGAGCATACCTATCAACCTATACCTATCAGCCTATCCCTCTCAATCTCGAATCTAACAAGATGATTAGGTGATGTGTGTGCCAGAAGAGATGTGCTTCGATTTGCTTAGCTCAAAGAAAGAGCCCATGCTTGCCAATTCCATCATTGCCCCTTTCCTTCCATTTTGGTGACCGGTCCCGAACGATCCCCTCTTCTTTCTCTTCTTTCCAACAAAGTCAAATCCCCTCTTTTCTCATCACATCATCACCACGTGTGTGTGCTTGGTGGCCTCTTCATTGTGCCACTCCCACGTCTCTTCCATTCAATCATTACCCTACAAATAATCCTGTTTTCACATTAATTAGCTTGTGATTTTTGAGCCGTTTCAGCTTTGATTTTGATCTTGTCGAGAACGGTGATGATACGGTCATTTATACAAATCTTTTTTTCATCTTTTCATTTGTTTTCATTTGTTTTCATTTGTTTCATTCATTTTAGGGTTGTTTTTTCATTTGTTTTCATTCATTTCGGGGGTGGGACAAATGCGCACCTTTTTTTTGCGCACCCCGGACATTTGCGCACCTTTTTTTTCCGCACTTAGCCCATTAGCGCACCTTTTTTTCGCGTTTTAAAAAAGCTAATATTAAACTAAAGCTCTAAAAAGCTAATATTAACCAATTTCTATTCCAAAAGTTGCTTTTCTAGGTAATTTTAGGGCGTAGAATCGAAATTTTGACATATCAGAGCTTTTTGAACCAATTTGAAAGACAAAACGGGCTAGATCAAATGACAATTGTTGCGTAGAATTACAATTGTTGATTTTTCTCTTTGTAAAACTCCGTCCGTTCGCTTCCACAAGCTCTGATATGTCAAAATTTCGATTCTACGCCCTAAAATTACCTAGAAAAACAACTTTTGGAATAGAAATCGGTTAATATTAGCTTTTTAGAGCTTTAGGTTCATATTAGCTTTTTTAAAACGCGAAAAAAGGTGCGCTAATGGGCTAAGTACGGAAAAAAAAGGTGCGCAAATGTCCGGGGTGCGCAAAAAAAGGTCGCATTTGTCCCACTCCCCTGGCAAGTGGTCATAATTTTAAAGGCATTTGAAAAAAGTTAACAATTTTGGGGGTGGGACAAATGCGACCTTTTCTTTGCTGGAAAAGGCCTTAGGAAAGGTCGTAGAGCTTCAAAAATATTTCCATATAGGGGAATCGTATGCGTAGATTCCGAATTTCGACAAATCACACCTCGCTGACACGTCAAATTTGGGCTAAAAGGCAAAAACTGCGGAAAAGCGTTAGGTTGCGTAGTTTTTGCCTTTTAACCCAAATTTGACGTGTCAGCGAGGTCTGATTTGTCGAAATTCGGAATCTACGCACACGATTCCCTTATATGGAAATATTTTCGAAGCTCTACGGCCTTTCCTAAGGCCTTTTCCAGCAAAGAAAAGGTCGCATTTGTCCCACCCCCGAGTTTCATTTATTTCATTTATTTCTTTCATTTATTTCTTTCATTTATTTCATTTATTTCTTTCATTTATTTATTTCTTTCATTTTACATTTCTTTCCATTTCATTTCATTTCATTGTCAGATTTACTTTTATTATCATTTTTAAAGCCTCTCCAATTCTTCTCAATCAGTATTTTAGCATCAGAATCTAAGCGTTTCATTCAGCTTCAGCGAAAAAATCAAGCTTCAGCAAAATCAAGCTTCAGCGAAATCAAGCTTCAGCGAAATCAAGCTTCAGCGAAATCAAGCTTCGGCGAAATCAAGCTTCGGCGAAATCAAGCTTCGGCGAAAGCTTTCTTTCGAGCACATTCAAATCCTAATCTTGAATTCTTGAAAAAGCTCATTATTTGACAGAATCAAGCTCACTATTAAATCGATTCGGAATCAGCGTCAAATTGGCGAGTCAAAAACTCTCGAATCCGAGTCAAAAACTCTCCAATCTCCTATTTTACAAATTTCACCTTGACTTCAAGCCCTTACCCAATCAAAAAGTGATAGCATAGCATAAAAGCTTTACCCTATTTAATACAATTAGGCTTTAACCTAAAGAGGCTTAACGGTAATTTAAATAAACTATAAACTGTAGCTAAACTTTAAACTCTAGAAGTACTCTAAAAGTACTTTAAAAGTACTCTAAAAGTACTCTAATAGTACTCTAAACTAACTTTAAACTAAACTTTAAACTAACTTTAAACTAAACTTTAAACTAAACTTTAAACTAACTTTAAACTAAACTTTAAACTAACTTTAAACTAATTTTAAACTAACTTTAAACTAACTTTAAACTAACTTTAAACTAATTTTAAACTAATTTTAAACTAATTTTAAACTAAACTCTTACGGTTATGATGACAAGAATCTAGCTATCACGAGCTTGTTATCGCTAAACTCTACTTTAATTCAATCATCCCGAAATTAGCGAATTGCCTTCTTGAGTTCCACTTTAAAATTAGCATATGTAATTGGAAAGAAATGGAAGAAATGAAGATAGAAGAAGAAGGAAGAAGAAGAAAGAAAAAGAAAGAAGAGGAAGAAGAAGAAGAAAGTAGAAGATAGAAGAAGGGGAAGAAGAAGAAAGAAGAAGAAAGAAGAAGAAAGAAGAAGAAGAAAGAAGAAGAAAGAAGGAGAAAGAAGGAGAAAGAAGAAGAAGAAGAAGAAGAAGAAGAAGAAGAAGAAGAAGAAAAAGAAGAGAAATATCCAAAAGTATTTCTCTCTTTTCTTCGAGATCTCTTGCGAGAAGTGTCCCGTTTAAGCTAAAGAAGAGGACATTCGCCCTTTTTCTCGAGAGATTAGCACACATGTTTTAGATAGATTCTTGGGTACTTTTGGAGATTTGAGTGAAGTACTTGTAGGGGATTTCGGCCCAAAGTCATCAACAACTCGTTTAACTAATTACTCATGAATAACATAACTATCGGTACAATTTCTGTACTATTTGTACAATTTCTGTACTATTTGTACAATAATTTCATTTCTCTGACAGATTTGTAAAAGCTTTACCCTGTAAAAACTTTATTTATAGAAATTCATGTTTATAAAAAGATAAATTTGAGGTAATTTTCTTCAAAAAACTCCTTTGTTTCTAATTGTTTTAAGAGAATTTTCTCAAAATAAAGCAAGAAATCTGTTTCATTGATCGGCTGTGATCGGTTGTGGTCGGCTGTGATCGGTTGTGGTCGGCTGTGATCGGCTGTGGTCGGCTGTGATCGGCTGTGATCGGTTGTGGTCGGCTGTGATCGGCTATGATCAGCTGTAATCGGCTGTGATCGGCTGTGATCAGCTGTAATCGGCTATGATCGGCTGTGGTCGGCTGTGGTCGGCTGTGATCGGCTGTGGTCGGCTGTGATCAGCTGTAATCAGTTGTAACCGGCTGTGATCAGCTGTAATCGGCTGTAACCGGCTGTGATCATCCAAATTTCACATTGAATCACACGATTTTCAATCCTTGATGATCTTTTTTTCGAAAATCTTCGCAACCATTTGCACATTTCAGTTCAAGTATTTCTAAATGCGATGACCCAGGAGTACGAGTGGACAACGCGACCAACGACGAATCTCTCGAATGACGAATATCCGTGCTATGCGGCGCCGATCTTCAACAGCCAACAACGAGTGAATTTTTGCAAAAACAACGATAAAATAAGGAAATTGTCCTTTAAAAAAGAGAATTTAGAATAGTTTCGTCTTTTTGTTCATTGTTAACGTCCATTTTGTTGATAGTTTTACGCGTCCCGTTCCTTTTGCCATTGGCTAACTTTGAGCTCAAATTTCTTGGTGTTGAGCTGTCCATTTTCAATGTTTTTACTACCATTAGATTTGTCTAGTCTTTCTCTATCGATTGACATAAAAACTATTTATATTAGACAAGCCAACACCAAGAAATTTGAGCTGAAAGTTAGCCAATAACAAAAGGTGCGTATAAGACCGTCGCCCCTTTGAGCTCAATTATCTTTTTGTTGAGCTGTCCAATTTCAATGTTTTTATCACCAATAGATTTGCCAAGTCTTTCTCTATCGATTGATATAAAAACTATTTAAATTGGACAACCCAGTGCCAAGAAATTTGAGCTCAAAGTTAGCCAATGACAAAAGAGGCGGGGCGACGGATCCTTTTGCCATTAGCTAACTTTAAGCTCAAATTTCTTGGTGTTAACTTGTCCAATTTAAATAGTTTTTGTATCAATCGATAGAGAAAGACTAGGCAAATCTATTGGTAGTAAAAATATTGAAATTGAACAACCGAACACCAAGATAATTGAGCTCAAAGTTGGGTTGCCAATGACAACTTTCTTTCGATGTGCTTTTAAGCTACAAGAAGCTAATGGAATTTAAAGAATATTATTTATTGGGTAATCAAGGCGTTTAAAAAGTTCTAATCTTTAGAATCAAAGCAGCAATCGGCCGGAAGAGCACGAGTACAAGACGCCAAGGGATTTCGCACTCGGCGCGCACAGTCCTGTTCGATTGAGGGTTGGGAATTCTTGGGTTTATTTGAAAAAACGAGAAAGAAAGAGAAAAAAGAGATTTATGCAATGAATTAACAAACAAAAAGAAAGCTTTTAGTAAATGAATCTTTTTAGGTAGCTGATTTGAATTGTAATATTCCGTTGGGCAGAGATTCGTCGACTTGCCGCCCGCAAAGCACTCTCTATTTGCCGTATAAAAAGAAAAAGAAAAGGTTTGTAGGGGAAATAAGCAGGAGAAATGTCAAAAACTTTCGAGAAAAAAGTCTGATTCTAGAGTTCGGCAAACAAAACCAAACCCAAAACAGACCAAAACCAAAACCAAAACAGACCAAAACCAAACCAAAACAAACCAAAACAGACCAAAACCAAACCCAAAACAGCCCAAAACCAAACCCAAAACAGCCCAAAACCAAAACCAAAACCAAAACAAACCAAAACAAACCAAAACAAACCAAAACAGCCCAAAACCAAACCCAAAACAGACCAAAACCAAACCCAAAACAGACCAAAACCAAAACCAAAACCAAAACAAACCAAAACAAACCAAAACCAAACCAAAACCAAACCCAAAACAGACCAAAACCAAAACCAAAACCAAAACAAACCAAAACAAACCAAAACCAAACCCAAAACAGACCAAAACCAAAACAAACCAAAACTCAATTTGCATATAAATTAACATGTAAATTTAAAATTGTAAAATGCAAATTTGCCTTTCACTTTTTCTCACTCCACAAAATCTCGCGGCCGAAAAAAGGACCAAAACACGACCTCGAAATTTCGAAACAAAAAATAGCCTATGGGATAGATTTTTGGATGCTGATTTCAAATCTGCAAACAGATTTTCGCTAGCTCCTCCCAGTCGCGAGATATTGGCGAGTTTTGGTTAGTTTTGGTTTTGGTTTTGGTTCGTTTTGGTTTTGGTTTTGTTATGGTTTTGGTTTTGGTAGTTTTGGTTTTGGTTAAGTTTTGTTTTCCGAAGTCTATCTGATTCTACTAAAAGCTATTAAAAGTTTGATGTTTGATTGATTTCCAATTGAATCCAACCTCTAGTTTATCTAGAAAATCTTCAGCTTCTGATTCAAGCCTTTTAATTGAAGCCTTTTAATTGAAGCCTTTTAATTCAAGCCTTTTAATTGAGGCCTTTTAATTGAAGCCTTTTAATTGAAGCCTTTATTCAAGCCTTTTAATTGAGGCCTTTTAATTCAAGCCTTTATTCAAGCCTTTAATTCAGGCCTTTATTCAAGCCTTGATTCAAACCTTTATTCAAGTCTTTATTCAAGCCTTTTAATTCAAGCCTTTTAATTTTAAATTAATCCGATCACTCTGCTTTACTCTAGTTTATCTCTTCAGTGTTTAGTAGAGCTTTAAAACTTCTTTTTGTAAAACTTCTTTTTTATAACTCCTCCTTTATCCCAAGTCTTGTCTTGAGTTTATTTAAAAAACCTTTTCATTTCATGATGTTCTTTTAAATTAATCCAATCACTCTGTATTGATAAAAGTTGACAGAATAAGTAAAAAAAGAAAAATGGAAAAGAAAAATGAAAAAGAAAATTAAGGAAAGAAAAGTTTTTCTTTGATGAGAAAAGAAAAGAGGAAAGCTTTTAGATGTTTTAAAGAAAAAAAAATGGAGGATGGGGCTTTTCCTAATTACGGAAGACGGGGAATCGAGGGAATGGATAGGCAAGGGTAAAGAATAGAAAGAACTTCTATTTCTTTACTTTTTTTTGAGTTTTTAATGTTTTTCTTGTCTTTTGATGCTTTTGATGGTTTTAAATTGGTTCTAGAGATTCTAGAGAATCTAGAGTTTCTAGAGTTCTAGAGTTCTAGAGATTCTAGAGTTCCAGAGTTCTAGAGATTCTAGAGATTCTAGAGTTCTAGAGTTCTAGAGTTCTAGAGAATCTAGAGATTCTAGAGAATCTAGAGATTCTAGAGAATCTAGAGAATCTATGATCTATTATCATAGCTTTTCTGAAGAAGTATTATGATAGCTGCTTGAAGGAGTATTATCATAGCTTCCTCAAGCAGTATCATCATATCTTTCTGAAGTAGTATTATCATATCTTTCTCAAGCAGTATTATCAGATCTTTCTGGAAACGCTGAGTTTACGATAGCTTTCTGTAAGCAGAACGCTTTAAAGCTTAAAGCCTAGCTCAAAGCCTAGCTTAAAGCCTAGCTCAAAGCCTAGCTCAAAGCCTAGCTTAAACCCTAGCTCAAAGCCTAGCTTAAAGCCTAGCTTAAAGCCTAGCTTAAAGCTTAGCTTAAAGCTTAGCTTAAAGCCTAGCTCAAAGCCTAGCTTAAACCCTAGCTCAAAGCCTAGCTTAAAGCCTAGCTTAAAGCCTAGCTTAAAGCCTAGCTTAAAGCTTAGCTTAAAGCCTAGCTCAAAGCCTAGCTTAAACCCTAGCTCAAAGCCTAGCTTAAAGCCTAGCTCAAAGCCTAGCTCAAAGCCTAGCTCAAAGCCTAGCTTAAACCCTAGCTCAAAGCCTAGCTCAAAGCCTAGCTTAAAGCCTAGCTCAAAGTCTAGCTCAAAGCCTAGCTCAAAGCCTAGCTTAAAGCCTAAATCCTAAAGCCTAAAGCCTAGCTTAAAGCCTAAAGCCTAGCTTAAGAGAAAGAAGAGAGATTTATTCAAGAATGAAATCCATTTAAACACTGTATTGAACCTTTGAATTGAACCCATTTCTCTTGTCGTGCTAAGCAAGATCAAAATCAAGCTTAAATCTTTGGCTCTATCCCTGCTTATGCTTTGTATATCAAGAAAAAGTTTTGTCCAACTATTAAACCAATGAAAAGGGTTGATTGGATGAAGTTTTCTCTTTCAAAGTTTTTCTTTTCCTTTCCATTCCACACTTTCCTTTCAATTGAACCCATTTCTCTTGTCGATCTGTTGCTATTCATGAGTTTTCTGTTTCTTTTAGAATTTAAATTGAAACCATTACTTGAATACGAATTAAATGGATCTTTTTGTAGTCAACAAAACACTTTTTTTCATAATAGAGTTCAACTTTATGTACTTTGAATGCTTTTAAGAATGAGAATTCATGGAATTCATGAAAGCCATCGAAATCATTAAATTCATTGAATTCAATAGGTTCTAGATCGAGATCGGTGGCTTTCTAGATCGAAAAGATGAGCTGAACTTCTAGATGAGCTAAACTAAGTCAAAACCAAGCTAGCAACCTTAGTTTTGACTTAAATCCAGGTATAAACCTTGGTTTTGACTTAAATTCAGATCTGACTGGGTCTGACTGGGTTTGACTAGGTCTGACTGGATCTGACTTGGGTCTGGCTGGATCTGACTGAGTCTAATTGGGTCTGACTGGGTCTGACTAGGTCTAGCCTGGGTCTGACTGAGTCTGACTGAGTCTGACGGGCGACTGGGTTTACTAGGTCACTGGACGACTGGGTCGGCGGATCTGACTGAGTCTAATTGGGTCTGACTGGGTCTGACTAGGTCTAGCCTGGGTCTGACTGAGTCTGACTGAGTCTGACGGAGTCTGACTGGGTTTGACTAGGTCTGACTGGATCTGACTTGGGTCTGGCTGGATCTGACTGAGTCTAACTGGGTCTGACTGGGTCTGACCTGGGTCTGACTGAGTCTGACGGAGTCTGACTGGGTCTGACTAGGTCTAGCCTGGGTCTGACTGAGTCTGACTGAGTCTGACTGAGTCTGCCTGAGTCTGACAGGGTCTGACGGGATCTGACCTGGGTCTGACTCAATTCCAATCCAATATCTAAGGCATCGAAAGACAAACCAGAACCGAGCCTTAAGCCAGATTTGTCAAAGCCAGATTTTTTTTAAGCTTCAAAGCGTAAAATCCAGGAAAATCACCTTTAAAACAACGATGAACAAGAGGCTTTTGCTTTGCGAGCTTTAGATCTCGATCATTTACTCAATTTCAATCACTTTTTCTCAAAAAACCCATCATTCTTTCCACATTCAACATTTGCCTTTTTGGCTTCTCTCTTCCCCATTTCCCCTTTATCCTGTCGATTTTGGCCCAAATATGCAAATGATCTATTTGGACCGGGTGCTCCTTTTCCTCTTTCGTTTTACTCTTTCGCTTTCCTCTTTCGCTTTCCTCTTTCGTTTTCCTTTATCTGAATCCATTTTCAACGACCAAGATGAATCGTTTAGTCACTTCCTTCTATTCCTATGTTTCTTTAGATTCTTCTTCCTTGATCTTATTTCTTTAGAGAGTCATCGTTGGAGAGTCATCAGCGTTAGAGAGTCTCGAGTTTCAAAGAGATTCAGTGACTAATGATCCGATCTGATCTAATGATCTGTTCTGCTCTAATGACTGATCTAATGATCCAATCTGATCTAATGACTGATCTAATGATCTGCTTGATCGAGTGATTTGATCTAATGATCCAATCTAATCTAATGACTGATCTAATGATTTTATTGTGACCGTCTATATGATCCAGTATCAAGTTTTCATCCTTACATCAGTCTTTCAGTTCTGCTACTTTTAAGTACATAAGCAACAATTGCTTATTTCTTGGGGTTGAGCAGACCTGGTTCAATAGCTTTCAAAGAGCTTAGTTCTGCTTAGATCAGGACCGAGAGCCTAATTTCTTCAACTTCTTCAACCTCTTCAACACAGAACACACAAATTTTAAGCGAAACTACTAAGTGTATCTTTTTGGAAATCTGGATATAAGCTTGATTTTTGATTCTCTACAACTTTTCCATTGACACCAAAATGGGTTTCTTTTGAAGAAAGTGCTCAAACCGGGACATATGACAATAGCCGGCAGTTTTCAATTCACCAACCCAATAGATTGAGATTAGCCTTGATTTTTGGGGAGAAGTCAATGTCCAATTTGAAGATTCGGAGCCGGCCAGAGTAGTTTGGCAAAGGGAGAGGGAAGGGGGTTATGTAAAAGCCCTGCATCAGACGACGAGCGATTACGCGGCCGCACGAAGAACACACAGAACACACAAATTTTAAGCGAAACTACTAAGTGTACCTTTTTGGAAATCTGGATATAAGCTTGATTTTTGATTCTCTACAACTTGTCTATTGACACCAAAATGGGTTTCTTTTGAAGAAAGTGCTCAAACTGCCACATATGACAATAGCCGGCAGTTTTCAATTCCCCAACCCAATATATCGACTATTTTAACGATTATTTGATGAAGGATGAAATAACGCATCGAATGACACCAAAAACAACTTAAAATATAATATTCATGCAAAATCAAATATTGGTCAAAATACGGCTGAAAAAATGAAAAAAAGAGCCGTACAGTAAGGCAGAAAGACAGACAGAAAGACAGACAGAAAGACAGACAGAAAGACAGACAGAAAGACAGACAGAAAGACAGACAGATACCGTAACCCCCCTCCCCCTCCTTTTCCGTCGTTTCATCTGTGAAAATTCGTAAATTTGGTATTTCTTGAAAACCAGTTTTTGAATCGTTCTGAATATTTGGATATAGGCTTGTTTTTTGATTCTCTACAACTTTTCCATTGACACCAAAATGGGTTTCTTTTGAAGAAAGTGCTCAAACTGTCACATATGACAATAGCTCGCAGTTTTCAATTCACCAATCCAACAGTAGCCTTTTTGTCATTTCAATGGCTTTTCTTTAGCCCATCTTTAGCCCAAACATCAAAATTTCTAACTGAAACTGAATCGAATCTCTTGTTGTGACTCTTGAATCGAAATAAAAGTGAAAGATTGGCAACAAGTGTTCTTGGGAGAAAAAGTGCGATTGACAATCGATCAAATGAAAAGACACGGGAGGGAAACGGGGAAATGGGGAAATGGGAAAATCGGGAAATGTTGGCCCAAGGGAAAGATTAAAGAAAGAAAGAGTTTGTAATCAATTTTCAGCAAATTCAAGAACATTTGTTCTACAAGCTCGGGTTTACGAAAAAACCTTTGAGATCACGTGTCGCATCTCAAATCTCGGCTGGTTTATTGGCTCATTTTAGAGTCTTAGACAGTTTTTGAAGCTTTTTAAACGGCATCCACAGTTTTCTGCTGTACTTTTCTTTACAAAGTACTGTAAATTGCATACGCTATGCTATAGTAATTCTATAAAATCCTCATTATTTCCAATATAGTCTAGAGATTTAGTCTAGAAATGTTTTTGCACGAAATTCTCTTCAATAAACTACAATAAACCTTATTTTCATTAAAAACCATTGCAAACATTATCAACTTTATTAAATCATTTTAAGACTTTATTTAATTGTACTTTATTTAATTGTACTTTATTTAATTGTACTTTATTTAATTGTACTTTATTTAATTGTACTTTATTTAATTGTACTTTATTTAATTGTACTTTATTTAATTGTACTTTATTTAATTGTACTTTATTTAATTGTACTTTATTTAATTGTACTTTATTTAATTGTACTTTATTTAATTGTACTTTATTTAATTGCTTTCTTTCTCAAAACTTATTTTTACCCAAAAAGGATCGAACTCGAGTCAAGCGACGAGGGGCTCGTTTTGTAGACGAGCCTCTTATCCACTACACCACCTTGTCATATCAGAGACCCGTCAGAAAATCGTTATAAACCCCGTTATCAAGCTCGATTTCACTCGAAATTTTCCCATTTTCATCCAAAAAAACTTAAAACAGGCTTAAGAAAGCTATTTTACAAAAGCGAGTAAGGCGATGAGGGGGCTGGTTTTGTAGACGAGCCTCTTATCCACTACACCACCGTGTCACATCGTTAGAAAATCGTTAAAAACCCCGTGAGAGAGCCGTTATCAAGCGCGATTTGACTCGAAATTTTCATTCAAAAAAAAATGAAAACAGAAAGCTATTTTATTTTAGGAAAGCTATTTTACAAAAGCAAATAAAGCATAAAGCATAAAGCAAATAAAGCAAAACAGATTCGGAATCAGCGTTTAATTCTGCGTCGAATCATTTATAACTTTTCTCATCCTACTGTTCGCTTTCTCTTGTTAACTCAAAATCTAACTAGTTTACCCTCGGGGTCCAAAAGGCCATACGCCCGGCAGACGTGCGCACTAACCACTACACCACCGAGGCTGTTGACTGAAGACGTTGACTGAAGACGTTGACTGAAGACGTTGACTGAAGACGTTGACTGAAGACAGTCGCTCTCAAAAAGAGACCCAAAAAACTTATATGCCAAAGATCTCGCGATAGAGAAGCGTTTAGCAAAAACTGATTGCCGATTCAGAATCAGCGTGAAAAACTGCATCAGATAGGCTATTTGTCGAGTCAAAAGCCACGATAAGTTAACAACATTTCCTAGTTAGTCTGCGAAAAGTGTGCTCGCGTACTTTTTCTTGTGCTTCTCTTGTCCTTTTTCTCTTTGTTTCCAATTTCCAGGCCACTCTCACCATTTTCTCCACCAGAAAGCCAGAAATTGGGGGAATTTTTGTTGATTTCTCTTGACTCGAGTCCATGTTCGCGCACATTGTTTACTCAAATGAGCACCATTGACGAAAGAACTTTGAAAGAGCTTTGAAAGAATGGGGGTGGTGCTAATAGAGGGGAAACGATTGGAATAGAGGAGTCGAATGGAATAGAGGAATCGAATGGAATAGAGGAATCGAGTCAATGGAGGGAATTCAAGTGTTGTTCAAGTGTTGTCTCAAATTTACAAATCCCATTTTGAAGCTTTAGTTTTCGACATTTGTGATTACGAAAAACTCTTGTTAACAATCATTTTTCTTTATTATCTTTCTCATTGTAAGCGAATATTTTTTGATAGGAATTGCGCGAATTCCGGCGATTTTTTGACAGGTTTTAGGCAAGAATAGTGTTGCGTTGAAGAAATTTTTTGACTTTCTATGCCTTTCTATGACTTTTTATTGAATTAAGCTGAAAAATAACAACTAATCTTCGAGTAGTGAGCCAGCTCTCTTGCCAGCCTGCCAGCCAGCCAGCCAGCCAAGCTAGCCAGCCAGCCAGCCATCCAGCTAGCCAGCCAGCCAGCCTGCCAGCCAGCCAGCCTGCCAGCCAGCCAGCTAGTCAGCCAACCAGCCAGCCAGCCAGCCAGCCAGCTAGCCAGCCAGCTAACCAGCCAGCCAGCCAGCTAACCAGCCAGCCAGCCAGCTAGCCAGCCAGCCAGCCAGCTTACAGCTCTCTAGTAGTAGTGAGCGTTGCCTAAATTCCTCGAAATCTCGAAAACGGCTTATCAGAACCTATCGATGTGGGGTCGGAAAATGTAGCTGACGATGAGATCTCGTAACTGATTTGAGTGTTGAGCTTCTGTGTAAAGTTTGGAAGCCGTAAAATAGTCATCAACTCGGCTCGCCGAAGTGCACTACTATTAGAAAGAATATGGTATCTTTCCTAACAAAGATACCATATTCTCTGTTTAAGTTTAAGTTTAAGTTCAAGCTTAAGCTTAAGCTTAAGTTTAAGTTTAAAGTTAAGCTCAAGCTCAAGCTTAAACTTAAACTTGAACTTGAACTCGAACTTGAACTTGAACTTAAGCTCAAGTTCAAGTTTAAGCTTAAGCTTAAGTTTATGCTTAAGCCTAAGTTCAAGTTCAAGCTCAAGCTCAAGTTCAAGCTTAAGCTCAAGCTCAAGCTTAAGTTCAAGCTCAAGTTCAAGCTCAAGCTTAAATTTAAGCTTAAAGTTTTCTTCAAACCTTTTCAAATTCTCCTTTACTTTACGGTAAAAAGTTGAATGATATCAAAAAAGTGAAAAGATTTAGTGAAATTTAGTGAATTTTTCGCAAAATCATTATCAGCAGGGTTTTTTCTTCATCACTTTTCATTGAATTCGAATTTTTTTCTAAGAATTTCTTTCAAAATTTGATTCTTTCACTAAAATTTGATTCTTTCACTTCTTTCGTGATCAAGCTGTCAAGAGGCTCTTTTTCGATCGTTTATGTCTCGAAGCCGAAGAAAGAAACGAAATTCTTTCAATTCTTTCAAATCCAGTTCTCAACACAACTAAATACCTCAAATTTCGATGGTTTAGTCAGGAAATAGTCAGGAAAAACGTTTACAAAACGTTTTCAAAACGATTTTCTACGATTTAAAACGATTTTCTACGATTTATAAACGATTTTCTACCTTTTTCTCTCTTTTTTAAGGGTTTTTAAGGGATTTAAGGGATCTTTTCAATCTTTAAAACTATTCAAAAGCTAATTTCGGTCAATTTTCAGGGATTTTAAGTCAAACTTTGTTTGAAATTGTTTGAAATTCGCTTAAAATTGTTGAAATTCGCTTAAAATTCTTGAATTTCACTTAAAATCCCTGAAATTTCACTTAAAATCCTTGAATTCCGCTTAAAATTGTTGAATTTCACTTAAAATCCTTGAATTTCGCTTAAAATCCCTGAAAATTCACTTAAAATCCATGAAATTTCACTTAAAATCCTTGAATTTCGCTTAAAATTGTTGAATTTCACTTAAAATCCCTGAAATTTCACTTAAAATCCTTGAAATCCACTTAAAATCCATGAAATTTCACTTAAAATCCCTGAAATTTCACTTAAAATCCTTGAAATTCACTTAAAATCCCTGAAAATTCACTTAAAATCCATGAAATTTCCCTTAAATAAGCCTATTATATATATGTCGTAGCCGCTAACGAAATTCAGCCGCTAACGAATGATTCGTTAACGGCTAGCCGCTAACGAATGAAATTTTTCGCTAGCCGTTTACGAATGATTCGTTAGCGGCTAGCCGTTTACGAATGATTCGTTAACGGCTAGCCGATTACGAATGAAATTTTTTCACTAGATGTGTACGAAATCTTTGTACCCTAAAGTCGCGAGTATAATTTCTGTAATTTACATTTAAAGGGCTCTGATGGAAAATTTTCTTCGTTCTTTAATTTTTATTGTTTTTTTGTTTTTTTTTCATTTTTTATTTTACTAACTTTTTTTTCATTTTAGATACGATGAGGAGAAAGTCGTACACCGCCGAAACGAAGCTCGAAGCGGTCAAATTTGCGAGAAAATTTGGAACGAACGCGGCTGCGATCGAATTTGAAGTCGCCGAACAGATGATTTACCGCTGGAAACAAGCTGAGCCGGCACTGATGACTTCACCAAAAAATAATCGAGCTTTCCGAGGATTGAGGGCAAAATGGCCGGATGTGGAGAAAGATCTGAAGGCATGGGTTCTGGAGAGGCGATTCACCGATGCTCATTTTCAAGCGCAAGACTCTTCCTAAAGGAATTTTTCCCGGTGTGATCATCAAAGCTAATCCGACAGGGTGGATGAATTCGGACTTGATCAAGGAGTGGATCGATGAAATTTGGTTGCGAAGAGCAAATCCGGTGGCCAAATCCGAAGAATCAGTGCTCGTGTTGGACTCAGCTCGCTGTCACTTAACCGATAATGTCAAGGCTGAAATTCAGCAACACTCGAAGCTGGCTGTGATTCCAGGAGGGCTAACTCGATTTCTACAACCGCTTGACATCAGCGTCAATAAGCCATTCTGAAATTGGGTCAATATGTTGCGGTCAATATGTCAATATGTTGCGAACGCGTATCAAATTCTGAAAAAGCGAACGCATATACTAACGACGAAAAAATACGATGAAATTGTGAACATATTGACAACAATGTCATAACAACAATGTTATAAATGTTAAATGTTATAAATTTTATTTCACTCGTTGTGATTAGTTTGCTGATTTGCGTTTTGCATAAATAGTTTGAAATCAAAGACTAATTTGAATTGAGCCATGTTCGCAGAAGCCGATTACAAATCGTGCACGGCTAGCAAAAAAATTTCATTCGTAATCGGCTAGCCGCTGACGAATCATTCGTTAACGGCTAGCCGTTAACGAATGATTCGTCAGCGGCTAGCCGTTAACGAATGATTCGTCAGCGGCTAGCCGTTAACGAATGATTCGTTAGCGGCTGAATTTCGTTAGCGGCTACGACATATATAATATTTATTCAGTTGAATAGCGACAAAACAAAATCACAATAATCACCCGGGACACCACTCAAAACACACCCAAAAGATAAATGGATACCTCAAGAAAGAATCACAGAGCAGTCAAATCAATTGCCGAAATCATTGCCAATTGCCGTGAATTGTCGAAATTGCGGCTTTAAATCTAGCGAAGGTGGAAATATCACGAACACGAGGGGATAAAATGTTCCAGAATTTAATAACTCGATTAAAAAAGAAACTTTGGGGGCTATTCAAAAAGAAATCCTCCTCTTTCCTCCTCTTTTCTTTAAGAAAATTCAAATTCCTCACCACTTTCTAGCCATTTTTGCCTCATTTTCTTTCTTTCTTTCTTTGTCAATTCATTTATTTCCCAATTTCATATATTTCCCTTCTCCCGTTTTGTTTTCTTTTCAATCTCTTTGTTTTCTTTTCAATCCTACTATGGTGGATCTCTTTTACATCTCTTTCTTTTCTCTTTTCTTCTGATTCGTCAAAACAAAAAAAAGGGAAACATCGTTGGCGACAAATTTCTCGACAAATTTCCCACACAAAACGAAGGGGAACATCTGTGTGATTCGTTTTCGCTTTCGATTTTCGAGAAGCTTTGAGATTTTCTTCAGAATTTTCTTCAGAAACGGCTCATTGAATAGTTGATTTGATTATGGTCTTTATTCTCTTTATTTTATTTATTTAAAACTTGCCCTAATACATTATGATCTATCTTATTTAGCTTTTGATAAGCTTTATCTTTTTCAAATTCAACTGGAACAAAGATCTTTTTGAAACAAAGATCTGAAGCAAAGATTTGAATCAAAGATTTGAAGCAAAGATCTGAAGCAAAGATCTGAATCAAAGATCTGAAGCAAAGATTTGAATCAAAGATCTGAATCAAAGATTTGAATCAAAGATTTGAATCAAAGATCTGAATCAAAGATCTGAAACAAAGATCTGAATCAAAGATCTGAATCAAAGATTTGAATCAAAGATTTGAATCAAAGATCTGAAGCAAAGATCTGAAGCAAAGATCTGAAGCAAAGATCTGAATCAAAGATCCGAAGCAAAGATCTGAAGCAAAGATCTGAAGCAAATCAAAAATCTGAAACAAATCAAATCACAGATCGACTACAAGTTTTTCTTGAAAAACGAATTTTTGTCAAATATTTGTGAAAAGTGAGATTTGGATGAGTCAAAAGTGTCAGAATCTCTTGAAATTAATGAGAAATTTGGGGATTATTGTCTCCTTTCCTTCTCGACATGACACCCCACTTTGATCTCATCTCCGACTCTTTTTAAGCGAACATTTTTGTTTTCCTTTTTCCTTTCAACTCAATCCACCAATCGCATTGTAATCGAGAATTTAAAAGATTTCAAAACTTTGAGCGCTTATAACTTTTGACAGAGGGCTCCATCTCAAAAACGGAAAGCACATTCGGAATTAGCATGAAATACTGCATCAAATCATCGAATAACATTTGGCATTTGGCCACGAAATCCAGTTGAAATTCCCTTTTGAATTAAGAACGATAACTCAAAAAAGTCAAGAACTCAATTATTCAATGAAAATCTCGTATTTTCACTCGAGAACTACTCGAATCGTTTCCCAATTTTACTTAGCTGAGCAGCACAAATCATTTTTTTTCTTGTATTGTAACCCAATGGGCCTTGGGAAATGTGGTTATAAACTCTGATTTATGAAATCCCATACAGAACTTTGAGCGCTTATAACTTTTGACAGAGTGCTCCATCTCAAAAACTGAAAGCAGATTCAGAATCAGCATGAAATTCTGCGTCGAATGGTCTATGGCTCATATCATTTCTATCATCAGATCCAGTTGAAATTCCCTTGTAGAAAAGTGTACTCACCTTTTAGCTGTTCAATCAAGTTGTTTATATTATAAAATGCTCAAATGTGTAGTTTATTTAGCATTTACTTAAAGGGGGGTATTAATCGCGGGCGGGTGACGATAAAAATTTTTTACGGCAACCACCTGTTTTTTTATTTTAATATCGCTGATTTTATTATAAAAAGAATAAAAATCACCCGGCTAGAGTGATTTGATGGGTTTACAAATTTTTGGAGACACTGCAAGGCTTGGAAAAAAACAAGATCGTCACTCATCAGACACCTCAGCTAAAAGGCACCTATTTGAGAAAACTAAAACCATAAGCGACCACAAATGAAAAACGATCTAATTGTGTCAATCAAAGCGCTGAAGACGTCCTACGATGGAGGAGATCCAGTCACTTTTGGTGAAGATGCGCTGGAAATTGATAAGATAGGAAGCCGATTTGTACTGCTGTACTTGAGCCGAACTGCTGTACTTGAGCGAAGATGAAAGTGAGCAAGAGGAAGAATTATAGATTAACAATTTATTTTTATTACTTTTTGTGCTTTTTATTTTGTTTTTAAATTTATCTGCAATTAAAACTCAATCGATCTAGACTGTGCTGATGAGTGACGATCTTGTTTTTCTCCAAGCCTTGCAGTGTCTCCAAAAATTTGTAAACCCATCAAATCACTCTAGCCGGGTGATTTTTATTCTTTTTATAATAAAATCAGCGATATTAAAATAAAAAAACAGGTGATTGCCGTAAAAAAAATTTTTATCGTCACCCGCCCGCGATTAATACCCCCCTTTAAGTAAATGCTAAATAAACTACACATTTGAGCATTTTATAATATAAGCAACTTGATTAAACAGCTAAAAGATGAGTACACTTTTCTACAAGGGAATTTCAACTGGATCTGATGATAGAAATGATATGAGCCATAGACCATTCGACGCAGAATTTCATGCTGATTCTGAATCTGCTTTCAGTTTTCGAGATGGAGCACTCTGTCAAAAGTTATAAGCGCTCAAAGTTCTGTATGGGATTTCATAAATCAGAGTTTATAACCACATTTCCCAAGGCCCATTGGGTTACAATACAAGAAAAAAAATGATTTGTGCTGCTCAGCTAAGTAAAATTGGGAAACGATTCGAGTAGTTCTCGAGTGAAAATACGAGATTTTCATTGAATAATTGAGTTCTTGACTTTTTTGAGTTATCGTTCTTAATTCAAAAGGGAATTTCAACTGGATTTCGTGGCCAAATGCCAAATGTTATTCGATGATTTGATGCAGTATTTCATGCTAATTCCGAATGTGCTTTCCGTTTTTGAGATGGAGCCCTCTGTCAAAAGTTATAAGCGCTCAAAGTTTTGAAATCTTTTAAATCTCGATTACAATGCGATTGGTGGATTGAGTTGAAAGTAAAAAGGAAAACAAAAATGTTCGTTTAGAAAGAGTCGGAGATGAGATCAAAGTGGGGTGTCATTTCGAGAAGAAAAAGAGAAAAAGAAACAGAGACAGAGACAATAAGACAGAGACAATAAGACAATAAAGACAATCCCCAAATTTCTCATTAATTTCAAGAGATTCTGACACTTTTGACTCATCCAAATCTCACTTTTCACAAATATTTGACAAAAATTCTATTTTTTTATTGACTGTTTGCTTAAATTTGAATAAAATTCGATACTTTGGCATCATTGAATTCTAGATTTTCTGGATTTTGGCTTTTTTTTTCTTATTAAGCTAAATTATAAAGAATTTCGTGTCAAATCCTTTTCATCTTCTTTCTTTTGGTTTCTTTTAGCTTTCATTTTACAACTACCGTAAATACTGTAATAGTACCCCACCCCCATAATGACGGTGCGGAGTGTCGCGTAGTCTAGCTTTGACCGAGTTTTTCTCGACACTGGTTTATGCTACAATGCGCGCTTAGGTATCAAAAAATAGCCCTAAATTTCAGCTATTTTTTGATACCAAAGATAATGACGGTGCGGAGTGTCGCGTAGTCTAGCTTTGAACGAGTTTTTCTCGACACTGGTTTATGATAGAGTGCTCGTTTAAATATCAAAAAATAGCTGAAATTCAGGGCTATTTTTTGATATTTAAACGAGCATTGTAGCTTAAACCAGTGTCGAGAAAAACGCGTTCAAAGCTAGACTACGCAACACTCCGCACCGTCATTATCTTTGGTATCAAAAAATAGCTGAAATTTAGGGCTATTTTTTGATACCAAAGACGCATTTTTTGAAAGTACGGACGCTTTGAAAAAAATGAAATACTAAAAAGCTTTTGCGACTACGCGACTGTACGAGGGGGGCGGGGTACTATTACAGTATTTACGGTAGTTTATCTTTATCTTTCTCTTTCTCTTTCGCTTCCTCTTCCTCTTTCTCTTCCTCTTCCTCTTCCTCTTTCTCTTTCCCTTTCTCTTCCTCTTTATCTTTCTCTTTTCTTTAAATCTTTTTTTTAAATCATTCAAATGAAATTCAAATTTCAAATCGAATTCGAAATTTTCTTTTTTCTGATTTCAGATCAAAAGCACAACGAGAATTCGAAAATCGATGCTTTTTCTAAGAATTTTCTCATCAAAACCCGTATTTTCGGCTATATGAAGAGTGATTTTCTGGAATAAATCACACAAAAATCGATTCTAAAGCAGATTAAAAAGCAAATTAAATCCTTTTGAAAATGAAGGATCAGCCAAATGGCGGAGAATTCACCGGATGGCATTCCGAAAAGAGGCAAGAGAAAGAAAAGCGAAATAGATATATGATGTGTCCGATTTAGATTTCCGTCCGATTTAGATTACAGTCTATATCGGACGTCCGATTTAGATTGAATCTAAATCGGACGTCTTATATAGATTGAACAATAATATAAACATGTTTAATATATGTTCTTAAGCGTTTTTGCAATTTTCTGCGCTTTTCAAGGAAATTTTATTGTCTTTTTCTGAAAAGAAAACCCAACTATGAAATAATTTATTAGCGTTAACAGAATAGATGCAAAATTACAACATATAACAACAAAAAACTAACAACAACAACGAACGAGTTAAAAATTTCTATTTATTTTTGCAGCTTAGGCTATTGTGACATCTTGAATTGCAGAGTTGTGACATTGTGACATCTTGAATTCTTTGTGGCATCTTGAACATGCTATTGTGACATCTTGAATTCTTTGAAAAGCGCAGAAAATTGCAAAAAAACGCTTAAGAACATATATTAAGCACGTTTATTATTGTTCGATCTGTATCGGACGTCCGATATAGACTGTAATCAATAAAAGACCTTTGAAAAAATGCAGAAAACTACAGAAAACGCTTAAGAACATATATTAAGCATGTTTATATTATTGTTCAATCTATACAGGACGTATTATTGTTCAATCTATATAAGATTTAGATTGAATCTAAATCGGACGTCCGATATAGACTGTAATCTAAATCGGACGTCCGCGATAAGTTCAATATAAATCGGACGTCCGATTTAGATTGAATCTAAATCGGACACAACATATAAATAAAGCTGAGATTTCGAAATGGAAATGATAAAAAAATGATAGAAAATGATAGAAAAATGACTTTTATAAGCCTCTATAATGAATTAGACTTTTAGAATCTTTAAAATCTTTAGAAAACTTAAACTTAAACTCTTTTTAGGCGATTGTGCGGCCCGTTGTCTCGTCTCGAAGTTTTTCTCCTTTTCTCTTGTTTTATTTTATTTCTTTCATTGTCGGGTCTTCTTTTAATATGGCTACTCTGGTTTCAAGGATATAGAATATTCAATGAAGGTCAGTTATTTCTAAATTACTTTAAAAAGAAAGCTAAATGCTTACAACGGGAACAGAAAAGCGAAGTTATCGCTTTCACTGTCACATCGGAAAGGAAACCAAAACCTTTCCTTTAAAGGAACCAATCGCTAGATTGCTTTTCGAAAACTAGCCGAGAAATGGCTAATTTCCTTCAAAAGTGTCAAGTATTCTTTAGAGAATTGTAGTCCTAAATCTCAGCTGCATTTCTCTACGAAAAGCATTTTGATTCGATTTATAGAACTCATTTTACAAGCGCTTGAATGAGGGCTAGTCGAGCAAAATAGGAACCAAATATGAACCAAATAGGAAACAAATCGGAGCCAACTGGGAACAAAATAGGAACCAAATAGGAACCAAAAAGGAAACAAATAGGAAACAAATAGGAACCAAAAAGGAACCAACTCGAAACCAAAATAGAAACCAAAATAGAAACCAAATAGGAACCAAATAGAAACCAAATATGAACCAAACAGGAACCAAATAGCAACCAAATAACCAACTGGGAACCAAATAGGAGCCAACTGGGAACCAAAAAGAAAACAAAATAGGAACCAAAAAGGAACCAAATAGAAACCAAACAGGAACCAAAATAGGAACCAAATAGAAACCAAAAAGGAAACAAAATAGGGACCAAATAGGAGCCAACTGGAAACCAAATGGGAACCAAAATAGGAACCAAAATAGGAACCAAATAGGAACCAAATAGGAACCAAAATAGGAACCAAATAGGAACCAAATAGGAACCAAATAGAAACCAAATAGGAACCAAATAGGAACCAAATAGAAACCAAATATGAGCCCCAATTTCCGAATTTCTCCGAATCTGTCATTTGGCTAATTTTCTATAAAAAATTATTTTCAGAAAAGTTTGTTTCAGCCAAATTTGTGGTAATTTTGTTGAAAAAAAATTGTTTTTAATAAATCCAATTTTGAAGTTAAACAGTAATGTTGCTCGTAGCACAAACTTTTGCTCCATCATGATCTAAATAAAAAATATAAGCATTTTTGAATAAAATAAACAACAACCAAAATGGCTGATACAATGAAATCTATGAAATAAATATAAAAAAAAAACGAAATTTTCATCTTTTCTAAAGTAACTGCAAGCTCTTTTCGAATAGAAATAGTCAAAAATGATGATTTTCTTTAGGTTTACCTATCTACGCTCCACCGCGAAACGCATTGGATCGAACAGCGAAAAATCATCAACAAGTTGTGTGCACGAGTCGAGAATGCGTACGGATTGCTGGATTTTTGGCTGAAAATCTTAACGACAAGGTCAGCAGCTCAGCGTTTTTTTATGGGATTATGTTTTATGGGATTTTATGGCATTTTATGGGATCGATTCAAATCGATTACAAAAGAGTTTTTAAATTTGGCTTTGTTTTGAAAAGAATTGTAACTGCTGAGAGGCTAAGTATTTGCTAAGGTTTTGGAAAGCTTATGCTAATGATTTGTTAATGATTTGTTAATGATTTGCTACCGTAAATACTGTAATAGTACCCCACCCCCATAATGACGGTGCGGAGTGTCGCGTAGTCTAGCTTTGGCCGAGTTTTTCTCGACACTGGTTTATGATAGAGTGCTCGTTTAAATATCAAAAAATAGCTGAAATTCAGGGCTATTTTTTGATATTTAAACGAGCATTGTAGCTTAAACCAGTGTCGAGAAAAACTCGTTCAAAGCTAGACTACGCAACACTCCGCACCGTCATTATCTTTGGTATCAAAAAATAGCTGAAATTTAGGGCTATTTTTTGATACCAAAGACGCATTTTTTGAAAGTATGGGTGCTTTGAAAAAAATGAAATACTAAAAAACTTTTGCGACGACGCGACTGTACGAGGGCGGGTGGGGTACTATTACAGTATTTACGGTAAGTATTTGCTAAGTATTGGTAGTCATTTCTAAATCATTTCCTAATCATGCTGAGATTCTAAGTATTAGCTAAGCTTTTGCAAAGCTTGTGCTAATCATTTGCTAATCATTTGCTAATCAGTTGCTAATCATTTGCTAATCATTTGCTAATCATTTCCGAATCATTTTCATGATTAGCATGATTAGGAAGCTTTTGCAAAGCTTGTGCTAATCATTTCCTAATCATTTCCGAATCATTTCCTAATCATGCTGAGATTCTAAGTATTCGCTAAGCTTGTGCTAATCATTTCCTAATCATTTCCTAAGCGAAGATTCTTTTACAAGCCATTTATTCAAATCATTTATTCAAAGCTTCTCTTCCAGATTGATCCATGCGATGATTTTTATGAGTTCGCTTGTGGACACTATGGAGTGAATCGGAATCTACCGGCGAGTAAACCCCTTCGGCACACAATCAGCGATGTACAGGGAAGACTCAATAAACAAGTTCGATCGATTTTAGAGGTGAGTGAATGCCTTTTGCTTGAATATAAGAGTTGTACAAAATTTTTTTTAGGCAGAAAACTCGCCAAACGATAAACCGTGGGATCGACTCGCGAAGGGCTACTACAAGAAGTGTTTGGATGAAGGTGAGGGGATTGCTATGCTCGGAAATGTTTAAAGCCTGATGGCTAGAGTAGGATCAGCTGTATACTATTTCCAACACCAAAGCTAAAGCCTTACCCTAACCAAGAGGCCAGTCTAGAGCAGTCTAGGGCAGTCTAGACCAGTCTAGAGCAGTCTAGAGCAGTCTAGGCCAGTCTAGAGCGGTCTAGAGCTGCTTTAGATCAGTCTAGAGCAGTCTAGACCAGTCTAGACCAGTCTAAAGCAACTCTAGAGCAGTCTAGACCAGTCTAGAGTAGTCTAGGGCAGTCTAGACCAGTCTAGAGCAGTCTAGAGCTGCTTTAGACCAGTCTAGAGCAGTCTAGAGCTGCTTTAGACCAGTCTAGACCAGTCTAAAGCAGCTCTAGACCAGTCTAGACCAGTCTAAATAAGAATAGAAGATTTCCAGATGAACTCGACAAATCGGGTCTTCGCGCGATCAAAGAAGTTCTCGATTGGGTGGGAGGATGGCCGACATTAGACGGGACAAAGTACGATTTAAGTGTCATTTCAGAAACCCGATCTTGTCTAGTCTGGCAAAACGCTGGTAAACACATTTCTAGTTCTGAATCAAGGCAATAATATAAAGTTCAAGTGACTCTAGGCTCCATGATCAATGCTATGATCTGTCTATGATCAATGCTCAGATCTATGTACAGTTTTCTAGATGGAAACCGTGGTCTCGCAGCTGGGAACGCCAGCTGGCTTTTATCATGAATCGAACGGGCGTGAACGCGGTTTTGCTTGAGTTGGCCGTCACGCACGATCCCGGGAACAGCAGTCGCTCAGTGATCGAGGTACGGTAGGCAAAAATGGTAGCCGTCTTGGCAGATTGGCAGAAAAATGGCACTCGAAAAGTGCACTGAAAAGCTGGAGAACTTTTTCATCCTTTTTCTACAGCTATCAGGAATAAACCAATCAAACCGCAGTTGATTGAGGAACCAATCAAACTCCAGCTAGGTTCTAGGCCAATTCTGTCCAGAGTTAGAGCCGGAATCAGGTCGAGAGTCAGTCCAGTCTTGATTTTTTCAGTTTTGAACATGATTTTGATAGATTTTATTTCAAAATCTTCAGCTCGATCAACCAAAATGGGGAATCGGCTCGCGATGGCCGTATCTGATGGGCGCCGATGATCCAACAGTGAAAAATTACACGTGGTTAATGATACAAACGGCTATGGCTTTGGGTAGATTTTGTAAAGTCGAATTTTCATTGGAAACCTCTTTACTCAGGTGCCACTCGAGAACAGGCAGAAAAGGACATGTTTGAGGCGATGGAGCTGGAGATGAAACTCGTCAATTTCTCAGCCGAAGAGCATGTGATTTGCGTTGTTGTATCTAGGAAAATTGATGGTTTAGGTTCGACGCGATCCCGATCGAGGCAACAATCGATATCAGCTGAAAGAGCTCAAGCAACATTTCCCGCATGTGAGTTGTTAAGTTTTGATCTTGGAGATCGGAGATCTTGGAGATCGGAGATCTTGGGACGATCTTGGGAGATCTTTCGGAGATCTTAGGACGTACAGAATCGTTTAAAAAGAAGTTAAAGCAAATATTCATCATTTGATATCAGATCGTGATAAGAATTATCGAAATTTGAACAACGTAGGACGTCCAGAATAGAATTTAAAGCAAATTATTGTATTCAGGATAAGATGTCAGACTATAGCACTGGCAGACTATAGCACTGGCAGACTATCGCAGTGTTAGACTGTAGCACTGTCAGACTATCGCAGTGTCAGACTGTCAGCCGTTAGACTGCCAGACGTTAGACTGTCAGCCGTTAGACTGGCAGACGTTAGACTGCCAGACGTTAGACTGTCAGACGTTAGACTGTAGCATACTGTAGCATACTATAGCATACTTAAAGCACAGCATCATCCTGTCAATGTTATTTGTCATTTGCTCATTTCGACGATTACTATACCAATTTATAGATAGCTGCTCTATTGCTTGATCTTTAGTTTGTCTATATTTTGATTCTAGGTCGATTTGAGTGGCTATATCGAGGAAGTGTTCAGCGATTTGGTGCAATTAAGCGAGAATGACACGGTGATCATCCGAGAAGTCGATTATTTCAAAGGAATCCAAGTAAGGAGGGGAAAGATTACGATAGATTATAGCTCTTTTTAGCACATTCTCCGCGAAACGAACGAGCGAGTGATCGCCAATTACATCTCATGGCGGATTGTACAGGTGAGTGAAGTTTAGCGGTACTGTAGGGGAGATTAAGGGTTACGGTAACGAAAGAGTAGCTAGATTAGTGGCTACAATAGATGAGAAAGATAGGATTACTGTAGCTTGAAGGCTCAGGGGTTAGGGACGAAAGAGTAGCTAGATTAGTGGCTACAATGGCTAAGAAAGATAGGATTACTGTAGCTTGAAGGCTGATGGGTTACGGTAACGAAAAAGTAGCTAGATTAGTGGCTACAATAGATGAGAAAGATAGGATTACTGTAGCTTGAAGGCTCATGGGTTACGGTAACGAAAAAGTAGCTAGATTAGTGGCTACAATAGATGAGAAAGATAGGATTACTGTAGCTTGAAGGCTCAGGGGTTAGGGACGAAAGAGTAGCTAGATTAGTGGCTACAATAGATAAGAAAGGTAGGATTACTGTAGCTTGAAGGCTCATGGGTTACTCATGGGTAAGAAAGCTAAGAGCACTGTGCGCAGAAAGCTAAGAGCGCTTAAAGACCTATAGGCTACGGTAGATGGGAAAGCCAAGATAGATTTCTTTGGCCTGAAGACCCTGGGGATTACGGTAACTAACTATAAGACAAGACTACTGTAGCTAGTAAGTATCCCCAAAACTATCGTATCTCTTTCCAGGGTTTCTCCCCGTTTCTCCCGCCGATCACTCGTGAACCATTCTATCAATTCAAAGCGAATCAAACTGGGATCTTCAATTCACCGCCACCGGATCGGTTTGAATTTTTGAATTAAAACCTCAAACCCGAAATTCTTAGCTGGGAAGACTGTGTGACTCTGTCAGTGATCATGCTTGATATGCCAGTCGGGAAACTTTTCGTTGAGAATTTCTTCGAACAAGAGAAAGCGCTAGCAAAGGTGAGAATCTAAAATTGAAACTTTTAAAAGCGTTTAACCCTAGATGACTGAATTGACGCACTATTTGAAGAGTGAATTCATGAAACAACTGAGAATTCTTGATTGGATGGATGAAGCGACGAGGAAGAGAGCGATCAACAAGGTCGGATTTTAAGAGTTTACAGTAGCCTGTAAGCGGGCTAGATCACGCAAGAGGCCGAGCCTTGAACAATGCTAGAACTCATGGTCAAGCCATTCCAAGGCTCAGAAGCTAGCTTCTGTTCTGGCTAAACTTCAGCCAGCTCTTGTTCTGGCTAAACTTCAGCCAGCTACTATCCTGGCTAAACTTCAGCCAGCTCTTGTTCTGGCTAAACTCCAGCCAGCTCCTGTTCTGGCTAAACTCCAGCCAGCTCCTGTCCTGGCTAAACTCCAGCCAGCTCCTGTTCTGGCTTACTCCAGCCAGCTCCTATCCTGGCTAAACTTCAACCAGCTCCAGGATCTTTTCGTGGTAATTCTTGACATAAAAGAACCACTTCTGGTCAAGACAAACCAACTAGACTTCTGGCCGGATCTTTCAGCTTCAACTTTGAACTCTTTCTTTGAACAATTCCTGTAGGAGAAAGCACTTAAACCCAAAAGACTCTCTTCAACAGCTTTCTCTCTTCTGTCTCTTTCACATGCTCTTTGTGCGCTCTTTATTTAATCGTATCTCATCTGACATCCACTCTTTCCATAACCCACACCTATTCCATCTCAACCTAGATGGCTGGGAGGTTCTCTCGGACATCAAATCATCATGGTGAGGCTCGGCCATTGAACTTTAGGCTGGGTTAACCTGTGTGGCAGTCCCGAGTTGGGATTTGCTAGCAGCTACATTGGCGCGGCACTGCCAAAGAAAACGGATGATGCTTTGGTTTAGGACAGGTTTCAGACCAGGCTTGGGCAAGAATCCCTCTGGAATCCTTTCTAGACTTTCTAGATATTAGACATATTTACGTCTAACTTTATGTGAAATCAAGTTTCGAATTGTTGCAATTTTCTCTCATAATCTATCCATTTTTTTACAGGCTGAACGAATCGAGTACAAAAACGGTTTCCCGCCATTCATTTTCAACGACACGACCATGCAGAAACATTGGGGAATGGTGGGTGATAAAATGTTGAAATGACAAGAGAAATGGTGATCAAATGATATGCGTCATAAAATAATTGATTGAGAATTTTGCGCTGATCCCGAATGTGCTTTCAGTTTTTGCTATGAGGCACTCTGTCAAAAGTTATAAGCGCTCAAAGTTTTGTATGGGGTCGCAGAAGACAGGGCCAGTTTATAAGTTGACTTAGCAGGGGAATGGTATGGTGGTAGCCGAGTGGTCGGCTTCGATACGGAGCGAGGGTTCGAGTCCGGCGTTTGACTTTTGCTTCTTTTAGCTTTCAATGTTTGAAGTTCGTTTGATGACACAAGAATCGGCTGTGATTTGGCTGTCATTGGAAGCAGCTTTCTTTAGGCCATCATTCGAATCAGCTTTCTTTAGGCCATCATTCGAATCAGCTTTCTTTAGGCCATCATTGGAAGCAGCTTTCTTTAGGCCACAACAGCCTTTTGATATTCTCTTGTGAGTTGAAAACGAAGCGAGTTAACAAAGCGAGTTTTCGAAACGTTAACAAGATTTTGATGGTTCTTTATTCGCTTCTCTTGTGGAAAAGAGAAAGAAAAGAGAGCGATCTGTGCAAAGAAATCTGTGAAATGAGTCACTGATCGCTCGGTTTTCTCAAAATTTCCATCAAAAATCGATTTATTTCGTGAATTTTGCCTTCTAGACTGTTGAAGTCGACAAAAACAGCGAGATTTTACGAGAAGACCGGATTTTAAACAAAATTAGCAAGCTTTCAAATCAAGACTCAAATCTTAATGCGTTCATTCGTCAATCTGGAGAGCACAGAATCTAAAAGAGTTACTTTGATTGGTAAATTTTGTATTTCCGAGGTTGTTTTATAGGTTTCTTTTTCTTTGATAATTTTTAAAGATAATTTTAAATTTAAATTAGATATTTTAGATAATTTTCATATATTTAAAGATATGAAAAACCGAATCCCTCTAGAAATTTTTTCCCAAAATTTTTCCCTGACACTTACACTTCGACTTTTTAGTGAACACTGACCGTTAGCTTCAATAAAAACTCTGATAAGATCCCTGTGATTATTTACGTAAAAGTCCCCCAGCCCGTAGAATGCGAAAAGAAAATTTTGGGATTGCGAAAGAGGCGAGACGTGTGGTGAAAGAAAGGGGGCAACGTCCGCTCGTTCACAGAAAAGAGTGAAAGACTTTGAGAGACTTTTGAGCGCAAAGAAATAACAAAACTGAAAAAGTGAGCAGAGAATCGGAGAAGCTCGACCGCAGTTGCACGTTCTTTGAGCGTAAAAAGAGAGGTGACGTTTATCGGCGAAACATTGAGCAAAGCGAGAGGTCGCCGCGCTGCCAACACTTTTTTCCTTTCTGATAGAGTGTGGTGTTTGAGAAATGGAAATGAGAGTGTGCGTGCCAGCATTGGGGAAAATAGCCGAAAAAACGCGGGTGCTAGAGCGAAGAACAGATTTTTTGAGGAGAACCTGACGCCCGAGCGAGGCAAAGAACGACCAGACCGATATTTTCGGCATGGACCTTCGGGAAAACGGAAAGAACACCACGTTTGTGATTTCTGGCAAGTTGTGAAATTTGCGAGGCGCTAGAGTCATTTCCTGCGAGATAAGTGCAATGGCTGGAGGAGGGGAAGGGAGTGAATTGAGCGCCAAAATCAAAGAAACACTGGAGATCAAGGGTAAATTGTTGATAAAGTTCTCAATTCTGGAGTCCACTTGGCAAGATTATGATGTCAGAGTTGGAGTTTTGCAAAAATTAAGGTTATCTACAAAGCAAGCTTATGGCGGTCACTGTTCTAAAAATTTTATAGACTGAATTTTGTGCAAATTTTGATTAGAACAACCCAAGTGACATCCAGATCGCCCAAAAATTGAATAAAATCTGAAGTTGGTGTTCAATAAAAGCTTGAAATCAAGCCAACCTCGCAATTCTAGATGATCGAGGACGTTTTATAGACTAAATTTTGTGCAACTTTTGGTTAGAACAACTCAAGTGACATCCAGCTCGCCCAAAAATTGAATAAAAACTGAATTTGGAGTTAAATAGAAGCTTGAAATCCAGTCAACCTCGCAATTCTATGTGATCGAGCACATTTCATAAACTAAATTTTGTGCAAATTTTGATTAGAACAACCCAAGTGATATCCAGATCACCCACAAATTGAATAAAATCTGAATTTGGAGTTAAATAGAAGCTTGAAATCCAGTCAACCTCGCAATTCTAGGTGATCGAGCACACTTCATAAACTAGATTCGCTTAAAATTTTGGTTAGAACAACCCAAGTGATATCCAGATCGCCCAGAAATTGAATAAAATCTGAATTTGGTGTTAAATAGAAGCTTGAAATCAAGCCAATCTCGCAATTCTATGTGTTCAAGCACATTTTATAGACTAGATTTTCTTCAAATTTTGGTTAGAACAACCCAAGTGATATCCAGCTCGCCCAAAAATTGAATAAAATCTGAATTTGGAGTTCAATAAAAGCTTGAAATCAAGTCAACCTCGCAATTCTAGGTGATCGAGCACAATGAGCCACTCCTTCACTTGACAATTCGCCTGAAATTAGAACGGTACAAGGGTGAGTGGCTGAGATTTACGGAATACGGGAATCTTTGCAAATTACAGAAGAATTGGAGCGTTTGGATGAGCCGTTAGACAGAAGTACGTGGTATCAAAGTCCGGCGCAGGTTGACGCCTACTACGCACCGAATAACAACGAGATGAGTGAGTTGATCGGTTATATCTGATCCGTTGATCGGTTATATTTGATTCGTTGATCCGCTATTTCACCTTGGTTATATGATACTTTTAGTTTTCCCGGCCGGTATCATGCAATTCCCATTCCTGACGATCGGTGTGCCCAACTATATCACGTATGGAATGGTCGGAGCGGTGATTGGACACGAAGTCTCGCATGCGTTCGATGATCAAGGTGAGCTAGGCGTTCGATGCTCAAGGTGAGCTAGGCGTTCGATGATCAAAGGCGAATGTAAACACACACTTTCTATTGCACTAAGCTCTTTCCACATTCCTCAGGCGGTCGCTATGATGAATGGGGTAATTTGAACGATTGGTGGGACGCGGAAACGGCGCAGAAATTCTCCGACAAAACCCAGTGCTTCGTGGAACAATATGGATCGGTTGAGGTTGGGTTTTTCAAAGTCTAATAAAGTTCCAAAGTTTCTAGACTAAGTTTCTAGTTTCTAGTTTCTATTTTCTAAGTCTATAACTTAAATCTATAATAAAACTCAGATCAAAGAGGCAAAAATTCGACTGAACGGCCGTTTGAGTCTCGGGGAGAACATCGCGGACAACGGCGGAGTGAAAACCGCGTTCAATGTAGGTTTTGGAAACTTTGTTCATTGTTTTTTTGATCTTATTTATCCTGCACTCAAATCTACCGTACCCCTGACTTTTCAGGCGTACAAAGCTTGGCGAAAAAACGCCACCGAAGACGAGCCGGCGCTGCCCGGTTTCCAGAATTTCACCTCCGAGCAAATGTTTTTCCTTGCCTACGCGAATGTGAGTTTTGAAAGTCGAGGAGTTAGATTTTGAATGTGAAAATTGCAGAACTGGTGCTCGGTGGTTCGACCAAAACACTATGTGCAATTGGTGATGACCGATGTGCACGCGCCGTCGAAATATCGAGCGATCATCCCACTGCAGAATCGAAAGGTAAGGAACAAGGTTTAGCCAGACTTGAAGCTGGCTTCGACTAACTTTTAGAGGCTGACAGGCAGGTTAGTTAAGCCTGCTAGATAAGCCTGCTAGGTAAGCCTGCTAGGTAAGCCTGCTAGGTAAGCCTGCCTGTTGAAGCTGACTTCGACTAATTTATAGACCTAGAACTGGGTCGGACTTGATCTGGCTTGGATCTGGACATGCTTCTGGACATCCAGGCTGCTTATAGGCTTGGCCAGGAGTAGCTAAAAAGCTTGAACCGGACATGATTTGGACTTGGCCTAGGCTTGGATTAGTTTATAGGGCTGATCGGGGCTAAATCCTGGCCTAGACTAGCATTTGCTTACAGTCTTGAGCATGGTCTGGGCTAGGTTTCAAGGAAGTACCCCAGCTTGCCACGACCGATCGGTAGACGCCTAGAGAAGCTCAGAGAAGTTATAGCAGTTTTAAGCCGGTCAAAATCCGGCAAAAATTAGCTCTCCATACCAAATACGCGAAATATTTGACAAAAGTTTTCAACATCTTGGTTAAAAGGCTTTTCTCGGGCTGAATCAAGGTGAGCTGGGTGGCCTAGTGGATAAGGCGGTTCAAACAAGCCTAGAGTTTACGGAGCGTGGATCTGATCCGGGCTTAGGTAAGCCCAGCTTAGAGGTAAGCCTGCTAGGTAAGCCTGTTAGGTAAGCCTGTTAGGTAAGCCTGTTAAGTAAGCCTTTTAGGTAAGCCTGTTAGGTAAGCCTGTTAGGTAAGCCTGTTAGGTAAGCCTGTTAGGTAAGCTTGTTAAGTAAGCTTGTTAAGTAAGCCTTTTAGGTAAGCCTGTTAGGTAACCTCTTAGGTAAGCCTGTTAGGTAAGCCTGTTAAGTAAGCCTTTTAGGTAAGCCTGTTAGGTAACCTCTTAGGTAAGCCTGCTAGTTAAGCCCAGCTACTTCTTGTTAGCGTCCTCCTAAGTCAAAGTAGCTTAAGCCAGGCCTGGACCCTAAAGCCTTGCTATTGTAGACGACCTTAAAGCCTTGCTTCGAAACGATTTTTCTCACCTTTAGGAGTTCTCAGAAGCATGGAAATGTCGAGATGGATCGATGATGAATCCGCGGCACAAATGCCAAGTGTGGTGATCGATTTTGATTTGAAATTTGATTATTTTCTATTTATGTACAGCCATATTCTCTCATCTCGGTGCAATTTTTTTCTCTTTTATTTCCTTATATTCTTTTTTTTTCGTCTTTTTCCCCCTACAATTTCTAGTCGGCTTTTTAAACGAGCTGGGTCTTTACATTTTCTATTTTCGACACTTTTGAGTACAGTAGTTTAAACGGCTAGAAATGGCTAGAAAACGATCGTAAATTGGTTTATTTAGAGGAATTTGATTAAAGGATTGTGTCAAAAATGTTCTGGAAACGTTCTACAGTTTCTGGAAACTTTCTACAGCTTCTGGAAACGTTCTACAGCTTCTAGAAACGTTCTACAGCTTCTGGAATCGTTCTACAGTTTCTGGAAATGTTCTACAGTTTCTGGAAACGTTCTACAGTTTTTGGAAACGTTCTACAGCTTCTAGAAACGTTCTACAGTTTCTGGAAACGTTCTACAGTTTCTGGAAACGTTCTACAGTTTCTGGAAACGTTCTACAGTTTCTGGAAACGTTCTACAGCTTCTGGAAACGTTCTACAGCTTCTGGAAACGTTCTACAGCTTCTAGAAACGTTCTACAGGTTCTGGAATCGTTCTACAGTTTCTGGAAATGTTCTACAGTTTCTGGAAACTTTCTACAGCTTCTGGAAACGTTCTACAGCTTCTAGAAACGTTCTACAGTTTCTGGAAACGTTCTACAGCTTCTGGAAACGTTCTACAGTTTCTGGAAACGTTCTACAGCTTCTGGAAACGTTCTACAGCTTCTGGAAACGTTCTACAGCTTCTAGAAACGTTCTACAGTTTCTGGAAACGTTCTACAGGTTCTGGAAACGAAATTTACGTTGTACTACACTTCAAACCAAAAACTACTGTACTCTTTAGCTTTTTATTGTTTTGTTTTCAATGTAAACAAACACAATGCACTTTAGATTTAAACCTTTTTTCTTTTCTTAAATTTTTGTGCAAAAAAACGAAACGAGAATCGATCTCATCAATGAAATTTTCCTGTTTTTATAAAAAAATTCTTTTTATTTTCCTTTTTTTATGTTTTGCCATCGTTTTTAGTTGTATTTTGTAGTTTTTTCAGATTTTTCTTTGCTTAAAAAGCTTTAAAGACTCAGTTCACATCAAATAAACAAAAAAAACAAAATAAAAACAAAAAAACAAAGCGTATTTTGTTTGCTAATGTACACAGAATGTTTTTGAGAGGTCAGAGAGATCTGTGTACGAAAAAATCAGCTAATTTGGAACGCACGCTAGTCTTTGCTGTCAAAATTTCTTTGTGTTTCACAAAATTTGGTTCCTTTGCCTCGGAGTTTGGTATAGGACTAGGTGATTTTGGCGGCTTTACTTAAACTAATTTCCTATTCAAGGCCTTTTTTTGGTCTATCTGGAACGCACGCTAGTCTTTGCTGTCAAAATTTCTTTGTGTTTCACAAAATTTGGTTCCTTTGCCTCGGAGTTTGGTATAGGACTAGGTGATTTTGGCGGCTTTACTTAAACTAATTTCCTATTCAAGGCCTTTTTTTGGTCTATCTGGAACGCACGCTAGTCTTTGCTGTCAAAATTTTGGTGTTTCACAAAATTTGGTTCCTTTGCCTCGGAGTTTGGTACAGGACTGGGTGATTTTGGCGGCTTTACTTAAACTAATTTCCTATTCGAGGCCTTTTTTGGTCTATCTGGAACTCACGCTAGTCTTTGCTATCAAAATTTTGGTGTTTTACAAAATTTAATACCTGTGCACTCTAGATTTAAATGCAAATTTCTCATCTTAAATTTTCTCTTAAAAAAAACGAAACGAGAATCGATCTGATCAATGAAATTTTCCTGTTTTTATAAAAAATTCTTTTTATTTTCCTTTTTTTTATGTTTTGCCATCGTTTTTAGTTGTATTTTGTAGCTTTTTTCAGATTTTTCTTTGCTTAAAAAGCTTTAAAGACTCAGTTCACATCAAATAAACAAAAAAAACAAAATAAAAACAAAAAACAAAGCGTATTTTGTTTGCTAATGTACACAGAATGTTTTGAGAGGTCAGAGAGATCTGTGTACGAAAAAAATCAGCTAATTTGTGAAATATAAGAGCACACGGATTACGATAGAAAGGACAACAAATAGAAAAACGACTTTTGAACTACGGTATTGCAAGGAGCGAGATATAGAAAACGAAAAAGTGTGGATCTTGAATTATGCTAAAGTTGAGGTGATTAATGAAAAAAAAATGCGTCCCAGGATTACTGTAAATGGGAAAAAGAATAGATCTCGGTCACTCGATTGCGCCCATATCCTTGAGATGAGCGCGCATTCGGCGAATCTCGCTGGTGAGCATCGAGACACGACCGGTCAGCCACGAGTTACGCGATTCGAGTTCCTGAAAGATATTTTTAGAATTTATGGAGGGCACACTTTGATGTAGAAAGATTAAGAGAGATTTAGAAAAATTTAGAAAGATTATTTAGGGAGACTAACAAGAATTGGTACAGGACTGGGTGATTTTGGCGGCTTTGCTCAAACTAATTTCCTATTCGAGGGCTTTTTTGGTCTATCTGGAACGCACGCTAGTCTTTGCTATCAAAATTTCTTTGTGTTTCACAAAATTTGGTTTCTTTGCCTCGGAGTTTGGTATAGGACTAGGTGATTTTGGCGGCTTTGCTCAAACTAATTTCCGATTCGAGGGCTTTTTTTGGTCTATCTGGAACGCACGCTAGTCTTTGCTGTCAAAATTTCTTGTGTTTCATAAAATTTGGTTCCTTTGCCTCGGAGTTTGGTATAGGACTACCGTAAATACTGTAATAGTACCCCACCCCCCTCGTACAGTCGCGTAGTCGCAAAAGTTTTTTAGTGTTTCATTTTTTTCAAAGCGCCCGTACTTTCAAAAAATGCGTCTTTGGTATCAAAAAATAGCTGAAATTCAGGGCTATTTTTTGATACCTAAGCGCACATTGTAGCATAAACCAGTGTCGAGAAAAACTCGTTCAATGCTAGACTACGCAACACTCCGCACCGTCTTTATGGGGGTGGGGTACTATTACAGTATTTACGGTAGGTGATTTTGGCGGCTTTGCTCAAACTAATTTCCTATTCAAGGCCTTTTTTGGTCTATCTGGAAATCACGCTAGTCTTTGCTATCAAAAATTTTGGTGTTTTACAAAATTTAATACCTGTGCCTCGGAAGAAGCGGCCTCTTTCTGCGCCTTCTTACGCTCCCGATAGCGGAAAGCGGCGTCGCGGTTGAGCGCCTTTCGGCGCACATCGGACGGGTTGGTCTCGTCCTGGAAATGATTGATATTAGATGGTACCGTAAGATGTTTTAGAGTTGAAATTCTATTAACATTTGCAAATCACTCACCCCATCCTCCTCCTCATCACTGTATGGGTTGAACCTCTTCGCTTTGTGTGTCCTTTGCGGTTTCGGCAATCTTGGTCTTCCTCTTTTCGGTTTCCTAGCCGGTTCCTCCTTTTCCTCTTTCTCGATCTCGAAAAACTCTTCGATTATCTCGAAATCTTCAGGAAAAGCCTCAATCGGGATTCTTGATTGGGATGGAGGCTGAAAAACTCCAATAAACTTTGGCATTGGTATTGGATTGAGTTGGCTTTGGCTTTGGCAATGTTTACCTGAATCTCTTGTTCCTCGAATCGTTTCCCTGATTCGATCACCTCGAAATTTGGGATGTATTCTTCGCAGAAAGTACTTGGAAGAGGAGATGATGGACCGGAGCCTAAAAACAAATTAGACAATTAGATATAGACAATTAGATCTGACATAGTGCAGAAAATTATAATAATTGTGAGTATTGTATTTCCCTTTACTCACCAAAATGATATTCAACTGGATGATTCTCGCGCAAGAAGCGATCCCATTCTTCCCAGTCGACCTCAGCTGCTTTCTTCGTGAGCTCCTCCTCGAGTGGTGATGTTGGCAAATATTGAAAGTGGTCCTGAAATGGAAAACGATGAAATATTGTGTCTAAGTCAAGCCTAACCTAAGCCAAGCCTAAGCCAAGTCTAAGCCAAGCTTAAGTCAAGCCTAAGCCAAGCCAAGCCTAAGCCAAGTCTAAGCCAAGCTTAAGTCAAGCCTAAGCCAAGCCAAGCCTAAGTCTAGCTTAAGCCAAGCCTAAGCCAAGCCTAAGCCAAGCCAAGCCTAAGCCAAGTCCTCTACTAGCTTTAAGCTCACCTCATATTGATTGAGATCAGTAAAAGTCTCTAGCCAGGGCAACTCCTCATCCAGATCGCCGAACGGATCATTCTCGATTGTCATCATTTGATTCGTTGCGAGGATCCCATTTTGTGTCCATTCACCGTCAACCGGTGGGATACCAATGAACGGATCGGAGTTACTGCTGAAACGGATCGGAGTTACCGCTGCTGACAAATTGTTGGTACAAATTGTTGCTGAAAGCTGGACTAGATTCACGTTGATCACTGTTTTCTTTGAAGTGTACTTTGTGCCTTAAAACAAACCCTTTCTCGCATACTAAAAGCTTTGTCGTAAAGACTAAGCCAACTGTTTTAATATAATGTAAATATCGTTTAGCATCGAAAAACTCACTGTGTCCTCAGGCGTGCGTAGTCGGCCGCCTCATATGCAATGTGTGTGCCCGCGGCTGATTTCTCATAAACGAGGCACCGGGTCGGTCGTGTACCCATTGATTGATTGGGTAAAACCTTGCCGGTGCTCGTCTTCCGCATTTCTATGTCCATTTCGGACATTGTAGTGTTGATCATCGACATGCCAAGCATCATTTTTGTTGATTTGTCGACTCTTTTTGTTGTGGCTTGATGCCAAGTGGGGAACATTGAAGGAAATCATCCTCTGAAAAAGAAAATTCGATGATTGAACCAATGGTTGCTTAGAGAATGATTGTTTTTCAATTTAGGATGAAATTTGGAAAATTTGGAAATGATTTGCGCAAGCTGGAGCACATTGTAGCTTAATTTGGTCGCTGAGAGTACAAGGCTGAGCACAAGGCTGAGCACAAGGCTGAGCACAAGGCTAAGAGGAGAAGGCTAAGAGTACAAGGCTAAGAGTACAAGGCTTAGAGTACAAGACTAAGAGTACAAGGCTAAGAGTACAAGGCTGAGAGCATGAGGCTAAGAGCACAAGGCTTAGATCACAAGGCTTAGATCACAAGGCTTAGATCACAAAGCTGAGAGTAAAAGGCTTAGATCACAAGGCTTAGATCACAATGCTAAGAGCACAAGGCTAAGAGCACAAGGCTTAGAGCACAAGGCTTAGGCTTAGGCTTAGGCTTAGGCTTAGGCTTAGGCTTAGGCTCTCACAAGGCTAAGAGCTAAGAGCTCATAAGAATTCATTGACTAAAAAACGCTTCCAAAGACCAAAATCAAAATCAAAATCACTAATGTGCGCTCCAGTTTGCAGGGATATGAGATCAAAATCAAATTGATCAAAATCAAAAATCGATAAAACAACTCACTTTTGGATTTGTTGGCTTTGTGAGCGCTCTCTCGTAGAGAAACAACTATTAGTTCATGACGAACTGGTGGACAGCAGTCAAGAACTAATAATATTTCAATACAAGGGAAGGGTTTGGATACGATCCTAAAGAGAAAAAGAGAATTGCATCATCGTTATATAGGGGCGCAAGCGGGGTAGGTCACGCCCACTTTCAAGAGTACTGTAACGGGCTGAGGGACGCGTTTTGGGACTTGAAAATGTTCAATTTTTTTGTAGCTTGTTGGTCATTTGTTGCCAATGAAAGAAATGAGAAAAACAAGGGAATTCCGGGGGGTAAACAAATTGTTGTTTTGCCTCTCCGCCTCTCAGTGACGTCACTTTTTGCGGACGGCTAAGAATTTGGGGATTTTTTGGCTTAGAATCTAAGATTTTGCTTGATAATCACCAATTCTTTGCTTCTTTGCTGGCCTTAAATCTAGGATTTATTAGCTTAATGGCTTTATTGTCAAAAACAAACTCGTTTTCAGAACGATGACAACGGAGAAGACGAAGATCTACTTTTGCGGGAGTATTCGAGCCGGGCGACAAGACGCTGAATTCTATCGGCGAATCATCGGTGAGTGTTAAGCAGAGTCCAGTTCATCCATTCTCTAATCTATTTAGTTTAGGCAAAAGGGGGCGGGGCGACGGACCTTTTATACGCGCCCCGGCCCCCTTTCCCATTGGCTAACTTTGAACTCGATTATCTTTTGTTGAGCTGTCCAATTTCAATGTTTTTACTACCATTAGATTCGCCAAGTCTTTCTCTATCGATTGATATAAAAACTGTTCCAATTGAACAGCCCAACACAAAGATATTTAAGCTCAAAGTTAAATTGCCAATGTCAAAAGGGGGCGGGGCGACGGACCTTTTATACGCTGTTCAATTTCAAACTTCTTTGTTTTATTAGATTTGCCTAGTCTTTCTCTATCGATTGGGATAAAAACTATTTAAATTGGACAAGCCAAAGCCAAGAAATTTGAGCTTAAAGTTAGCCAATGGCAAAAGAGGCGGGGCGCGTATAAAAGGTCGTCGCCGGCCCCTTTTGCCATTGCAATTGACTATGAGAATGGATATTTCCCTCAATTGTCTATCAATTGCTCAATTTTCAGCGATGCTCTCAAAGCATGGCCAAGTTTTGACGGAACACATCGGTTTGGACGATTTGATGACCCCACATTTGGCTAGTTCGTTTGAAAAGAAAAGCTTCTAGGAGTTTAAATGCTTTGAGAATCGGCGGATCTATTACACTTTCTATCACTTTCTATTACGCATCAGTTTCTCTTTAGATCTATTTAGACCTATTTAGAATCCCAATGGCAAAAGGGGGCGGGGCGACGGACCTTTTATACGCGCCCCGGTCCCCTTTCCCATTGGCTAACTTTGAGCTCAAATTTCTCGGCGTTGAGCTGTCTAATCTCAATGTTTTTACTATTATTAGATTCGCCTAGTCTTTCTCTATCGATTGGTAGAAAAACTATTTATATTAGACAAGCCAACACCAAGAAATTTGAGCTGAAAGTTAAATGCTTTATTTCTGCTGAAATGCTGAAATGGGCGGATCTATTTCACTTTTTAAAAATGCCATAAGAATTTTAAATTTTTAGCATCAGTTTCTCTTTAGATTCCCAATGGCAAAAGGGGGCGGGACGACGGACCTTTTATACGCGCCCCGCCCCCTTTCCCATTGGCTAACTTTGAACTCGATTATCTTTTTGTTGAGCTGTCCAATTTCAATGTTTTTACTATTATTAGATTCGCCTAGTCTTTCTCTATCGATTGGTAGGAAAACTATTTGCATTAGACAAGTCAAAACCAAGAAATTTGAGCTTAAAGTTAAATGCTCTATTTCTGCTGAAATGCTGAAATGGGCGGATTTAAAAAGTTATTTTTAAAAATGCCAAAATTTTTATTTTTAAATTTCTAGCATCAGTTTCTAGAAAGCTAGAAAGATTCAAAATCAAAATTTGTAGATTTCAAAGTGAGTCAATCACTTTTTCAGAATTCCCAGCTGGCGTCGATTCAGACGAGAAAGACAAAGTGATTCACGATGTCGACATGGAGTGGCTACATCAAGCGCATGGTGGGGGCAAAGAAATGCTAGCTCTTTTTTACTTTTGATTAGTTGTGATCGCCGAGTGCACTCAGCCGTCGGTTGGAGTCGGTTTCGAGTTGGGCGTCGCGTGGAAACTCGGATTGCCGACATTGGCCCTTTATCGACCACAGAAGACGTCTAATGGGGTGACGGGTGCGTGCAATTCTTGAGGCTTCGACTTTCTAGCAAAAACTTTCATACTGTATACAAAAAGTATTGTTTACATGGCTGAGAATGAAGGATTTGCTAGATTTGTGAGGATTAGAGTGTGTTCCTCGCGACTAGTAACGAGTAAACTCCAGTAAAACTCGATGAACCGACGTTTTTGGACCAACTACGAATAATCCTCTTTACACGTCGACAAAAAATTGAATATCTTTACATTTAAAGGGAATTTGCCACCAAATCAATTGAAAGGTTGAATATCTTTAAAAGGAGTCGTATATAAGGCGGCGCTCGTGATTTGTGTTTTGTGCCGATTTTTTTGCCATCATCTTCCCTAAAAGTACGGTAATTTTTCCTAAGCGTTCGTTTTAAAAAAAGGCATTACTTGCGAGGAATACACTCTAGTGAGGATTGTAAGGGTCTTGAATTATCTGGGTCAGAATTGGCTGGGCAAGAATTGGCTGGGCTAGAATTGACTGGGTCAGAATTGGCTGGGCCAGAATTGCCTGGGCCAGGATTGCCTGGGCCAGAATTGACTGGGTCAGAATTGGCTGGGCCAGAATTGCCTGGGTCAGAATTGTCCCAGATCCTGGCAGAGACGCCCAGCATCTTCCCCCGCCCGCCGCCAGCCCCACATTTTTGAACTGGGTTAACTTTTGGTATTACTCTAGGTCAGATTGCAAAAGCTTGAAACCTTGTTTTCTAGGTACTTTGTGTGCTGATCAAGAATATCACAACGGGAGGGCGTAATTCCTCCCAAAAAAGGCCAAACCCCACCGGCCCCTCAGCCCTCCCCCAACGGCCCCTCAGCCCTCCCCCACCGGCCCCTCAGCCCTCCCCCACCGGCCCCTCAGCCCTCCCCCACCGGCCCCTCAACCCTCCCCCACCGGCCCCTCAGCCCTCCCCCACCGGCCCCTCAACCCTCCCCCACCGGCCCCTCAGCCCTCCCCCACCGGCCCCTCAGCCCACCCGCCCCAAGCATCTTCCCCCACCCGGCTAATTTTTTCAATTTTATGTCTGACCCCACATTTAATATAGATAAATAAATAAATATAATAAATTTTTAAACTTTGTCTTAATAATGTAAGTTGCTTAACTAATTGAGATGTAGGTTTCTGCAAAAAAAACCTTACTTCGCCCCACCCGCTGGAGATGGCGGAGTGGCTTTTGCACTACTCTATTTTAATGACTGTTCTGTAGTGAGAGATCTCAACGAGAAAAATTGTTTTCTAAAAAGCTACCGTAATTCTTTCTTTCTAAAGCTTAATTAGACGTTTTAGAAAGCGTAGAAATCGGTAAATGACAATAAATGACAATAAATCATGATTCAAATCTGCCTAATTCCTATAATTTCCCATTCTTTTGCAGGAATCTCGGCGATGATCAACGGTTGCAAGTCGGATTCGTGGCGTGTCTTCAACTATTCCCATTTCGATGAGTTGGAGCCGAAGATTCTCGAGTTTTTAGAGAAATTCCCGCCAAAATCGTAGAAAAATTGGAGGAATTTTTGTGAGTTTTTGATTTTTTTTACTTTTTTCCCATCTCGATCTCTTTCATTGATCACTTTTTTTTTTTTTGCTCACATAATATCCATTTTGTACAATCCTTTTTGCCTTACTCACTTGCCTTTTTTTGTGGAAAATTTTGAGATTTCTTTATGTGATAAGGATGCGATTTTAAAGCATAATTTCTTAAGAGATTTTTTAGAAATTTTTTGAAGATTTTTTGAAGATTCATTTGAATCGAAAGATCTTTCCGGTAACTTTTTTTCGTTTTTTCGTTTTTTCGCCAACTTTGCGAAAGCCCGATTTTAAATAGGTTTTTGTTAATAACTTTTAATAGAAAAAAGATTTTCTGAAAGCTTACGTTCTAAGCTTTCTAAATGTTATTAAAATTTTCTGATCTGACAAGTTTAAGGTGCTTAAAAATGAGCTGAAAGAGGTCAAAAAATTTACCCCTCTCCTCCCCAAATCCGCGTGAAATAAGGCAAAACGTTCTCTAGTAGAGTCTCACGTTAGAGTGCTGACTGCTGATAGTTGTTGGTTAACCGTCTCTTTGTGGACAAGAAATATCCTGAATCTACCTATTAAAAAGTTTACTAAGTGTTTTATTATCAATAATTTAAATAGAGATAAGTTAAATATAAGTTCAAAGTCTCTGGGAAAAAGGAAAAATTCAAATAGAGTAATGTAAATGTCTGATTGTTTTAAAGCGGTTGGCTGTCTGGCTACTTTAAATATGTTGGCTGTCTGACTGCTTTAAATCGGTTGGCCCTATGGCTGCTTTAAAGCGGTTGGCTGTCTGATTGTTTTAAAGCGGTTGGCTGTCTGGCTACTTTAAATATGTTGGCTGTCTGACTGCTTTAAATCGGTTGTTGGCGATTGTCTACGTTTTAGCGGGCAGAAAGTCGCAAAACGACATTTTCAACTTAAAAAGGCATCAAGTCTTCGTAGAGTTGATCAACTTTTATTTTTTTGATATCAAAATGATCTTTGTACACGTGCACACAAAAGTTATCGGTTTCGAGGGCGCAATCTTTCGACCACGCTTAAAACGAACCGCCGAAAGTTGATCGCGGCGAGCGACTTGATTGTAAAAGGGCGATTTTTTTCGATAAAACGCGGGTTTAAAAAAATCGAGTCAGACGAATAAAATAAAAGAATCCTCATTAAATTTGACTAAAGAAAAGTAGAATTTGTTTTGTATAAGAACATAGAGAAAATTTGTGTCAAAGTTGAGCTTTCAAATTCCGTTACGAGTCTCAGAGTTTGGGAACTTTTCTAATTTACTCTATAACTCGACTCTCAGTGATCGGATCGACTTAGGGTTAGTTTTAATTGGATAATTTTTTCACCATTCAATTTAGCACCAATTTTCTGCCACAAATGGATAGTCTAACGTGAAATTCTGATAGAGAACGTTTTTTTGGGTTATTTCGCGCCGATGTGCCCCTCGTGCCGTTAACCGGAAAGATCCGAATTGAAATTTGAATTGAAATTGAAAATTTGAAAAGATTTGAAAGGTAAAAACCTTTCTTTGATCCTTTTGATGTCTTATTTTAAAGAATTTTAAAAAAACTAAAAAAAAATTCAAAATTTGACTATACCAGAAAGAGAAAGCTTTGTTTTATGACAAAAAATAAAGTAGTTTTTTTATTTTGAATCATTTATGATCCTAATCCAAAAAAAACAAAGCTATCTACAAGTGAAGCTTGAAAAAATAATAAACAAAATAAAAGAAAAGAACAAAATACAAAAATTAGCACCTTTTAATGGAAAAAAAAGAGAAAATCGACTAGATTTTTGGTTTTTCGGTTTTTTTAAACAAAAATATGAAAAAATAGCTTAAAAATTCCAAAAAACTATGAAAAAACAGCTTGAAATAGCTAATAAACAGCTTAAAAATTCCAAAAAAAACCTAACCCTGGCTGTGAATTGATTGTGAAAAAAGGGAGTGGGACAAATGCTTGGAAACAAACGGACGGATAAACAGAGACAGACGGAGTTATACAAAGAGAAAAATCGACAATTTTCTGTAATTTGATCTAGCCGTTTTGTCTTCCACAAATTGATTCCACACGCTCTGTTATGCCAAAATTTCGATTCTACGCCCTAAAATTACCTAGAAAAACAACTTTTGGAATAGAAATTGGTTAATATTAGCTTTTAGAGCTTTTTTAAAACGCGAAAAAAGGTGCGCTAATGGGCTAAGTGCGGAAAAAAAGGTGCGCAAATGTCCGGGTGCGCGAAAAAAAGGTCGCATTTGTCCCACTCCCAAAAAGTGCACTAACTTTCTTCAAAATCTGCCAAATTCTCTTAAAGAAAAAAATTTTAAAAATCGCAAACAAGAAATGTTTTGAACATCCTATAGAGCATTAAAAAAATCGAAATTTAAGATAAGAATGTGAAAATTAGGGTTTTATTTATATTTCGCTTTATTTTCCCCGATTCCACCATCGATAAAAGGCGAACGATCCAACGGCGATCACACCCAAACCGATTGAGACATAGAGCAACTCGGTGAAGAGGGAATTACTCAAAGTTTGATATATTATAAATTTTTTTGATAGTCTTTTTTGATTGAAAGTTAGGGATTAGCATGTGTGAATGTTTATCAATGACATATGGCAAGCTAGGACCAGGACCAAGGCCCTGGAAAACCTCTAGAAGCTGGGCCCTGGAAAACCTCTAGAAGCTGGGCCCTGGAAAAGCTCTTGAAGCTGGGCCCTGGAAAAGCTCTTGAAGCTGGACCCTGGAAAATGGAAGCCTGGAAACGTGTTCACCTTATTAAATTCTTTTTGAGTAGACAAATTTTAATGAAACTTTGGCTTTTTCTTAGTTGGATAGCATGTAAAAATTTCATTGAAAAAGGTTAATCACATGTTTAATTTTAAGAAAATCTGATTTTAGATCAGTTGTTCAGGGTTGTTTCAACCGGAAACTAGACTAGACCAGTCGTTCAGTCAGTCTGTTAAATCTTTTTACAGGTCAGTAAGACAGATCGACCAAAAGCAAGGCCCAATGGCTTTTTACGGGTAAGAGCTGTAGTAGAGTCAAATCAGAACTCTTGGCAAGGTCAGAAGATCTGACCTGATTGATCTGACCCACTCTAAGTAACATATCTAGTTTATTGTTTCCCATTTTTATCCAAAAAAAGACAAACTTTCTCGGATCGATCACACTGAACGGTTTCCTAGGCGTTTTCGGGACATCATCGGGCGAGAGATTGTTTTGATTTCTCGACAAAATCGATATCACGTCAATTTTTCGGCGTTTCTCGTCTGAAATCGATCTTTTTTAATGGAAATTTTGATGAGATGAAATTCAAAGGATCAAAAAGATATAGTTATGATGTTAAAAGTTACCGATATTTGCAAGTAGCCCTTGTTGACTTGTTGATGGTTGGGAGTCACCGCCGGGCGTCTCATCCGATAAAGTTTGCGGTCGGAGGTGAGCTTCCTGAAAAGATTTGAAAATTAACAGAATTGTCTATATCGTTTAGTATCATAATGATTTTTGTCAAATTTTCCCCCTGACAAAAAGAACTCAGAGATGTGTGACCGAGCGAGGTCAGGCAAGACCAGATCAGACCAGATCAGGCCAGACCAGAGCCAGAGCTAGACCAGGTTAGACCAGGTCAGACCAGAGCCAGAGCTAGACCAGGTCAGACCAGAGCCAGAGCTAGACCAGGTTAGACCAGACCAGAAAAGACCAGGCCAAGTGAGGCCAGGTCAGGTCAAACCAGGCCAAGCCAGACCAGACCAGGCCAAAGCAGGCCAGACCGGACCACGTCAGACCAGGTCAGACCAGGCCAGAACCGTCTGGCTTGGACCTGGCTTTGTCTGCCTTGGTCTGTCCGGTAAAATCGTTGCCCGTCTTTCTGAAACCTATGTCATCTTATTTCCCAGCCTCACCGAAACGAGTTTCAAGTCGGCTTGTGCTTCGATCAATAGCCGAGCCTCTCCACCAACGGAAATCTTTTGGAATTCGGTGACCACCTCGTCGTGTCTCAGCTCGTCCAATTCGATGCCATTCATCTAAACAAAACTTTCTTTCTCAAAACCTTAAATTAAATGAACCCCCATAAAACTTGGCTCTTTTCATTTGGCTGCCAAAGGCTAAATTCTATTTTGTGCTTATTTCTATTTTCCACTTGATTCCGTTTGATTTTTCTTCAACTTTGCGAAAATTTCATTTTTTCGGGGTCTTCTCTTGGCCCTTCTCTACTTCCTTGCATTCTTTCTTTTATTCTTTCTTTCATTTTTCTTGCATTCTTTCAATTTCTTGTGTCAAATAGAGTTTAACGATAAATTCTATAAAACTCTTGATTTCTGTCAACAAACGTCATCCTCGACTCATTTTTTTTTAAAAGAACTTCGGAGAAGCTCAAAAACATTGTTTTTTGTCAATATTATTGTTTGGATTGCAAAGCAAGCGCTGGTTGGCTTATAAGCAACCTTTCGGATACGATTAAAGCCCTAAAGAACGCACCCAACTCTTACTGAAAGCCACCAAGTCAAGGTGGCTTTTTTGAGGCGCAGTACATTTGAAGCTCATCAATTTGATAATTGATAATTTGTATTTGATAGAGTTTTGAATGGGGATTTCGAATCTGCTTTTAGTTTTTCCAATGGAGCTCTGTATCGCAAGATATCTCGCATCAAAGTTTAAGACACGAAACCCAACAGTTTTTCAGCCGAATTTCCCACAGCAGATGAGAGCAGCTGTAGTGTAGAGGTAAGTCGTTAGCATACAACCAAAAGAATCCCAGTTCGATCGGCGCACTTCAACTTTTCAACTTTGATGCGAGATATCTTGCGATACAGAGCTCCATTGGAAAAACTAAAAGCTTATTCGGAATCCCCATTCAAAACTCTATCAAATACACTGGATGAGCATAAAAAAAGTCACCTTAACCTGGTGCCTTTCCCTACTTACTTTCTTTCTCAAAAACCCCACCGATACAATTCGATCTCCTTCCCTGATCCTCAAATCCTTCGCCGCGGCTCCATCCGGTTTGATCATTGAAATAAAAATACAGTTGTTTCCAGGTAAATGCTGGCTATCTGTTCCGCCAATAATGTTGAAGCCAAGACCTGAAATTGAAAAAAGATTTAGAGATTTAGATGAAGCCAAAATCTAACCGTGTTCGGTTTTGACGAGTGTTGTGGTGAACATTGTTCCCGGTGTGATATCAGGCATTTCGATGTGAATCGAATCGGTGGATGACGGTGAGGCTTCCACTTCTTCTGGGTCCACCTGCACAGGCCAGGGTTCCTGAAAATTGGTTTTTAATGAAATCTGGATGTCACAGAAGAGTCTTACAAGAATAGCAAGAGGCATTCATAGATAGCTCAAATCAGTCATCATAGATAGCTCAAATCAGTCATCATAGATAGCTCAAAAAACCCCACTTTCTCTTCTTGCTGCAAATCGCTTTTGGAATCAATCGGTGGAATGATCACCTCATCCATGTTGCTTAACTCCAACTCCATCACCATCACGTTGACATCGGAAAAGCTGAAAGTTGGAAGTTGGAAGCTGAAAGCTGAAAGCTGGAAGCTAGAAGCTAGAAGCTAGAAGCTAGAAAACATGATTTTCATTAACATTAGACAAACGACAGCTTAAATCTACAAGATTTCACTACAAAATTTCTATTTCACTTATAAACTTTAAATCTATTTACTAGATAGAAGTTGAATGAAGGCAATCTTTGAATGATGTAGCCTAGAGGCGGTGCTTATTTTTAGGTCTTAAACCGATCCAGATTACGGTAGCCAATAATTTCCCCAGCTAATAAATTCCGCACGTAAGCGCTCATTCAAATCCTTCCTTTTTATCATTTTTTGTCTAGGCTTTGAAAAAACTTTATTTATTTTTTAAACTTTATTTATTTTTTTAAATCTAATTTATTTTAATAGAAACTTTTCGATTTAATAGAAACTTAGAAACTTTTCGTGAAAATGACCGAAAACGGAGAAGCAAAAGCGGCAAAACCAGAGGAGATGACGTCAAAGGATTACTATTTCGATTCATATGCTCATTTTGGGATTCATGAGGTGAGTGTAGAGGATTTAAAGCATAAAAGCGCTCTTTCGGACAAGCTAGGCATAAAGCCGGCAATCCTTGGTCCATGAAAAGTCACTGAATCTTGATCTGACTTCGATCCTGACTCTGGACTAGTCAAACGGCTTACAGGGCTTTATTGGCAACATTTCTGATTTCAAGAACAAAACATATAAGATCTTGACAAATATCTATAAATAATCTATAGATAAATGGATCTTATATAAATTTAGTTGATAAGATAAAGCTTAGATAATACTTGGAGCTTAGATAATCTTATCACTTCTACAATGAAACTACAAATCAGATAGATTGTTTTAAAAAGGACTTTTTACTAAGGTAAAGGTGTTAAGTTGTTGTGAGTTGTGAAGGGAAGATCAGGTTTCAAGATTAGCTTTAATTGAAACATCTTAAACTCTTAAACATCACAATCACAACATCTTAAATCTCCAATTCTTGAAGCTCAGATAATTCTTAAAGCACAAGCTCGATTAGCTTGATTCATTTTCAACTTCTGAGATCCCTGGTGTAGCTAACAAAAGTTTAAGATGTTTAAGATGTTGTGATTGTGATGTTTAAGAGTTTAAGATGTTTAAATTAAAGCTAATCTTTAAACCTGATCTACCCTTCACAACTCACAACAACTTAACAGCTTTACCTAAGTAAAAAGTCCTTTTTAAAACAATCTATCTGATTTGTAGTTTCATTGTAGAAGTCATAAGACTTATGTACGGATATGTAATCGACGATAAGAGAGAGTTAAGAGAATTGTTAGGGGAAAGGGGAACTCCAAGTTGAAAGTAACGGAGTTAGGGTTGGGTAAGACACGTCTCTTCTTTCTCTCTCTCTCTCTTTCTCTCTTTCAGTTTAGTTCTTAAAAAGATTGTTAGAAAGATAGACGTTTACAAGGAGATAAAGGAAATTACATAAATGATACAATATATAAAATAGATATGATTCATGATTCGTGATTCATGATTTGATCATGATTTGGATCTGATTCGTGTGCTCCCCTCAAATCATGTTTTATAAAAAGTGTTAAACTACAAACTACAAAACTAAAGTGTAGTGTGATCTCGCAGTTCATAAGTAGAAAGTTATTTTCATTTTCCAAAGTCAAAATGAAGTGTAACTATTGCTTCTTTTGCAAACAGGATTTAACATTAATCTTAGTCATTAATCATTAACAAAAATGGAAGATGAATTAAGCTCTATGAAATTTAAAAAAATGCTGACCTCTTTCTTTGTTGCCCTTTATCCTGAAGTTTCTTTTCTTTCGTCTTCTTTCTTTTCATCTTCTTTCTTTTCATCTTTTTCTTTTCATCTTCTTTCTTTTCATCTTCTTTCTTTTCATCTTCTTTCTTTTCATCTTCTCTCTTTTCGTCTTCTTTCTTTTCATCTTCTTTCTTACGTTCTTTCACTAAAGAAAACCAATCAACCTCTAAAGATTTTTAAAATATCGAAAATATACAGAGAAAAACTGCCCTGGCACGTTGTTGGTCTTTTTTCTCCTTTGGTTGATCTCTTCTTCCCTTATTTGTTGTTTCTAAAGATAAATATTTGTTTAAAACTATAAAATTCCGATAAGAATAGAAAAAAAGAGGTAAAGTAAAACTTTCAGAAATAATAAAAGAAAAGCACAAAAAGAGTGTTTAGAAAAGGGCGCTTTTTAGAAAATGACTTTGCTAACGAGCACCGTTTAGAAAACATGATGAACGATTTGATTTGAGAGGAAGGGAGTGGGACAAATGCGAGCTTTTTTTGCTCACCCGGACATTTGCGCACCTTTTTTTCCGCACCTTGCCCATTAGCGCACCTTTTTTCGCGTTTTAAAAAGCTCTAAAAGCTAATATTAATCAATTTCTATTCCAAAAGTTGTTTTTCTAGGTAATTTTAGGGCGTAGAATCGAAATTTTGACATATTAGAGCTTGTGGAAACAAACGGACGGAGTTATACAAAGAGAAAAATCAACAATTTTCTGTAATTTGATCTAGCCCGTTTTGTCTTTCAAATTGGTTCCACACGCTCTGTTATATCAACATTTGAATTCGACACCATCAAATTACCTAGAAAAGCAACTTTTGGAATAGAAATTGGTTAATATTAGCTTTTAGAGGTTTTTTAAAACGCGAAAAAAGGTGCGCTAATGGGCAAGGTGCGGAAAAAAAGGTGCGCAAATGTCCGGGTGAGCAAAAAAAGCTCGCATTTGTCCCACTCCCCGTTTCCAGGCTATTTCTTCCAAAAACCGTAACGTTTTGACTTGAATTTCCCGTGATAAAAGAGCCGACGATCTAAAAGAAACATTTTACTTTAAATTTTAACTTAAACATAACTATTAGGTTGATGCATAAGTCTTTTTGTTCCTTTTCGTCTGCCGTTTCAAGCCAACAAATGCACGAATTAAACTACGGTTGATTTCATTAGAAAAACCAATTATTTTTCTGCAAAATAACATTAAAACGGGTTTAAAAATATTTAATGCCTGGATTTTCTTGAGAGTATCAAGTCGGGTAGTCAAAAAGGGCTAACTCGATGATGCGGTTTAGACACCTTAGCTAAAGAAATGCCTGGATTTTCTTGAGAGTATCAAGTCGGGTAGTCAAAAAGAGCTAACTCGATGATGCGGTTTAGACACCTTAGCTAAAAAAAACCTATCTTCGTGTCAATAGATAAAAGATAGAGAAAAAAAAGTTTGATATTTCGCCAAAATTTCAGAGAAATTCATTCAGCCAAATTTTCCGTAGAGTTTTTTATAGATTTTTACGAAAAAGGCGTTTTTCACTCTCGAATTTGCTTGAAAGTGAACCGAAATTCATTTAAAAAGATGCAAATTGAACAAAAAAACACTTTTTTTATAGAGCAAACTATAGATTAATTGGTGAATTTGTTACTTGTTAACAGAAGTACGAAAAAAACGAAAAGACTTATGCATCAACCTATTAGAATCATGATAAATAACAAGAAAAAGAACAAGAACAAGAACAAGAACAAAAACAATATATAGTAACAAACTAATCGACAACAATTTTTCTGAAAGTAAGCCATTGCGAGCATTTTCTAGTCGATTTGAGGCATTTATTTATGTTTTTCAATTTTTGTCGCAATTTTACATGAATTGTTTCAATTCTTTCCTTGGCTAGATAGGGAATAGATGTAAACTTGGAAGAAATAGCCTAGAAACGTGTTCACCTTGTTAATTTCTTTTTGAGAATAGAAATTGATTAATATTAGCTTTTAGAGCTTTTTAAAACGCGAAAAAAGGTGCGCTAATGGGCTAAGTGCGGAAAAAAAGGTGCGCAAATGTCCGGGTGCGCAAAAAAAGGTGCGCATTTCTCCCACTCCCGAGAGGAACACACTCTATTCATGACAAGCTCTCAAGATTGCGAAATTTCCTCTCCAATCATCTCAATTGAAATCTTTTCAGGAAATGTTGAAAGACGAGGTTCGCACAGTCACCTACCGCAACTCAATCTATCACAATAAGCATTTGTTTAAAGACAAAATTGTGATGGACGTCGGATCTGGAACCGGAATTCTGTCGATGTTTGCTGCAAGAGCTGGCGCGAAGAAAGTGATAGCGGTGAGTGGGGAAATTTGGCCATTGACTAATGTACTAATTACTAATGTACCTAATCTTCTATTCGATTTTAATTTTAGGTCGAGTTCTCAGCGATGGCCATCCAGTCACGGCAAATCATCAGCGATAACGGATTGGATCACATCGTGGAGGTGATTCAATCAAAATTGGAGGACATCACCGAGTTGCCCGACGGAATCGAAAAGGTTTTCGACTACTTTATACTACTGTACCCAGCTGTACCCTTTTTCGATCCGTTTGCCGTTTGCAATCTACGAATTTTGCTCGTTTCTTAACTGGATTTGTTTGAAAAACGTTGAATTTACTTTCATTCGAATTGAAATCAAATTTTCTATCGGATAAAAGCAAATTCAACGTTTTAAAAACAAAGTTACAAGCAAAATTGATTGCAAGATCGTAGATTGTCAACGTCAAACGAACGCAAAAAGGAATAGAGCACAAGGTTTCACGAGTAACTAGTAACAGTCACGAGTAACTTCAAGATCGATTTTTTTTAAATCGAATCAATACCAATTTTTACATGATATCCAACTAAGAAAAAGCCAAAGTTTCATTAAAATCTGTCTACTCAAAAAAAAGTTAACAAGGTGAACACGTTTCTAGGCTATTACTTCCAAGTTTATATCTATTCTCTATCTAGCCAAGGAAAGAATTAGGCTTTAGATTTTAAAAATCGATTTTAGACCCGTTATGCGGAGTTGGCTGTTCTGTACAAAGCTTGAGGTTAGGCTGGAATAGTTAGGCTAACCAAGCCAAAGCTAGGCTGCCTGACTTGAGATCTTTATCTAAACCTGTAAATTGTTCAACCAGGTTCAAAATTGTTCAACCAGGTTGATATAATCATCTCGGAATGGATGGGCTATTGTCTCTTCTATGAATCGATGTTGAATACGGTGCTGAAAGCAAGGGATCAATGGTTGGCAAAAGATGGAATGATCTTTCCTGATCGGGCAAAGCTTTTCATTTGCGCGATTGAGGATCGACAGTACAAAGATGATAAGATTTATTGGTGAGTGTTGGTTTAGTTGCAGGTTTGGTTACTTTTTGTTGTAATGTTGTAATTACTTTTTGTTCCTCATCATGTCCATATTTTTTTCTGTACTTTGTGCTCTGAGCTTGTAAAAATCCTCTTTCTAGCTTATTATTTAATGCAAATTTTAGGTGGGATAGCGTTTACGGCTTCAACATGTCAGCCATTCGCAAAATAGCTATTCGTGAGCCACTCGTCGATTGTGTTGACCATGCACAAGTCGTCACAAACAATTATTGCTTAAAAGAGGTAGATTGATACTTGTACAAAGGACTGTAGCGGTAGATTTGAGTTAGCTAAAGATGTAGCTAGCTAAAGCTGTAGCTGTAGCTGTAGGTTAAAGCTGTAGCTGTAGGTTAAAGCTGTAGCTGTAGGTTAAAGCTGTAGCTGTAGGTTAAAGCTGTAGCTGTAGCTTAAAGCTGTAGCTGTAGCTTAAAGATGTAGCTGTAGCTTAAAGCTGTAGCTGTAGCTGTAGCTTAAAGCTATAGCTGTAGCTGTAGCTTAAAGCTGTAGCTGTAGCTGTAGCTTAAAGCTATAGCTGTAGCTGTAGCTAGCTTCTAGTAATTCAAGTAAATTCTAGATCGATCTCTACACGGTGAAAATCGAGGATCTCTCGTGGAAAACCGATTTCGCGTTGCGTGTCGCCAGGGATGATTATGTACAGGTATTGATATTGAAAATCCGTATATCTTTTCAAAATCAATCTATTCAGGCTCTTGTCACTTTCTTCACGATTGACTTCTCGAAGTGTCACAAGAGAACCGGCTTCTCAACAGGACCTGACGCAAAATACACGCATTGGAAGCAAACAGTTGGTTTAAATTTGGGAAAAAGTTTAAAATCATTTCGCACTTTTGCTAGCACCCCTTGATCTTTAAAGTCTAAAACAGGTTGGCCGACAATTAGTGGCCGGTTGGCCGACAATAGTGCCGCACTTTAGAGGGCCTAGATTGCCCAAAATTGAGTCAATCGTTTTGATTTTTCTGGGGGTAAATCTTAAGGATATCTCCTGAAACGGTGCTTATTATCTAATCGATTCAATCTTTCAACTTTCCTATATAACCTTCCAAAGTTGAGAGTCGGTGTTTCGCTAGCACGCTACCTCTTTATGGGATGGTGCTTGCCGTTTTTGGGGATGCTGTATATTAACCCATTCGAAAGCGCAGCGTTTTTTCTTTTTTTTCGTCTACGGACCAAGCCCTTTTTTTTGACTTTTTTGACTCCGAAGCAGTTTATCCAGATGGTTGGAAAGGTTTAAGAGAGTCTCCTACATCATTTATTTTTGATGAAGAACGATTTGGATTTGACTTCAGTACTTTTCAAGATCCTATCGATTATTATTCTTATTTTATCGACGACAAATTAATCAATATGTTAGTAGGCGAATCTAATAAACATGGAAAAAGGAAAACAAACTGGCAGGATTTCGATGCATAATCTTTCAAGCTCTTTCTGGCTCTGTATCTTCAAATGAGAATCGTCAAATTACCGAGGATTCGTGACTATGTAACAGGCCTGGATTAGGGGGATTTTCCCACATGCCCCACATTATGTCAAGAGAAAAATTTTAATTTATTCTTCGAAACCTGCGTTTTTGTGATGATAAACTGGATCCTGCAGGAGATCGGCTTTATAAGATTAGAGCTATTATGGAAAATTTCAATGCAAAACCAGAGGCTGCATTGATTCCGGGTAAATAAGACACGTCTTTTTTGCCCACGTAATTTGTAGATCTGTTACAATTGGAATATACATGTAATGCTGAAAAACAGCAAAAAAAAACCCAATTAATTGAATGAAAATAGCTCAATTAGCGCTGCAGCGAATAATCGCTGCAGCGGTCCGTTCCTGAGTTTTTGCTGCAGTATTGGAACCGTATTGGAACCGTATTAGAACCGTATTGGAACCGTATTAGATCAAAAAAAGAACCGTATTGGAACCGTATTAGGACCGTATATTGGAACCGTATTAGATCAAAAAAAGAACCGTATTGGAACCGTATTAGAACCGTATATTGGAACCGTATTAGATCAAAAAAAGAACCGTATTGGAACCGTATTAGGACCGTATATTGGAACCGTATTAGATCAAAAAAAGAACCGTATTGGAACCGTATTAGAACCGTATATTGGAACCGTATTAGATCAAAAAAAGAACCGTATTGGAACCGTATTAGAACCGTATATTGGAACCGTATTAGATCAAAAAAAGAACCGTATTGGAACCGTATTAGATCAAAAAAAAACCGTATTAAAAAAACCTGAGTTTTTGCTGCAGAAGTTTCGAATGGGTTAAGACTTTAGTATTTGATATTAAGACTTTAGTATTTGCAAGAAATTTACTAAAATAATAAGGGAATTTTCAGGTTTTCTACTTTCTCGACGCGATGACCGTGAAGAAAGGCGAGGAGATTTTGGGGAGTTTCTCGATGGCGCCGAACGGGAAAAATGAGCGCGATTTGGACATGGTGATCGAAGTGAATCACCGGGGAGAAGTCGGCGAATTGCATGAGCAAAACACGTACACGATGCATTAGTTCACCAATTTGATGGTGTCAAATTGAAATTGATATTGAAATTGATATTGAGATTGATATTGAGATTGATATTGATATTGATATTGAGATTGAGATTGATATTGATATTGAAATTGATATTGATATTGAGATTGATATTGATATTCAAATTCAAATTGATATTCAAATTGATGTTCAAATTGATATTCAAATTTTATAGTCTTTTCTCAATCAAGATTTCCTCAAATCGATACTCTGAACAGGAAACGTGTATCTTTTTCAAACAAAAAAAACAATCCTCAACATTTTCTTGCTTTCACCAGTTTATTTTCCCATTTTTAGTGCTTTTCGTACTCTTTTTCGGTTTATTATTGTTTTTTTTTGACTTGAAATTCTCTACAAAGATTCTCTACATAGAAAAAAGCTCTTTTGCAGTTATAGCCCCCGATCTTGTCTTTAGAAAGTCTTTTGTCTTTTTGTTCAAAAATTTGTCATAAATATTTAAAAAAAAAAAAATTCCATTTCACATTGATGATTTGTGTTGTTGGCTCCTTGTTGTTGTTAGTGAATAAATAGAATTTTCTTTGGATAAAAAGAGATTTACATTTCACTACAAACTACACCTCTGTACACGCAATCTAAAGGATTTTAGAGAGAGAGAAAGGAAAGGAGCGATTTTCGAAACTTCAATATGGCATTTTATCTTTTTAAATAAACAAAAGCGCATTTTAAATAAACAATGCGGCAAATTTTGGAATAGAAAGAATAGAAGGGTCGTCACAAGTGCAACGACCCTTCTATTCCTTCAGGCGACGTCCTTTTTGAAACTTTCTTTTTGAAAAACACAAAATAAAGTACCAAGAACCGTAAAAACAAGAAAAAAATGATGAAAAACAAAAAACGCTATGTGCCGCAATGTTTATTTAAAATGAGCCATAAAATCTGATTCTGATAATGAAATATTCCGTCGGTTTGTCAAAAAACGCGCAAGGTGCTTAAAAATGTTTTAAAAATAACAAAAGCTACAAGTTGTTATGAGAAGTATAAAAACATTGGAGTTGAAAAATCAAATCGCAGTCTTTTTCAATTTGGCGCTGTTTTGAACGGCGCTGTTTTGGCAGCGCTGTTTTGAACGGCGCTGTTTTGAACGGCGCTGTTTTGAACGGCGCTGTTTTGAATGACGTTGTTTTGAATGGCGCTGTTTTGAACGGCGCTGTTTTGGCAGCGCTATTTTGACTAGGTCCCAACATATTTATAAGTTGTTCATTTTTTAAATGCCATTTTTTTTGCAAAAGTTATACTTTAATTCATTTCATAATTTAGCATCAACTCTGCCAAAAGTGTCAATGAAAAATGGAGCAGAATCGCCGGAAAGAGGTGACGAGTCTCGTGAATCGCATCATCAAAAAGGTTGGATTTTTTTCCGGATTCTTTCAATTTTGTCAAGAAATTAATGAATTTTCACTTAAAATTGGCTGATTTTAATCGTTGGCTGATTTTAATCGTTTTACCGTAAATGCTTTATTAGAGCGACCGCTCTATTTTTGAATACCTCCTTGGAGGGTCGCTCTAAAGCAGCTCTATTAGAGAGAGCCATTCTATTTGAGGGAATCGCTCTAATACAGCATTTACGGTATGTTTCATTTGTCAAAAGAATTATCTTTTCTTATCTTTTCTGTTTAGAACGATGACGCTCGACGAAAGCAAATCGATTTTGAGCAGCGAGATTTTCGGGATTTACGCGAAATCGTCAAAAAAGAGCCGGGTGAGTGGAATTTTTGAGGGAATAGTTAGAATTTCTAATCCTGCATTGTTGAAAATGCTTCGAACTTCGCTTGCTTTGCTTCGAACTATTAAAAAAAGCTTATTCTCTAGAAATATCACCGCTTCTCGTCGAACACTTGCTGAAAGAGGCCGGGAAAGCCGAATGTCCGACAAGGCAGGTAAATGGGCGTTTTTGGTGTAAAATCCTAAACAAAAAGCTGCAATTTGTGTTGTGTAAGCTAAACTGGGCCTACTACAAGAAATTTACTGCGATAGAAATAAAGTTTACTTGTTTAGTTGGCTCTCTCGCTAATCGACTACTTCTTTTCACGGTCACACGTTTGGCGGACGACTGTCGTGGAGAAGTTACAGGTAAATTTAATATTCTTAGAAAGTTTTAAACGAAAAATCAATGTTAGTTGGCATTTTGAATTTTTCATTAACTTTTCATGGACAAAAGTTGACATTCACCGTTCTCTGGAAGCAAAAAATTATCGAAAATTTGTTCAGCAATGGACAGCAATTAGTGGCAAACATCGAATTTATGCACTTTCAGGACATTCTGATAGTTTTCTGCGAGTTGGACATCCTTCACAAGCCCCTTCCACCGCCAAAAGATGAGGCAAACGAGCTGAAAGTTGACGCGATTAAACGAATCAAAGTTTGGCACACGAAATTCGCCAACGGATACGAGCGGCTGCAGAATGTGAGGCTATATACATATTTTAACAGGCTATCTACATATTAAAATATAGGTTTACACTTTTATAGTAGCTCCTAGTTGATAAAGAACAGCCGAATGAAGGATTCATTCAATGATCTATTCCAAATCTATTCCAAAAGCATATTCAAATTGTACACATCAATACATTCTTTTATTCAGGTTCCCTCATTTCTCGCGTCGTGCAAAGCAATCGATTATGAACGAGCATCGGCGAGTCTTTTGGCTGAAAGGAAACGCGAAGAAGAACTCAAAAAACAACAAGAAGAAAAAGCGGAAAAGGTACCTTTCAAATTGGTTTTTGTTAAAGAAAAGCATTCGCAGAAGTTGATCATTCGATTGTAGAAGCAATTTTATATTCGGCACTTGTCTTTTATTGGCAAATTAATAAGAGTTTAGCTACTTTTTTTTGCTAGAAAAAGCATTTAAACTTTAGAAAAGCTAAACGTAGAAAAGCTATAAATCTGCAAATTAGTTTGACTATAAATTTGAATTATTGCATTATAAATTGCAAATTTGATTATTTATCAATTTCAGGTGGCCAACCAAGTGATGGAGAGATTTTCGACGATTCAAAACGATGCCACGAGATGTCTCACTGAGGTTGGGGCTATGGATTTATGGATAAATAGCGATATGGATAAATAGCGAATTGTTTTAAGACCACATATCAATCCATAACCGGTAACCTAAACATTTTTTTTTCGATCTCATCAGCAATTCGTCTACTCGTTCCCGATTTCTCAAAATTGAGCGAAAATGAATCGATTTTTGAGGAAAAACTGGGGAGCTCAAATGATACGGTAAATTTAAGAAATAGAATAAAGAATATAGAATAATGGTTGAGTCTTGTTTTTTGCATAAAATTTGTCTCTTTTAGCGAGTTCACGGCTTGGAGAGCACTGACACGGTCACCGTTTTTCTCAAAGACGCCATACCTCAATTGAAAGTGAGTCAATGAACTTAAATTTTAAAGTTAATTCGAATAAAATAAGCTAGTGAAGCTTCACTAGCTATATCAAAGCTATATCAAATTTTACATTTACTATTTTTCTAGGTTTCAAAGGAAAACGAGGCGCTGGCGATGGCGGTTCGCGATGGAAACGCGATGCTCGCTTTTTATAGGAAACAAATTCTTCGGTGAGATTTTTTTCAACAGTAAAATGGTAATAGAATAGAGAATTTTATAGATATTTGGCTTATAAGATCCAATTGACTTTATTATTCTTCTTTTTAGATGGCTGAGCCGTTTGGCCGAGGTGGGCGCTCGACAGGAACAAGTGGCACCGATTTTGAAGCTGAAAATGAAGTGAGGAATTCGTTTGTACATGCTATTCTTTTTCTATTCGTTTCTATTCTTTTTAGAATTGATGCAGAACAAAGTCGAATCAGTGACCTGAAACTGCCGGAACCGCGACAAAAAGATGAGAATTCGAGTGATGACGAAAATAGAGAAAGCGATTTCGAGGATGTGCCCGAAAAAGAAAGTAAGTCATACTGTGCTTGGCCAAAGATCTCACGGTTTCTCTTTTTAGTGGAAGATTTCATCAATCCCGCCGATGAATCAGTGCCCTTGGTGATCTTGGAGAAGCTGAGGAGTGAGGAGAGAAGAAAACGGCGAAATTTGATGAATGAAATTGATGACGAGGATCAACCGGGCACATCAACGGGATTGCGGGTAGGGTTTACGTACCGTACATTTACTAGATCACTTCAAATACCGTATTGCCTCTAATAGAAGTCGCACTAAACGGATGAAACCCCATCCATTCACCTGAGAGACAAAAAGTTGCACCAAATTGCGGGTTTTCAACTAAAACTTCTGAAATTTTGTCATAACTTGCACATTCCATAGACACACTTATAGAAAGAAACTATATTTAATTTGATTTACTCATTGCTGAGAAAACTCAAAAACTTTGAAAAAAATTACGCATCATTTGTTTTCAGGTGAGTGAGCGGGGCTTCATCAGTTTAGTGCAACTTCTATTAAAGGCAATACGGTATTTGAAATGATCTAGTACATGTAGATACCGTAAATACTCTAATAGAACGCCATTTCTTCGTAAAGTCGCGTAGTTTAACTTCGTAGTTTAACGTAGTTTGTAGTTTTAGAAAATCATTTTTTTTCTTAGCCTCTATATTTTTTCCAACTACACTTTTGGTGCCAAAAATACTAGATTTCAAGGGCTATCATTTGACACTCAAGCGCACACTGTAGCATAAAGCAGCACGGCGAACAGGACGTTCAAAGTTAGACTACACGACTATACACCCGTCATTATGGGGGTGGGGTTCTATTAGAGTATTTTTGGTCAGTAATATCATGATTTTGATTGAGATGGACTAGTTGTGACCAGGATTGTTCAGCTCTAAAAAGCTAAATCAAAAGTGGCTAAGTCAAGACATTTTGCATGTTCTTTTTGATGAAAAGATGAAAGTCAGGGAAAAGCCAGACCCGGAAAAAAAGTGTTTGTAAAAATTCTGGTTTTTCTACCTTAAATCAAGCTGAAGGAGCAAAATTTACATTACAAAATTTTTAGGGTGCTCCCTCGTTGATTCCCACTCTCTCCTACGGTTTGGATCTCAAATATTGGGGAGACGAGGTGCCGAAAGACGTCGATGTAAGGGATTTTTTTTTGGTCTTGTTGCAGTTAGAAAAAGAAAATTATTTTGAAATAAAAAAAGCGATCGTTTAAAGATCCCTCGAAATGACGCCGATGCGCATCGTTTTTGGCGAGCGCCCGAGGAGGGAGCGTGAGTGCATTTTCGTGTTACAATTGATGACCTTTTGTTTAGGACTACAAAAGAGTTGACTTCTGTGTACACGAGTCGTCAGATGACTTTCATTGGGAAGGGTGTTCAACCGGAAAAGGTAAACTTTGTTTTCACTTTCATAAACAATCAATGTGTCACATTTGTGTGACACATTTTTGACACCACTTCACTCTTCTGAATAATTAACTTCCCCGCAATTTTCTTTTAGCCTTGTCGAGCGCGTTTGGCCAACGGAAAGCTATGTCCACGAATGGACATGAAAAAGTAAAATCTTGTTAATGCAATTTGATGTAATTTTTGTTCTCTAGATGTCCCATTCATGGAGTGATCGTCGAGCGTGATGACGAGGGATTTCCGATTAGAGAATGTAAGCTTAGAATTTAGCTTGAAACCAAAATACTATACCAAAATACTTACATAAAGCTTACCTTAACTACATATTTTATAGCGGACCAATCTAGTATCAATCTAGTATTATAGCGGACCAATCTAGTATCAGTCTAGTATTATAGTGGACCAATCTAGTATCAGACAAAAAAAAAGCTGGTACTAACAACAAAAATATGAGTAAATAATTCTCTCTCTCTATAAAGCTCTCGACTCTCTATAAAGCTTTATATTTTTCAGTGCAAAACCTTGATCAACAAACGCTCGTCGAGGAGGCACAACGAAGGGATAACGAGGAATTCTTGAGGGATGTTGAGGTGAGAAAAAATGAGAAAAATTTAAAAGGGTATTTGTACTGAATAAGCCAGCTCTGTGTGTGTTTATCGTCTTTCATTTTCAGGCAGCTACCGGAAAAAAGCTGACCGACACAAAGAAGTCGTCGAAGAGCAGTCGCACGTGGGGTCGGCGAGTACGTGATGTGCCACAAGGAAAACAAGTTCGAGATGAGTTACAGGTGGTTTACAGGATTTATATGTCGTAGCCGATTATGAATGAGTGGGTCTAGGAGCGTCCAACCATCAAGTATTTGGTATCATTCAACGCAGAATCATTGATAATTATGTTAAATTTTTCAAATTAGAAAGATTGGATAAAAAGAACACAAATTATGGGGCTTCAAAGTTTTCTCTTGAAAAAACAGTTTTTTTGCTCTAATTTTTTTTTCTTTTCATCAAATCTTGCTAATTTTAAAAATTTAACATAATTATCAATGATTCTGCGTCGAATGATACTAAATACTTGATGGTTGGACGCTCCTAGACCCACCCATTCATAATCGGCTACGGAGGTCCCGCCGATTTTGAATGAAACGTTGTAGCGCCGGTAATTTTTAACCTAAACTCACAAATTTGGTACCAATCGACGGAGAATTCAATTCGCTACAAGATGATATAATATTGTCCTCATACATTAAAGGGTTGCTCTACTAGAAAGATTTGCCAAAAAATTTCATTCATAATCGGCTACGACATATACAAATATCAACAATCTCATCAAAGAGTGTATCAGACTCAGTGTAAAGTTGCCAGAGAAATGAAGAGATGTTGGGGTTTTTGTATGGAAACTGCTTTCAATTTCAATATCGATTTATTCATTTCAGAAGAAACTTCTCGATAAACGAACGATCGCTCGAGTATCCGCCCATTTGGACGCGGTGAGAAAGGCGAAAATCGAGCGCACGTTTGGCCACCAATATGTGCATCATTTCAAGAGAAAGTGAGAAAGTTGATACTACTTTTGAACGATTATGAATCCTGAGCTTGTATGCTTGATTACGTATATACTTGTAATATATTAAATTTTAATAAATTTGTTGAAAAGCCGGCGAGCACTTCTCAACGTTATTTCAAGCATTCCCATTTTTTTTTCATTTGTTTACACACCTTTCGCAGACTTCAATGTGAAAAGCTCATCAGTAAATAGTGACAGGGGAAAGGCGGTAACGGTATCGTTTCACGGGAAATCATGAGAGAATTTATTTTTGATGAAAGCTTTGTTTCGAATTTAAAACAAAATGTCGACACTGGATGTCCCTGGGAAATCTCTTGGCCGAAAGCTCAGTGGGATCTTGTCGAGAAGGAATAGGTTGGTCAGAAATATACACAACTAGCACTGATCCAAAACTGGACCCGACTTCTGGCCGAGCTCTAGCTTTAGTCATCGAATTTTGATTCACACAGTTACGCTCCTCCACCGTTGACTGTTTGCGAGTTGCCGGCTCATGCCGCGATGAATCCCACTCGACCAACTGATACTCTTTCGTTAAGGTAAATTCAAATTCAATTCTCAAAAGACAAAAGACAGTTCCCAAAAAGACTTTCCCAAAAAACAGATGCCGTTGCGGTTATGTGAAACACGATGTGATGTGCTTGGGTGATGTGGTCGATAAAGAGGCCAAGGTTATAAAGGAAACAAATGATGAAAGCAATATGAATACTTTCAGCTTTTTCATTTCTGTGGTGGCTTGTTCATTGTCAAGAAAAAGGGACGAGTCGAGTGTGCAAAGTTTGAGGAAAATTGACATTTAACAATTTCATAGTTTTAGATGTCGAAAAACGTCAACGAAGCTCACGTTCACGTGCGCTTTTTGTGGACTTGTTCAAGATGTGAGTTTTGTGAGCTATTGTACTTTCAGCTATTGTACTTTCAGCTGTTGTACAGCTATTGTACTTCCAGCTATTGTACTTCCAGCTATTGTACTTCCAGCTATTGTACTTTTAGCTATTGTACAGCTATTGTACCTTTAGCTATTGTACTTTCAGCTATTGTACTTTCAGCTATTGTACTTCCAGCTATTGTACTTAGCTATTGTACAGCTATTGTACCTTTAGCTATTGTACTTTCAGCTATTGTACTTTCAGCTATTGTACTTTCAGCTATTGTACTTTTAGCTATTGTACTTAGCTATTGTACTTTTAGCTATTGTATTTCACCTATTGTACTTCAGCTATTGTACTTAGATCGACCTTTTGGCTGTCGATCAATCGTGCAATTGGGCATCGATGGACTCGGTGCAATCATCGGTGATAGCTTACAATGATCCAAGAAAGCAGGTCTTCAGTGGAATTACAGTAAAATTAACAAGTAACAAGTAAAAAGCCATTCTAAATGAGTTTTCTTTACTAAATGAGCCAATTTTCTTTACTCTAATACTTTGCCCAAAATTTTTTAATGAAAGAAAGAAGATGAGATGAGTTGTATTATATTTTAGTTGAGCTCTCGGCTTTCATCCGTTAACATGTGGCGACACAAAATCGATTCGGTCGCTGAACGAGATGACATTACTGAGAAGTCATCGACATCCGATGAAGATGAGATTAATATCATTTTCCGGAACAAATAAATAAAAAGGATGACAAATGGTTGCAATTGATTGCTTGAATCAAACACATCTGATACTAGACTAGCTTTAGGCTCATTCTTTTAGCAACTTTGCTAAATAGACTAATGATATCATTGCGTCCAACCATCAAGTATTTGGTATCATTCTTCCGGCCCCGTGTTTCTTTCTTCTTAGGAGTCACTTTGGTCTTGAGATACGTGCGAATACACCTCTCAGAACGTCCGATGCGACGAGCAATATCCCTGTTTGAGTGACCAAGCGTGTGGAGCACATCGATACGCGTTTTTTTTCACCACATCCAGTTGTTTTCCAAGTGGCATATCTGAAAATGAAAAAACATTTATAAACATAACTAATAAGGGGGGTGGGACAAATGCGACCTTTTTTTTGCGCACCTGGACATTTGCGCACCTTTTTTTTGCTGGAAAAGGCCTTAGGCAAGGCCGTAGAGCTTCGAGAATATTTCGAAAATATTTCCATATAAGGGAATCGTATGCGTAGATTCCGAATTTCGACAAATCAGACCTCGCTGACACGTCAAATTTGGGCTAAAAGGCAAAAACTACGCAACTTAACGCTTTTCCGCAGTTTTTGCAAATAAGCAAAAAAAATGAGAAAAAACTAACAATTATCGATAGAATAAATCATCAAATTTAAGTTGCGTCTATAATTTTTTGACAGCTGATAAAACGTTTTTTTGTACGATAAAGTACTTTGGATGAGTGAAATGACTTGAAATTTTGCATGGGTTGTTTTTTACATTAAAAAAACTAAAAAAATACTTTTCACTGGACTAGCTCTTATGTCCGGCTCTAAACTAGCAAAAAAACATGGTGCGTCTATAATTTTTTGACAGATTGTGGCACAAAGTATATGTGTCGTAGACGATTATGAATTAGTGGGTCTAGGAGCGTCCAACCATCAAGTATTTGGTATCATTCAACGCAGAATCATTGATAATTATGTTAAATTTTTTAAATTAGCAAGATTTGATAAAAAGAAAAAAAATTATGGGGCTTCAAAGTTTTCTCTTGAACTTTGCTCTAATAACTCCCGCCGATTTTGAATGAAACGTTGTAGAGCCGGCAATTTTTAACCTAAACTTACAAATTTGGTACCAATCGACGCAGAATTTAATTCGCTACAAGATGATATAATATTGTCCTCATACATTAAAGGGTTGCTCTACTAGAAAGATTTGCCAAAAAATTTCATTCATAATCGGCTACGACATATGTATTAGATATTGTTTGCATTATTATATAAGTTATGAATGTGTGCTATCCACAATCGTCGATCGATCGTCGTTTTCTTGATTTCTTTTTTCGCTTTCCGAAGTGCTTGAAGCGATTGATTTTTTTTTGATCTGTTTTCGCACTCAGGTGTTCCTATTTGCGCAGATCCCAACCTGCTTCCACATTCCATTTCTCTATCCCTTGCTATTGTCATCCAGTGTTTCCTAGCTTGATTGTTCCTGGTTCGAAGTCTTCGACTTGCTGGTGCTGGTGGTGGTTGCACTCTAGCCATCCTTTCTCTGACGGTCTCTGCCACTCTTGTGCTCCATCTCATTGCTGGTCTTCCGATGGGCCTCTTCTGGTCTCGTGGTAGCCACTCTGTGATCCGTATCGTCCATCTGTCGTCTGTTCTTCTGGCTACGTGGCCGGCCCATCTGAGTCTTTTTCTCTCAATCACTTCCACTGGATCTCTGAGTCTCGAGAGCTGGCGCATATCCGTACTTAGATCTTGGTCGAGCTGAGTCTTCCTATTGTACCCGAGGAGGTTCCTTTCAAGGGCTCGATGCGTCGTTCTCAGGGCTCATTCAGCGGTCTGTGTCGTGACCCAGGTCTCTGTCCCGTAGCAGAGTGCCGGGAGGACAGGAAGCGATTGATTGATGTCGTCAAAGAAGAATTTTCCTATTTGCTTCCTATTTGGTTCTTTATAGTTCCTATTTGGTATCCGAGGTATACAAATGTATTCGATACGCCAAAAAAAACTTGTGGAAGCTCTGTGATGGCATACTCTCGTTGATGAAGTGGAATGAATCTGCATTGCTGCATTGCTTCTAGCCCTTGAATGCTTGCAATCCAAGGGTTCTTCCCTTGGATTGAAAGCAGCATCACCATTGAAAGATGAAGATTTGGTAACTGTTTGAATCAAACACATCTGATGCTATACCAGCTTTAGGCTCTTGATATGTAAATGTTGGCTTCTCCAGTTTAGTTTTTTTTTTGACAAATAAACGGTGGATATTTTTGAGAAGATCATTTAAAGTAATATAATTAAATCTAGAATGTAAAAAGATTCGTTTTGACTCAGTTAACTTACTATTTGCTTACTTATTTACTATAGTTAGAAATTCTTTTGAATAAAAAGTGATACGTGAGCCTCATACCAGTGGTTAAAACCGGTATGTCTTAAAATAGGGAATAGAATCGGGAATAGAATAGAATAGAATAGCTATTGTTGATATTAGGAAAGGCAACAGTAGCTATTCTATTCTCTGAGTCTTTAAGTCCTTAAGAATTATGGTTAAAAAAGTTTAGCCCTTAGTTTAGCCCTAAAGTTTAGCCCTTAGTTTAGCCCTAAAGTCTATCGTGGATCAGCTACCGTACTTTTCGTTGAATGTACTTTACCACACAACGGAGACTGATTACTAGGTGTAATTTGGTTTGCTTTTCTCAGAAAAACTTTGTTTGTTTGTTTAAGGGCTTGTTTGTTAAGGGTTTGTTTAATGATTGTTCTTTTTTAGATGAGCCCCACGATGCTCGAAGGGCCGAGAAGACGATGCGAAGTGATGAAACGGGGAAAACGATTCGTTCGGAAACACGTGGGCACAGGTGGGGAAAAGTTTTTTGAGTGAAAGCCTAAGCCTAAGCCTAAGCAATTCGATTAGCCATAATTTGAATATGCTTTAAAATGTTTATCGATTTAGATAGTGCAATGTCGGTGATGGCACTCCGCCGATCGATGGGACAAACGCTGCGGCACATGGTCGAGTTGAATCATCGATCCGAGGTGCATTACATGTTGGGTGAGTGGGTTTTCGATAAACAAAAGCTTTCCAAAGCAAGTAAATTTCATTCAGATATTGGGTTGTCCAGTTATGAATGCGCGTTTTTTACTATTTTGTAAATTTCTCAAGATACCGAAATCAAGAAAAAGATATATATGAGTATTATTCGAAAGCTGAAGATCTCCTCTACATTTTGATATAAAAAGCTTTTGAATTTGTCGAACTTTTGGGCAAATTGACTGCACAGAAGAAGAGGTGGCCAAAAAATGGAAGGGTGCCTTTGGATCAAGTTTTGGCTCCGCTCAAATTGAGTTAACCGTTTAATGTTCGGCCAATAGATATATCAATACAAGTTTTTTTTAAAAATATAACAATTTCAGAGCATCTTTACTTTTCTGGACGGTTATTTTCCACCATAAAACTTGAGGAATAGCTTAGCTGGAATGGGTTTTTTTGGGAAAACGACCTCTCCCTTTGTGCAATCAATTTGCCCAAAAGCTGAACAAATTCCAAAGCTTTTTATATCAAAATGTAGAGGAGATTTTGGGCTTTCGAATGATATATAACACTCATATACATCTGTTCGATATCTTGAGAAATTTACAAAATAGTAAAAACGCGCATTCATAACTGGACAACCCAATAATTCTTTCTTTTAAGTAATTTTTTAGTCAAAAACTAGATGGAAAATGGATTTTTCGAAATTCAAAGCTAAATTTTCGTTCTAAATTCGTTCAAGTTTCAAGAAAAATTGTTGAAAACAAATTTAGGAGCAGCAAGTTTTGATTACCTTATTGATTCTAATAAAAGCGCTTCTATTTTTCAATTATTTAACAAAAGTACTTCGATTAGAGGCTGCATTTCTTTTTTCAATGACTAAAAAAGTGAAGTAGTTTGTAGAAAGGAAACTTTTAGCATCAAAAAAGCGTTATTCTCAATTTTACCGTTAGATTTCTTTACTGTTAGATTTCTTTAGAGTCGCCAGCTTTAATCGAGATGTCACTATCGTAGTAAATGCAAGAAAAGCTATTGATTAAGCAATAATGAACTTTAGCAATATCTTTAAAGGCTTAAAACTCAGGGTATTTGGTCGACTAAGCTAAAGATCCATAGTTATTGCTTCTATTAGATGCTGCGCTTCCATTAGATGCTGCGCTTCTATTAGATGCTGCGCTTCTATTAGATGCTGCGCTTCTATTAGATGCTGCGCTTCTATTAGATGATGCGCTTCTATTAGATGATGCGCTTCTATTAGATGATGCGCTTCTATTAGATGATGCGCTTCTATTAGATGATGCGCTTCTATGAGGATATGATAGTTTATACTTTTCAATTCAAGACTCTAACTAATTTCTAATTATAATTCTTCAGTTGCCTATGATCCAAGAAACGACAATCCATCGCTGACTTTCTACGGATCTCGCGATATCGCCCGTGCTGCTCTACGAAGCACATTGAAAGATGAAATATGTCAAGAGAATTTACCCAAACAATTGCTAAAGGTCTGCTTTATTGCTTAGAGGACTGCTTTATTTTAAATCAAGAATTAGATTGAAGAGAAATTTGAAATAACTTTGACTAACAAACATTTCATTTCAACGTTTCAGAATACAATCCGAGTGCCCGTCTTTTCCCCCCGGGACCCATCGGAGCTCGAGGATCTCGTTGACAAGGTGAATATCAAACAAATTATCAAACAAATAGAAACAAAAAAACATCTATAAAGTTATAAGCCAAGTAAATTGTAGACTTTTCACTTTAGGAACGTGAGGAAAACGCGTTAACATTGTACTTCTACAAGGAGATGCAACGATGCACTTTCCCAATGCACTTTTTCAAGATTAAGGTGAGTCTAAGAAATGGAAAACTCGAGGTATTGAAAGGATTACTTTAAGAACTAGATTTTAATTAAGAATCTTTTGTTTTTTGTTTCAGGCAAACGACAGTTGGATCCCTAGAAGAAATGTTGCATTTTGGCCGCCAGACTTGGAGGTGCACACACTGCACGAGAGCGGCTTTGGAACAAAGATTGATGGTGGGAAAATTGATCGTTTTAAATAAGAGATTTTAGGCTAAGTTTATTAGATTTTAAATTAGAAGTAGATGTGAAATTTAGGCACCCGTTTCGAGGATCGAACCGATTGTTTAATGTACATGCTCGAGTATATCAAAGAATACTATCACAATGTGGTGCTGAAGTCGCTTCAATTGCAGATGCAACATACTGAAGATGGTTAGTGATTTGTGAGTAGGATTATTCTTTCAGAAAATATTCTATGGCTGGAGTCATGGGCATAGCCAAACCTGGAACCTAGTCTAGCCAAACCTGGAACTTTTTCATCATTGGACAAAGCCTGTTTGTGAGAAAAATAAGATTGTCTTTGAGTGAAACAGTGCTCATTAGCGGTTTTTCAAAATCAAACACATTTCAGGGTTCGCCTTTGTGAACTGTGACAATTTTCCTGAAGATGATGTTGATAGGGCAATGGTGATTGTTGGCAGAGAGCTGTGCACGAGAATGGTTAGCCGATTTTTTTTAGAAAATATGCATTGCTAGCATTTTTAGCATCAAAATTTTGAACCGTATCCTGTGCTTTGTACTCTCTAAAATGTAAACGCATACTTTCTGGTGCAAAAACAATCCACATTTTTTCTATGATACTAAATTATTGCTAGAGGAAAATGTTCAGTGTGCCAGAAAGGACTTTTTGCACTTTAATGTACTTTTTTTGCCTAAGCCTAAGCCGATTTTTCAATCATTTTTCAATCATTTTTTCTGCTGGCTGGTTAATGCTAGATATCTGTGTTATATCTTAAAAAAAAATCACCCTTTTCTCTACTTTAATTTGATACTTAAACCAGTAGAAAAAAGCGTACTAGTGTCAAGTTATGAGCGTTTGTTTAAGGGTAAACTTCGATTATGCGACGCTCCTTTTAGTTTTTACGGTATTTAGTTTGTTTCCTGGGTGCTGAATCCTCTTCGACCGCTTGACGAGGGAAAACAATCGATCGGTCGCCATTCAACAGCTCATCAATTGGATGACGATGAAGATGCGGATGAAATTGATGATACACATGAAACGACATCGAAAAGTATCCATGATGAAGACGATGATGACGAGCTTTATGTTGAGGTTGATGAAAATCGATAATGAAAATTGATTGAATTGAAATTTTCAATCGAATGACAGATTGGCAATGTTTTGAATGCCTTAAAAAGTTTTTTTCAGACAATTTTCTTAAAGCTTAAATAGCTGTTGGTTGGCAGCTTAAATTCTTGAAGCAAAATGAAATGATTTACGATTTTTCAGAGCACAGACATTGACGTTTGTGGAACGGACGAGAATTTGGGGTGCAGACGCTCGAAAATCATTGTGCCGAAAGATGTCACCGCGTCAATTCCATCAACATCGACATCATGGCAAAATGAACAAATTGGCTTAAAAGGTTTGGAAAGAGTTTTAGAGCAAATACATTTTTTTTTATACAGAACTTGCACCAACAATCGTCAGCCCAACTAAAACGGTGCTCATCGCCGGGAAACGGGTAACGATGAGGAGAGTGACGAATTTGCAGGTAAAATTTTCTAGAATCAGTTTTAGTCTATTAAAAAAATTTAAAACTTAACAATTCCTTGAAAGTTTTCAAGGAATGTTGTTTATTCTCTAGTGTTTATTCTCTAGAAAGATCAATTTTCAGCTCCCATCCCAACAGTCACAGCAAATCCCGATTATTGCGCCGAAACCTGAACAAGCGCCGGTGATTTGACATTGGCCTTTTGTTTTCTTGTTCATAAAGAATTGCAAAAGCTTAAATTATATTTTAAATGTAAAATCCTATCTTTTCTGAAGATCTAAATCAAATAAATGCTCTGTTTTAGTTTCATTTTAGTTCCATTTTAGTTCCGTTTCATCAAAATCCCGAGTAGTCGCCTCTTCGGCACGGAACCTTCTCGTGCATCGTTGAAAAGACCATACACCAGTGAGTTTATAATAAAAAGTTATAATTGAGTTAAGTTAAGTTATAATTTCCATTTCCATAGTTTAGGCCAGGTGATTTCAATACCGATCAAACACAGCGGATCATATCTTGATGATGGCACGTTTCTCAACAATCCACAGCACGTCCGCTATCAACACGAGCATATCTATCATCACGGAGAGGTGAGCGATTGGATAAATGATAATAAAAATCATGTTATGTATGGCCTAATCTAAAAAGTTCCTCTTTTAGGTGGTCCTTGAAGAAACGGTGAGCACATTGGATGAACAAGAAGTGATTGTTGATGATGATGATGACGAGAGATCGACAACAATGACAACGACGACAGGAAATCGCTATCTACCGCTTGTAAATCCACCGATTTGGGCTACAGAAAGTAAACAGTTAACCCAAAACGATTATCCCCATCGTTAAGCAATTAACTTATGAATTTTTGGGTACAATAGCTCTAAAATTGCCCTAGTTACCGTAATCTCCCTATCTTTGCATAGATACCGTTTCCAGACAGGAATTACTACGGTAGTCTTATTCAATTGAGTTAGGATTACGGTGGCTAGGTCACATTTTACAGAATCAATCCAAGTCTGTGATCAAAAAATTAGTTATAAATCAAAGACCGATGATGCCATTGTTTAAATAGCTTTTTCTCGCACCCCTCTCAACGGCTTCCGTGGCGCAATGGTTAGCGCGTTCGGCTGTTAACCGAAAGGTTGGTGGTTCGAGTCCACCCGGGAGCGGGCTCGTTTTTGCAAATGCTTTAACGAAAAGGAAAACTTTTGAAGTAAAGAAGAACTTGCTAACAATTGCAAGTAAACTTAGACTTGTTTTAAAGTTTTGCTTTTATTTAATTAATTTCTCGGATCTCTTTTCAAATTATCGCGTTTTTTTGGGGAGTGGGACAAATGCGACCTTTTTTTGCGCACCCGGACATTTGCGCACCTTTTTTTCCGCACTTAACCCATTAGCGCACCTTTTGCGCACCGCACCACGCACCTAAAAGCTAATATTAACCAATTTCTATTCCAAAAGTTGTTTTTCTAGGTAATTTGAGGGTGTCGAATTCAAATTTTCACATAACAAAGCGTGTGGAACCAATTTGAAAGACAAAACGGGCTAGATCAAATTACAATTGTTGCGTAGAATTACAATTGTTGATTTTTCTCTTTATATAACTCCGTCCGTTCGCTTCCACAAGCTCTGATATGCCAAAATTTCGATTCTACGCCCTAAAATTACCTAGAAAAAGAACTTTTGGAATAGAAATTGGTTAATATCAGCTTTTTAGAGCTTTAGGTTAATATTAGCTTTTTTAAAAAGCGAAAAAAGGTGCGCTAATGGGCTAAGTGCGGAAAAAAAGGTGCGCAAATGTGCGGGTGCGCAAAAAAAGGTCGCATTTGTCCCACTCCCGTTTTTTTGCCCTTGTTTTGATTTGTTGTTTGTTGTTGAAAGAAACGACAATCTTTTGCTTGTTATTAATAAAAAAAAAATAAATTTATCTATGTAAAAATTCAGAAAACCCGTTTCAAATTTATCATTTTTTGTTTTCCCCTTCAATTTTTTCATTTCCCCCTTCAATTTATCATCTTTCCTTAAAATGCACTTGTTTTGTGTTCGCGAGCACCGCTTGAAGAGCGTCGTATTTCTCGTAGATAAACTCGTAGAAGACGACGAGAATGTAGAGATTTGAACTGAAATTTTGGCTATCATTAAATGGAAATTACAAGAGGTGACTGTAAACAGACTCTAGAACAGATTGTATTTCTTTTTTACTTACCAAACAGGAAACATAAAGATCAAGATGAGCCCCAGTGTGAACCATGCTATTTTTGCGGCCGTCGAGCAAATGATTAGAACGGCTGAATGGGTTTAACAATATAGAAAATATAGCAAAGTTTTAGAGAAAAGATATAAATGCTTTAGAAATAGATTTATTGATAGATTTATTGATATATTTCTTTTGAAAGAACTTCAAAATGGACACACACCCTTTCTGGCATTCAATTCAATTCGTGACACCGAATCAGTGTCGACGAAAAAAGAATCTAGTGCACGTATCAACAGAGAGATTTCAATCGATTTAGCTAGGTCAGGCATAGACTTTCCTTTTGGACTTGCCTAGACTTGACTAGACTAGCCTAGACTTGTCTAGACTTGGCTAGACTTGCCTAGACTTGTCTAGACTTGGCTAGACTTGCCTAGACTTGTCTAGACTTGGCTAGACTTGCCTAGACTTGTCTAGACTTGGCTAGACTTGCCTAGACTTGTCTAGACTTGGCTAGACTTGCCTAGACTTGTCTAGACTTGGCTAGACTTGCCTAGACTTTCCTTCTAGACTTGCCTAGCCTAGACTTGCTTTCAAACATTTTTTGTGAGCCACCAAAGCTAGGTCAGGTCTAGAGTTGACATGAGCACTATAAACTATAAAAATGACGAACTGTCACAATAAAAACGCTTCTAACTTGCTTAAAAGCTGTCGGATTGACATGAACTATTCCTTCTAAAGCAAAGAATTTTAAAAGCTTTCGAATCGACTAAAGCACATCCGAAAATATGAATGCTAAAGAAAGTTACAGTGGTTTTTAGCCTGGATTACAGTTTCAGTGGTTCTTAGCCTTCGACTACGCGTGAGTACGGTCCGTTTCTCTATTCAGGTTCGCAAGAAACACTATAATCAAGTCAGAAGTCAGGCCAGAATCTATTTCTGGATTTTTAGATTTATCTCTTTTCAAACTTCTTGAAACCCAAATGAAATCAACCTGCTAGCAAAACAGTTAGCAGCCCTAGATGAACCATTAAATGAATGAGTTGCGGAAAAACGAGCGATGGACGGATTGTCTGAAAAGTTTTGAAGTTTTGAAATCAATCAAAAATCAAAGAAAACAAGCAAACCTGTATCCCAATGATCGTAACAATTATCGTCATAAAATGCGTGACATGAATGAAAATCCATGAGATGAAGAAAATCTTGTAGCAAAGCCAGTAAAGGATTGGATCTGCTCGGCGAGCGTACTGAATTTGATATGCGCTATCGTTTTGGGCTATCGTTTTAGGCTATCGTTTTGGGCTATCGTTTTGGGCTATCGTTTTGGACTATCGTTTCGCGCTATCGTTTCGCGCTATCGTTTTTGGTATTGTCATTGCTCTAAACTTACTGCTAAATATTGCTTATAGAGAGTCAACCATTCGTGCCACTCAGGCCAAAGCAGTGCCATAACGCCGAAGATGAACGCGATGAGGCAGACGAAAGTCGAGATCCCATTATGAATATAGGTCCACGTCTAGAATTGGATTTAATAAGTGAAAATAAGTCAAAAAGCTTTTCATTTCTTGCTACTTTTATTATCAGAAGGGATCAAAAGGGATCAGAAGGGACCAGAAGGGATCAAAAGGGATCAAAAGGGATCAGAAGGGATATCAGGCATTGACCTAAATAAGCTTTCTTTTTTGAGTAATTTCCCTGATATCGCTGATATGATTTTCTTTCATTTTTGTTTTTCTATTTCTGTTATTTTTTATTTTTGTTACATTTCTGTTTCTCATTACATTCAAAAATGAGATTTCCGGAGATCAATGCCTTGTAAAAGGATTATTTTCATCATGTTCCTTATCAGCGAGAATGTCAGCAAGAATGTGAACAAGAATGTGAACAAGAATGTCAGCAAGAATGTCAACAAGAATGTCAACAAGAATGTCAACAAGTATGTCAACAAGTATGTCAACAAGAATGTCAACAAGTATGTCATTAATGCCATTGTTTAAATGGCTTTTTCTTGCACCATCGATAAAAACAGCTTTGTTTCGAAAATGCTTTAAAGGCTGGTACCGGGATTGGACACTTGACAGAATTCATTCAAGTTTGCGTTCAGGAAAAGTTTCTAGAAAGGAAATAAATCAAAATCGATGGTGTCATTGTTTAGATGGTTTTTTCTCGCCCCCTTTTGTACTGCTTCCGTGGCGCAATGGTTAGCGCGTTCGGCTGTTAACTGGAGGGTTGATGGTTCGAGTCCGCCCTGGACCGCAAGTTTTTACAAAATTGCTTTTAAAAGGAAAACTTTAAAAGAAAATCTTCTATCTTCTATCTTCTGCTCACCTGTATATGCACAGAGCATCGATTGAATCGCTCATTCTCACTGTCACTGTCTTCTAATCCAAATGGGGTTTGCAGCATTCTTTTTGAATAGCTTTTATCAGCCGATTTTGCAGAGGTGTTGCATGATGATGGAAAAAGAAAGAAAAGATGATCATTTGAGCATATTTTGAGGAAAAAGAATGATAGGAAAGAGCTTTTGATTGAAGGGAAAAGAAGAAAAGAAAGGAAAGGAAAGGAAAGGAATTGAATTGAGACACATGTTCACCCCTGTTATCCTAGCAAAATCGATTTTGAGTGCTGATTGAGTCTCTTTTTTGATTTAAAATATCGACTTTTTGGGACCTAGTCAAAATAGCGCCACCTAAACAGCGCCGTTCAAAACAGCGCCATTCAAAACAGCGTCTTTTAAAACAGCGTCCATACAAAAATCGCGCCGTTCAAAACAGCGCCAAATTCAAAGATTTTAATGTAGATTAACCAATGCTCTTTTGGAGTTTTCGATAAAGGCTTTATTTTTTACTTTTTACATTCTCAAGTAAAATAGTACATAAAAACTTGTTTATTCAATTAACGAAATGAAAAAATGAAACAACGGAGTTAACACATATGAATATAACAACATAAAGATTTTAAATGATCGACTGGACTCTTACCCAAAGATCCATTTTGAACCGCAACTTTTCTCACACGGTGGCCGTGAAGAACTTTCGACGATTGAGGTGAAGATTGAGGTAGAGTCATGTGCCGAGATGTAGCCGCAAGAAAACGTTTTTCGAAGTCTTCTTGAACATCTAGTAGCTTTTGAGCAACATAGCGAGCAGAACATCGTGAAGTAAGAGCCTAAATCTTTAAACATTAACTAAACATTAAAAACACAAACCTTTAGTAAAGAATTGTAAGATTCTTGAGACGAGTTGCCAAGTTGTTCGCCACGACAGATTGTATCATACGAGTTCCACATTTCAATGGAGTGTGTCGGTCGAATGAAGCGACTATTTTGAACAAATCCAACAAAAGATTTTTCGAAGTACGAATATAAGCCTAATTTAAAAAATTAAATCTATAACAAAGATAAGCAACAAACCTTGTAACTCATTAATAAGGGAGGGAATTTGTTTGAAGGCTTCATCTCGTAGTACACGAAAATATCGCAAGACATCAACAGAATGTTAGTGCAAGCAATCCTTTCACGTAGACAAACGTATTTGAATCACAATAGATGTCTTGTAGTTTCTTCTCCTAAAAGAATAGATAAATATTAAAAAAACCAAAGTTTAATAACCTTAATTTTGCGAAAGATGGCCTTGAAGAAATGAAAACAACCGAAATGTATGGTTGATGTGTTGCCATAGCTCCGAGAACACGTCGTTTAATAATTTCCTTCGTCGGAACTCCAGCAATTCGATCGTTTTTAGCGCCACAGTGTATCCCACGTATCTAAAAATATAAACAAGAAACAATAAGTTAAACAAAACAATACGTACCTCTTCTTTTTCTTTCAGTGGCAGGCAGGTCATAGCGTGCTCGTTGGTGACAGAAAGGACTCCAGTTGCTTCATCTTTATGCATCCTTCCCCGGTAGTTTGTTTTCGTACAACTGAAAGAAAACTTTAAAATCTTCAACGAATATACAACCAAACTAGTAAAAAGAAGTTACCGATAAGCTGTAGCTACCCCTTTTCGGATTGTATTGTCCTTCCGATACTCGTGTCCATCTTCATCGTAAAGTACCACTCCACCTTTCTGAGATAGCGACATCCCTAAATTAAAAAAGATGTTGAGATACCAAAATTTTGCAGAAAAGTGTAAAAGCTGGCTTAATCAATCTTATTACATTTATTTAAGATCAAAGAAACAAAGTTATTACCTGATACAAGTAGAACTTCTTCGCAAACTATTAGGTTGATGCATAAGTCTTTTCGTTTTTTTCGTACTTCTGTTAAAAAGTAACAAATTCACCAATTAATCTATAGTTTGCTCTATAAAAAAAGTGTTTTTTTGTTCAATTTGCATCTTTTTAAATGAATTTCGGTTCACTTTCAAGCAAATTCGAGAGTGAAAAACGCCTTTTTCGTAAAAATCTATAAAAAACTCTACGGAAAAATTGGCTTAATGGATTTCTCTGAAATTTTGGCGAAATATCAAACGTTTTTTTTCTCTATCTTTTATCTATTGACACGAAGATAGGTTTTCTTTAGCTAAGGTGTCTAAACCGCATCATCGAGTTAGCCCTTTTTGACTACCCGACTTCATACTCTCAAGAAAATCCAGGCATAAAATATTTTTAAACCCGTTTTAATGTTATTTTGCAGAAAAATAATTGGTTTTTCTAATGAAATCAACCGTAGTTTAATTGGTGCATTTGTTGGCTTGAAACGGCAGACGAAAAGGAACAAAAAGACTTATGCATCAACCTAATATATTGTGTGAAAGTACCTGTGTTTATCACTAGCCACGCCGAATCACTTGCAACGAGTCTTCTATTCCTTCAGGCGACGTTCTTTTACCTAAAAAAAACACAAAATTAAATCCCAAGAACAGAAAAAACAAGAAAAAAAAACGATGAAAAACAAAATGTGTCGCATTGTTTATTTAAAATGGGCCATAAAACCTTATTCTGATGATGAAATAATCTGTCGGTTTGTCAAAACACGCGCAAGGTGCTTAAAAATGTTTAAAAAATAATAAAAGTTACAAGTTCTGATGAGAAGTATAAAAACATTGGGGTTGAAAAATCTAATCGCAGTCTTTTTCAATTTGGCGCTGTTTTGAACGGCGCTGTTTTGGCAGCGCTGTTTTGAACGGCGTTGTTTTGACTAGGTCCCGACTTTTTAGTCTATTTTTGACATATTCTAAATATTTAATGGTTAAAGAAAGAGGAAAAGTTTTACGAAAATCAAATGATTTCCCGACAACTTATTCACTCAGTGGACTCGATTTGAAATAATCTACTTGTAGAATGTGTACTGAGTACTAACTACTACTAAGTACAGAAGACGTTAAACCAAGAAGGAAGCAAATGCTAGGAAAAGTACGAGGCTTTTAACGCATTCTAGAGGATCATTACTGTACGAGGGTTTTAGAGCTAGGATAACTAGTTTTTAGGTTGTTTCGATGTACTTTGCTGGAAGTATTCACCGGTGTCAGGAATGGCTGGAATTGCTGGAATTGCTGGAATTGTTGGGAATGCTGGGATTGCTGGGATTACTGGGATTGCTGGGATTGCTGGGATTGCTGGGATTGCTGGGACACTTTTCCAGAATTCACCCAATTTAACGATCAGAAAAAGTTCTTACGTACTTATAAGTCAAAAACCGATGATGCCATTGTTTGAAAAGCTCTTTCTCGTCCCCGTTTCCACTGCTTAGGCGCAATGGGTAGCGCGTTCGGCTGTTAACCGAAAGGTTGGTGGTTCGAGTCCACCCGGGAGCGGAAGTTTTTGCAAATGCTTTAATGAAAAGGAAAGCTTTTTAAATAGCTCTTTCTCGCACCCCTTTTCATGGCTTCTGACCGACTGCTTTGCGTGTGAGACTGGGTACTCCATGGTACTTCATGTCGTTCTTTGTACTTCATGTCCTGAAGTACTTTATGTCGTTCTTTGTTCCGAATTCGGTAAACAACTGGCCGAATTGCAATGTGGAGCGATCTCGGCGGTGCTCCAATGCGATGGCACCCAGCAGAAACGAGTGACCAACATGAGATTTCTGCAAGCGGTGATCGACCAAGAGTGCGAGCTGAAGTGTCCAGGTGGGACAAGGAAAGCGAGGGTCATCGGTCAACCCGTCTACTTTCCAAACTACGGAAATCGATGGGTCACTGGAGACGCGACAATGAAGAAGCGATCAATGTGGGACGAGATGAAGAAGTTCGCGGAGGCGGTGGTGACAGATCATCTTCCCATCCTTCTAAGCTTTATTGCCGTAATACTTCTCTTGCCCAAGCTTATCAAGCATCAAGTATCAAGCAACCAAATTTGTTTTTAGATTGTTCCTTTGACTTTTTGCGGAGTGTACAGAAAAGTAGCTCTTTTCTGTGAAATCTTATTTAATGTTTTGATTTTGAATATCTCTGATTCTCTTGTCTTTCCTCTAAAGATCTTTTTTGTGATAAAAAGGGACGGAGCCCACTTTATATTGCTTTTCTTTGGCTTTGAAACACTGAACCAACGATTGATTCTATTTTATTATATTTTCTCGCTAGATTATAAATTGTGCTATATTCCGAATAAATATCTAAATAATCGTTGCTCCATCGGTACCCTCTCTGCACGTTTTGGTACGCAGTTCAACTACGAAACCCGGTGAGACCCGTGAGTACGTGAAGTTCTGTGGAGCCACACGAATCCCAGAATCGGCACTGCTCAGCGTGAATCACGTGGGCCAACTGGAACTACTCGATAGACGTTTGATCTGATCGTCTGATCAAGCAGAGGTTCCAATCCATTTTCGAGCCACCAACGAGTAGCGACGAAGAGAGTGTCACGAGAGAGAAAACCGACGACAAAAAAGAGACAAGAAAGAGAGGGAAGAGAGAGAAGAGAGAGCCGAGCTTGAGAGAGTGCTTCGACGGAGAAAAGACGAGCGAGGGAAGCAAGGGATACGAGCGGAAGAGAGAAAGCCGACGTCGTGTGAGTGGATCGCCTTCAAGAAAGAGAAGAAGGGATCACTCGAGAGAGACCACGAGAAAGAAAGAGAAAGAAAGTGGGGAAGAAAGCGGGGAAGAAAGCGTCGCGAGTGGAGAGAGATCATTCTTTTGTGAAGAGCTGATCGGAGAGAGGGCCGCAACGCGACCGAGAGCATCACAAGCCACCAACAAGCATTTCGGCTGATCGTTTGCGAGACGGTGAAGCGTTGGTGACTGGGGAAGTGCATCTCTTCAACCCAGACAACCAAATCACGGACACAACACTAGCGTTCTTCGACTGTGGTGCCAACAAAACGTAAATGGAGGGAAAAGCCCCAAGAAACGACGATTTCGAGGTTAAAAAACCGACCTGGGACGACCTGAATCGAAAATTCCGATTACTCGAAAGACTAACTGACTACGACAAAAAAGACTACGAGTTTTTTGACTTCTCAAAGATACCTCTGAAAGGCTTCTACAACATCGGAGCGAATCGAAAAGAAGTCCTAGCCGTTGAAAAGGTTGCCTGTGCTGCCGCCCTTGTAAAGAGACTAATCAATGGAGCCGATGTAGCAGGGTCCGGAATGTCACCGTCCGAACAAGCCCTAATGCTAATCCTCACTTACGCTCCACTCCGAGGGTCCGAAGGGACACCACTATTCGAAGCCCCGGAACCCGATTCTCCATGGGCTGCGAAATTCGACAACATGATCGAGGGAGGCAACATCCATGCCAAATGCCAAAACACGCTAATGAGCGTCGTCGACGGAGCAGTGAAGAAACAAAGAGGAGACCAAGGAAACGAAAAAGAAGGAGTAAACAAATTTGATGACAAAGTCGGGATGTCGAATACCTTCACGGCGACCAAGCCGGGTCACTTCTTAAGAATGTGTCTCCTTGCCTATCGATTCGTATATAGTGGAAATGTAGAAAACTTTCCGATATACGCCAAGACGACGGAACTCGCGGCACTCTTCAATACAACTGAGCATGAAGCCCGTTTCCTATTGCAAGAGTCGGTGCTCCATTTTCTATCCAACATCGGAGCTGCTTCCAAAGCCCTCTTGACCGCACTTACCCTCTGCAATCAACAAGTTCAGGAGAAAAACAATATTTTCCGCCGAGCACACTCTCTCCGAATGGAAGGATCCGGACTAGCTGCTCTAAACATAATCCATAAAATTATGGGGCATTTCCCCCATCACATGGATGTTGGGTTTGCTATCTGTAGTGGTCGAAACGTCAAGGAAATGGCTAGCACCATCCTGGCGTATGAGATGTACTATATGCCACCGGAGGAACAGCACAACATCGACGCGATCATCCAGAAGTACCAAATCAAAGACGTGCCGCAGGATGAAAACAGCAAGAAATATGGGAAGTATGCTCGATGCTTCTATCCTTGTCTACAATGGTGCACTGTTAAATCTAACTCAGTCACACTTCAGCAGCTCAACGGCGCTGCTAGGGCTGTGGATGAAGGAAACGAGGCTCATCAGAGAGCGATCAACACTCACCGCGACACAACATCCCGAGAATACCAAATCGGTCGTGGAGCGATGACTCTTCTGCTTCAGGAGAGAAAATGACCAACGGATTCGGGTCAATCGAATCGTCAATCGATATCGAAAAGAAGGAAAAACTTTGTATTCTTTCTTGTTTGACTTTGACACACTGAACCAACGATTGATTTTATTTTATTGTATTTTCTCGTTAGATTAGATGATGATGTTTTGATTTTGAATATCTCTAATTCTCTTGTCCTTCTTCTAAAGATCGTTTTTGTGATAAAAAGGGACGGAGCCCACTTTATATTGCTTTTCTTTGGCTTTGAAACACTGAACCAACGATTGATTCTAATTTATTTATTTTATTGTATTTTCTCGTTAGATTAGTGATTGTGCTAGATTCTGAATAAATATCTAAATATCTAAATATCTAAATACCATCGGTAACCTCTCACGCATTGCACACATGATCTGATGTAACACATGATCTGATATAACATGTGCTCGAATCGAATCCAATCACCAACCAGCTAGCAGATCATAACCCGATCCGGTTCTAGATCCGATGTTCACTAGAATCGTTTTCTCTTGATTTTTTCAAACTCCGTCTTTTTCTTTTTAATTTCAACCTTTTACAGTCACTAGTTGACAATAAAGACGAAAAAGTGAATAGAGACGTTTTTATTGGGTTGGTGAATTGAAAACCGCTGGCTATTGTCATATGTGACAGTTTGAGCACTTTCTTCAAAAGAAACCCATTTTGGTGTCAATAGAAAAGTTGTAGAGAATCAAAAATTAAGCTTATATCCAAATTTTCAGAACGATTCAAAAACTGGTTTTTAAGAAATGCCAAATTTACGAATTTTCACAAAACTTGCATTTTAAGCAAAACTACTAAGTGTATCTTTTTGGAAATTTGGCTATAAGCTTCATTTTTGATTCTCTACAACTTTCTATTGACACCAAAATGGGTTTCTTTTGAAGAAAGTGCTCAAACTGGGACATCTGCAGTCCTCCATTTTTGAGTCGCACACTTGTCTCACACACAAACCAAAATCCTACTACGAAAGAAGAATTCACAAATTGCCTGTAAAATGGGCAGAAGTCGTCAATAATAATGGAAATTATTTGGAATGAATTTATGGTTTTATATAGAATAAATTTTAGTTCAAAGTCCGGCAATTCAATTTTTTTCAATTCGCCAACCCAATAAATAAAATATTTCTTTTCAATTGATCGATTCGTCTTGTAGAAAGTATTTGAAATGATTTGTGTTTGTCAGATTGAATTGAAAATAGTTCAATGTGACTTTGAATCTATAGTTCATTTCCCTAAAAAGATGGCTGTGTTTTAAATAAACAAAAGTTCTTTCCAGCTTTACGGAAACACAAAAACTTGTTCAAGTAAAGAAAAAGAATGATGATGAAAATGAAGAAAAACACTCATCAAATCCTTTTCTTTGTTCAACATCAAATTCTTGATGAACATGCGACGACAGGAAAAAGAAAAATAGGAATTGGCCAAATGTCCTCGAAAATCTCGTGCTTTAGCATAATTTTGGAAAAAAATTCTGGAATTTAGTTGAATCTTTAAAATTTTCTGAATCAAATTGATGATGTCACTGTTTAAAAAGCCCTTTCTCGCACCCCTTTCCACTGCTGCCGTGGCGCAGTGGTTAGCGCGTTCGGCTGTTAACCGAAAGGTTGGTAGTTCGAGTCCACCCGGGAACGGAAGTTTTTGCAAAAATGGTTTAATGAAAAAGAAAACTTTTTGAGAAGATATTTAGTCGTAAATTTGTTAAACAAGAAATCTAAAAGCTAGAGAATATAGAAAACTTTTAGATCTAGAATTCTAGAAAGATCTAGATATCTAGAAAATGTAGAAAACTTCACTGGAATCTAGAATTCTACTAGATCTAGACTTTTAGAAAGATCTAAACTTCTAGAAAGTCTAGAAAACGTAGAAAACTTCACTAGAGTCTAGAATACTGCTAGATCTAGACTTCTAGAAGGATCTAAACTTCTAGAAAGATCTAGACTTCTAGAAAGATCTAGACTTCTAGAAAATCTAGAAAACTTCAGTGACTATCAAATTTCCCCAATAAACATAAACACCTTGATCCTCATGTGATTTCGAATCAAAACTTGAACAGCTTTTTAATCTATAACGGTAATCCTGCAATTTAATTGATAATTTCACAATCTATAGCTTATTGACTGTCATCAAACCGTCAACATTCGTCTTTCCATCAAATGCTTTCACATCCTCTAATCCTAATTTCTAAAAGACACCAAATTTTCGACAAACTATCAGAAAAACGACCTTAATCTACCAGTTTTCATTTGAATTAGCCAACTTTTAAGCGTATTTACCAAGCCTTATAGCTCCTGCAACGAATTTGATTAAAATTTGAACAATAAAATGAAAATTAGCTGATTGATTATGATATTTTGGCTAAAATGAGCGTTTAAAGTATGGAAATCGTTTAAATGAGAGAAATGTACGCGGGCTATTTTTAATTTCATTGGAAATTGATTGAAAATTGGACTCTGGGAAATCGCTGGGACTCCGGGAAATCGCTGGGACTCTAGGAAATCGCTGGGACCCTAGGAAATCACGAAACACTTGAAAGGTCAATTTTCTAATCTAATTCCCGACAAAAGTGACTCTTTTTTAGACTTTTTTAGAAAAAAGGCGGAAAAGTGCTTTCGTCGTTGCTAAATTTGGAAATAGAATTAGGGAAATGGCGCTTATTTTTGAATATTCTTTGTTAAGTTTTTTTTCGCTTTTTCCGCTTTTTCACGGAATTTGAGACGCCCACTGTGTCGAGATTCGATTAGACAACTCGATTTACCCAAAAAAAAAATTTCATTCTTCCTCTTCTTCTTCTCTTTTTCCTCATTTCTTGCTTATCCTTGAAATTTCGAGGATTCTAAAGTCAAAAAAGCTCTTATTTTCTTTTGAATTGATTCTTTTCGTGAAATGGGAAAATTTTTCTGTTTTCTGTTTTCTGTTTTCCCCTTTTTAACCAAATTTCTCTTTTCCTTTCGCTTAAGATCTTAAGCTATGAGTTCTTAAGTTCTTTTTGTGCAAAAAGAAATGAAAACACGATTTCTCTGGTGAAATAGATGTTGCCTACAACAGCAGTTTGCTTATAATGCTTATAATGCTTATATTATCGTAAATGCTTTACTAGAATGACCAGTTGGCCGACTGGTTAGGAATCTTCTCTCCTAATCGGAAGATCCAGGGTTCGATCCCGCTGGCGAAATCAAGTGTGTGTTCTTTTTCCCATTAAGTTGGGTTTTTTCTTAACTACATTGTAGGGGTAAAAATTGTGTCCTCCGTTGTGTTGTATCCACTTATTCATGTTGAATAAAGTATCTTTTATGTCATTCGATTTTTTCAAACCCCTCAAAATCGGCAAGATCCAAAAAAGCTGATCCAAAAGCGGGGACAACAAGTTCGCGCAAAACTGCATTCTCTATCAAAAAACACTGCCATTTGCGTTTTCTAGACCAGAAAAATACGCTGATTTCAAAAATAATAGTTTCATAAAAATCTGTCTTCTAGATTTTGCTAAAAATGGACTTTTATGAAAACGTAAAAATTTGGAATTCAACTTTTCTTATCGGCTTAATTTACGAGTACTGATGATAAATTAAAAGCATTTTCTTTGTTATAACTATGTTCTAATGCTTCTAATCTAGTAAGTAAACAAAAAAAAATGACTTTCAATAGCACTTTTTCTTTAAAATTTAAAGCATTGAAAAGGCGGCAAATCTCGATTTTAACTTACAGGGACCGAGAAAAGTATTTCCAACCATCATATCTTTTTTCAAAATTAAGCCTTTAACACGTTTATTGAAAAAAATAACAGATAAATAACCAAAAATTAAAGTTTATAAAAAGCGCTCAAAATTGGACCCCTTGGCTTTGATGCAGGCTTTCAGACGCGAGATCACTGAGCCGACGGTGGCACGGAGGTAGTTGGCATCAATATCGTTCCAGGCAGCAATCAATTCTCTCTCGAGCTCACCAAGATTTGTGATTTTCTGATGCCTCAAACGTTCCTCTAAGAAGCCTCATACTGAAAAATCCAAAGGGTTGAGGTCCGGCGAGTTGCTGGGCCAGTCTTCTTTCGTGAAGTGAGAAGGGAATTCGCGCTGAATCAGGTCCATTGTGGTTTTCGATCCAGGAGCCGGAGCCCAGTCCTGCTGGAAGGTAATGTTAGGGTTTTTTCGACTCCAGGGGATTACAGGATCTGATCTTGGTAGACCTGGGCATTGATTTTGACACTCTTGTCGATGCAAACAAGCTGAGTCTTCGAATCCGCAGTCACTCCTCCGCAAACCATCAATCCTTTCGGAAAAAGACCCCGTGTCCAGATTTTCAGGTTCAAAGTGTTCTTCTGAATCGGTGACATCAGTTGACGATGGTTTTGAGAATTGTGGGCCACTTCGATAATAAAAATTTTCTCATCTGACCACAAGACGTCCTCAATGCGTGCCGTCTTAAAAAAACAAAGAAGTCGCTTGGCTTTTTGAACTCGATTGAATTTTGCATCATCGGTAAGAAATTCGCCTTGTCGCAGACGATAAATATGAAGTCCCAGCTTGTTTTTCACAATGTTCCGAACCGACCAATCCGAGATTTTCAGCTCCTTGGCCACTTTCCCTAAGCTTGGCTCATCGTTTCGGTCAATTCGCTGTTTGATGAGCTTCTGGATGTTTGGCGTGTTCATCGATCGAGGTCTTCCTTTTTTTCGGCTTCTCCTTGACGTGTTCTTTCTCTTTCAATTGTTCGGCAAGCCTTTGGACAGTTCTGATGTGGTTTTTAGCTTTCGCGAGATGGCCGCCTTCGACTCTCCGGCTTTCAAAAGCACAGCGATCGCTTCTCGATGCGGCTAGGGTTAGCTTCTGACAGCTCTTCTTCAGTCAATATCTTTCCAACCATGTTAAGGAAAGTTGGAATAGGTCAGTGCATGCCTTCTGGATTTTTAGCTTGTCAAATCGTCAAATCGTGAAATTGTCAATCATCAAATCGTCAAATCGTCAAATCGTGAAATTGCCAATCATCAAATCGTCAACCGTCAAAATCCCTAGCAAAACATCTTTAAAACTAAATTTAGATATTCTTTAAAGATTAGATAATATAAAGATAAATTCCTAAACCCTTAAACCTTTGCCAAAACAAAAAGTTGCACTTTTAAAACTCGAGCCATTTAAATTATTTATTTGTTTAGCCATTTTTAGTTCACAATTCTTGAGGTTATTCTAAGAATTTTAAACTTAGAAAATCCCCAAAAGCCATAGGGTTTTTTTTTGAAGAAAAGAGACTAGAAATAATCCCCATTTCTGCAAAAAGATTGAAAAAGAAAGAGGGTTAAGATCTTTGTCTTTTTGAATTTTTTCTGTGCAACTTGACCAAGTTCTCTCTAAAGATACCCGTCTTGAAACTTCGTTTTTGCAAATATTATTGACAAAATTAGTATTTAACTTGAGAAAGTCATTGATAACATCAATTTTTTTTATCTTTTCTTATATCTTTTAGCTTCACTTTTTTTCGGAATCGATACTTTATTCGAAATCGATACTTTAAAAGCCGATTCATCAGTGCCCAAAAAACCGATTTTTCATCATTTTTCAATCATTTTTAATCACTTTTTTCTAATCACTGGTTAATGCTAGAAATCTGTGTTACATCTTAAAAAATCACTCATTTTCTCTACTTTAATTTGATACCTAAACCAATAAAAACAAACGTACTAGTGTCGAGATACGAGCGTTTGTTTGAGAGTAGATTTAGACGTTCCTATAGAAAAGCTGTTCTATCAGTTTTTACGATGTTTTTATATATTCCCCCGTTTGTAGTTTGTTTCTTTTTTACTTAAAATCAAAAGTTTTCGTTTTCGAAAACAAACTGATGAGAAACGAGGGTTGATTTAAGACGAAAGACGAAGACGAAAAACATAATCTTTAAGTCATCAATTTGTGCGTGCAAAACAAAAGTATTTCCTCAAGAAAAAGGTTTTTTTTTGTTTGCTTATAATTACTAACAATAGATCAACGATTTGTTTTTCGTTTCCCCCTTTAGGCATTCAACTAGAAAATCTTTTTATTTCTTTTTTTTTCTTGCTTTGACTTAATCCGATTATTTAGGAATTTCAAAAGAAATCCCTTCTCCGATTTGTCATTCGAATAAAAGGAATTAAAAGGAATAAAAGGAATTAAAGGAATTAAAGGAATGACATCGTGAAAGAGTTCAAGAAAAGTTCAACGACTACTACGAACGAGATTTGGGGGAAAAGTTCAGAAATTTCACTTGCTTATTCGAATTCGGATTTGGATTCGAAATCGAGAACTCTAAGAACTTCGAGAACACGATCGAAAACTTTAAAACAAACTTAAAAGTTTGTTTTAAAGTTGATGATAAACTCTGCGAGGCTATGAATTGTGGAACGTATGGGCCTTTTGATGCTTTTGATCTCTAATTTGATCTCTAACTTGCTCTGGCTTTGGCTCTGGCTCTGGCCTAGAGGCTCAAGAGCCTGTAGGGCTCTGCCTCTGGATCTGCCTCTGGATCTGGCTTAGAGGCTCTAGAGCCTGTCGGGCTCGGGCTCTGACTCTGGCTTATAAGCTCTAGAGCCTGTCGGGCTCTGGCTCTGGATCTGGCTAACAGGCTCTAGAACATCTTTGCCTTGGCCCGAAGCCTGTTCCAAAAAGATCATAACAGCTCTAGTTTCAATCACATTCCAGTCACTCCATCTGAATTTTCTTTCTGATTTCAGTCTTAAATAAGTTTTATGATTCTCAAGAAATGTTTATCGCAAAAAGTCCATAAAGTGTCCCCGATTTGGGCTTTCTTTGTCACCCCTTGAGACCCATCTGAATCTCAAAAAAGGACGAAGAGACCCATCTTTTCACTCATTTTATCCATTCCCTCATTCCCTTTCTCTCAAATCTTTTCATCCATTCCTATCATTCATTCATAGTTTTGAGATGAGTCCCTTCTTCAGCTCTCTTCCCAACCACCAAGCATGGCCTTCAATAGGAACTCATAAATACGTCAGCTCTTTCCATTTTCAAGATCTTTCTTGGATAAACAAATTTCGGGCTTATCGAGAAATGACTAGATTGAGCTCAACTTATTGCGATTTTATTGCAATTTGCAATTTGCAAATTTTTCTTGTGCTTTCGCCTGGATCTTACCCTTTCACAGTCCATTTTTCTTCGTTTGAGTTAAACTTTGTTGTTTGTATCTTATCAGTTTTGAGTTTATAAATGATAGACACAGCTTAATGAAATGCTTAAAAAGGATTAGTTTAGTACAGTCGAACCTCTCTATAACGAACCTCGATATAACGTAAACCTCTCTATAACGTAAGGCGTGACCGGTCCCGGCTGACATTAAGCTATATAAAACGGTACTCTATATAACGTAAACCTCTATATAACGTAAGCTATAGCCGTCCCGTGAGTTACGTTATAGAGAGGTTCGACTGTATTTGGATGAATTAATAAACGAATCTTGAGCGATTCTGAAATTTGATCAAATCTAGGGCTGGATCGGGTTATGAATCTGCTGTCTAGTTCGTGATTGGATTGAATTCGAACACGTTTTACATCAGACCATAGCGCAAAGTTTATTTTTAAGGCAGAATTGCAATGTTAAGCTTATCCAATTCTGTTTATCGATTATTCCTAATCGAATCGTATCCAAAGCTGTGCCGTTCTTTGGATAATGACTACTTGGTCCCAGTTTTAGACTCAAAAAGAACATTGTATTAGGTTGGCAAGTTATAAACGATCGTTTTTTGGTAATGTGTTTTCTGAAGAAACGGCTTATCCAATCAAAAAACGGTTTGCTTAATTCAAAAGCCCTATCCTTAATCTACAAAATGGCTTTTTTGAATTTTTGAAAAAATCAACCTTCCGAAGATTGGATTGTTCTGAAATTTTGGGAAACTATGTAATCGATGAAGCGTTTTATTTTAAGTATGCAATCACTCAAAAATATAATAGCTCATGAATGCTAGAAATGCTAGAATGCTAGAAACCAGGATTTTGAACTCTTACATTAAAATGTCTGAAAAAATTTCTAAAATAAAACATTTTTCAAAAATTCAAAAAAATCATTTTGTAGATTAAGGATAGGGCTTTTGAATTAAGCAAACCGTTTTTTGATTGGATAAGCCGTTTTTTTCAGAAAACACATTACCCAAAAACGATTGTTTATAACTTGCCAACCTAATACAATGTTCTTTTTGAGTCTAAAACTGGGACCAAGTAGTCATTATCCAAAGAACGGCACAGCTTTGGATACGATTCGATTAGGAATAATCGATAAACAGAATTGGATAAGCTTAACATTGCAATTCTGCCTTAAAAGCCGTTTTTTACCCGGATAAGCCGTTTTTTGGATAAGCCTGGATAAACCGTTTTTTTCAGAAAACACATTACCCAAAAACGATCGTTTATAACTTGCCAACCTAATAGATCATTTAGAAGTACAAGTTTTGTGTAATGAATGCTTCTAGAAGTATTTAACTACATTTATCGTATTTATTTTAATTGAAAAGCCTTTAGATGAAATTTTTCAACTCTTGAATAAGCAAAATGCTAAACTTTTTAAAGACTTTAAAAAGTTGAGCAACAAGACTGCAACAAGACTATGGTCTATAGACTATATTAGGTTGTCCGGAAATAAATGAGCGTTTTCAACAGCGTTATTTAAAATTCCATAACTTGATCCAAACAAAAATTAATTAATCGAAATAAGAACCATTACAATTAACACATTTTTGCCAACGAGAAACAAGTTTATTTATGCCGGTAGCATAGAAGTCCGGGCTTCTGGAAGCGATGAAGTCGGCGAAGGCGCTTTTGGCACCAAACAGTCACCATAACCTTCTTTTGGTGGAAATTTGGCTTTGGAAAGTGTTGTGGAGTCTCTCCAGCGTCCAACCACTAAGCAGAACATCGCCGGTTGTCGTAGAGGATCCATTTTTCATCGCACGTTACGATCCGGTCGAGAAATGGGTCGTTTTTGTTGCGCTGAAGAAGAGCAGATGACACCTCAAAAAGAAGATTTTTTTTGATTTTCATTCAATTCGTGCGGCACCCATTTTTCCGCTCGACAATCGTGCTTTCTTCGACTGGGTTTCATCGCTTGTAAGATTGCGTTCCTCTGATTGATGATCCTTTCACTGTCGTACTCCAACGATTCGCGCAATTTCAGAAGATTCCTTTGAAGTTGAAAGATCCAAAATTTGCTTTAAATTGAAATCGATCCTCCATCGTTTTTGCTTCTCGGGATTCATCATCTAAAATAGAAAAGTTAGGTGATTTAAAAAATAGGTAAGCGAGGACAGAAAACAATAAAGCAATATAAAAATAATAAACGAATATTGGGGTGGGTTCAATTACAGGAAAATAAAAAGGCCACTTTTGACAAAAATTACTGGCAAAATCCCGTTTGGTGAAGCTAAAAGTACCGTAGATTAAGTGCAATTTAGCAAACAAATCTTTAAAAAGTCATGTTTTCGCAAAAAGACAAATATATAGGTTTTTGTCATTTTTTGTGATGACCAACAAAATCAAAATATTTGTCGTTTGATTGTATTAGAATATGGTAGTTGATAAAGTCTTAAAATCAAATGGCTTCAAAAGAAAGTTTATACATCATTTAAAAGAGTATTTGTTCTAGATTTTGAATTCTACCCTATCCTACCTTATCCTACCCCGACCCTATCCTCTCCCCTCCACCACTCGCCCCCCTCCAGCCGCCCGTCTTGTTCTAGATCTTGAACTCTCGCAATTCCATACAATTACTCAAAATAAAGTTGAAAATTCAATCGCAAATCGTTTTTTTGAAAACCATTTTCGATCCTATCCTCCCCCCTACGGCCTCCCTCCACCCCTCCGGCCACCTCTCGCTTGTTCTAAATTTGTTCTAGATCTAGAACAAGACGATCTAAAGATCTTGAACTCTCGCAATCCCCTATAATTACTCAAAAGAAAGTTGAAAATTCAATCGCAAATCGTTTTTTTGAAAACCATTTTCGATCCTATCCTACCCCGACTCTATCCTCCCCCCACCGGCCTCCCTCCACCACTCCGGCCACCCCTCGCTTGTTCTAAATCTGTTCTAGGTCTTTTAGACCTTGAACTCTCGCTATTCCCTACAATTACTCAAAATAAAGTTGAAAATTCAATCGCAAATCGTTTTTTTTGAAAACCCTTTCTCACATCACTTTTACCAAAAAACTAGGAAGTCATTATCTTCGATTGTTTCAAAGGAAGAACAAGATTTTTCCTTCTTCCATTCAAAAGGAAACTTTTAAAACTCTAAGAAATTCTTTGACTTTCTAATCTCCCAATTTTTTTGTCGAAAATAGAAATTTTGATCAACAAACCAATCTTTGCTGGCTTTGGAATCTCCAGTTTACACGTTTTTCTTTTGAAAAACTTTTCAAAATTTCGCAAAAAATGACTCAATTTTTCACGTGTCAGCTGGCGTTTTTCTCTTGCAATGGGAAATTTTACAACAAACTGGGGGATAATCAGCTGTTTTTAGCTGTTGTTAGGTGGTTTTAGCTGTTTTGAGCTGTTTTTAGCTGTTTTTAGTTGTTTTTAGCTCTTTTTTAGTCTCTATTGGCCCATGAACTCTGAACTTACTTGAAAATCTGCGCTCTCGGGAATAAAAATGACGAAAAATCATCATTCTTGCGTTTCGGTAAACTTGATTGTCTTTTTTTTTGACTTTTTGATACTGAGTAAAGTTTTATTCTATGATTTCCAATATTTCGTTTCTTATGAACAGTGGGGTCAAGGATTGGCAAAAAAACTAAAAATCAAAGCTAGCCAAGCAAAGCCAAAGGGTGGGGACGACTGTTTTGAGAGAAAAAGTGTTCGGATCTCTGTCTTTGTTTATGAAAAACTTTCTATAGGTCAATTTTGGTCAATTTTGGTAAAATAATGAATTTCGTATTTGTTTCCTTGAAAAATTGCCAATTTATAGTCAAAAATGAGAAAAAACGGCGTCGGTCCTTAGCTAGAGCCTTTCAGTTGGCTTTATTCTAGAATTTCAATCTTACAATTGGCTACAAACTTACAATTGGCTACAATCTTACAATTGGCTTGGTTTATCGGCTTGATTTATCTGGCTTTGCGTGGCGTGGCATTGGCTTGGTTTACCGGCTTGATTAACTTGGCTTTGCTTGGCGTGGCATTGACTTGGTTTACTCATGAAATTTACCCAATTCCACTTCTATTGCTTTCTCGAAAAGTAGAGACTCAGCAACACGCTCGTTTTCACTCCGCATTTCTTTCAGTCATTCGATCAGTGTCTTCTCAAAGTCCTCATTTTTTCTCGACTTTTCCTGATATCCTCATGTTTTCCGCTCGACAATCGTGGTTTCTTCGACTGGGTTTCATCGCTTGTAAGATTGCGTTTCTCTAATTGATGGTCTAATTGATGATCCTTTCACTGTTGTACTCCAACGATTCGCGCAATTTCAGAAGATTCCTTTGAAGTTGAAAGATCCAAAGGGTGGGGACGACTGTTTTGAGAGAAAAAGTGTTCGGATCTCTGTCTTTGTTTATGAAAAACTTTCTATAGGTCAATTTTGGTCAATTTTGATCAAAAATGGTGAATTTCGTATTTGTTTCCTTGAAAAATTGATAATTTACAGTCAAAAATGAGAAAAACGGTGTCAAAAATGAGAAAAAACGGCCCTTAGCTAAAGCCTTTCAATTGGCTTTATTCTAGAATTTCAATCTTACAATTGGCTTGGTTTACCGGCTTGGTTTACCGGCTTGATTTACTTGGCTGAGCGTGGCGTGGCATTGGCTTAGTTTACATTGGCTTAGTTTACATTGGCTTAGTTTATCGGCTTGATTTACTTGGCATAGCGTGGCGTGGCATTGGCTTAGTTTACATTGGCTTAGTTTACATTGGCTTAGTTTACATTGGCTTAGTTTATCGGCTTGATTTACTTGGCTGAGCGTGGCGTGGCATTGGCTTAGTTTACATTGGCTTAGTTTACATTGGCTTAGTTTATCGGCTTGATTTACTTGGCTGAGCGTGGCGTGGCATTGGCTTAGTTTACATTGGCTTAGTTTACCGGCTTGATTTACTTGGCTGAGCGTGGCGTGGCATTGGCTTAGTTTACATTGGCTTAGTTTACATTGGCTTAGTTTACATTGGCTTGGTTTACCGGCTTCGTTTACTTGGCATAGCTTGGCGTGGTATTGGCTTGGTTTACATTGGCTTAGTTCATGAAATTTACCCAATTTTCCCTTTAGCTTGACCGAATCTGGCTTTTGAATCGATCAAATGAGAATTTTGTTCCGTTTTTTTTTTGCTTTTGACGTGTCATTCTGCTCAGTTTAACACTTCTTTTTTTCTCGATTCTTTTAGAGATTCTTTTGCTTGCGAATGCCTTTATCGTTTATGCACGAGCTGTTTTTATAAAAAGTTTCCCATCTTTTCGTCATTTATTTCAAAATGTATCTCTTTTCTAGGTTGTTTAGTAAAGCCGAAAATAAAACTCACTCAATTAGTCTGAACTTCACACTCTGGAAAGCAATTTCCCGCCCTTTTTCCCTTTAATAGCTTTGAACAAGTCTAATTTTTGCTAAAAAGCATTTGACTAACTATTTTCTAAGCCTTACTATTACTATTTCTAAGATAGTTTTTATTTTTTTGGTTCTTTTTTGGTTCTTTTTTTGGTTTTGGTAGTTTCCGAGGATTTTGAACAGGTCATCACACTTTAAAAGCCTATAACTTTGTCCAGAGCCAATATTTTTCTTAACTTTTTATATCATTGTATAGAGGAGATTTGAGGCTTTCAAATGATACAAAATAAAGCTTGATTGGATTTTTCATTCCCATGCAAATACTCATTGAAATGGTTATGAAACAAGGCAAGCCGACACCCGTGCTTCAAAGGACTCATTTGTTCAGAATTAGCTCTGATTTTCTTGAACTGGATTATCCAAACAATCTCTATTTGGCATCATTTGAAAGCCTGAAATATCCTCTTTACAATGATATAAAAAGTTAAGAAAAATATTGGCTCTGGACAAAGTTATAGGCCTTTAAATTGTTTCCAGGTATTTTGAACGAATCGTCACACTTTGAAAGCCTATAACTTTGTCCAGAGATAATATTTTCGCCAACTTTTTATATCATTGTACAGAGGACATTCTACGCTTTCAAATGATACCAAATAGAGCCTAACTGGCTTTTTCATCCCCACCTCACAAGGCAAGTCGACACCCGAGTCGGCTAGGTCTTATTTGCTCAGAATTAGCTCTGATTTTCTTGAACTTGATTATTCAAACAATCTCTATTTGGTATCATTTGAAAGCCTAAAATGTCCTCTTTACAATGATATAAAAAGTTAAGAAAAATATTGGCTCTGGATAAAGTTATAGGGCTTTCAAAGTGTGACGTTCAAAGTAGCTCGTTCAAAGTAGCTGGACTCTTTTAAAAGATTCTTTCTTTCAAAAGATTCTTTTAAGATTCTTTCAAAATACCCGGAAACTAAGCAAGCTTTTTTTTTTTCAATATTTACTCAATTTCTTTCCAGAAATGAATCGGTTACACGTCTATTTTACTCTGATTTGTCTATTTTTCGTCTGTTTTGCAGAGGAGGATAGAATGCTTTCATTGGAATCGGAAGAAGATGATGATTTAGATGGATACGGTAGTTAATAAAATGTTTTTAGTTAATAAAATCTCTAATTCAAGAAAATTTTCATCATTTAACACCTAAAAAGTGTTTAAAAAGAGGTAAAAAAAACGAAAAACTGAGGTTTCTTTTGTGTAGGAGATAAACGATCGGCTTTACGTGAGATAAACGATCGGCGTACGCAGTTTTTTTGGCTTTAGCCAGAGTGAAATGGGTTTTATCACTTGTTTTTCACTTGTTTAACCGAGTATTTTACTGAAATCTTTAAATATTTGAGTCTTTTATCGGCATTTGAAGCTATTTGAAGATATGAAAGACAGCTTGTGAGGTTTTTCGAGGATTAAGCAATGTCTAAATTGATTCAGCTTTGGAAAGTACACTGGACAAACGAGCCGGCCCCCGGAATCCATTCGCCTCAATTGCCTATCGAAAGACATGGGAAAAAAAGTGGTGATACATTCTTGCTGATTAGAAGATCTTAGTTATTGTACTTATGATTTGACTCCTTCCTTATCTACTGTATATAATTGAAAGCTGTCTGTCCGTCTGTCTGTCCGTCTGTCTGTCCGTCTGTCTGTTCGTCTGTCTGTTCGTCTGTCTGTTCGTCTGTCTGTTCGTCTGTCTATTCGTCTGTCTGTCCGTCTGTCTGTTCGTCTGTCTGTTCGTCTGTCTGTTCGTCTGTCTGTTCGTCTGTCTGTTCGTCTGTCTGTTCGTCTGTCTGTTCGTCTGTCTGTTCGTCTGTCTGTTCGTCTGTCTGTTCGTCTGTCTGTTCGTCTGTCTGTTCGTCTGTCTGTTCGTCTGTCTGTTCGTCTGTCTGTTCGTCTGTCTGTTCGTCTGTCTGTTCGTCTGTCTGTTCGTCTGTCTGTTCGTCTGTCTGTTCGTCTGTCTATTCGTCTGTCTGTCCGTCTGTCTGTTCGTCTGTCTGTTCGTCTGTCTATTCGTCTGTCTGTTCGTCTGTCTGTTCGTCTGTCTATTCGTCTGTCTATTCGTCTGTCTGTCCGTCTGTCTGTCCGTCTGTCTATTCGTCTCTCTGTGTGCAGCCATTGGCAAAAATTGGGATAGACTACTTTGCGCCAAATTTTTTGCGCAACTGGGTCATTTGCGCAACTCGCCATAACTTTCTTCTAAGTCGACCAATCTTTATGATTTTGGTGTCATTTTAATGGAATTGTTGAGATCTACAAAATGACATCAAAAAAATCAAAGATCCGTTCACTTAGAAGGGAAGAAGAACTTGGGGAGTTGGCAAAGAAGTTGTGGTGAGTTGCGCAGACTTTTTTTATGTGCAACTGGGTCATTTGCGCAACTCGCCATAACTTTCTTCTAAGTCGACCAATCTTTATGATTTTGGTGTCATTTTGTAGATCTCAACAATTCCATTAAAATGACACCAAAATCATAAAGATTGGTCGACTTAGAAGAAAGTTATGGCGAGTTGCGCAAATAAAATGGCGGAAATTAGCCTACCCCCAAAAATTTGCAAATTTTAACAAAGCAGCTGGTTATTTATTACTCTGTCTGTTCACCTTATAACTAGTAGACCTAATAAAGATTTTGTTCTGATTTTTGGAGACATGATGTAATAAACCCTAGCGGTTTCGCCTGTAAAATCAGAATTTAAAAAAGCTTCAACCATTTTTAAGTAAAGTTGAAAAAACTGGATTTAAGGCGAGATTAAAGGTTAATAAAAGCAAAAATTCTTTAGGAATCCAACGTCATACATGTCGTACAACCGATGGGGCGGCAGTGAACCCTTCGGCTCTCGCTACGGGTCTACAAATTTTGTGAGTGCTTTTACCATTTGATTGAAGCTAGTTCTGAAGAGTTCTGACGATATTTTTAACAAGGGAAGATCAGCTTTCAAACCAGCTAAATGCTAGAGCTTATTGAAAAAAAGCAAAAGAGCAAAAAGCAACCGAGGCCGGAATCGAACTCGCGAGGGCGGGCTCTCGAACCAAACGCTCTACCGCTCGACCACTCGTTCACCCGATTTTGGTCGCAAGAAAGCCGTTAAGACCCAACTGACGTCGTCGCTAAGACGTCCAAAGTTTTGTTAGATCATTTGGGTCATCAGAAAGTGTGACCATTTGGGTCTTAGAGGCCTCCTTGCCGACCTGATCGAGTACAGCCATGTCCGAGTGGTAGAGCGCTCGTTTCGAGAGCGAGATCTCGCAAGTTCGATTCCGGGCTTTGCTTTTTTCCGTTTTTGCTAAATAACAATCTGCAAGAAGTTATAATCGTCTAAAATTTTGTTTCTTTTATAAAGATCTAGTAAATCTTATTATCCAGTTTTTCAAAACCTTTGAAACAGCTTCAATCACCAGCTTCAGGGTGCTAAACGAGCGGTGAACTCGTTGCGACAAACGCTCGGCTACGTTCCCCGGAATCCCTACAGGTGAACATATTTTTAAAGCAAAAAGTTAGATAGATTTTTGGCTCAAGTGCGAAAAAGGGTGTGTTTACGAATTTTTAAGCACGAAGAACAAAGCACATTAGTCTTTTTTTGTTAAGTTAGGACAGGGTAGGCCAGACAGGCCAGCAAGCCTGTAGCAATATCAATTCAAGGACAGGGTAGGGCCTAGTTTTTAGCTTGGCACTGGATCTTGGTTTGACTCTGATCTTTAGCTTGACTCTGACTTGGTCCTGGCTCTAGATCTGGCTCTAGGCTTAGGCTCTAGCCAAGCCTAGAGCCAGGTCTAAGCTTAGACTCTAGCCTAAGCCTTTAGCCTTTTGGCCCAGCCAGTCAAAGTCAGTCAAAGCCAGTCAAAGCCAGTCAAAGCCAAATCCGTTTAGCTAGATGCTAGATGGGAAATAGTAAATAGTTTGTTGGATCCTCCAGGACGGAGTTTAGTTTCTAATTTGACGCTGATCTAACGCTGATCTAACGCTGCTCTGACCCAGTTTTGTTCCAGATTATGACCGAATTTAGCTCTGGCCTGGAAATCTAGAATATCTAGAATATCTCTCGAACTCTCAAACAATCCTTAGACTAAATCGATCAAACTTAAATCAAACCATTTTCAAATTCAATTTCCAGTTCCAGTTGGCAATATTTGAAAGAAGAGAAGCGAGCCGCCGTCATCAGAAATCCCTATTCATGGCAACGAAAAGGGAAACATTAAAAAAAAGCCTCGTCAATTCCAAAATTCTCAATATTTTTCCCACTTCTCGGATGATCTCAAACATTTTTTTTAGTTGATTTGTGGATAAATTTGTTAATTTGTTTGTGAAAAGGTTATAAATCGACAGGCAATTTGCAAATGATTTAGTTTTTGAATTGTTTAAAGCCAAGCAGCCAGAAAGCCAAGCCAACAGCAGCCAGAAAGCCAAGCCAACAGCCAGAAAGCCAAGCCAAGCAGCCAGAAAGCCAAGCCAAGCAGCCAGAAAGCCAAGCCAACAGCAGCCAGAAAGTCAAGCCAACAGCCAGAAAGCCAAGCCACAGCAGCCAGAAAGTCAAGCCAACAGCCAGAATCCTGTAGTCGGTGAAGACGGAGTTTGATTTTTTTTCTAGAGTCTTTCCAGAGTTTTTGATTTTCATTTTGATAGAAAATTTGATAGAATCGTTTCTCAAAGAGCTCTGATTCTTAATGATTGAGTTGAAATTGTTAAAATCAGAGTTGAAATCGCTTAACATTTTGTTTAACACGACAGGCCATTTCCGTTTTCGAATAGTAATGGATGAACTTTATCTTTGATGTGTCTACTCCTTGACGAATGAGAACTTCATTGACCCGATCAAGTTGCTGTTTGTAGAGGTCGGATGTGACTGTTTGGCCGGTTTGTAGAAGCTCGAAATACACAAGGACCTTGTTATTCCACCATACTGAGAGCATGATCTTTTTCCCATGAATGTCCGGTTTCATTTGGCCGTTTGGCCGGCGATTTGGCCGTTCTCCTGGTCCTAGTCATTTCATTTTTCGAATAGTATTATCGACATGGATCCACTTCTCATCTCATATTTTAAAAGCTTCTCTCACAACTCTGAGCGTCTTTCCAATGGCTCTCTCATAAGTTTAGCAACGCTTGTTTATATCCGAACAACCTAATTGATAGTTTTTGTTCTTGTTCTTGATAGGCCAGAAGCTTTAGGCCAGAAGCTTTAGGCCAGAAGCTGTAGGCTAGAAGCTGTAGGCTAGAAGCTGTAAGCCATTATCTAACCCACGGCTTTTTCTGATAGTAATCCAAGCCGACAAAAAGTCTGGTCGCTAGACTGGCCCTGATCTAGGAAAAATTATCTGAATTGCTTAAACAAGCTTTCTTTTTGAAATCTTTACCAACTAAAGCTTTAACTAAAGAAGTCTTTTAGAAATCGAATCTGTAGATGAAGATGTTAGCTTGGCCTACAGCCTCTAGCCTACAGCCTCTAGCCTACAGCTTCTGGCCTACAGCTTCTAGCCTACAGCTTCCTGTCCTACAGCTTCCTGTCCTACAGCTTCCTGTCCTACAGCTTCCTGGCCTACAGCTTCTGGCCTACAGCTTCCTGGCCTACAGCTTTTGGCCTACAGCTTTTGGCCTACAGCTTTTGGCCTACAGCTTTTGGCCGACAGCTTCCTGGCCTACTTCTTTAAGTGTTGAAAGAAGCTTTAGGAGGAGTTTCAGAAGTTTCAAAAGGGAATTCCGATTCAGTTTCAGTTTTAAATTGATCTATATTGATTGAACAAGCTATTTATTGAACAATTGAACTGTTGTTTTTTTAAAAATTCAAAATTTTGATCCCATATTGAGTCGGGTTTTAGTTGGATTCTTTTGAAACTTTGTGATCGAAATTTTCTCTTAAAATAGACCTTTGGACCTGTGAGAGCGATAAGAAGCATGGGAAAGTTGATTAGAAATGAAAAAACGAAAAAAAACGAGACAGAAATGAAAGGTGGACAGGTCGAAAAGTCGAAAAGTCGAAAGGCCGATTTTTCCCCAAAAAAATATCGAACAATCATAAGGTTGAGACGGTTTTTTTTTAATTGTAAATAATTTTGAGTAGTAGTTTGAGTTGTAAAGAGTAGTCGAAGATTGGAAATTGCCATGTGTAAAGTTGTTTAAAAGTTTAAACATTTAAAATCTCATTAAAATTTAGATTGGAAATCAATTGGAAATTGAAATCCATGCAATTCTAGCTCTCAAAATCTCAGCAGACTCAAAAATTCCCATTTCCCTCTTTCTTTTTCCCCTTATTTCGAATTTTTCGAATCTTTGAGTCAATCTTTTCCGATTTCAAACAGATTTCCAAAAGAATTTGTGCGAAAATGATCGAAAAAAAGTGCTTAGAGATAAAGGTCGCAGATTTCCGGAGAGCGGATTCAACCTTTGACCTTTTGCTTACCAGGCAACCAGAAAAGCTTTTGCTCTAACCACCGAACTATCCAGGATTTTTTCCGAAACAGCTCAAGCCAGGCCAAAATACCAAGACCAAGAGCTGTAGGCTAGAAGCTGTAGACTAAAAGCTGTAGACTAAAAGCTGTAGGCCAGAAGCTGTAGGCCAGAAAGCTGTAGGCCAGGAAGCTGTAGGCCAGGAAGCTGTAGGCCAGGAAGCTGTAGGCCAGGAAGCTGTAGGCTAGTAGCTCTAGGCCAGGAAGCTGTAGGCCAGGAAGCTGTAGGCCAGGAAGCTGTAGGCTAGTAGCTCTAGGCCAGGAAGCTGTAGGCCAGGAAGCTGTAGGCTAGTAGCTCTAGGCCAGGAAGCTGTAGGCCAGGAAGCTGTAGGCCAGAAGCTGTAGGCCAGGAAGCTGTAGGCCAGAAGCTGTAGGCTAGTAGCTCTAGGCCAGGAAGCTGTAGGCCAAAAGCTGTAGACCAGGAAGCTGTAGGTCAGGAGGCTGTAGGTCAGGAGGCTGTAGACCAGGAGGCTGTAAGCCAGAAGCTGTAGGCTAGAAGCTGTAGGCCAGGAGGCTGTAGGCCAGAAGCTGTAGACCAAAACTGTAGGCCAGGAGGCTGTAGGTCAGAAGCTGTAGACCAAAAGCTGTAGATCAAAAGCTGTAGGCCAAAAGCTGTAGGCCAGGAAGTTGTAGGCTAGAAGATGTAGACCAAAAGCTGTAGACCAAAAGCTGTAGGCCAGAAGCTGTAGGCCAAGAAGCTAGGCCAGGCAGCTAGGCCAGGAAGCTAGGCCAGGAAGCTCTCAAAATCTCAGCAGTTTCAAAAATTCCCATTTCCCTATTTCTTTTTCCCCTTATTTCGCATTTTTGAGTCAATCTTTTCAGATTTCCAAAAGAATTTATGCTCAAATGATCGAAAAAAGTGCTTAGGGATAAAGGTCGCTTTCCCTGACATCAAAATAGTTTTTTTTCCTGTTTTTATTTTCGTTTTTAACAGTATGAATGATTGAGAAAGTGGGAAAGTTGTTGATAAAAAATGAAAATAAACAAAATTTCAAAGGGCAGAAAATGGAAAAACACATTAAATGTCATAGAAAACGAAGTTTACCATTCATTTACCCATTTCGTTAACATAAAACTATAGTACTTTGAGAAAATTCCAATAAAATGGAGTACAAGGAAACCAGAAAAGTTTGTGCTTGGTATACTACAAGTAAAAGAAGAGTAAAAGAGGAAAAGTTGAAGTAAAAGAGTTGCGGTGGAGTTAGAGAAAGCACCGTTTTTTTCCGGTAAGTCTTCTGTTCAACTTTTGGTTTTGAAATGGATCAAATGAAATGATTAAAACGATTAAAACGATTAAAACGCTGTAGCTTTTTGTTTTTGGCTTAGTTTTCAGCTTGATTTGGGTCGGTTTTCTGAAGAAAACCGAGGAAATGGGGAAATGGATCTGGTTTGACGGTTTGACGTTCTGGTTTGACGATAGTTTATCTTGGCTTGGCTAGCTTGACTTGGCTAGCTTGGCTTGGCTAGCTTGACTTGGCTAGCTTGGCTTGGCTAGCTTGTCTTGGCTAGCTTGGCTTGGCTAGATTGGCTTGGCTAGCTTGACTTGGCTAGCTTGGCTTGGCTAGCTTGTCTTGGCTAGCTTGGCTTGGCTAGATTGGCTTGGCTAGATTGGCTTGGCTAGCTTGCCTTGCCTAGCTTGACTTGCCTAGCTTGCCTTGCTTAGCTTGCCTTGCCTAGTTTGACTTGCCTAGCTTGCCTTGCCTAGCTTGACTTGCCTAGCCTTGCCTTTATCTTTCAGCTCTGATGATTTTAGCTTCAGTAAAGTAAAGCTTTCGTTTCACAGCTTTTTCGGTACTTTATTAGTTTCAAAAACTCGGTACTCGACTCAAAAACCCTGATTTCTCTCAGTTTACTCTTTTCTTTTTCCCCGAAAATGATAGTTCTTGTGTCAAGTGTTTCGCTTTTCATCATTTCCTCTCCTTGTCTACCCATTCCCCTTCTCACCCATCCCATTCTGGACTCTCGACGGACTTCGACCCCGTCTCTTCCTTTAGCCAGAGATTGCCCTCTTCTCTACAGTACAGTCAATCACAGACAACACTTTGAAATGATTTGCGACTTGAATTGAAAAGAGTAAACTGTTAGTTATTTGGAAAGAAAACGTGTAGAGATCGGGAAACCGTTTGTTGTTCAATTCAAACTCCCGGACTTTGCCCTAAAACGAATGGAACACTGATATCTTCTATATTTAGATAATTAGAAAAGTCGAAATTAGTCGAAAAGATTCCTGCTTACGAAGACAATATGATTATCGATTGGCACGAGAACAAGGATTATAAATTTACGTGAGACCTCCACCCATAGTAGTTGCGTTAGCAGCTGGAAACTGTTGCTTCTGTTATATTCTAGGCCAGATAACGGGTTTTCCCTAGGTTTTTTTATTGTCTAGTCAAAATTTGGTTTAAACTCTGGCTTAAACTCTGGCTTAAACTCTGGCTAAGCCTTGGCTTAAATCTGGCTTAAACTCTGACTTAAACTTTGGCTTAAACTTTTGCTTAAACTCTTGCTTAAACTCTGGCTAAACTTTGGCTTAAATCTGGCTTAAACTCTGACTTAAACTCTGGCTAAACTTTGGCTTAAACTCTCGCTTAAACTCTGGCTAAACTCTGGCCTAAATCTGGCTTAAGCTCTGGCTTAAACTCTGGCCTAAATCTGGCTTACACTCTGGCTTAAACTCCGTCTAAATATAGTCACTTTTTACTAAATTTTAAGCTAAAACTGAAACAAAGATGATAGTGGAAAAGGTCAAAAGAAAAATTAACCTAAAAATTCTGCGTCGAACTCGTTTAAAGTTCATCGCTCTAGTTTGTGCCAAGGATTTCCCTTTTTAAGCAGAATTGTAAAGTAAATTCAGACAAAAATATCTGAAAACTTTTTCATTTTACCTTTACCAATGCAATGTGGATGCGAAAACTGAACAAGTAAGGAAATGATTTCAAATTTCAAATTTATTAAGCCAATTTATTATTTAATTTATTAAGTCCCAGGTACTTCCCGGTCAGCTCATTCGCGAAAGAGCTCTGCCCGTTTCGACATGTGCTAAATTATGATCCAAAGGTAAGATAAGCTTCTGAATCTTTATAACTTCAAAGTTTCAGAGAGTAACTCGTGAAGCGGTGGAGCTCATTTGTGAACGGTGAAGCTCACTTCTGAAGCGGTGAAGCTCACTTGTGAAGAGCCGTGAAGCTCGCTCATGAAGCCGTGAAGCTGGTGAAGAGCCGTGGAGCTGGTGAAGAGCCGTGAAGCTGGTGAAGAGCCGTGAAGCTGGTGAAGAGCCGTGAGGCTGGTGAAGAGCCGTGAAGCTGGTGAAGAGCCGTGAAGCTGGTGAAGAGCCGTGAAGCTCGCTCATGAAGCCGTGAAGCTCACTCGTGCAGCCGCCACCGAGACTGATCGAGGGAAAGTGGGGAGACGCAAAGAACTTGATGATTAAATGTCTTATATCAAGATTTCTACAGTACTAGCCAATTTTATCGAATATCTACGGTACTCTAGCCAATTATAAAGCCATTTAGAAAGTGTTTTGTCCTCAAAAGACTAGCTATCTTTTGTGATTTGGCTCATTTTTTTGCAACGTTTTTGGCTTTGCATTTTCCCCTACCCCCTCATTTTCATTCTTGTTTAACAGAAAAAAAACAAACCGTTTCACAGAAATTTCTCAAAATACCCAAACGATCATTTCTGCAGAAAATCTCGTAAACACATTTTTTTAAAGAATAAAACAAAGATTTCGATTTTCCTTCACACTATTAGCTAGCCCGTTTCAAGGTGATCAACAAAGTTTTTCCCCGTGAAATTTGTAAACAAGTGAGATAGGAAGGGTCAAGGATTTGGGGAAACATTTAGTCTGATCATTCTTGATCATTCTTGGATCATTCTTGAATCATCTTGATCATTCTTGGATGATTCTTGATCATTCTTGGATCATTCTTGATCATTCTGGATCATTCTGGATCATTCTTGATCATTCTTGATCATTCTTGGATCATTCTTGATCATTCTTGATCATTCTTGAATCATTCTTGGATCATTCTTGATCATTCTGGATCATTCTGGATCATTCTTGATCATTCTTGATCATTCTTGATCATTCTTGGATCATTCTTGATCATTCTTGATCATTCTTGAATCATTCTTGGATCATTCTTGATCATTCTGGATCATTCTTGATCATTCTTGGATCATTCTTGATCATTCTTGATCATTCTTGGATCATTCTTGATCATTCTTGATCATTCTTGAATCATTCTTGGATCATTCTTGATCATTCTGGATCATTCTTGATCATTCTTGATCATTCTTGGATCATTCTTGATCATTCTTGAATCATTCTTGATCATTCTTGGATCATTCTTGGATCATTCTTGACATTCTTGATCATTCTTGAATCATTCTGGACATTCTTGATCATTCTTGATCATTCTTGAATCATTCTTGGATCATCTTGATCATTCTGGACATTCTGGACATTCTTGATCATTCTTGATCATTCTGGATCATTCTTGATCATTCTGGATCATTCTTGATCATTCTTGATCATTCTTGGATCATTCTTGATCATTCTTGGATCATTCTTGATCATTCTTGATCATTCTTGATCTTGAATCATTTTCTCGCTTTTGTTTGTCAAGCTGAAGTACAAATGAACTACGAAAGAATTTATGGGAGAATTTGGTGAAAAACTGATGTAAAAATGTGTACAAAAAGTAGTCGGAGTCGAAAAAGTGGAGTAAGCGGAATGGAACCCTCGACCCAGCCTCCTGGAATCGGGCGCGAATCAAGAGCTTCACCACTGCCCCAAGTGGGACCACTACGCCTACGCAAAGAAAGCTGCCTTTATCCGCTTCGGTTTGATAAAGACGCTCCTGTTTGATAAAGCTCTCCCATTTTTGGTACAAACTTTTGCTCCCCGTTGGCGCAATGGTAAAGCTCTTGATTCTAGTTGAATAGATCGAGGGTTCGATTCCGCATGCTTCATTTTTAGTATTGATTTTGAGTCTACAAATTTTGATTAAGTACCTATTGATTTTAAGCAGAAAATCCTACTACTTAAAAGAGTTTAGAGACTGTTACGCTTAAAGTTTCTGAACTTTTCCCCTTTTGAAAGCTTTAATAGCTTCTCTATTTCCTATTTCGTTCAAAAAAACTGTTCAAAAAGCTCTTTCCCTCCAAAATGCTCATGTAAATGGGGGTTTTTTTTTGCTCTCTTTCTTTGACTATTCTCTGGCTATTCTCTGGCTATTCTCTGGCTATTCTCTGGTTATTCTCTGGCTATTCTCTAGATGTCTTTCTCCGTCCTGCACTCTGTCCACTCTGCACTCTGATCGGACTTTGACCCTAAAGAAGAGACATTGGGAAAGAGGAGGAGACATGAAAGAGCGAAAGATTGGTTGAATCGAGTCTCTGAAAAGGGAGGGGACACCTCGTGGAGAACAGAATGCTGGGAGATGCTTGGATTCACTCACCTTGCGCACTCCCCAACCCATATGGATTTATCAGTTTTTTTTTCTAGACTTTTGAAAGCTCAGTGTCTCTCAGGTGTTGATCAAAGCTTTGAATAGCTATCGTTGGTCTAAAGCCAACGCCTATCTCAGTGTTGATCAAAGCCTTGGATGGTTATCGTTGGTTTAAAGCCAACGCCTATCTCAGTGTTGATCAAAGCTTTGAATAGCTATCGTTGGTCTAAAGCCAACGCCTATCTCAGTGTTGATCAAAGCTTTGGATGGTTATCGTTGGTTTAAAGCCAACGCCTATCTCAGTGTTGATCAAAGCTTTGAATAGCTATCGTTGGTCTAAAGCCAACGCCTATCTCAGTGTTGATCAATGCCTCTATGCACTGAAGCCGAAAACAGCTATGGTTTTTGTTCTAACTGTGAGATAGCTTTCCTCTACCTAGTCTCTAAGATTTTTTCCTTCCCAACTACATTTAAGTCCTGATCTTTTATCTGAAATCTCGTTGTCTCAGTTGTTGAGCAAGGATTTAGCTGCTGGCTTTAGATTTGCGTTTATCTAGTACTTACAGTACTTAAATTCCAGCTGGCTCAGCGTAGACGCCAGGTTTTTCCAGGTCAACCCTGGATCTGGCTTAGGCTTAGGACCAAGTCCAGGTGTCTAGATCCAGGAACAAATGGAAAGTGTACAAGACCAAGTCAAGATCAAAGCTTGAACCTGGCTTGATTTGTCTACCTGCTCTGCTTAGCTTTTATTGAAATCTTGATCTGGATCTGCCTGGCTTGGCTTGGTCTACTTGACCTGGACCTGCCTGATCTGCTTGACTAATTTCAATTGCGCAGACATGAGACAGACAGACAGACAGATAGATAGACAGACAGACCAACAGACAGACAGACAGACAGACAGATAGACAGACAGACAGACAGACAGACATCAAATAACCCATTTGTTTTTGTCTCCAAATTTGCTATTTTATTGATCTTGAACTGGCTTCTGTGAAAGCTTTGACGCAAGTAAAACCAAACCAAAATTCCAATTGTCTTCTCTACTTTGGCTCTTTTCCAGTTCTCTTATCTATTTCCTTCAGTTTTTTTACATGATTACAGTAAAGTTCAATAAAATTGATAACGGATTAGACTACTTGCATCTTTTGGGTGAAAGGTGGCATTCTTTAATTTCGAATTCTCTGAATTGCATGGAATTTAGACATTAGAAGTTATGAAAGAGATTAGAAGATATGTAAGACATTAGAAATTATCTAAGACATTAAAAGCTATCATTTAGTCATTAGAAGCTATTAATTAGACATTAGAAACTATTATTTAGACATTAGAAAGAGACTAGAAGCTATCATTTAGTCATTAGATGCTATGAAAGAGATTAGAAGCTATCATTTAGACATTAGAAACTATCATTTAGACATTAGAAAGACACTAGAAGCTATCATTTAGTCATTAGATGCTATGAAAGAGATCAGAAGCTATCATTTAGACATTAGAAACTATCATTTAGACATTAGAAAGACACTAGAAGCTATCATTTAGTCATTAGATGCTATGAAAGAGATCAGAAGCTATCATTTAGACATTAGAAGCTATGTAAGACACTAAAAGCTATCATTTAGACATTAGAAACTATCATCCTCCTCATCAAGATCACTCATTGTTTACTTTCAAAGCTATTGCCTTCAGAATCCCATTTGATACTTTAAACCTTGATAATTTATGCTTAAAATGATCAATTTTTTAAAGAATTTGATGAAAGTTTACTTGGTTTTTGTCTTTTTTTTTGCCTTTTTGTCTTTTCTCTGTCTTTTTTTTGTGTTTACTTCGATTCTAAATCATTAGCCATTTCTTTTTTCATATTTTCCAATTTTCTAGGTGATGGCCTCTCCAACGAAACTGTCGTACGAGGTGAATGTGAAACGATATTTGAAAAAATTACCCAAATATGAGGTGAGATTTAATAAGAAATTCGTGTTTTAAACTTTTATTTGAGTATTTTCTTTGAAATTGATGAAAATTGACGAAAATTGACGAAAATTGACGAAAATTAATGAAAATTGATGAAAATTGAGGAAAATTGATGAAAATTGAATGAAAATTGATGAAAATTGAGGAAAATTGATGAAAATTGACGGATTGATTGACTAAAACTGACTGACTGACTGACTTAAACTCAAAATCGACTTTCTTTTTACCGTAAAAGTTTCTTGATTAAGAGCTGCGAGAGATTTAAGCAAAAGGATTTGATTAAGACAAAGTTTCTGGGAGAAATTAGAGAAGAATTAGAATTAGAGCCAGGTGATGGTAGCTGTGATGCCTTAGAGTTGTTGTTGCTTTAGAGCTGTTGTTGCTTTCAAGTGTGACTGTACTCTTGTAATTCAGTTAGTCAATTTTGCACTGACAAAGCTGAGCTCAGCTATCAAGCTGAACTGCTAGAGATTAAAGCAATTAAACGCATCACTCGAAAATCCCTCCAACTTTTACGCGCTTTCCCTTTTCCTATTGGTAAAAATCTCAATAAGCGATAAAAAGGCCGTCTCGAGAACGCTTTTTTTTTCAATTCTTTTTCATTCTTTTTCATTTCTGATCAATTAAAGATAAAGATCAAGTAAAATAATGGCCATTTCAACCCGAAAACCTTTGATTTTTATGAAACGAGATAAAGAAATGAGAAATCGGGAAGTTTACCTCAAAAAAGAAAGGCCTCAAAAGAACAATTTTCATTTCAAAAGTTGTAAAATTTAGCTAAAAGCTTTGAAATCTTTAAAAGATCAAAATGAAAATGACAAAAATGACAAAAATCGGTCAGAAATCTGTCAAAAATCCAGATTTCTAAAAGTAGACATTAAAAAAAATAAGAAATTTTGATAAAATGAACAAAATTAATCTCTATTTTGTTTACAAAATCGACCTTCATCTTGTTTACAAAATGGATCTCTTGTTCTGATCGATTTCCTAGCCTAGCTTGACAATTGAGCCTTCTGACTTGACGACCATTGACAATTGAGTTCGTCTTTAAAGCTCGATCGGAATTTCTCTAGAGTCACGCTTCAATCATAGCCAAAATCTGAATCCTCACTTAAAAAGCTCGCATTTTAGTTAATCTTCAAGAACTCAATCTTCCCGTTGACCCCGAATGCTCTCATCTATATCACCGCTTTGATGGCTTTGTTGTACTCACTTGGTGTCTCCCCGCTCAACACTCCAATTGAGTTTGTCAACGAGTTTGCCAGCACGGCGATCAGGTGAGATGTTTGAGTTTGAGTTAAAGCTTGGTTTGGACTAAGTTAGGCTGTTCTGGACCTGGCTTGGCCTGGCTTGGCCTGGCTTGGCCTGGCTTGGCCTGGCTTGGCCTGGCTTGGCCTGGCTTGGCCTGGGTTGGCCTGGCTTGGCCTGGCTTGAGCTATTTGGACCCATAAATAGCTGGTTGGACCCATCAATAGCTATTTGAACCAATAAAGGTGATTGTGAAAGCCCCGCTTCTTTGCCATTGGCAATCTAACTTTGAACACAAATATCTTTGTGTTGGAATGTTCAATTTCAATATTTTTAATATCATTAGATGCGCCAAGTCTTTCTCTATCGATTGGTACAAAAACTGTTCCAATTGGACAGCTCAACACAAAGAAATTTGAGCTCAAAGTTAGACTGGCAAGGGGAAAAGGGGCGGGACGATGTACCTTTTATACTAGCCCCGCCCCCTTTGCCATTGGCAAACTTTGAGCTCAAATTTCTTGTTGACTTTTTCAAAATAAATAGTTTTTATACCAATCGATAGAGAAAGACTTGGCAAATCTAATGATACAAAGAAGTTTGAAATTGGACAGCGTATAAACGGTCCGTCGCCCCGCCCCTTTTTGACATTGGCAACTCAACTTTGAACTCAAATATCTTTGTGTTGGGCTTTTCAATTGGAACAGTTTTTGTACCAATCGATAGAGAAAGGCTTGGCAAATCCAATGATACAAAGAAGTTTGAAATTGGACAGCCCAAAACCAAGATATTTGAGCTCAAAGTTGGATTGCCAATGGGAAAAGGGGCGCACTGGCAAGATAAAGACCAAGGCTAAATTAGAAGCCTTACTGTAGCCTTCTTTTACTGTAAGCCTGTATCTTTAACCTAGGTCTTGACCTGGTTTCCAAAAACCCCCAAAAACCCCAATCAATTCTCAGCTCTTCACTCACCTCTCAAATGATTTCCTTCACTTTGGTGATGTTGCCCACATTGATCACTTTCGTTTTCCTCGTTCGCCTCTCGTTGACAATTATGTTGTACTATCATGGATGGCTTTTCGAGGAAATCGGCAAACCGCCAAGCCTATCGACAAAACTATTCTTGGTGAGATGACCAAAAAAGTCAAAAAAAGTCAAAATTCCACCTCAACTCTTTAGCTCATCATCACAACGATCAACAAAAACGCGAATTTCCTCTCGTACCGTAACCTTCTTCCATGGCTACCAATTCCAAGCCTAAAGAATACGATTCCAAAGGTTTAATTTGATGCAGTAGGTATGCAAATTTGAGTATCTCGAAAATTTCAGTATCTCGAATCAGTTCAATCATTTCTCTCAAAAGAACAATACGATTTGATTTGCCAACAAGCGAACGAGTTCGAGAAAAGCGGAGTCGCTTCACAGTTGCAGAATAAATTGTGGATGAAGTGGATGATCAGTCCGAATTGGGTGAGTGTTAGAATATGGCTTTATAGGAATCGAGTTGAATAGCTAGTTGAATTCCTAGTTGAATATCTAGTTGATTATCTAGTTGAATATCTAGTTGAATATCTAGTTGATTATCTAGTTGAATAGCTAGTTGAATATCTAGTTGAATATCTAGTTAAATATCTAGTTGGATATCTAGTTGAATAGCTAGTTGAATATCTAGTTGAATAGCTAGTTGAATATCTCGGTGAATATCTAGTTGAATATTTAGTTGAATATCTAGTTGAATATCTAGTTGAATATCTAGTTGAATATCTAGTTGAATATCTAGTTGAATATCTAGTTGAATATCTAGTTGAATATCTAGTTGAATATCTAGTTGAATATCTAGTTGAATATCTAGTTGAATATCTAGTTGAATATCTAGTTGATTATCTAGTTGAATATCTAGTTGAATCTCTAGTTGAATATCTAGTTGAATATCTAGTTGAATATCTAGTTGGATAGCTAGTTGAATGGCTAGTTGAGTTTCTAGTTGAGTTTCTAGTTGAATCTCTAGTTGAATATCTAGTTGAATGTCTAGTTGAATTGCTAGTTGAATATCTAGTTGAATAGCTAGTTGATTTTTTGATTAGATCTTTCAATTAGATCTTTCAATTGAATCTTTTGTCTAAAGAATTTCTGTTTTCAATTCAATAATCTCAGGTAAGCGACTGGTGGAAAGAAGTGGTGTACATGCGGGGACGAGACTCGTTGATTTACACGAATGTCGCCAGTGCGGATATCATTTTTAAGTGAGTTTTGTGTAAAATAGAAACTCTAGATTAACAAGCCTGATTTGAGCCTAATGAAGGAGATTCTCCGATTCATCTATTGCTTTCTTGAGCTTTCTTGAGCTTTCTTGCCCTTTCTTGCGCTTTCCTAAGCTTTCTTGCGCTTTCTTGAGCTTTCTTGCACTTACAGACCATCTTTATTAGAAAAATAAGCATCCAAATAGGAAATTTACAACGTTTTTAAACATTTACATATCATCAAAATTTGCATTTAATCAAAAATCGCAAAGAAATCGGTAATTTTTATTCTCTCTTTCATTCCGGGATGGTTCTCGGGAAAACAGACAAACATACACTGCTTTTAGAATCATATAGTATAAAGAAGATTAAAAATATTGATTTAGACAACCAACGACAATCCAAGCGGCTCGTGGAGCGGTGACAACTCTTCTTCGAATTCATTTCCTTCATGAGGCGCATGAGACGCAAAAGATGAAACCAGTAAGTGATTCATTGAAAGCTTACAGATGTAATATGATCTGGAAATCGATTATGAATTGAATTTTAGTTCATGATCTAAGCCTAAACCAGACCTGCCAGGTTCAGGCCATGGTCCAGGAGAGGACAGGACAAGACAAGTCTGACTTGGCTAGTCTGTTGGGTTATGGATCTAGGTCTAGGTCTAGGCAAGGCTAGAAACAGGTCGAGATCTAGGTCTAGGCAAGGCTAGAAACAGATCCAGATCTACGTCTAGGCAAGGCTAGGAACAGATCCAGATCTACGTCTAGGCAAGGCTAGAAACAGGTCGAGATCTAGGTCTAGGCAAGGCTAGGAACATATCCAGATCTACGTCTAGACAAGGCTAGGAACAGGTCCAGATCTAGGTCTAGACAAGGCTAGGAACAGATCCAAATCTAGCTCTAGGCAGACCTGGCTTTGTAATAATCCTAGAAAGTTTTAGAGGAAAAGAAAAGAAGGAAAGAAAGAAAGAAGGAATAAAGAAAAAGAAGGATCTTGTTTTCAGAAAAGAAGAAGGAAAAGAAGGATCTTGTTTTCAGATTGGTCTTGGCCCTATCCCAATGTGCCCCACTCAGTACATCGACTATAATCGCTCATTAAGACATCCAAAACACACAAGTGGTCAGTTTTTTTTTGATTCTTATAAATTAAATGATCGAAATTGAATGCAAATTACAAAAATGTTAATAAAAGTGAGGAGAAAAAGCGATTTTATTTTTGTTAAGATGGAAATTGATGAGATTTTGGTCTGCAGAGACTTTAAAAAGATTTTAAATCTACAATTTTTAAGCAATAGCTATCAATAGATTTAGCTACATTGTTCTAATTGAATTTTATTGTTTATTTTTAGATGTAATGGAACGTTTGCCTGACGCTAAACACATTGTCGTCAATCACAATGGAGCTTGGTATAAAGTCCCGGTTTACACCGGAAAACGCTTGCTTCGAGCTGCTGAATTGGAAAAGTGAGTAATGATCTGTTTAATAATATTTAGTTAAATTAAATTTAGTTAAATTAAATTTAGTTAAATTTAGTTAAATTTAAGATGTTTATAAATGTATTTTACTTAGTTTGATTGATTTTTTGGAGGGTTTTGGTTTTTGGTGGTTTAATGACTACAGGGTGACCAAGAATTACCGCAACAACGTCGTATTATTTTATGAGCCCCATTTCACTTTTTGTTTACCTGTTTTTATGGTTTTTGTGTATTTTTCTTATTTTATGGTATGATTACTAACTTTCAATACATTAGTATGATTGTTTTTAGGAATGGTGAAAGCGTCTCCACATCGACAATCGATCCTTGAGCTTAAGCGACAGCGCGTTCAGGCGAGCAGCGAGCGAGCGAGCTCTTAAACGCCTGAATGTTCCCAGAATGTCTATGTCTATCTCCTCGTTTCTCGAACCATTCAACGTTATGAAACTCTGGGCACAGTTTCTAATCGATCCAGGGATCTGATCGCCCTGAAAGAGATGCAAAACGAACAGCGGTTACTCCGTCAAGCCGGGATAACCGTCAATGGAAAGACCCCGTTGATCTTTGTTCTTCAAGGTGTGAAAGTAAATGCGGTCAATTATTTAGACTTGCTAAAGAACGAGGTTGTTCCGTGGGCTCAACGCCACTTCAAAAATCGAATTTGGACTTATCACCAAGATGGTGCGCCGGCTCACAAGGCAAAGAAAGTGCAAGAGTTTTGTTCAAAGACCTTCCCGGACTTCATCTCGTTTTCTGAGTGGCCACCCAGCTCACCCGATCTTAACCCATTGGATTACTCAGTCTGGAGTGTTCTTGAAGCCAGGGCATTTGCGCAACCACATAAAAATATCGAATGTTTGAAGAAGGCCCTCATCAAAGTATGGGATACCCTTGATGATGCCTATTTGCTCGCCACGGTGCGTTTTTCAACGGTCAACGCGTTTCCCAAACGTTTGCAGGCCTGTCTGAATGCCGATGGAGGCAAATTTGAATTTAATTGTTAATTTATTTTTTTTTACTGTTATATGTTGAATAAAGATATTTAAGTTAACTTTTCGAGATGGATTGCATATTTGGTTAAAAGCCAGGCCTTTTGTGTGTTGCGGTAATTCTTGGTCATCCTGTAGTTAGACTTTGGTTGAATTTATATTGAATCTATGAGCAAATCTCTTCCAAAAATCGTTTTCAAATAATTTCATGTCAAACAATAAAATTGACCAAAACAATAATAAAAAATGAATCAAGAATGATTTGTGTTAATAGAAATTGATAGATTTTAAAAGATTTATCGTTAAAAGGCTTTTTGTGACATAAAAAATTGAAAGAATGAGAAAAATGAAAGAAAGAATAAAAGAAAGAATAAAAGAAAGAATAAAAGAAAGAATAAAAGAAAGAATAAGAGAAAGAATAAAAGAAAGAATAAGAGAAAGAATAAGAGAAAGAATAAGAGAAAGAATAAGAGAAAGAATAAGAGAAAGAATAAGAGAAAGAATAAAAGAAAGAATGCAAGGAAGTAGAATGATCAAAAGAAGATCAGAAATAATGAAATTTTCTCTAATTTGAAGAAAAATTGAACGGAATCAAGTAATCAAGCAAAATAGAAATATCAAAATAGCAATCAAGCAAAATCAAGCAAAATAGAAATAACAAGGACACAAGATAGAATTTAGACTTTAACAGAGAAGAGCCATGTTTTGTGGGCTTATTTAACTGTGTATAACTTTTAGAGTTCTTCAAAATATCATTGATCATCCTCAAGAGCCAGTGAAGGGAGAAGCCTATTTGGGCGCTTTGACCGGTTGCTCTCGGGATTTTTGGGCTGAAATCAAGGAAAAACATTTCACGAAAGGTAAAATTGACATTAGGAAAAAGATTATTTGAATATTTGATCTTTAGGAATTAATGGAGCCTCGGTGAGAACGATTGAGACAGCTTTGGATGTATTGTATCTCGATGATGAAGTTCGGGAGTGGGATGAGGTAAGAGTTTGTTTGTCTGTTTGTCGGTTTGTTTGTTAGTTTGTTTGTCTGTTTGTTTGTCTGTTTGTTTGTTTGTTGGTTATTTTGTTAGTTTGTTTGTTTTTTAGTTAGTTAGTTTGTTTGTTTGACAGTTTGTTTGTTTGTTAGTTAGTTAATTAGTTAGTTAGTTTGTTAGTTTGTTTGTCTGTTTGTTTGTTTATTTGTTTGTTTGTTTGTTTGTTTGTTTGTTTGTTTGTTTGTTTGTCAGTTTATTTGTTAGTTAGTTTGTCTGTTTGTTTGTCTTTTAGTTTGTTAGTTTGTTTGTTTGACAGTTTGTTTGTTTGTTAGTTTGTTAATTAGTTAGTTAGTTTGTTTGTTAGTTTGTTTTTTAGTTAGTTTGTTTGTTTAACAGTTTGTTTGTTGGTTTGTTAGTTAGTTAGTTTATTTGTCAGTCTGTTTGTCAGTTTGTTTGTTTGTTTGTTTATTTATCAGTTTCCCTTCCAGTTTCCTTTCCAGTTTCCTTTATTAGATTTTAACCCACGATTTTAGAATGACATCACCAAATATGAGCGCGAATATCAACGAACTCTGACCGGTGATGGCTACAAATTGTGGTGGGATATACCGACTTGCTCGATTGTTTCGAAGAATGGACGAGTGAGGGTTTTGTCAAGATTCTAGAGCATTGTTTTTCAAGATTTTCGATTAATGTTCGCTTCCAGTTCACTTCAAACGCCGAGCACTCGGTCTGTGATGCGTTAATCCATGTCCATGTCAGAGAGTATATCAAATATCACGAGGAATTCTCGGGACATTATCAAGCCGATGGGCATTGTGCTGGATCGGTGAGTTGAAAGGAAACTTCCAGAGTTTATTAACAATTTTAGATCGATACTGTTCCCTCGACTGAGCGACTTCACTGGGAACTTGAGCAAGAGGTGAGGGTTGTTGAGATCAAAATTGACATAAAAGTTTTCAACATCTTGCTTAAAAGGCTTTTCTCGGGCGTGGTCGATATGGGCTTGTAGCCTAGAGGATAAGAGGCTTGTATAAGCGGATAAGAGGCTTGTATAACCCTCTTATCCGCTAGGCTACAAGCCCCAAAGCCAGTTAAGCTTTTTTTGCTCGGGTTCGAGTCACCTTGGAGATTTTTTTGCTCTGATCTGGACTTAGTTCGCTAAATCTAACAAGGGAATAGTCCAAATTTAAGTTGAAAGATTGGATCGGCATAGTCAAATCAGTACAGGTTAAATGAGAGCCAGAACAAGATGAGAGAAAAGCTAGAAGGCAGGCTCAGCTCAAAGCGCAGGCTTTGGTCCCCAAGAGCAAGAGCAAGAGCAGATTCAGAAGCCAGGCTCATCGCGTATCGCTTGGCTCATCGCCAGGCTCATGACCTGGCTTCAAAGCTGGAAACAATCTTGCACTTGATAAAGTTTCTTAAAGTATAGCTTGTGAATTCAGCAATTCAACATTCAGCATTCAGCAATTCAGTTTCTAGATCCTTGACGCCGTCGACGAAGCATTCGTCGTCTCAAAAGCCGCCGCTGACAACCTTGAGAACGCCGCTTTAGTCTTTTTCGATTACGGAAAAGATTTCATCAAGAAAGCTCGCGTTTCTCCAGATGCTTATATTCAAATGGCACTACAAATGGCTTATTACAAGGTAAGGAAAAGAAATTATCGGAGTTTAACAGGGTTTTTCTTTTGCTGGGACTTGAACCGGCAAGCTTTCGCTTTCCAAGCGACTATTCTAGCACTAGGCTACGACGCAATCGATTCACTGCTGTCAGGGATGATTTTATGCCTTACTGCTAGGGTAATCAAGCTAAAATCAAGCTAAAATAAGCTCAAATCCCATCAAATTGAGTTAGCTTTCTTTTGTTTTCTAGTTCAAGCGATGTCTTTATCAAAATATGCTTTAAATCTTGAAAAATCAAAGATCAAAATCAAGATCAAAGATTACATTGACATTATTTTCTTTATTCAGGATCAAGGTCGTTTCGATTTAACTTATGAACCAGCTGTGATGCGAATGTTTCGCGATGGGCGCACGGAAACGGTTCGTAGTTGCTCGAATCACAGTTGTGCTTTTGTCAAATCGATGTTTGATGGGAAAACGACGGTGAGAGATTTAAACAATTTAAACAATCAATTATACGACATTTTACCGTTTCTGAGGTGGATTTGAAACGGTGAATTTGAACTTTTTAATGAAAAGTTACTCTAGTTTACCAAAGTAACCAAAATATAGCTTTTTTTGAAACTAATTGGTGAATAAATTCGCATAAAGACTTTAATATTTAGCCGACGGAGCGATTATCTCTTTTGAAAGTTGCCTGCGATCGCCATCAGGACTATTATCGGAATGCAATGGCTGGAAAAGGTGAGAATGATTTATCTAAATAACTAAATATCTAAATAACTAAATAGTTAAATATCTAAATAACTAAATATCTAAATATCTAAAGACCTAAATATCTAAATATCTAATATATTTATCTAAATCTTTCTATAATTTTCTCATTTCCAGGAGTGGATCGTCATCTTTTCGGCTTGTACGTAGTCTCGAAATACTATGAAATCTCTTCTCCATTCCTTGAAAACGTTTTCTCGATGAGCTACGCCCTTTCCTCAAGTCAAGTGAGCAAATTTATATAAATTTTACAATTTTCCACAAAATAATTTCATTTACAAATCATTTTCAAAAGGAAAAACTGTTTAAACGTAAAAAGTCGATGCTGAGCTGAGCGCTTAATCTCTTCAACAAAGCCGATAATTTTTTTGGTAAACGATTGCTCTAAAGAAACGATTGCTCTAAAGAAACCATTGCTCTAAAGAAACGATTGCTCTAAAGAAACCATTGCTCTAAAGAAACCATTGCTCTAAAGAAACGATTGCTCTAGTGAAACGTTTGCTCTAAAGAAACGATTGCTGTACGATATGAAACTCTTGAAATTTGAGAAATTCTCTCTGTTTTAAGTGAATTAGGATAAAATCAAGATAAAGAAATGCTCATTTCCAACCGAATTTCAAACTTTAGACACCACAACATCAATCGGTTGAGTATTCGAAAGTGTTGAATGGGCAACGAAATCTTTTTTGGCCAGCCGGCGCCTTTTGCTGTCCCGATGGAAGTAAATATGGTGGGTTTTTGAAAAAAAAAACGCAATTCTGACTCTGTTGCTCTGACTTTGACTCTGTCTTTCAGGAGTTTGCTACACCATTGCCACCACGGGCGATCTCCTCTCATTCCACATTGCTGGTCGGCGGGAAATGCAAGAAACGGTTAGTTGATAATAGATAAGAATAGACATCAACACTACAAACTACAAACGTAAACTTTAAACGCTTTGTAACTTGGTTCAAATCTGTTCGATTAAGATGATCTATAGCTTAAAAAATAGAGAATTACAAGAGCTTTAGAATAAACTAAAGCACACTGAAAAATATCAATTCTAAAGAAAGTTACAGTGGTTTGTAGTCGACTAGGCGCGAGTACAGTCCTTCTCGACTACAAACCACTGTAACTTTCTTTAGAATTGATATTTTTAAGAGTACTTTAGTTTATTCAAAAGCTCTTGTAATTCTCTATTTTTTAAGCTATAGATCATCTTAATCCGACAGATTTGAAACAAGTTACAAAGCGTTTTTAGTGAACAGTTTGTGGTTTTTGTCAAGAAAGTCAAGAAAAACTCAAGAAAGTCGAGAAATCAAGTCAAGAAAAACTTCAAGAACATGAAAAAAGTCTTTGCGGTTTTGCGTAATTTTGAATCTAAACGTTCTTTCTTCTAAATTTTTAACTTTAACGTTCTTTCCTCTACAAAATAGACAAAAAAAGCGCGCGGTATATATTAATATTAATTCTAAAGAAAGTTACAGTGGTTTGTAGTCGACTAGGCGCGAGTACAGTCCTTTTTGACATAAACCACTGTAACTTTCTTTAGAAACTTTTTCAGTGTGCTTTAGTTTATTCAAAAGCTCTCAAAAACTCTCAAAAACTCAAAAATTCATAAAATTCTCAAATAAAATGGTTTTCTTTAGAAGTAAACTGCTAAAAGACAGGTTTTAGAATTGTTTTTAGAATTGTTTTTAGAATTGTTCTCGTTTTCGGAAACATATTCTTGATTCGCTGAAAGAAATGCGAGAAATGGTCGAGTTGGCGACGGAGAAGACGAAAATTTAAAAGATTACTGTAAAGAAGCGATCCTTTCGAAGCTTTCTTTGAAAATTTCGATTTCAAAACTTTAAAGCCTCTTTTTGCAATTTGCATAATGCTCAGTTTCCCTTATTTCTTTGTGAAAATACGTGTACAAAATGTTTTTTTTGCTCTTTTTTGTTCTTTTTTTGCTCTTTTTTATCCCTTTTAACCTATTTTATCCTTTTTTTCTTCCTTTATTAAACCAAATTTTTACATTTTGAGATTCGATTGTCCTTTTTTTTTATAAATAACTTTTAAACCTTTACGATTAACGGCATGGGTAACGAGGATTCGCGCGGCCAATCTTTTTTTTTGCCCAACTTGAAACCAAACTTTTAGACGAGTTTTTCTTAACAACTTTTGATAAAACAAATAGTTTCTGAAAGCTGACGTTCTAAGCTATTTAAAGCCTATTAAAACTTTTTGATCTGATAAGTTTAAGATGGTTTAAAATGAGCTGCAAGTTGGGCAAAAAAATTCACCCCCGTCGATAGTCGCTACCACCCGAAAAATCCGTAAAATAAAAATAAACCGTAAAATCCTATTTAGATCGTAAAGATTCGAATTTTCTTGTAAATAGATATAAAGTGATAAAGTTTCTGAACTTTTTTTTGAAATAAACTTTTTCACCAATACGGTTCCAATACGGTTCCGATACGGTTCCAATACGGTCCGAATACGGTTCCATTTTTCACCAACACTATTCCAATACGGTTCCAATACGGTTCCAATATGGTTCCTTTTAAGGTTCCAATACGGTTCCAATACGGTTCCAATACGGTTCCAATACGGTTCCATTTTTCACCAACACTATCCAATACGGCCAATACGGTCCCTTTGCTCCAATCACTCGGTTCCAATATGGTTCCCTAAGGTTCTAATACGGTTCCAATACGGTTCCAATACGGTTCCATTTTTCACCAACACTATTCCAATACGGTTCCAATACGGTTCCAATATGGTTCCTTTTAAGGTTCCAATACGGTTCCAATATGGTTCCTTTCAAGGTTCCAATACGGTTCCAATACGGTTCCAATACGGTTCCATTTTTCACCAACACTATTCCAATACGGTTCCAATACGGTTCCATTTAAGGTTCCAATACGGTTCCAATATGGTTCCTTTTAAGGCTCCAATACGGTTCCAATACGGTTCCATTTTTCACCAACACTATTCCAATACGGTTCCAATACGGTCCGAATACGGTTCCATTTTTCACCAATACGGTTCCAATACGGTTCCAATACGATTCCAATACGATTCCAATTCGGTTCCAATACGGTTCCAATATGGTTCCTTTTAAGGTTCCAATACGGTTCCAATACGGTCCGAATACGGTTCCATTTTTCACCAATACGGTTCCAATACGGTTCCATTACCGTTCCATTACCGTTCCAATACGGTTCCAATAAGAAAGCGATCTGGAACAATTGAAACTGGATAAGGAAGATTTTCGAAAATTTAACTTCGAATTTTCGATTCACTTTTGAAATCTTTCTTATCAAAACTATGAAGAAACAATTTTTTTATAAAAATTTATTAAAAAACAGTATAAAATTTGATTGATTGAGCTGAAAGTCTCAAAGTTCAAGCGAGCTTTAAATCCTCGGGCAATTGACATTTATTGGCCGAAATCATATCGGAAACATCGACCACTTTGCCCTCGTAACGAATCTGGAAATGTTTGAACATAAAAGTGAATGTTCGAATTTACCGTATTTTCTCTAATAGTAGTGCACATCGGCGAGCCGAGTCGGTGACTATTTTACGGTTTCCAAGCTTTTGCAGAAGCTCAACACTCAAATCCCCCACAAGATCGCCTCGTTAGCTACATTTTCCGACCCCACATCGATAGGTTCTGATAAGCGGTTCTCGAGATTTCGAGCAATTTAGGCGACGCTCAGGGTGCACTACTATTAGAGAGAATACGGTATCTAAAAACCAGGGAAAAATCCAGGCAAGACCAGGGAGAGCTGATAAAAATAGCGCTGTATACAAACAGCTAACGTTTAGTCAATTTTGATAGATCTAAGTCTGAAACCGGACCCAGGCCAGCCTCAAAAGCAGCCTTAAAAGCAGCCTTAAAAGCAGCCTTGAAAGAGCCTTAAAAGCAGCCTCAAAAGAGCCTTAAAAGCAGCCTCAAAAGCAGCCTCAACAGCAGCCTCAAAAGAGCCTTAAAAGCAGCCTCAAAGGCTTAAAGCACCCAAAGAGCCTAAAGGCCTCAAAGGCCTTAAAAGCAGCCTCAAAAGGGCCTCAACAGCAGCCTCAAAAGAGCCTTAAAAGCAGCCTCAAAAGCAGCCTCAACAGCAGCATCAATATGGCAACAATTGAGGCTCACAATGAAAGATTAGGGATTTTCAATTCAACTTACAAGACTTGAAGGCTCTGCTACGAGTGTCAGTAAAGGGAATTAGTGACAAGAAGGCTCTGATCTCCTTGACCAGCCCAAGTCCAGACCAAGACTAGGCCTACTAGGACAAAAGCTAATGCCAGGGTTTAGAATCAGGGCCAATCTTGGCTTTTGGCTTTGGCTTTGGCTTTGGCTTCGGCTTTTAGACTAAGTGGGATAGCCTAGGCAGTGAGGCTAGCTAGGAAAAGGTGAGATTGCGTATTCAAACCAAAGCTATATGATTTACGCAAAACGATGATATTTTTTGAGTTCTTGCCTAAATGCTTTAAATTTCTATAAAAACGGATTTCAAATTTGACTCCTTAGTACATCAGTTTGTAAAGGGAAAAAGGGAAAAATTTTCACGCTAATCAGCAGCTCCAGCGGATAATAGCAGCTCCAGCAGATAATAGCAGCTTCTTTTAGCAGAAAAATCCTCACTATTCCATAGCAAAGTTTAAAGTTTTCGTAACCTCGAGAAATACGGAGTCGGGCGCCGATTCGCATGAAAGACGTCGAGCAATCGGCTGGCCTTGGATAATGTTTTGGCTGGAATTTCGATAAATCATGAACTCAAGCAACTCAAGCCAACTCACCGCCCAAACTCGAGCTCGGCTCTGACCCGAACGTTGTAGATACGAACTTCGAAGCCTAGAAGTTAAACATAAGTTGCAAAATTCTCTATACAATCAACCAGCCCAATCCCTTGTACCGACGATGAAAATCCCATCGTTTTCGCAACCCGAATACGCTCCGTTTGCGTCAAAAGCAAGCCGAGTGCGGCCAATAAGCTGAAAGTTAAAATTCTGGCTTTGGATTTGAAGCCTTAAGCCTTTTGGAAAGCCTTAAGCGGTAAGAATCTGGAGCTGGTTTGAAAAAAACATTAAAAAGCTCTAGAGCAACTCTAGATTTGTTGCCAAATCTAGAGTTGATGGGATAAAACGAAGAAAGATAAAACTTTCTCACCTCTCCCTCAATCGGTGAATAGATCAATGGGGCTTTCGGGCTTTCTCCATCTTCCTCGACCATTCGACACTCCAAATCCCAGCCGCGAACGCCGTTGAAACGTCTGAAATGTGTAGATATTAAGAGTTACTGTACTTTAGAGAACTTTTGACTTTAATTAACCTACTTGTCGGACTTGAACGGATTCCCGAGAAACGTGTTTTTCGAGTTCGATTCGCAGATCTGACCAGTGCACATGCCTGAAAAGTATTGTAAGAAAAAGCAAGCAATAAATAAAGCGAAAACTAAACGAAAGCTATTATTTACATATCGCTTTTTGCATATATGCTACGACTGTGGGATTCTGTACTGAGGATTGGATTCTGTCCTCGAGATCGGATTCTATCCTCGGATCGGATTCTGTCCTCGAGATCGGATTCTGTCCTGAGGATCGGATTCTGTCCTCGAGATCGGATTCTGTCCTGGGGATTGGATTCTGTCCTCGAGATCGGATTCTGTCCTCGAGATCGGATTCTGTCCTGAGGATTGGATTCTGTCCTCGAGATCGGATTCTGTCCTCGAGATCGGATTCTGTCCTGGGGATTGGATTCTGTCCTCGAGATCGGATTCTGTCCTCGAGATCGGATTCTGTCCTGAGGATTGGATTCTGTCCTCGGGATCGGATTCTGTCCTCGAGATCGGATTCTGTCCTGGGGATTGGATTCTGTCCTCGAGATCGGATTCTGTCCTGGGGATTGGATTCTGTCCTCGAGATCGGATTCTGTCCTCGAGATCGGATTCTGTCCTGAGGATTGGATTCTGTCCTCGAGATCGGATTCTGTCCTCGAGATCGGATTCTGTCGTCAGGATCCGATCACATTCAGGATAAATCCATTCATCCAACTGAATATTTTGATGTTTTCATCCAAAATTCAGTTGATTCTGTCGTAACATATATGTTACGTCGGATCTAGAAGTCCGTCGGATCTAGAAGTCCGTCGGATCTAGAAGTCCGTCGGATCTAGAAGTCCGTCGGATCTAGAAGTCCGTCGGATCTAGAAGTCCGTCGGATCTAGAAGTCCGTCGGATCTAGAAGTCCGTCGGATCTAGAAGTCCGTCGGATCTAGAAGTCCGTCGGATCTAGACTGATGCTAGATCGGACGTCCTATCTAGAGTGAAGTGAGGTCAAACATTTGATCTGGAATCAAGCCGATCACTCTAAACCAGACATCCGATTCAGATTCAGATTTAAAGTGATCGGCTTGATTCTAGATCGAACGTTTGACCTCATTTCATTCTAGATCGGACGTCCGATCTAGCATCAGTCTAGATCAGACGAATTTCTAGATCGAACGTAGCATATATACTCCTCATTAACTCTAGATTCATGGTTGAACTTGAGTGAATATTAAAAACCAACCAAGCCCGGTCAAATCGAATTTAAATTTTACATTGTCTATCCGAATCGAATAGAACTCTTACGAGGTTATGTTTAAAATTCACATTCTCTTAGGTGAAACGTCGGATCAACGGGTTTCCCTTCGCGGAACAATTTCATTTCAATCGACGGAGTGGCACTTCGTTGATCGGATGGAAGGGTGCAGCCTTGATCGATAGCTCTGGAAAAGTTAAAGGAAAAGGATTGCATTCATTCAAGTTTAACTATACTTCAGTTAAACCCACTTCCCAATCGGATCTCCTTTCTTCACTTTGCCACCATAAAAGTCGAGTTTGACGCTAGCGATGTGAGCAACGTATCCTAGAATTTATAGAAGTTAACTTTATGAAAGCTTGAAAGCTCTAAGCTTTAAGCTCTAAGCTTAAAAGCTTTAAGCTTGAAAGTTTCTGGATTTGTAAACCTTCTTTTTCCATTTTTAGCCTACCCTGCCATTGTCCAGATCCTTCAATTCGAGCTCCCTCATCAGCGCACTCTTTGTCCTCGGCTCCTAAAAAAGTTTTGGTGATTGTTACAGCAAATTCGTAAGCTTACAAAGTTAATTTCTAAATTCAATGAATATCCAATTACCTCCAAATGGTTTAAAGTAGTACATTTCACCGTCAAATGGAGCATAAATGACTTGCCCGCGCGAGCAAACGATGTCCACTGCGTCGACGATCTCTCCATCAGATCTGAATGCTTCGAGTTCTTAGGATAAACAAAAATGAGCCAAATTCATTCATAAGTCAGTCATAACCCTAGTATTTAGGGCTCTTTTAAATGAATGATTGTTTAGCATGACTCAATGCTGAGTTTCGGCTGCTTCTTGTGGACTAAATGAGCTCAAAATTTGCAAGAGCATGTAATTTTAGGCCCTCTTTCCGTATCCAACACTAGTTTTATTCGAAAGTTGTGCGATTTTATGTAAAAAGCGGCAAAAACCAGGTGTTACTATGGCCATGGCTGAATGGATTCCATGGCCGAGTGGTCTAAGGCGCGGGGGGTCAATCCGAGGCTCCGATAGGGGGTGCTGGTTCGACTCCGCCGAAGCGGAAAAGTTTTGCAAAAAATAATTTTTAATAGTTTTAAATACTTTAATAAAATACCTATAAGCATCAAGTAATAGAATTTAAAGAATTTTTCATTCTATCGAGCAATAAACGACTAGAAATTAGCGTGAAATCAAGATATCACTAAAGTAAACCATATGGAGTTTCTTGACTTAAATTTAAGCCGATTTCAGTTTCTAGAATTTCTAAGCGTTTAAGCCTAAGCCTAAGCCAAAGCCTAAGCCAAAGCTTAAGCCCAAGCCTGAGCCTAAGCCTAAGCCTAAGCCTAAGCCTAAGCCTAAGCCTGAGCCTAAGCCTAAGCCTGAGCCTGAGCCTGAGCCTGAGCCTGAGCCTAAGCCTAAGCCAAAGCCTGAGCCAAAGCCTAAGCCAAAGCCTAGGCCTGAATCTGAGCCTAAGCCTGAGGGTGAGCCTGAGCCTAAGCCTGAACCTGAACCTAAGCCTGAGCCTAACCCTAAGTCTAAGCCCAAGCCTAAGCCTGAGGCTGAGGCTGGGCCTGAGCCTAAGCCTGAGCCTAACCCTAAGCCTAAGCTTGAGCCTGAAACTGAACCTGAACCTAAGCCTGAGCCTAACCCTAAGCCTAAGCCCAAGCCTAAGCCTAAGCCTGAGCCTAGGCCTGAGCCTAAGCTCAAGCCTGAGCCTAAGCCTAAGCTCAAGCCTAGGCCTGAGCCTAGGCCTGAGCCTAAGCTCAAGCCTAAGCCTAAGCCTAAGCCTAAGCCTGAGCCTTTAAAACCTTTTAAGCTCTTTTTTAAGCCCGAATTTCTTGGATTTGGTTATTCATTTTTATGTAAAACGGCCGATTTTTATGGAAAGAGGGTCAATTTTTATGTAAAAAAAAGCCGATTTTGATGGAAAACGACCGTTTTGCAAAAGATTTAAATGTTAAACAAACAAAAACTTCAACTCTCCGCTATGAGAAGGCAATTTCTATGCAGTGCGTAGTGCTTTTGAATTTGAAATTTTCTGAAATGAATCACTTAAAAACGTAGAATCGAAACCTACCTCTCGCCTTGATAGTGCCCACAACCACCGTCCGAATCGGGACATCCCCTCAAACGGTTTTCCCGGTTATCAGCGCAAATTTGAGGAATACACCCCAGCGAGGACACTGAAATCGAATTCATGCTTAGTTTGCATCAAATGAATTGTTTTCTATGTTTTAAACAAAAAAAAAATTTAAACTGGATTTAAACTGGAATCAGTCGCTTTTTCACTTCGAATTTAGAATTTCGGCTTTAACTTCGGTTTTAACAACGGCTTTAAAGCATTTCGGTTTTAGCAACGGCTTTAGCAACGGCTTCGGCTGCAGGCAACGGCTTCGCCGGCAGACGGCTGGTTACGGCTTTAGCAACGGCTTTAGCAACGGCTTTAAAGTCTTGCTTTATAGCATTTCGGCTTTAGCAACGGCTTTAAAGCAAGACCTCGATAAGCACTTTTCATCCAAATTAGGCATTCAAAAGACTTTTGATCGACTGCTAAAAGACAATTTTTACCTTCCGATAGTAGAAATGAGAGAAACAAATAGCATAGTATCATCTTGTTTGCGAATGGGAATGAAAATGGTGATCAATCGAGGGGCAATCGAGTGACCCAGTGTCGAGTATCAATCAAGGAGAGAAGATCTATCAAAAAGACTATCAAAAAGACTATCAAAAGACCCTCTCATTTGCCATCGATAACAGCTGTCCCACTTTACTGAAGGGTTATTATTGCAGCGGGGATCATTAGGGTATTAGATTTTAAATTAGACTTTGCGAAAGATCGGTTTTTAAAATCCGTTGCGGGAAAGATGATCGCTTTCTTGTAAAACGTGCTTTGATTTGTTGGATTAGAGTGTCTTCCTCTCAAATGCAGTAACAGCAAAAAGTGATCTTTCTTTGCATATTATATATTGGATTGGTGAATTGAAAACTGCGGGCTATTTGCGTTTTCTGGGATATGGTGAGCGTGGCGTATTGGGAGTTGCTGGATAGCAAGACGACCCTTAATGCAATCAAATACAGTGGACAGTTGGAAAAGGTGAATGAAGCCCTAAAGAAGAATAGGCCCTTCAAGTCAAAGATCGTTCTCCTCCACGACAAAAGTGACTGTTGCAAAAGTGAACTCCTGTTGCAAAAGTGACTCGCTCGGACATTGACTTCTCTTCAAATCAAGGCTAATCTCAATCTATTGGGTTGGGGAATTGAAAACTGCGGGCTATTGTCATATGTGACAGTTTGAGCACTTTCTTCAAAAGAAACCCATTTTGGTGTCAATGGAAAAGTTGTAGAGAATCAAAAAACAAGCCTATATCCAAATATTCAGAACGATTCAAAAACTGGTTTTCAAGAAATACCAAATTTACGAATTTTCACAGATGAAACGACGGAAAAGGAGGGGGAGGGGGGGTTACGGTATCTGTCTGTCTTTCTGTCTGTCTTTCTGTCTGTCTTTCTGTCTGTCTTTCTGTCTGTCTTTCTGTCTGTCTTTCTGTCTGTCTTTCTGTCTGTCTTTCTGTCTGTCTTTCTGTCTGTCTTTCTGTCTGTCTTTCTGTCTGTCTTTCTGTCTGTCTTTCTGTCTGTCTTTCTGTCTGTCTTTCTGTCTGTCTTTCTGTCTGTCTTTCTGTCTGTCTTTCTGTCTGTCTTTCTGTCTGTCTTTCTGCCTTACTGTACGGCTCTTTTTTTCATTTTTTCAGCCGTATTTTGACCAATATTTGATTTTGCATGAATATTATATTTTAAGTTGTTTTTGGTGTCATTCGATGCGTTATTTCATCCTTCATCAAATGATCGTTAAAATAGTCGATATATTGGGTTGGGGAATTGAAAACTGCCGGCTATTGTCATATGTGACAGTTTGAGCACTTTCTTCAAAAGAAACCCATTTTGGTGTCAATGGAAAAGTTGTAGAGAATCAAAAAACAAGCCTATATCCAAATATTCAGAACGATTCAAAAACTGGTTTTCAAGAAATACCAAATTTACGAATTTTCACAAAACTTCCAACAAAACTTGCATTTTAAGCGAAACTACTAAGTGTACCTTTTTGGAAATTTGGCTATAAGCCTAATTTTTGATTCTCTACAACTTGTCTATTGACACCAAAATGGGTTTCTTTTGAAGAAAGCGCTCAAACTGGGACATCTCCAGTTTTCAAGCCCTCCATGTTTGAGTCTCAGACTTGCCTCACACACAAACCAAAATCCTACTACGAAAGAAACCCGAAAGTGACCCGAAAGCCCGATTTGCACCAGAAGAAGTTTATGCTCTGCGTTTTCTGCGATATGGTGGGCGTGGTGTACTGATAGCAAGACGACCCTTAATGCAATCAAATACAGTGGACAGTTGGGAAAGGTGAATGAAGCCCTAAAGAAGAATAAGTCAAAGATCCTTCAAGTCAAAGATCCTTCAAGTCAAAGATCCTTCAAGTCAAAGATCCTTCAAGTCAAAGATCGTTCTCCTCCACGACAACGATTTGATCTCTCCACCTTGTAGCCTCTCATTCCGTTCAAGAGTTCAAATTTAAAAGAAAAAAAAAATTTGAGTATTTTCCCGGTAATTGACTAGATTCAATTTACAATTCATTTTTTTTACAAAGGATTTTTCAAAGATTTTGTTCAACCGCCATCCAAAGAGAGATCAAAAACGCAGAAAAAAAAGATGCAATTCATTTACACGCCGAAAATTGGGCACTCAAGAAGGCAAAAAAGAGAAGAAAAGCTGAAAAATGACGAAAAAAAATGCGACATTGAGCTATTTTCCCGATTCCGAACGCTTAAAAATCAGTAAATTTTCAGTGTTCGGCAAATTTTATGGTTTTGGTGTTGCTTTGAACCATTTGCAATGTTCCTATTTGCCTTACAATAAGTCATATTCGATTTTTACATGGCTAGAATCGAAGCTTTTGAATGCAAAACATTCATTTCCATACCCAGTTTGCTTTCTTTTTTGACTCTTGATGAATTTTCATCTAGACTGACGGATCTGCGTTTTCTGTGGTGTTAAGCCGTTCAAGATAAATAGCTTGTCTACCAATCGATAGAGAAAGACTTGGCGCGTCTAATAATATCAAGAATATTGAAATTTGACAACTCAACACAAAGATATTTGAGTTCAAAGTTAGATTGCCAATGGCAAAGAAGCGGGACTTCCACAATCACCTTTATGGGTCCAAACAGCTCAAGCCAGGCCAAAATTTGACAACCCAACACAAAGAGGCTTCTAATCTAGCCTTGGCCTTTGTCTTGCCAGACCGCCCCCTTTCCCATTGGCAATCCAACTTTGAGCTCAAATATCTTGGTTTTGGGCTGTCCAATTTCAAACTTCTTTGTATCATTAGATTTGCCAAGCCTTTCTCTATCCATTGGTATAAAAACTGTTCCAATTGAACAGCCCAATACGAAGATATTTGAGTTCAAAGTTGAGGTCAAAAGGGGGCGGGGCGACGGACCTTTTATACGCTGTTTAATTTCAATCTTCTTGATATCATTAGATGCATCAAGTCTTTCCCTATCGATTGGTATAAAAACTATTTATTTTGAAAAAGTCAACAAGAAATTTGAGCTCAAAGTTTGCCAATGGCAAAGGGGGCGGGGCTAGTATAAAAGGTACATCGTCCCGCCCCTTTTACCCTTGCCAGTCTAACTTTGAGCTCAAATTTCTTTGTGTTGAGCTGTCCAATTAGAACAATTTTTGTACCAATCGATAGAGAAAGACTTGGCGCATCTAATGATATCGAGAATATTGAAATTGGACAACTCAACACAAAGATATTTGAGCTCAAAGTTAGCCAATGGCAAAGGGGCGGGTATAAAAGGCCTGATAACCTTTTTTGACTCATTTGCTCCTTATTTTGTTAAACAATTGCTTTTGCAAAAGAATAAAGAGTAAGTTTCTCTGTCTGTCTGTCTGTCCGTCTGTCTGTAAAAAAGTAAAAAGGAAAACTTGAATTGAAAAGAAAAAAGAGAAAAATTGAAAGCAACTACAATTTTTCTAGTCCGCACTTCAAATGACGCTAATGAAGAGCTGAAAAATATGAAAAACTGCTGAAAGAATGTACATTTCTCAATTTGTATCCAGTTTTTAATGCTTTCCAATTCCCAATTTCAACTTTCAGTCCTCCAATTCCAGTCTTCCAATTCCAGTCTTCCAATTTCAGTCTTCCAATTTCAGCCTTCCAATTTCAGTCTTCCAATTTCAGTCTTCCAATTCCAGCCTTCCAATTCCAGTCTTCCAATTCCAGTCTTCCAATTCCAGTCTTCCAATTCCAGTCTTCCAATTCCAGTCTTCCAATTCCAGTCTTCCAATTCCAGTCTTCCAATTCCAGTCTTCCAATTCCAGCTTCCAATTCCAGTCTTCCAATTCAGCTTCCAATTTCAGTCTTCCAATTCCAGTCTTCCAATTTCAGTCTTCCAATTCCAGTCTTCCAATTCCAGTCTTCCAATTTCAGTCTTCCAATTTCAATCTTCCAATTTCAGTCTTCCAATTTCAGTCTTCCAATTCCAGTCTTCCAATTCCAGTCTTCCAATTTCAGTCTTCCAATTTCAGTCTTCCAATTCCAGTCTTCCAATTCCAGTCTTCCAATTCCAGTCTTCCAATTCCCCCCGCCCTCGCCCCCCCTTCCACTCAGTCTTCCAATTCCAGTCTTCCAATTTCAATCTTCCAATTTCAGTCTTCCAATTTTAGTCTTCCAATTTTAGTCTTCCAATTTCAGTCTTCCAATTTCAGATGGACATCGTTGGCCATTTACCTCTGTATCACATTTTGCTAAATGTCTCACATGGATTCGCGTTGATCTCAAATTCTTTCTGTGTCATCTGTATTCTCCGGGCAACGCCAAAAACTTTTCGCACTTACAGTTTACTATTGCTATTTCATCAGGTACTAGACAAAATGCGTTTTTGGTGCGTTTTTAGAAATCTAGCAGAATCTAGCAGAATCTAGCGGAATTGAAAGCATACAAAGCTTTTGCGATTTGAAAGTTTAATCAAATTTCGAATCCAGAATCTCTTTAGATTTAATAATCAAGTTTCTAGATCAAATAGCAATTCTAGAAAGGCTAGTTTTTTGCTGATATTGTTATATTTCAAAGAAATTGTTATATTTTAAGAAATTCTTACATTTCACTGTAATTGTTGCATTCCATTGAGCATTGTCATTTTGAGGTTATTGGTTGGGCAATAAGCCTAGTTTCTATCCAATAAGCCTAGATTTATGCAATCTAGATTCAAAAGAGACATTTTACCATATAAAGCTCAAATGTTAGTGCTGTTAAAAGGCTGGGAAAGAGATCTGATAAAATCCAACCCAATCGAATCGAATCGAATCGAATCCAACCCAATCCAATCCAATCTAATCCAATCTAATCCAATCAATCCAATCCAATCCAAACTAACCCAATCCAATCCAATCTAATCCAATCTAATCCAATCCAATCCAATCTAATCCAATCCAATCCAATCCAATCCAACCCAATCCAATCCAATCCAATCCAATCCAATCCAATCCAACCCAATCCAATCTAATCCAATCCAATCCAATCCAATCCAATCCAATCCAATCCAATCCAATCCAATCCAATCCAACCCAACCCAATCCAATCCAATCCAATCCAGTCCAACCCAATCCAACCCAATCCAATCTAATCCAATCCAACCCAATCCAATCTAATCCAATCCAACCCAATCCAATAAATTCTACTGATCCTATCGATCTGATCAATCTCCCATTAACAGCTCCAACATAACTGTACTTGATCCAACTATGCCTCAACTACAGGCTCGACTTTCTTACAGGCTTGCATGGCGATGATCACGTTCAATCTCGCTCACTGGGCTCCACTCATCTTCGTGTCCGGACTGCAGAATATGTTCATCATGACAGACGGATGGTGTGCTAATTTAGGAGCACAGGCTTGCTTGGTTTGTGATTGGGCAGCTAGCATTACCCACTTTTAATCACTAGTCAGCATTTACAGGGTAACAAAACAATTCTGGGCTCACCAAGGTATTGCAGTTCCCAAGCGTCTAATTGATTTCAAAACTACCAAGTGTTAAATAGAGAATTGAAAGGCTGAATTTTGGCCACATTTATCTACCGCGAAACTTGCAAATTATAAAATTCGATTCAACTACCAAGCTCTCAAATGAGCTCTAGTTGGCTTTTCTTGAAAAAGTTGCCAAAGTTTCTTGTCAGTCCTTTGAAACAAGTTTCTTGTCAGTCAAAGAATCGTTTATATTCTGTGAATTTGATTAGTTAATTGATTAGAAACAAGAGAATTCTAGATTATTGATGAAGCAAAAGCATTGAAGCAAATCATTGAAGCAAAAGCATTGAAGCAAAGCATTTCCAATAAAAATCCCAATTCAGATCCCAACCTTCTCGAACGCTCTCTTGGCGGCGGCGCCTGTTGGCTTAGCGATTTGTTATCGACATCAGAAAGCGCTAGTTCCATCGGTAAAGAATTTAGAGTATTTTAAGATAAAGGAAAGATAAAGGAAAGGTAAAGTAAAAACAAATCAAATATCAAATTTAGATCAACTATACATTATTCGTAAATGTTTCACAAATAAATTCAGTCTCGTTTCAAATTCCAAACGCGCAGCGGTGTCATCATCTCGATTCTCATCTGCACTGTCGGCTTTTTGCCGCTTTTTGGATTATGTTTTGTGGTGAAGCAGCGAAAGATACAGGTTTGAGCTAAAATTGAAAAAAAAACTGAAATTGGCTTTCAACTGAAGTTGAAACAAATCATTTGAATAAGCTAGTTTTAGACATAAATTACCTATTTATATTGCATTGGTGAGAAAAATTGAAAGCATAGCCTCTCCTAGAGTATAGCCTTTCCTACAGCACAGCCTCTCCTAGAGTATAGCCTTTCCTACAGCACAGCCTCTCCTAGAGTATAGCCTTTCCTACAACACAGCCTTTCCTACAGCACAGCCTTTCCTGCAGCACAGCCTTTCCTACAGCACAGCCTTTCCTACAGCGTAGCCTTTCCTACGCCTTCTCTCAAGCCCTGCGTTTTTTCAAAACTTTTCTTGAAAATGACTGTCTTCTATCTTACAGTACGTGTTACCTATTTATATTGACTTGTTGAGAAAAATTGAAAGCACAGCTTGTATTAATGTTGAACAATAAATAATATTAACAGAAAAAAAACACAGAAAACAGCACAAGTTTGAAGAAATGCGCATTGGCGCGCGAGTGAGCATCGTAACGGTAATTTTGGCCATTATCTATTAAGAAATAAGATCTTTAAAAGCAAATTCCTTTATAGCAAACTCTTTTAAAAGCAATTTTTACATAGGGAATTTTGTTCTGCATTCTAGATTGTACAAAAAAAACCATTTTAAGCTGTAAATTTGTACCGGGGGGCTCTCGGGGTCAGCGAATCGATTTAGCTATATTCATTTTATTGAATCTTCAACAAAAATTTTAATCAAAGATTGATAATTAACAATTAAAGACAATAATTAATCTAAAATCTTCCAAATACCTTTAGGATTTGATCGACGAATCCCCACAAACGTGGGCTCCATTCCTCAATGAAACGTCGATGATTTTTCTCGATATGGGCCAATATTTCTTCCTCTTCTTTGCCATTACGAGGTATTGATTTCTAGATCAAATGTCACTTGTTTAGTTAAGATTTCGAACACAGCGCTGGTTACGGTAAAACTCCCGTACCCGGCGCTTCTCCAGTTTCTCCCGTAGCTGTTGTTCCTTCTGTTGCCCCAGTCTCTCGCGCGGTGTTGTTCTCTCGCGTGCTCAGTACCGCTTGGTGTTGTTCCACCGGTCTCTCCAGTTGCCCCAGTGTCTTCTGTGCCTCCGGTCGTAGCTACCACCTGTGGTCGTAGCTACCACCTGTGGTCGTAGCTACCACCTGTGGTCGTAGCTACCACCTGTGGTCGTAGCTACCACCTGTGGTCGTAGCTACCAGCCAGCCAGCCAGCCAGCCAAACTAGCCAGGATTTGGTCGTGAGTCAAATGGCTGGCTGGCTGGCTGGCTTGGCTGGCTGGCTATACAGTCCAGATTAGGGTATGCAGTCTAGGTTACGGTATTCGGTCTAGAATAGGGTATTCAGTCTAGATCGAGTTCCACCTAAACACCTCACTCACAAGAGAACGGCAACAGTAGGATGTAGTCAAATGAGTTAAGCCATAGATTCGACAAAGAATTTCACGCTGATTCCGAATCTGATCAAACGCCATTCAAACGTCATTCAAACGTCACTCATTACTTGAATTTCCAGTGTCACAAACTTCTCGATGATTTTTTTCATTCTCGGCTTATCGCTGCATTGTTATTTATCGATTCGAATGGGTACCGACTCGAAATACACGCGAAAATTGTCACTTCAGTTGCTGAAAGCAATGGTGCTACAGGTTGAGAAGAAATTAAAGAAAATCTAGAATAGAATTTACATAATTGATCTTGATTCTTGATCAGAATCGTTTATTTAACCGTTCTTGATCAGAATTTGTTCTTAATCAGATCAAAATCAAGTCCAAATCAGATCAAAATCAAGTCCAAATCAGATCAAAATCAAGTCCAAATCAAGTCCAAATCAGATCTTAATCAGATCAGATCAAAATCAGATCAAAACCACATCATTCAATTCAAGAAATGAAATGAAAGAAAACCCTAGAATAGAATAGAGTATCATACCGTTTTTAATCAGAATTTAGAGTACTTTAGGGTTAAGGTAGTTTTAGAAAACAAAGCAGAAGATTGGAATACACTTTAGTCAGGGTTTAAGTGCATTTCTCTTGAGTTAAGTGAGTGGCAAAAAGCTTGGATCTAGTAATCTTGGATCTAGTTTTATTCAATCTAACTTCTATCTGGTTACTTTTAGCAATGTCAGAAAAAATTTTAGTTGATAGAAACCTTTTCAGATGTTATTAATGATCACTTTCGTTGGTGGGCCTTTTTGTTTTGCGGTCGTTGGGTTGAAAGTCGGCATTTCGTCAGGTGAGTGTTGATTTGAAAGGAAAGGTACTGAGTGAAGCCAAGCAAGCCAGTCAAGCCAGCCAGCCAAGCCATCCAGCCAAACTAGCCAGCCAAGCCTGCCAAGCCAGCCAAGCCACCCAGCCAGCCAAACTAGCTAGCCAAGCCAGCCAAACTAGCCAGCCAGCCAAACTAGCCAGCCAGCCAAGCCTGCCAAGCCAGCCAAACTAGCTAGCCAGCCAAACTAGCCAGCCAGCCAAACTAGCCAGCCAGCCAAACTAGCCAGCCAGCCAAACTAGCCAGCCAGCCAAGCCAGCCAGCCATTTGACACACGACCAAATCCATCTTATAAAGGCAGCCATAGCGATCTCAAATCCGTTTTTACTTTTTGCAGAACGATTCGCTTCGAGATATTTGACTTAGAAATCACCTTAAATTTCGAGCTTCTTATGAGGCTCCTGATCTCTTCGGACTCCTTAAGAAACCGCCCCACACTTTGTGAACAACTTCGAGGGCCTTGTGGATAGTCTGCTAGACTGCCAAACCATTTACTTGCTTTGCTCCCAAGTTTGAGTCCCATCCCCAGTCATGAGAATAGAAGCTTTTACTTATGGAGAGACGTCTTTTTAAACAATTTTGTCTTTTTAAACATTCCCGAACATTTCCCAGCTTCATAATTTCCATCTGAACATCTCGAAGATTTCAGTCATTTGCACGGACATGGCTATCGTTTTCTCACTTCAGGATTTCATTTGCTCGACAGCGCAAATCGTCTCCTGTAAAGCCTATCGGGATTATTTGTTGGCGGTAATCGTTTGCAGAAATAGTGAGTTTTGTGTTGTAGACGAATAGCATACGAAAAAGTGCACCAATTTTCGTCAAAAATTCTTTCTCTTTCTTTCTTTTCAGGTTACACTCAATCGATTGCTTCGATTCATGCAAAAATCTTCTCATTGAATATCCTAAATTTAGGAGGAAAAAACGATGAGAAGGGAAAAACGGCATTGGGGTGAGTGAGTGAATGAGGTTTAGTGAGATTGAGTGAGATTGAGAACGTCTTAAAGTGAATTGAGTGAGAGTGAGAACGTCTTAAAGTGAATTGAAGTGAATTGAGTGAATTGAGTGAGTGAAAGAAGTGGCTTTTGTGAAGGAAAAGAATGAGCAAAGTGTCATTGCTGGTTTGGTTTTTGGTTTTTGATGGTTTAAAGAAACATTTCTAGAAAACAAGTTCATTTTGAGGGGTGAGAAAGAGATTGGAAGCTTAAGCTTGTCTTGTCTGTTTGCTTTGCTTTTCTGCTTTTGCTTTTCTGCTTTTGCTTTTGCTCTTTTGCTCTTTCGCTTTCCAAAATATTTCCCAAGCATTTATAACTGTAAATACTGCAATGATCTATACTGTAAATCGACTTTCAGTAGACTTCAGTAGACTTCAGTAGACTTCAGTAGACTTCAGTAGACTTCAGTAGACTTCAGTAGACTTCAGTAGACTTCAGTAGACTTCAGTAGACTTGACTTGGCTTTCAGTAGACAATTGAAAGCTCCTCTTGATCTTGGCTGAGAGTTGGCTTTGATTTTTCTGGACTGGATTATCCAATTAAGCTCTTTTTGATATCATTCAAAAGCCTGAAATGTCCTCTATTCAATGACATAAAAAGATATAAATAATCTTAGCTTTAGACAAAGTTATGGGGCTTCAAAGGTGTTGAGTCCATTTGATCCGTTTGATTTCCGGCTATTTTGAGTCGTCTAGCTTTGAAGGCCAAAAACTTTGTTCACAAATAATATTATTCAGATCTTTTTATATCATTGAATAGAGGACATTTCAGGCTTTCGAATGATATAAAAAAGAGATTTATTGGATAATTCAATTCAGAAAAATCAAAGCCAAGAAGAAATGCGACCTAAGTTGAGAGTTTAAGCTTAAGCTTTATTTAAGTTTAACAAAGCTGAGCTCAGGCTTAGGCTTAGGCTTAGGTAGCTACCGTATACGGTACGGTAGCTTAGAATAACTAGAGTATCATGCCAGTTTACTGTAATGATTAGATTAGACGGTAATGTAATGCAAAAAGAACTAGGTAAATAGATCAATGTAACTGTAGATATGTAAGCCTTCTGCTTTACTTTTTACTTTACTTTTTACTCGATACGCTTTATCTTCAAGAACTTTAGCTTGAAAAACAACTCTGCTAGACTGCTAGATAAGGACTGAAATCTTCTGTACAAAGCCAGCTTTTCAGAGTCGCTGCCTCAGTTGCAAAGAGAGCGGAAAAACCGGAGAATAGCTCGACGAGTTCCCTCGACTTACATTCAATGCCAGAGGTGGCTCGAGCAAGGAAAACCTCGCTGTTATTCATTCGACGAATGCAGTCGATGCCGATGATGACTATCAATTCACCAACAACATAAGGATTTGAAAAATTGTAAAGAATGCGGGTTAATAAATAGTTCAAAGTGTATCGATTTTCACTCGGAAAGTTGAATGAATAGAACAGATCTTGGCTTGGGTATGGAAGTGACCAGCCAGCTTCTTGACCAGCCAGCTTCTTGACCAGCCAGCTTCTTGACCAGCCAGCTTCTTGACCAGCCAGCTTCTTGGCCAGCCAGCTTCTTGGCCAGCCAGCTCCTTGATCAGCTAGCTCCTTGGCCAGCCAGCTTCTTGGCCAGCCAGCTTCTTGGCCAGCCAGCTCCTTGATCAGCTAGCTCCTTGGCCAGCCAGCTTCTGGTCTGGACCAGAGCCCTGGCCTGGTCCTGTACATTCAGTTGACCTGGTTCGGAGTTGTCATTGGGAAATCTGTTCATCTAGTCAGACCAGATCTTGTCCTAGTCAAAGTCAGGAGCCAGTTGGCATGGACGAGAACCAGACCCAGGCTTAGTTGGCCGAGCTGAATCAGGATCAGAGCCTGGTCTGGTTCGCAAAGTTGTGGCCATTCTCTTAGATCAGATTAAGCTTGGCTTCCTATTAGAGTCGACTCACGGACAGGTTTATTAGACTCCAAATCCAGAGCTTGCTGGCTTGCTGGCTGGGATTCAGCCAGCAGATCCAGCTCAGATTCTTTTATTTTACAATTATTAGCAATTCGACAAATTGCTTGTGATTTACGCAATGTGCCTGACATTTTGCAAATAAGAGCGCGAGCTTTCAAGCTGCTAGGCTATTCTCCTTGTACTTGTACAGAATAGGGCTTGGTTTGACCCATCAGAATAGGTCAGAATAGGTCAGAATCGGCTAGAGTCAGGCTCAACTGATACTTCTGTACAAGTAGAATAGCCTAGCAGCTTGAAAGCTCGAGCTCTTATTTGCAAAATGTCAGGCACAAATCACAAGCAATTTGTCGAAAAAGTACTCTTTTCACCGAACAAAAGCTCTTTGTTCTCACAATTGTACATTGATTTTTTCTTCCAAATTTCCCCCCAACATCATAAACATTCCAAATTGTTAATCGGTACGCCGATCTAATCAAATTTTCTGACGCAAATTTGTTTATGCTTTGTGAATTCCAAATCTTACAATTACTTTAATCAAATCTGGCATTTTTCAGCAACTTTTTCTTTTTTTATTATAGCCTACAAAGTTATAGAAAAAGTTTATCGAGCAAAACTTTTCGGAAATTGATAAAATTCAGAAGAATAAGTGCTCTTTTGATGAAGGTTTCATTAAATTAACTTGTTTAACTTGTAAAACTTGTAAATGAATGTAAATCAGGAGAATAAGTGCTCTGTTCATGAAGGTTTCATTAAATTAACTTGTTTAACTTGTAAATGAATGTAAATCAGAAGAATAAGTGCTCTTTTCATAAAGGTTTCATTAAATTAATTTGTTTAACTTGTAAATGAATGTAAATCAGAAGAATAAGTGCTCTTTTCATAAAGGTTTCATTAAATTAATTTGTTTAACTTGTAAATGAATGTAAATCAGAAGAATAAGTGCTCTGTTCATGAAGGTTTCATTAAATTAACTTGTTTAACTTGTAAATGAATGTAAATCAGAAGAATAAGTGCTCTTTTCATGAAGAGTTCATTAAATTAACTTGTTTAACTTGTAAATGAATGTAAATCAGAAGAATAAGTGCTCTTTTCATGAAGGTTTCATTAAATTAACTTGTTTAACTTGTAAATGAATGTAAATCAGAAGAATAAGTGCTCTTTTCATGAAGAGTTCATTAAATTAACTTGTTTAACTTGTAAATGAATGTAAATCAGAAGAATAAGTGCTCTTTTCATGAAGATTTTATTAAATAAACTTGTTTAACTTGTTTAACTTGTAAATGAATGTAAATTTAATGCAAATTTAATGTAAATTTAATGTAATATAAATCTAAACATTAAATAAACTTGTAAAAAAAAGTTGAGATTTGATCTTAAATTTCTTTTTCTTCATCTATTCTCAAACGGCGCTGAACAGCATTCGGTAGCCTTGCTCTTCGTACTCTTCGGCGCTCTTGTAAGCGGGTTGAGCGGCTGAAAGTGATCCTGATTTCAAAAAAATAGTACTATAACCAACACTTTGTTCTAATAAAGTAAGATAAAAAGGATTCAGTTGACACAAGAATTACAGTTGTGGTCGAAGATTTTAATGATCTTGATCTAGATTAAAAGCCCCTGAAAACTTTCCAGATCATCAACTCAGACAATACTGGTTTTGGTAACTTCACAAAAAATTGCTGCTCTAGCCTTGATCTTGATCTGGCTTATAGATCAAATGGCCTATACGGCCTTGATCTAGCTCTTAGCTTTAGCTCTGGCCTATACAGCCTTGATCTAGCTCTTGGCTTTAGCTCTGGCCTATACAGCCTTGATCTAGCTCCCGGCTTTAGCTCTAACCTTACCTTGCCTGATCTGGCCCACGACTCATGTAAACCAGTCCTAGCTTGGACTCAGTGCCTCTAGCACTGTCTAGGGAAAGGCATAAACTCACTATGACTTTCAAAAACAAAACCCAGACCAGATCGGATTGTCAGTTGTCTTTATAAACTATCAACTCTTACAGTTTTTCGAAATCAGTTAGTTCCAGGTCAGCAACGGCACGCCAAGACCGAGCTAAAGCCATGCTCTGTCCCATAAAAAGTCTCTGGATTAAGTCTGACTGAAAGACTGGATCGGAAGCCAAATCTGGACTTAATCTAGAAAGGCCTGGCTCTGACCAAGCCCTAGGCTAGCTTCTGGCCGGATTTTATTTCTGCCTAAAAAGCAGACCTGGCCTATAGCCACAAGATTTTTCAGGTTTAGACTGACCTGATCTAGGTCAGGGTTGTTGCTACGACTGACTTTAGCTGGCTTAGAAAATGTAGAAAGCCAGGCCAGGCCAGGCCAAAGCCAGATCATAGGTCAACATTGGCCTAGCCTGGCTTTTAGCTTTTTGAAAGTCCAGAACATTTTCTAAACCAGCTAAAGCCAGGCCATAACCCTTGGCCTGACTAGCCATAGCTTCTGGCTTTTTGGAAGTTCAGGACTTCTAACCTAGTCCTAGCTTCATGCCTCATTTGTGGATCAGCCCTGGGCTGGTCAGCTGGTCCCTGAGCTGGCCCCTGGCCTGGTCTGCTTTTTTGTCAACTGCCAAATCTTTTCTCACCATTTGGCATTGCTCCCGGTGGCTTCATCTTTTGCTGAATCGTCTCCAAATCGTAGCCGATGTTGCCCTCTTTTTGCTCAAATGGTTTCTCTTGGGGACGAGACTGAAGAAAAGTTGAATAAATTTGAAGAAAAACCCTTGCTCATCAACCTCTACATCTTCCGGATGATCGTATCCATTTGGATTCGAGGCTGGGTTTAGATGGACGAGCTCGGAGACAATTTTATTCACACCACAATCCGAGGGGCAGTAAGTGCCTAGAAATGTCACAATTTCGCTAAACGAATCACACATTCAACATTTCTTTTGTTTCTTTGTTAAAATCAACATCTTTTTGCTGACATTCAACATCTCTTTGGGAAATTCTTTGCTAAAAACAAGCCTGACAATCCCGGGTCACCAGGTGCTCCCGGCGAGCCACGATCTCCGAATTGACCATACTAAAAAGCTCAATTTTGAATGTTTTGACTGAATGTTTAACGAGTTTGACAATTCTTTGTTCTTACCAGTCCAGCTTTTCCAATCTTTCCTTGTGTTCCCGGTTGTCCAGGGATTCCTGGTTGATTTGAAGCTCTTCCAGGGACACCTCTTGATCCAGCGATACCCCGTGGACCGGGTGGACCTCGGGGTCCCTTGATGCCTTCACCAGCTGAAAAAGTAGATAGCTTTAGTGGATTTAAATCTATCTTCTTTCTTAAGTGGAACATTTGTACTTTGAAGATGATGTATTCAATATTAATAGACAGCATTCGGGTTGGAAACCAAATGCGTCGCTAGCCTGGTCTCTGGTTTCACTTGGCAGTCAGCCCTGGACCTGACGAGCCCTAGACAGGCTTATCAAAGAGAAAATGAACCCTAGACACTACCAGATGTCTTAGGCTTAGACTTAGGCTTAGATCAGAGCTAGTCCGGCAAAAGCTAGGTTCTCAAATCCGGCTAAAGCTAGGTTCTGGATTAGGCTTTGGCTTTAGCTGAACTTCAAGACAAAAACCCGATTTTAGCAATAGTCAAAGTCTTGAAAGTCTAGACAAACTTTGCACTTTAAAAACTGAGCCCGAACTCTGTAAAACTTTGTAAAGCCAACCGATAACATCCCGTCCAATTGGTCCTTTCGGCCCGCGGAGTCCCGAATGACCAGAAGGTCCCGAATTTCCACTCAATCCCGGTCCACCGTCTTGGCCCGGGTTCCCCGGTAAGCCTAAAGATTTTTGTCTGGAAAATCCAGCTCCACTACCTGAGTATCCCCTTGTGCCTCCAGTTCCACTCATTCCACGTTCTCCCTGGGCACCGCGAGGCCCCGGTGGGCCGCCCGGGCAAATCGAGCACGGCAAATCCGGTGGAGAGTCCAACTCGATATCCTCTCCATCAATTCCTGGCTGAAAGTTAGATAGGGCTTGATTGGGAAAGCTCTTTTGTGTTCACTGAAAGTCGCAGACATTTCCTGCAGCTTTCAGACATTTCCAGGGGCTCTATTTGACTTTTTAATGTTTATAAATACTTTAAAATAGTTAAAAATTGTTTTACTGGTATAGAAAGGGTTACAAAAATGGTTTTACAGCAGGGACATGGATTCGAACAAGCGGCACTGAGACCGAGCACACTAACCACTACACCATTCAGTCACTAGACGGAGGAAAGTAATTCGGCACCATATTGCGGCGGTGCCATACCGCGTCCTTTTGCAAAAGTACCCAAACTTCAAAAGCTTTTAAAAACATTAAAAATTACCTTTTTAAGTTCCTTTTCAAGTTCCTTTTTAAGTTTTCTTTATCTAAAAACTGTGTAAAACGAACATTTCCCGTTTTCCCGGGCAATCCCGGCATCCCATCAGTGCCAGGTCCTCCCTCTCTCCCCGCCATTCCCATTGGACAAGCGAGGCGCTGGCATTCTGGAATATATTGTTTATTAAGGAGATCTGTAGAGGATAAATTAGATATTTGATATAAAAGCTTTATTAAGATTCAGCGAAACAGAGCAGAGCTAAAACTTGGTCAATTCTGGTACCTATCCACCCCCTTTCAGGTACTCAAAACCATTGGTAAGAGAAAATATTGTATGCGACGCACATCGAGTATGTTTTGGTGAAAATCAAAAATCCGAATTTTAAAAATTCTAGTGTGATATCCAGATAGAGGGAAAAACGCAATTAAAATAAAATAGCGCTTCCCAATTTTTCGGAACTATCACGAACTCTCGGCAGTGCAGTCTCTGCAGTCCAACGACAGCTATGAAGGGCTCCCCAACATGTTAAACCCAAAGGAAAACAAAAATTCAAGCTATCAAAACTTTTTCCTAAGATCTATTCATTGCTAATATCAACTTTTCAAGTAGTTCAACCTGACTTGAGCTTGATTGACCTTGATTGACGAAAATATTAACAATCTGTCTCTCAAAATCTCAAAATCTCTCAAACTTTGGGTAAAAATCTGCTTTCCGATTTTTTTGCCTTCATCCCACGCATAACTGAATAACTTACTGAAATGTTTAGGGTAGTTTGAGGTGTTTCTACGGTAGTTTGAGCTTTGTTTAGGATTGAGGCTATGCATTTGCATTGACTTGGTGACAATCTCGCAAATTAATTGATTTTATCCCTCGAGAACTCACGACTGCACTGATGCAACACTCCGTGTTCATTTCTTTGTTTCCCATCCGGATTCTGACCGTAATCCCTCTTCTCCCGCAACGCCACCCCAATCCACGGCATTGTGCGGATCTCCCATTGGATTTGGTCCCAAAAAGACTCGTGTACGATCTAGAAAGATAAACCTAAAGTAACCTATTCACCTATTTAAAGTAAAAAGAATCAAGCTTTATTTGGCGTCATTCGAAAGCCTCAAATGTCTTCTTTTTTATTAGCAGTGAGACCCAGGCTTGATGGTTTGATGATAATGTATAAATTGTAACAATGATATATAAAGTTAACAATAAGATAGTATCTGAACAAAGTTATGGTCTTTTAAAGGTCTTTCAAAGCGAACTTTTTCGAACTACTCATTTTAAAAGGCCCGGATTCCGGTTAAGAGCCAATTTCAAGACCCATTCTCACCTTCAACACTTCCGCTCTTTCCTCAATATCCCGTCTAGCTAGTGAAGCGTTTTTGTGCAAAGAAATCGAGAAATAGATAGCAAAAAGCGTGCACAGAACGGAAGTGATCACCGACACGCAGGCCAACGACCGAAACGGATCGTGCATCTAAAAAACTGAGGTAAATTCTATGAACTGTCACTGAAAATTAAAAAATTCGAAGTGAACATGATTTTTTATAAAATAAATATTCATATATACAAATAAATTGTTCTAATTCGTTCTAGAAAATGATCGTGTAATCAGGTTGGAATTGAAGTTGGAAAATACTGTGATTGGATTCCATTTCTCTGAACGTACCCCACCCCAACACGTAATTACAAAAAACGCTTTTAAAGCGGAAAATTTTCATCCACTTTTTCGTTTGTATTAGGTTGGAAAGAAAGAAAGAAAGCTTTTTGAGTTCTGAAAAACTCCGATTGAACCTAGTGAAGTGATCCAGCTGGAGTAGAAAGTAATAAAGTAATCAAAGAATAATGGAAATACTTTGGTAGAGAAATGAAATGGGAAAAGAGAAGAGCAATCAGATGAAAGAAAGAAAGAAAGAAAGAAAGAAAGAAAGAAAGAAATTACTCCAAGAAATTACCCGAAAAAAATGAATGCAGCTTTCCTTTCAAATTTTAGAGATTTTTGAAGAAAATTCTTATTTTCCAGCTTAAATTCTGTTTACACTAAAATAGATGATTCTGAAAGTTTAAAAGCATTAAATCAAATTTGCCTTAATCACAAATTTTCCCTATTTTAAGTATTTGATTTTAGATTTTAAATGAGACCCATTGCCTATTCATTAACCAAATAAAAACTTGTCTAAAGGCTCGTCACTTAAAAAGTGATCAAGTCCCTTCAGCCGAAGAAATCTCACTCAGAAATCAGCAATCAGCAATCAGCAATCAGCAAACAGCAATCAGCAATCAGCAAGCAGCAATCAGCAATCAGCAACCAGCAATCAGCAATCAGCAATCAGCAATCAGCAATCAGCAATCAGCAATCAGCAATCAGCAATCAGCAATCAGCAATCAGCAATCAGCAATTAGCAATCAGCAATCAGAAATCAGCAATCAGCAATTAGCAATCAGCAATCAGCAATCAGCAATCAGCAAACAGTAAACAGCAATCAGAAATCAGCAAACAGCAATCAGCAATCAGAAATCAGCAATCAGCAAGCAGCAATCAGCAATCAGCAATCAGCAATCAGCAAACAGCAATCAGCAATCAGAAATCAGCAATCAGCAATCAGAAATCAGCAATCAGCAAACAGCAATCAACTGCAGAAATCAACTGCAGAAATCTCAATCTTACCTAAAGCCCACTCTGTTTTTTTTCGTCAAAAACTTATCAAAAAGTTTATCAAAAAATCTGGGAAGGCTTTGTTTTTGATAAAAAATCTTTGTTTTTAGAGAAATCATCGTGCAAACTTTTTCCAAGAACTTTCTTTTCAATCTAATATTTTAAAATATTTGTATTAAACATTAAAACGTTTATATTTTATCCCATAAATTTGTTGCTTTTTTTAAATTTTTTCTCCTTTAAGCGCTAATTTTATTTTCATTTTCTTACATTTTCAGAAATTTGCTATATTTGATATCAAAAATATACGAATTTAAAAAATAATATAATAGATTTAAAATTATAATATAATAGATTTAAAATTATAATATAATAGATTTAAAATTATAATATAGTAGCTTGCAAAATGAAATTGAGAAATCTAGAGAGATCTCGAGAGAATCTCGCAATGAGAGAAATAGGTCGGCGCTGATATGTAAATTTTGGGTGATTGACTTGCGAGATTGACCCGATTTTCACTTCTCTTTTTTCTTTCTTTTCTTCATGATGATAGTGGAATTTTATTTGTTTTGTGTTTTCGAAAATAGATAATTTGAAAAGGTACTGTTTTCTTTCAGAATTTTTCTTATTCACTTAATTTTGATCGTTTTGATCTCTGGTTTCACTTGACAGTCAGCCCTGGACCTGTCGAGCTCTAGACAGGCTTATCAAAGAGAAAATGAACTCTAGACATTGCCAGAGGTCTTAGGCTTAGGCCTAGGCTTAGATCAGATCAGGTCAAATCCGGCAAAAGCTAGGTTCTGGATTAGGCTTTAGCTTTAGCTTGACTTCAAGACAAAAACCCGATTTTAGCAATGGTCAAAGTGTTGAAAGTCTAGACAAACTTTGCCAAACCAATTGTTGTGTCCCTAATGCGGTCTCTGGTTTCACTTTACAGTCAGCCGTGGATCTGACGAGCCCTACACATGCTTATCAAAGAGAAAATCAACCCTAGACATTACCAGTTGTCTTGCGCTTAGGTTTAGGCTTGGACTTAGGCTTAGATCAGATCAGGTCAAATCCAATTCACTTAATTTTGATCGCATTTTCGCTTCACCGTTTGATTCTTCATCGAATTGGGTCAACATTTAGTGAATTCGAGAAAATCTGAAGGAAAGATTACCGTAGTTTACTCAAATTATCTATTTTTTAAAGTCTTGAACAAATAAACAACAAAATTTATTGAGAAATAAAAGTAAAAATCGAAGAAATCGAAGAAATCGAAGAAATTGAAGAAATATTGAAGAAATCACAGAGTTTTTACGAAAATTTTCTTTTAGCAAAAGAATTTCGAAAGAAATACAGTCATCGGAATTAGATACAAAGAAAAATGGGAAATCGAAGAATTACAATCATCATTATCACAAGTATGGCATAAACCGGTTGAGCCCATGTTTGCGCAAAGAGTCACCGAAGCACCACAGGGAACAGAAGTGATATTATCGGAACACGCACGAGTGGTCCACGGTTCGGTGGCTGAATTTGGGGAATTTGTGATGAATTTGTGATGCATTTGTATTGTTTACTATAGTAACCAATGTTTAACTCAGTGCTACAGTGTTCTACAGCATAATAACTACCGTAACCCTTACCGTAACCCTTACCGTAACCAGCAGACCCGTAGCCAGGATTTCCGTGTTTTTGGGAAAATCCTTTCTTCGTCCAGAAGCGCCCAATCAATTTACGCCCAAAGAAGAAAATTTAGCAGAATCTTATCTGAGATAGAGAGGGGATCTAGAGTGACATCCAGGATGGAGGATTATGGATAAAGAATGGTTTAAGTACCCTCAGGGTCCCCTAAAATCTATTGGACTCCTTAAGACTCCACCCCCACGCAAGTCAATTTTGATAGTTTTTCTCTACGAAATTAGAAATGCTACCCAGCAATAAATTCACTCAAAAAAAAGCAAAAGTAAAGGTTTTCGACCGCTTAGCGCTTTGCAAAATGTTAATTGGCTGATTGTCGACGTTTTCTGAAGCGTGGAGAATGGAAGGAAATGAAATTAAATGAAATTGACAACTATCGTGGCCACTTCTCGACTATCGTGGCCAATTCTCGACTCTCGTTTTCTTTTTTCCCTCAAATCTATCACTTTTTGTTCCATTTTTAAACAAAAATTCGTAAAAACAAGATAAGATTACGTTTTTTTTACATAGAAAAACCACAAATCTCACTAAAAACGAAAAAAAACAATAATTTAAAGGATTGAGAACTGAAAAAAAGGATAAAATGCTGCATTTACCTCTCTAATTATTGCAATTGTCGGTTTCACAGCGAGCACACGAGCCGCTTCCCTGCGAGAATTTGCAAATCGCTGGCCCCGCCATGCAGCCCATATTCTTGTTGGCACAAGTGCGCAAAACGAACGGAGCTAAAGAGGGGAAATTGGGGGCTTTCTTTGGGAAAAACATTCAAATAAACATGCTGGGAAAACTTAAATTCGAGTGAAAATGAAAACGAGAAATTCTCGTAACTCACATTTCCCGCCTTCGCACACGAATTTCTGGCACACATATTTGTCATCACTTTCGCCGAGTCCACAAATCCTTGACTGATAGTTCCCCTTGGAGCCGGAGTAGCATCGTTTTGCGCATTCTAAAAAGGAGAATATTATGGAAAAGCTGATCTGATCTGTGGCAAAAAAAGCCGATTTTCATCACTTTTCAATCATTTTTTTTCTAAGCACTGGTTAATTCCAGAGATCTGTGTTATATATCAAAAGATTGCCCATTTTCTCTACTTTAATTTGATACCTCAGAACGCTAAAACAAACGTACTGGTGTCGAGATATGAGCACTTGTTTGAGAGTAGACTTAGACTACGGGGGACAAAACTATAGAGGCCTATTAGAGTACTATATAAAGTACTATTAGCTATTAGCTATTACTATTAGCTTTACCATTAGCTAGAGTACTATTAGCAAAAAAATTTTGGAGCAAAAAGCAAAAGAATTGGTGGCGAGTGGAGGCGAACCCGGGACCTCTCTTTTTCGTTCGTTTGAGAGACGCGCCCGTTAACCACTCGGTCAATAGATGGCGCAGCTAACTTGTCTCTAGCCCACAAAACCCCGGTTCGACTCCCGCCCGCGTCGGTAGACAGACAGACTGATAGACAGACTGATAGACAGACTGACTATAGACAGACTGACTGACTAACAGACTGACAAACTGACAGACTGACAAACTGAAAGACAGGCAGACAGACTGACTAACTGACAGCCAGGCTGACAGACAGACAGACAGACAGAAGGCTGACAGACAGACAAACACAGCTCTTTTATATAGTAGATTTACGGTAGTTTTCCTGAACCAGTGCTGATATCTGACCTCCAGATCTGGTTTTTGGCTTGGTCTGGCCTTCGGATCTTGGCTTGGCTTTCAGCAATTCCAGACCAAAACTGGAAATGCGCTGACCAAAAGCTTGGCTTGCTTTGTTATTACTTATAATTGATCAAAAGCTTTGTTCATACATACAATTTGCTTAAAACTAGTCTATGCTTAATGGTCAATTTGCTTAAAATTAGTCAGTCAAATTCTGGTCTTGTCTGATTTGATTGATAGAGGCAAAAAAGTCAAATTTCCAAGTCAAAGCCAAGCTAAACCAAACCAAATCAAGCCAGAGCCAAAGCCAAAGCCAAAGCCAAAGCCAAAGCCAAAGCCAAAGCCAAAAGCCAAAGCCAAAGCCAAAGCCAAAGCCAAAGCCAAAGCCAAAGCCAAAGTCAAAGCTAAAGCCAAGGTTTTAAGCTAAATGAAATAGTAAGCTTAAAATTGAATTGACTGTTGGCTTCAGTTTTGGTTTTAGCTGTTGATAGAGCATTTAGCTGTTGATAGAGCTTCTAGCTGTTGATAGAGCTTTTAGCTGTTGATATAATCCCGATCTCTTGAGTGAAAAAAGACAGAGATCTGCTTGGAAGTAACAAATTCTCAATTCTAATAGTTAACAAACTACTTAAAATTACTTAAAACTACTTAAAACTATTTGAAACTATTTAAAACTACTTAAAACTACTTAAAACATAAACTATTCTTGTTTTTAACAGCAACGATTTACCGGTGATGAGTGGCATCGTGATGAGTACTAATAGCAATAAATATTGTGTAGATGACATTGAAAAGCTGAAGAAGAAAATGAAAAGCTGAATTTAGATTTTCAGAGCTATTCAAAAATTGATTACTATTTAAAGAAAAATGTAAGAAAAAGAAAAATCAAAAAAAGAAAAATGTAAGGAAAACAAAAATCAAAAAAGAAAAGGAAACGGAAATTTGTATGAGAGAATCTTTTCTGTAAATTTGCCAATCTTGCTAAAGAAAAATGCGTCAAAGGGACGGAAAATGAGAAATTTTTGACGATTTTTACGCTGCTTATTGATTTATGATTGAGAAAACGATGAAAAAAGAAAAAAAAAGAGAAAAAGTCTTTTAAATGTAAGAAAAGTCTTTTAAATGTAAGAAAATTGTTTTAGAAATGTTTTTAATTGAAAAAGTAAATGTAATTATTGTAAAAACGATGAAATTATTGTAAAAAATGATGAAATTATTGTAAAAAATAATAATACTTTATTCAAACGATAAAGTGAAAGAAATCATAGAGAAATGCACAGTGATACTTAATCATACAATACATACTGAAATCAATAAGCCAATTACTTACGGCAAAGAGCCACTAGATCTAAAGCATCGATACGTTTCTTGAATATGAAAAGCGACTGAATTTCTCGTATGTCGTTTGGGAGCAAGTTCCATAATCTAGCGGCTCTAACGGGAAATGAATTTGATAAAGAGGCATTGGAAGCAAAGGGAATTTGCAAAAGGAATGAGCCACTTCTGGGCCCTGACCGCGGTTTAAATTTGAAAAAGTCTATAAACAAAAATGATGAAATTATTGTAAAAAACGATGTAATTATTGTAAAAAACGATGTAATTATTGTAAAAAATGATGTAATTATTGTAAAATCGATGTAATTATTGTAAAAACGATGTAGTTATTGTAAAAAATGATGTAATTATTGTAAAAACGATGTAATTATTGTAAAAACGATGTAGTTATTGTAAGAAATGATGAAATTATTGTAAAATCGATGTAATTATTGTAAAATCGATGTAATTATTGTTACAAAGTTTCCCTGGACTAAGCAATCCAATTCAAACAGTTTCAAAAGCTTTGAATCACTTTCTTTCAATTATTTTTCAGAACTTTAACCCAATCAAAGCTTAAAGCGTGCTCGTAAAAGCCGAAAAGGACTTAAATGAACAGTGGAAATTGTTTGGAGACGAATGCAGACTGAAAGCTTCTTTCGAATTGGTTTATTCAATAAAATGAATAACACCAATCGATTCACCGACCTCGAAAACCCTTCGAATCTTAATTTCTAGCTCTTTATCTTCTTCAACAAAGCAAAAATCTCTTTAGGATGCTTTGTGCGCCCTCGTAATCGCTCTTCATCTGCATCTGCATCGCAACGACTGAAAGCTTCTTTCGAATTGGTAATCGCTCTCCATCTGGCAACCCGCTATGGTATAAAAGGTTTCCCTTTTGGAAAAGGGGAAACCTTTTATACAATTTGGTTTTAGTGAGAATCGACCTTGTTTTCCCCTTATTTAACAACAATCAAACGTAGAACCCAATGGTAAACGTCCTATAGAGCACCTCCTCTGATGACCGAGTCAACCTCATCTTTTGACTTGAGCCAGCCAGCCAGCTAGCCAGCCATTTGACTCAAGACTAAGTCCATATTATAGAGTCGGCCATAGGGATCTCGAATCCTCATTACTTTTTGCAGAATGCTTCGATGCATACAGTGAAATGCTCTGGAGAAATACTTCTTGAATTGAATTTGATTGTAGTGTAATTAGCTTTGTTTTGTTCTCTTTACAGGGTGCGCTAAAATTATGGTAACGCGCCCGTATTCTCTCATTTTTCACTTTTTCAACGCCTCAACGCTTCAACGCCTCAACGCTTCAACGCCTCAACGCTTCAACGCCTCAACGCCTCAACGCCTCAACGCCTCAACGCTTCAACGCCTCAACGCTTCAACGCTTCAACGCTTCAACGCTTCAACGCCTCAACGCCTCAACGCCTCAACGCCTCAACGCCTCAACGCCTCAACGCTTCAACGTACTTTTTACAGTAAACTGATGACTTTCCAAAAGTTATTCAGCTGTTCAATGGAAAATAGAGACAAGACAAGAAAGCTTCAATGATATTTGAAAATGGGATTAGAAATGTGAAGCCAATTGTTCTTCACCCTCAAAACGCGGAAAAGTTAAATAAAGTGAAAGAGTTTTGGCAATTGAGAAAAGATGTGAAAATGGTTTGTGTTTCGAGTAAACAGAGAATCACTTTTTCCCAATTTTCCCATTTTTCTTCTCAAATTCTCTTGAATTGTCATTTCCATCGAATAAACGATTTGACTGGCGACGATTTGACCGGAAAACGTTCGATTTTTTTATTCGAAAATCTCAGTTTTTCTTTCTTTTTCCCATCTGGGGTCTTTACGTTAACTTATAAAAGAAATTTGAACGGATTGAAGATCTGAAAGGGTGAAAGGATTGATCTCAAAGATTTGGGAGATGTTGATGATGATTTAGGAGATGATGTTCAAGTTTAGGAGATGATGCTCAAGTTTAGGAGATGATGTTCAAGTTTAGGAGATGATGCTCAAGTTTAGGAGATGATGCTCAAGTTTAGGAGATGATGTTCAAGTTTAGGAGATGATGCTCAAGTTTAGGAGATGATGTTCAAGTTTAGGAGATGATGCTCAAGTTTAGGAGATGATGCTCAAGTGGTGTGCTGTACTTGATCTCAAAGGTCGAACCTAGAAGTTGCTCAAGATTCTAGATGGTATTGTAATGGTGGTTTATGACTGGTTTAGCTCAAGTCTTACACTTGAATGGATCGAATAATGAGATGAAAAGTTTGGCTAGAGGAATGGAGTTGTTAAATTTGTCTAAAAATTTATGGCTAAACATGGCCAGAAACGATAGCGGATATAAGCGAACAAGAGCCTTGTAATGTTTAGGAAATAGCTCGTGAATTGGACTCTGGCTGTTCTCTGGCTCGCCCAGACTTCCGGGCAGCTTTGGTCTTCTGGCTTGGCTTCTGGTTTTGCATGGATAGCTGGCTTGCTTTCAGAATAACTGGCTACAGAACAGCTGTTAATAAAGAAGTGAAAGAATTGGCAGATTCCCGGAGACGGGATTGAACCCTCGACCTTGTGCTTTCCGGGCTCTTGCTCTAACCACTGAGCTCTCCGATACGATACCGGATTGTAGCAAGTTTCGTTTTTCAGAAGGGGTATTTTCTTTACTTGTCAATAGAAAGAGGGAAAGAAGATGCAAAATAATTAAAGAAGATTAACAAAACAATAACTTTTCGACATATTTTAGACATTTCTGTAATATAAAAAAAGAGAAAGTGTACAACTTATTAGTTCAAAGAACAAGAGCGGATTGTAGCAAGTTGCGTCTTCCAGAAGGAGTATTTTCTTCGCCCTTTCCCCCATTTCCCTTTTCCTTTTCATATCCCGAGTGTATCCAATATCAAATGACCACCCCAAATTCTCGGCCTTCTTTTCCTTTTTTTCCTTCATTTCCACCTCACCTCAATTGCGTGACTGTGCTTTGAGAGAATGACCAAAAGAGGCTGATTTGAGAAGGAAAAGAGCAGGATTTTGATGGAAACTAGACCTTTTTTGGCTCTGGACTTGGCTCTGGACTTGGCTCTGGACTTGGCTCTGGACTTGGCTCTGGACTTGGCTCTGGACTTGGCTCTGGACTTGGCTCTGGACTTGGCTCTGGACTTGGCTCTGGACTTGGCTCTGGACTTGGCTCTGGACTTGGCTCTGGACTTGGCTCTGGACTTGGCTCTGGACTTGGCTCTGGACTTGGCTGGCCGGACTTGGCTCTTGACTTGGCTCTGGACTTGGCTCTGGACTTGGCTCTGACTTGGCTCTGGACTTGGCTCTGGACTTGGCTCTGGACTTGGCTCTGGACTTGGCTCTGGACTTGGCTCTGGTTGGCTCTGGACTTGGCTCTGGACTTGGCTCTGGACTTGGCTCTGGACTTGGCTCTGGTCTTGGCTCTGGACTTGGCTCTGGACTTTATCCTAGTCCTAACTAGACCTGGCCTGTCTCTGGCTCTGACCTGATTCTAGCCTAGACTCTGATTAGCCTAGATTTGATCTAGACTAGACTAGTTTCCTATGCGCAAAGAATAAGTCAACCTTCTTGAAAAAAGCAAAAGAAAAAGCCAAAGCCGGGGTCGAACCTCCAAGGTCCGACTCTGGAAACGAAAGCGTTACCACTCGGCCACGGTTGCACCTAGCTTAGCCCGCAAGGAGGCCGTTAAACCCCAAAGGCCACTAGCCACATTTTTCGAGTCCAAACAAAACTTTAAACACTTATAACTTCTGACAGATTTTCATTTAGCCAAAACAGAATATATATTCGGAATCAGAATCAAATCCTTAGTCAAATTGTATAAGTTGCAAAGTATTAGATCAGCCAGTTGACCCTCTCTTGTAAGCTTTTTGATAATCGAAAAAGACGAAGTTATAGAGACGAAGTTCACGCATCAAATCATCATTTTGTCTTTATTTTAAACCACTGTGTTCCCCATTCTCTTATCAAAAATGATTTATTGTTTATATCGAAAATAAACACCAGCGAATTCCGGAAATATTGCACGTTTTGATTGAAAAGATAGCGATGATTGGGAAATAGAAATCCTTGAAGAAATCCGATCCTTTCTATTCTCAACTTGGCTCATTAGACATTCGTACAACTGGGTAAACAATAAGAATTGCAACTTGGAGATTATAGTAGTAGGGAATAATAGATTGCTTATTTGCTCATGAGCAATAGATTGCTCATGCTGATGTTGCTTAGTTGGGACGACCTCGATTCAGTGCCAATTAAGCTGCCAGTTGAAAAACTCAAGCAAAGTTAGGCTTGACCTGACTACCGTATTTTCTATAATATTTGCTATAATAATTTTCTATAATAATAGTGGACCCCGCCGAGTTGATGACGATTTTACAGTTTCTAAGTTTTCGCAAATTTCAAAAGGTAGTCATCGAGTAATTCAAAAGGTAATAATTCGAGTCCCGACAGCGCACGAGTTTTTGATCTGCTTTGATCTGCTTTGATCGATTCTTTGATCTGCTTTGATCTGCTTTGATCGATTCTTTGATCTGCTTTGATCTGCTTTGATCGATTCTTTGATCTGCTTTGATCTACTTTGATCTGCTTTGAACTGCTTTGATCTGCTTTGATCGATTCTTTGATCTGCTTTGATCTGCTTTGATCTGCTTTGATCGATTCTTTGATCTGCTTTGATCTGCTTTGATCTGCTTTGATCGATTCTTTGATCTGCTTTGATCTGCTTTGATCGATTCTTTGATCTGCTTTGATCTACTTTGATCTGCTTTGAACTGCTTTGATCTGCTTTGATCGATTCTTTGATCTGCTTTGATCTGCTTTGATCTGCTTTGATCGATTCTTTGATCTGCTTTGATCTGCTTTGATCGATTCTTTGATCTGCTTTGATCTGCTTTGATCTGCTTTGATCGATTCTTTGATCTGCTTTGATCTGCTTTGATCGATTCTTTGATCTGCTTTGATCTACTTTGATCTGCTTTGAACTGCTTTGATCTGCTTTGATCGATTCTTTGATCGATTTCCATGGGTTTAATAAAATGAGCATGAGCTTTGTACACAAGAAAAATAGTAAAGCAGCTTTTCTTGACCGTTAAAGTCTATTTTAAACTCGAAACGCATCTTTCCTAATTCACTATTCACTTTCTTATAAAAAGAAATGCACCAGGAAATGTGTGTTTCAAAATTCAGTGTTAAAAACGGCTAAATAAGATAAATGAAAAGAATTTTGTGCGAAAAGATTTGACAAAAATCGATGCCACTTCCCGAGCAATCAACTGGAGCAGTGAAGCGTAAAAAAAGCAAAGCAAAGCGGTCTCTTTATGAACTCCCTTTCCACTTCAAAAAAACAAAAACTGACTCTTCTTTTTACAATTTTTCCTAGAATATCAAAGATTTTCTCAAAATAAGCAAATTAAAGCAAATTTTCATTGAAATTGTCTCTTTTTTTGACTTCAATAGAAATCCTAGCTTAAACAGAACATTGAGAAATAGAAATCCTAGTTTTTCTTCCAGAATCCAGAAGCGCCCAATCAATTTACATCCAAAGAAGAAAATTTAGCAAAATCTTATCTGAAATAGAAAGGAGATCTAGAGTGACATCCAGGATGGAGGATTATGGATAAAGAAGGATTTGGGTACCCTCAGGGTCCCCTAAAATCTATTGGACTCCTTAAGACTTCACCCCCACTTCACTAATATACCAGTAAGATTAAGATATTCAGTTAAGATAATAAATTGTGACTTCCAGGATGAACGATTATCAATTTAGACAAGTCTGATCACCTCCAGGGTCCTCTAAAATCTATTGGACTCCTTAAGACTCCACCCCCACTTCACTAATATACCAGTAAAATTAAGATATTTAGTTAGGATAATCAAATGTGACCTCCAGGATGAACGATTATCGACTTAAACAAGTCTGAGCACCTACAGAGTCCCCTAAAATCTATTGGACTCCTTAAGACTTCACCCCCACTTCACTAATATACCAGTAAGATTAAGATATTCAGTTAAGATAATAAATTGTGACTTCCAGGATGAACGATTATCAATTTAGACAAGTCTGATCACCTCCAGGGTCCTCTAAAATCTATTGGACTCCTTAAGACTCCACCCCCACTTCACTAATATACCAGTAAGATTAAGATATTCAGTTAAGATAATAAATTGTGACCTCCAGGATGAACGATTATCGATTTAGACAAGTCTGAGCACCTCCAGAGCCTCCTTAAACCTATCGGTCTCTTTATGAACTCCCTTTCCACTTCAAAAAAGCAAAAACTGAATCTTTTTCTACAATTTTTCTTAGAATATCACAGATTTTCTCAAAATCAGCAAATTAAAGCAAATTTTTATTGAAATTGTCTCTTTTTTCGACTTCAATAGAAATCCTAGCTTAAACAGAACATTGAGATCTTCTAATCATTCAAAGTCAAATACCCAGTCTTGTGGGATAATCTGAAATGTGATAGGAGACAGGACGAATGATCAATGATGGAGATGGAGGGGGAGAAGCCCATTGAAATGCAGGAATTGAGGAGATTGAAGAGGGAGTTGAAGATGGAGTTGACGAGGGAGTTGACGAGGGAGTTGACGAGGGAGTTGACGGGACAAGACACTCACGATCCTCGTCACCTTGATCGGAGCGACGGGAGGAATGTAAAATGAGATATTTCGTTGATTTTTGTATTTCGTCGCACGTACAATGCACTTTTAAATCATTTTCCAAAAAAGAAATTCCTCTATAAAGCGCTTAGTATCTTTCCTCTTGATCACTTCCGTTTAGATAACGAGCTATAATCTAAAAACGAACTTTGAAAAGCTGAAAACTAAACAAAATTTCTGAAAATTTCTGAAAATCGTGAAAATTCTGAAAATTCTGAAAATGCAAACGTTTTCTTTTATTCTTGAATTTGCTTTCTGTTTTGCTTTCTTTCTACCAATCTCAAATTTAATTATATGCCCAAAGGGAAGTGTTCAAATACCGAATGAGGATGTTTGTGTGTACGCGGCCACACGACGTTTGTTTGCAAAAAGGGATTTCATTTCATTTCATAAAAAAAGCAGCTTGAAAAGCTAAAAGTGGGCTTTTTTAGCTGAAAATTCCCAAATGTATAACCCATTTCCGAGTGAATTCCGTAGCTGATCATTTCCATCGAATAAACGATTCGACTGCAATCCACTCTGATTTTGACAAGCCTAAGTACTTTGTATCCATTTCTTAACACCAGGTTTCGCTTTCCTCCCCCCGACCCATCCACTAACCTTCTGCCCGCTCACAAGCAAGAACAAACCCTTAACTTCCACAAATCCACAGCGATTTCTGAACACTCTAATCAATCAACACTCTAATCTTTGTATCGCTAGACAAAGCTAAGAACTGTAGCAAGATTCCCTACTATTAGGTACATGCATAAGAAATGCGGATTTCAACATAAGAAATCCGGATTTCAACATAAGAAATGCGGATTTCATAAATTTCCAACGATAGAAATCTGATATCGATGAATGTTATCGATGAATGTTATAAACTATTTGAAAGTCGTAAAGTTGTAAAGTTGAAAATCGTAAAAGCTTCTCTCACAACTCTGATCGTCTTTCTAATGGCTCTCTCATAAGTTTAGCAACGCTTGTTTATATCCGAACAACCAAATACTATTTGAAAGTCGTAAATCTCCTCTACAAAATAGGCTAAAACTTCTTTCAATTGATCGAACCATTGAAGAAATTTCGAGGGCAAAATGCGGGTGACCAAAAAAGGAGTCGAGTCACTTTAGGGACAAGTTTAGTGTGGGCAAAATAGAGTTAGCTCCCCAAAATTGAAGATTGAAGATCCGCTTAAAAGATCCCAACAAAGATTCCCTCGATTTTTCCATTTTCTTATAAAAGACCTTTCAACTGAATGCATTTAACTTCTACAGTTAACTGTAGAAGTTAAATGCGTTTTCTATTGTCCACAGCGATGTTTCTATTGTCCCAAATCCACAGCAATTTCTGAACACTCTAATCAATCTTTTACAAGCTGTATCGCTAGACAAAGCTAACAGCTGCAGCAAGATCCTCTACTACAAGCCGTCTCATTCCCTGTCCGTTAAAAACATCCCAACATCGATTTCCTCGATTTTTCCTTTTCCTTATAAAAAGGCTTTAAACTCAACGCATTTAACTTCTACAGTTTTCCATTGATTTGAATTTTGCCCTCGTAATTAGAATGTGATTACAATCGACTCTCTATAACGGAATGGAAGGGACCACAAAATTTTCCAAAATAGAGCGATCAGATTTAGAGACTGAGCGACTAAATGTTTTTTTATGGTTTTCAGAGAGAATTTCAGCACAAAACTATGACGATGCCGTCGATCAATGCGCGAACTTGTACGGGGAATTGGCGAAAATCCAAAACACATTCGAGAACTCGTTTATTTATCGAATTGTCGACCAAAGTTCGTTTCTATTCGAATCTCGATTTCTTATCTGGGATTAATGTGGTGACCAAGCTTTTCAATTGAATCATTTCTTTTGAATTGAATCAAAAAACTCAGATGATCGGACATATACCGCTGGACAATGAAATATGATATTTGAAAAACGACACTCACTCGACACTCGTCACTTTCGCGCGTCTGTAACTCCCTTTTCTTTACCGTATTTCTAAATATTAATATTATCATTGTGTAGCCCTTGAAAAGAGCTTTCAGAAAATGTATAACACTAATCGTTTAAACTCAACGACAAACTCAAAGACAAGGGAGTTACCGACGGGCGAAAGTGACGATCGATTTTCAAATATGATATTTCATTGTCCAGTACTGTATATAGAGTTCCATTATATTAGGTTGATGCATAAGTCTTTTCGTTTTTTCGTACTTCTGTTAAAAAGTAACAAATTCACCAATTAATCTATAGTTTGCTCTATAAAAAAAGTGTTTTTTTTTGCTCAATTTGCATCTTTTTAAATGAATTTCGGTTCACTTTCAAGCAAATTCGAGAGTGAAAAACGCCTTTTTCGTAAAAATCTATAAAAAACTCTACGGAAAAATTGGCTGAATGAATTTCTCTGAAATTTTGGCGAAATATCAAACGTTTTTTTTCTCTATCTTTTATCTATTGACACGAAGATAGGTTTTCTTTAGCTAAGGTGTCTAAACCGCATCATCGAGTTAGCCCTTTTTGACTACCCGACTTGATACTCTCAAGAAAATCCAGGCATAAAATATTTTTAAACCCGTTTTAATCTTATTTTGCCGAAAAATAATTGGTTTTTCTAATGAAATCAACCGTAGTTTAATTGGTGCATTTGTTGGCTTGAAACGGCAGACGAAAGGGAACGAAAAGACTTATGCATCAACCTAATAGATAGAGAGTCAAATTTTATGATAAAACCCACGATCTAAAGCTTTTTGTTTAATAAATCAATCTCTGAGTCAAGCCAAAACATTTTTAGCTAAGGAGAAAACGGAAATACTTGAGTCGTTTTGCCAAAAATTTCTTTTGAACTTTAGAAATCGATAAAGTTCAAAAGGAATTTAACGACTATTCTCTTTATTCAATCAATCAAATAATCAAAATCAATGAAATAATCAAGAAGTAAAGATATTAGAGTTTGAATAGATGAAGTCTGAGATCTCTTGATCTCTTGATCTCTTGAAGATCTCTTGAATGAGAGGGGATCGCTGGGAAATCCGGAAGGATAAGGATAAGGAAATCTTTCTCAAAGAGTTGCAAATCCGGAAGGATATGGAAAATCCTTCTCAAAGAGTTGCAAATCCACAAAAAAGTAGCGCTAAACTGTTTTAAGGCGTTTCAAAATCGATATCAAAATCAAAACGAAAACTTAAGACTTGAATAGTGCTGCTCCATACATCGGAGTTCGACGAAACGATGATAACACTTGGACTTATTCCGACGGACTACCACTAAAATACGAGAATTGGGCTCCGAGTAAGTAGAGTTTTTGGAGTTTTATCGATTTTTTGACTTTAAATGCACCAAATAACTCGGCCGACTGTGTTTCGATGGATGCGGACAGTGGGAAATGGATTTCGGTGGAGTGTCGAGCCCGACAATTCTTGTGCACGATAATTCCGGATGAAATGCTCGCGCCCGTTCCTTTTTCCGAACATAACGAAACTTCAGGCATTGAACAATTTCGGCGAATTCGATTTTGAATTTGAATAAAAAGATTTACTTAAAATGCATTTTGAAATCTCCAATGTTGAAACAACTTTTCTCTAAAGCACACAAGAGAATTCCTTTCTTTATCAGGTCCTAAAAATTTTGCATTTCAAATTATGACTCGACTCGGCAAAAATATTTTGGACTGTTTTGAACTCGAAAAAATTCCAAAAATAGTTTTCTCGATTACAGAAGATTACGTTCCACGTGTACAGAAGTCTGCAGAAGCACGAAAGCACTGCGTTGGCGACATGAAACAAAGCAAATGTTTTGAATAAGTTCACAGCTAAATTCCTTTATTTAGACTCATTTTAGAATGCCGATTAACAAGGCAAAGTCTGCAGTGCCCTCTTTCGAATGGGGATTTCAGAATCGGCGGTTGGCCTTCCAAGCCAAAGCCGAGCCAAGATCTGTAGCAGAACCAAGCGAGAACCAGCAGTTAAAGCCAGGCAGGCAAAGTGAAAGCCAGTAAAGCATAACAGCAGCAATAGCAGCTTCCTCTTCCAATAGCTCTTTCAATTGCTCTTCCAATAGCTCTTCCAATAGCTCTTCCTCTTCCAATAAATTTTGTCGGTTCAAGATTTACGGATTGGATTGGGTTGAGCATTTTCCAGGATTGCCCAACAGGATTGAGCATTTGCCCATGGAGCTCGTCCAAAGCTTCAAATGTGTCATTGTTTCCGAGCTTTTGGAACAAGGATGTTTGGCCAAGTAACTCTCGCGATTTGAACCCCCCTGACTACTCGAGTCGAAGCATCCTTGAGCAGAAGATCTCGAAAAAGAATATCCAATCAACTGCACAACTTCTAGTTGCCTTACTTCGGGCTTGGGACGAAGTCTGCCTAATAATTGTGCGATCATTATTGGAAATTATCGAAAGAGAGTTCAAAAACTAGTACCTTTGTCAAAATATTTTGAAAATCTCACTCGAGAACATAGCTAAATCAAAGTTTTCTAAATTTAACGACCAATATCGTCAATTAACTATCATAAAGCATTTGATGTAAAAAAGAGATTACTTCTAAACTTGGCAACAAGAGCCGCTGTAGAATATTTCTGTCACAAAATGTGCCTTTAAATAGACAAAGAGAGCTCATCAATCTCAATCATTTTCATCAGAAATCTTCCTCTTCTCGTTTTTGCTGTTTGTGGCTCTTTTGACCGAGATGGTCAACGGTGAAATTGAGGTTAGCTTAAGCAGTTGCACTGATCAAACTTTTAAACGTGTCTAGTCTTTGAAAATAGTGAATTGCTTAATCTTTACATAACAATATCGGCTTCTGTGACTTCAAAATAGATTTTCGATGGATCAAAATAGACAGTAGAGTTTCCATTTTCGGTGAAATGTCGAAAAACGTGCTCCTTGCTCGGATTTCTGCAAAGCAGCAGCATTTTTAATTTGCGAACTTTCGAGTGGTCGGTTTTTGGCTCGTTTTCTGAAAAAAAAACAATTTCATTCCAGTCTATTCCATGTAAATCAACATCCATCACTGCGGGAACATCGAAAGAAATCCAATATTGAAATCGGCTTCGACTCTTTTTCATAGAAATTCCACAATGCGTGAACTTTGCGCTCAAAAACGGCTTATAAATATTGTTCCCCACTGTTTTCGGTAGAGTCATTTTGTAGCAGAAATGTTCCTGAAAATCACCATTTTAATCTTCATCTTTTTGAAAGGTTTGTTTGATTTTTATTGGAAAGAGTTTATAAATCTACAATATTTAAACAAATCACATAGTTGATGAAAACTTTGCAAAGCCGAAAAGGCCGCAGGGGCCGCAGAGCCGGGTTTTTAGCTGCTTTCAAAAAAACTCTATTATACAAAGTCTATGTAGTGAGCTTCGTCGACGCAATCGGCGACCTCTGGCCCGATCCGTGTATGCCACAAGGACTCTGGCCTTGGGGATGTTGCACGACTTGCTCGAATGTCACAACTGGTTTGTTTGAGTGTTTGGGTTTTTGCGGAGAATCGTTGACTCAGTTTATAGCAACTAACTTTTGAGACACCGCACTTCCCAATTATTAGGTTGTCCAGAATGAAAATACCCTTTTAATGAAAAACAAATTTATCTCCACAAAAAGAAAACAATGCGCTTCAATCCAAAAGATATTCTCCGTTGTTGGCAGTAATGAGACTTTTAGGGTTTTTGAATTGAATTGCGGCGTTTTTTGAATTGATAATCTGCTGAGAAGGTGCACGGGTGATTTTGCGCCACCCTGTACATAGAATCTCTGGTTTTTGAGATTTCCATTCATCAGCACAAAGCACATCGATCAATTCTTTAGGCGTCTGGTCGAAATGGACCGACTACACGACGTGCTCGAAAACTTGCGGTCTAAAAGGAAGAAAAGTGCAGCGAAGAACGTGTGACTCGTTTTATTGGGGATGTCCGTGCACGTGGGTTCAAACGGCATTCTCTCGGCCCGGTGTCACCACTAACAGAGGAAGGGCCCAAATATACGATGGGCTTTTGAGATGAGCCTTGGCACACTTATAGAATCGACCATGTTGATCACGAATCCGTTTTTAGTTTTTGCTCTAAAAGCCTCTAACGCCAGATCTTTGGGATACAAGTTTTTGGGTTCATGTTTGGGTTTTGAGTCGATTCTATGGGTGTGCCAAGGCTTATCTCAAAACCCCACCATAAATCTGTGCCTTTCCCTCGTAAGACGTAAGACTGGAATCGCTTAGGCTTAGGCAATTCGTTCACCATTTTCGGAATTCGGCCACCATTTAGACGATGTCCTAGCTAAGAAAGTATTTCATCAATTAAAACAGCTATCCAACAGCAAACAGCTATCCAAACAGCTATAAATTTTCGCTATCACATTTGATATAGCAGACGATTTGAATCGAATAGCGTGAGTCAGAGGATTTCTCGTTTCAAAAACATTTCACACGTTAGGGGTCCCTATTCTCGTCTGGTCCCATGCCCGACGAATCCATGCGGAATAGCGCCCGTCTGTGCTGCTCCATATAAAAAGGTTTGGCACTGAAACAAATTCGAGTTACCGTAAAGATTCTAGAAGATCATGGTCTTCTATTTTTTAACCCCCTTCCCAAAGGGTCTTTAAGTAACAATTAACAAACAACAACAAACGATTTCAAACGAGCATATCCGTTAAATCATCCTCGATTTCATTTGCATTAACGTCACTGATTTTAACGTCACTCGACTTTAACGTCACTCGACTTTAACGTCACTCGACTTTAACTTCAACGTCAACGTCATTAACGTCATCACTTTCGTAATCCTTGTTTTCCTCGTCTTCGCCCAGATCAATTCCATTCGATTGATTTCGTTTTGCTCACAAAAGCGCTTCGCTTTTTATTGAATCAACCGCCTCATGGCTTTGTTCTTCTTTTGTCGCTCGCTTCGTAACCCATTCGACAAATTTCACGTCAAGTTGCTTGTTTGTGAGGGTTCAGCTACCTCCTTTCAACCTCTTTCAAGACTTCCCATCCTCCACAATCGTTTCTTGTGAAATCCATTAATTGCTTTCGTCATCGCTTTCGTAATCCTTGTTTTCCTCGTCTTCGCCCAAATCAATTCCATTCGATTGATTTCGTTTAGCTCACAAAAGCGCTTGGCTTTTTCTTGGATCAACCGCCTCATGGCTTTGTTCTTCTTTTGTCGCTCGCTTCGGAACCAATTTGACAAGTTTCACGTCAATTTGCTTGTTTGTGAGGGTTCAGCTACCTTCTTTCAACCTCTTGCAAGACTTTCCCATCCTCTGCAATCGTTTCTTGTGAAATCCATTCGTGAATCATTTTTCTGCTGACTTGAAACATGCTCGCAGCACTCTTCAAGATCTTCTTCACAAATTCGATTGTTTCCAGCTTGAAATTGATCGAATAGGCCTTCCGTTTTCTTCTCTTCTTGAGCAATTTCGTGTCAAAAGTATCCAAATCATTCTCCGGATCTTGATTCATTTCGTTCCCATTCTCCTTTTTTTGTTCTTTGAAGAATTCAACACAGCTTTCGTCAGCTTTCCGTCAGCTTCTCGAATAGCTCGAGAGAATTCGTTTCTTCGTCTTTCGAGAGAATTCGTGCGAATTGGCAGTCGCTCAGTCATCAGCCCTAAAAATAAAAATAATTTATTTTAAAAACAAGAGACAGGAATTTAAAAAAACAAGAATTTAAAAAACAAGAATTTAAAAATTAGCAGTAAAGAAATAATAACTTTGCACAATGATTTTTGCAAGAAAATGTGGTTAATAACGGGATACGGTAGCAAAATGGTGCATTTTAAGAGTTTGTGTTTTCTGTTGAAGACTGATCTTCTATTTCTCAACCTCCCTTCAAAAGGTCTTCTATTAGAATTCTGTAACTAATTTTCTGAGAAATCGGCTATTCCCAAATATTGAAAACGAAAAGTCGAATAGTAAGAGAGCCTCTGATTTGTGTAAATTCAGTGGAAGCCGGCTGGTGGCAGCAAATATTATTGTGGCAACGTGAGCCTGGCCACCGACTGGCACTACGCTGAATGCGGCTCATCGGCTTATGGTTTGGCTTTCTTTCTTTCTGAGTAATTTCTTATATGTAGGCATCATCGACTGCTTCCCGTGTCCGCCTGGAGGTTTGTTTCGATCTACAATCAAATTATCATCAAATTAGTTCTCAATCTAAGTCAAATCTCAAATTTTGCGGCTCATCAATGCCATTTAAACTTGATCTCTTGATCTTCTCTGCTCGAGTTTCCCTGTTTAGGCGTGTGGTCGGCATGGTCGAACGTAGGCGCGTGTACGAAGACCTGCGGGCTTTGTGGTTCAGTTAAACAGATAAGAAGTTGCACATCAGCTGAATACGAATGTCCTTGCACGTGAGCTTTCTAGAGTTATCGGCATAAACCCCTTTATTAAGCGGTCCAACCAATCGAACCACCACCTGTCCGAAGACTCCATGTCCGGGAAATAAATGCTGCCTTGATCATCCTCTGGTTTGATCTAGTTTTCCGAAATTCCGAACTAGCTGAAAAACGCACTGCTGGCTTGAGCTTGAAAGAAATTAGCCTACAAAATTTCTTTTCACCCAGCTCACAAGGAAAGGTGAACTGACTGAGCCGGCCAACTGACTGAGCCGGCCAACTGACTGAGCCGGCCAACTGACTGAGCCGGCCAACTGACTGAGCCGGCCAACGACTGAGCCGGCCAACGACTGAGCCGGCCAACTGACTGAGCCGGCCAACTGACTGAGCCGGCCAACTGACTGAGCCGGCCAACTGACTGAGCCGGCCAACTGACTGAGCCGGCCAACTGACTGAGCCGGCCAACTGACTGAGCCGGCCAACTGACTGAGCCGGCCAACTGACTGAGCCGGCCAACTGACTGAGCCGGCCAACTGACTGAGCCGGCCAACGACCACGATCTACTAGAATCGAGGCCGCGCAGAAGGCGCCTAAGACCAAAAAATCCAAATTTTCAGAGTCCTAACAAAGTTTAAACGCTTATAACTTCTGCCAGAATAGCGCTCAGCAAAAACGCGAACCAGATTCGGAATCAGTGTGAAATTTTGCGTCAAATGGTACAGATTGGTCAAATGGTCATGTGATTTGACCGGCTCAGTCAGTTAACCTTTCCTTGTCAGTGTGCACAAAAGATCTGGTCAAAACGAAACACGACTTTTTGTCGTTTACAGGTGAAAAATTTGGTCACCAACAAGACTCAATGTGGCCTTCAATTGGCGCCCAATCAAGTTCTCCACCCGCCCGGTCTCACCGATCCCGAGTGCATAGAGGCGGTTTGTGGTTTACGTGTACGGCTTTTAGAGGATTTTTGGCAATACTCTTTTGGCAAATTTGGCAATATTCTATACAATCTTCGGTTTTTTTGTCTGTACAATTAAAAGGAATGGCCTATCTTTAATCGAACCATATCAATTCGAACCAAATCAATCCTGATTTCTATTCGATCAGAATGACTCGAAATCCTGGTACTACGCCGCATTGAAGCTCGTTTCTTTGAAACGCTTCAGAGCGTGAAAAACATTCTGTCTCTTTTCCTGCGAGATTTGAGATATCTATGCGATTGTTTTTCCTTGCTGATGAAGAGTAATAATGGCTGTAATCATCCATGAAGAGTAATACTGGCTGTACGCAGCCGCGAAACTCGGCTTAAAACGCTTTTCCCCAACGCTTGTGTTTTTCGGAATCTACGCATAAAACTACCCCAGAAAAAGTGGTTTTGAAGAAAAATAAATGACGCCCAACTGGCGTAGTACCAAAATTCTTCCAAATCCCACCACCAGATCAGCTCAGATCGATCGATCGATTCCATATCGATCTTTTCTTACTCCAAAGTGAATCCTCTCAAATAACACATTCATTTCCTTTCAGACCACACCTTTACCACCAACTACGACACGTCCTCGTGAGTTTTTTGTTGCTGCTTTTCTCTAATTACCACTTAATAAACAACAAAGTTTGTGAAGCTAAATAAAATATAAAATCGCTATCCTACAATGCCCGAAAAAGCAATTTCAGCATGTGGCTCAGGATGCGCGCAGAATCTCTCATCCTACCGAGCTACTGGCGAAAATGGGACCTTGATTTTCACCTATACGTTGGTAGCTCTGTCGACCCTCATCCAGAATTGCTTTGACTCAAGAGAGTTACCTTATTGCCTTGTCTCAAGAGGCTAACGTTACGGAACTCTATTCGATTACTTTATCAGAGCTTTTGTCTAGTCTTTTGTCTAGTCTTTTGTCTAGACGAACCCATTTTTTCAATGATTTTCAGTGAGTGAACGGCTTTCAAAATTCAACGTTGATTCAGTTGCCAAATTCAGAACGGATGGAGCCGGTTGTCTCACAGCCACCTACACATGTCGGCGAAATGATTTCCCGAATAAAAATGTGAGTAATGGTCAAGAAACTCAGACTCATCCATATCCAGATGTTCTTCGGTGTCATGACTCAAGTGCCAACAGGGACTCGATTTTTTGCCTACATCAAATATGGGAATCCGGTGAGCATCTCTTCATTCGGAAGTGAAGTTGACTGGATTGATAGATTGATCTCTAATAGATTGATCTCTATTAGATTAATCTCTAATAGATTGATCTCTAATAGATTGATCTCTAATAGATTGATCTCTAATAGATTTATCTCTAATAGATTGATCTCTAATAGATTGATCTCTATTAGATTAATCTCTAATAGATTAATCTCTAATAGATTGATCTCTAATAGATTGATCTCTATTAGATTGATCTCTTAGTTGATTGGGGGCAGTGTCTCCATAAGACCTATAAGACCTATATGACCTCCATACCAATGTCGTTCCAAGCTTTCTTCAAATCCTTTTTCAAAGACTGTAGTGCTGTGTGAGACTTGTAACAAGCCCTGGACTTCAAGCTCGACCAAATGCTATAATCCAAAACATTCAAATCCGGCGAGTTGAATGATCATTCTCCTGAATTTTGCGCGCAACTGTGATCCAATTCTTTGTGATCTAATCTTGTGTTTCTCGAGCTTTATGCGATGGAGCTCCGTCCTGTGATGGAACTGTCCTGCGATGGATCCGATGGATCTGTCCTGTTGAAATATCCAGGGCTTATTTCCGTAGTACTGCTGAATCCTAGGCAAAACTTCTGTTTTCAACATGTTCTTTAACGATTGTAATGGTCTCTTTTGAAGGTCGATTGATCAACTCATCCAAGAATTTGAGTATTCTAAACTGATCCCATATTACTCCAGGTGATCTCCGATTCAGCCCATTACTTCCTTTGTTCGCCGAGTGCCGAATGGGACTATGTGGGGGTGAGTCGAAAAAGCTTCATTACGAGTGCCTGTCACTGTCACCAATAGTGCCTGTCACCTGTCACCAAAAGAGAAAATCCATTTGAAATCTAATGTCGATAAAGTAATTTTTCAGTCAACCGGTGGAAATTTGATCACCGCCGTGCAAATCGCCTGCTACATCAACGCGACAACAAGCGGTTGATCTTTTGATGTGATTGTTTTTGACTTTTGATCTGATTGCTTCTGACTTTTGATGTAATTGCTTTAAATGTTCTCTCTTAAAGCCTTTCGAGTAAAACTTGTTATTAGGTAGCGCAAATACTGTAATAGAACGGTACCTCATTCAAAAAAACGTAAAAGCGCAAATTTCGCGAAGATGATTAGAGAAACCCAGCGATGTATAAGAAATTGAATCTCTCTATCCAAATAATCCTTTTTCTGAAATCTAACTTCATCCTGAATTATTGGGTTGGTGGGCATACTTTCGAAGTACCGCCCCCAAGTGTCCCCATCGAATGTCCCCAGGGTATCCCCATAAAAGTGTCCCCATAGTGTGTGTCCCTGGGGAGGGTACCCTTAGAAAGTGTCCCCATGTGTTTTTTCACCCTAAATTTGATCATTTTTCTTTTTTTAAGCCAAGTTGCTCTGTTTTTTCTTGTTATTTATCAACAACACACTTTATGAGCATGCATTTATTGGATTGGTGAATTGAAAACTGCGGGACTTTGAACTAAAATTTATTCAACATAAAACCATCAATTCATTCCAAATAATTTCAAGAGAATCAAAGAAGCCATGATCTTTAGCGTGGCGGATGAGAATTCCGGCAATAGCGACCCGTGAAGCCTTGTTTGAGGTCTACCGCTTGAGGTCTACCGCTTGAGGTCTACCGCTTGAGGTCTACCGCTTGAGGTCTACCGCTTGAGGTCTACCGCTTGAGGTCTACCGCTTGAGGTCTCGACCGATTGAGGTCGA